>CM024754.1:62269756-62869756 GCA_014218235.1 Colocasia esculenta
TGTTTCACTCTTTTTCATCGAGCCAATCTTTTGATCTCTATTTTTGAAATTCTGCAAATATCATGAACCCGACCCTTCTTCTTTATTCTTGATCTCCATGTATACTCAACCTCGTGCTCTCAAATTTTAACTGGAGTTAGTGATGGATGTTAGGCATCTTTTGCCCCTAAAAGCCCTAATTTTTATCCATCCTTTGTCACGAATTAAATCTTGCATGATTTCGACAATGTACTGTTGTAGTTTAACCTTGACTTGTGTTACAAGTTCCGTACCTCTTTGTGGAGTCGTTTTTAGACCAAGTGTTCAACAGAGAACTTGTTACCTCATGAGTCTACTTTCATTTGGCACTATTTTCCCTAATTTTTATTGATCGTACTAAGAGTATTAGCCCGAACATTAACACTGTGTCAGATACATGCAGTCAGTCACAATACATTTTATTACCTAGTCAAACGACCTTTGTTTCTCAATTATTTGCTACTATACAAAGTATTGGAAGTAATCTAACTAACAAAGGTGGTTTCACTCGATTTGGATCACCCTAGCATTTGTTTTGATTTTTCAAACCCACAGTTGTCTAACCCAATCCAAGTCAGAGTTGGAAATAGGTAAAAAAAGCAACCCAAACGTCATTTTCAGGTAGCGACAGGTCGACACTTCGCTACCATAACGCGACAACATCATGGTCGCGACCCATACCAAAAATTAGCTATTTCGTGGTCTTTTTCAGAAGGCGACAAGTTCATGGTTGCATTCACTTTCAGAAGGCGAAAGGCAATGCGTCGCGTTCTGCCTGTGTCCGCTTAATCGGCCATAACTTTTTTTATAGACATCGGATTGACGAGCTTGTTTTCTTTGCTGGATTCCTCATTCAAAGGGATTCAATTTGGTATATTCATGTGTGATATTTGAATGAAAAATCAATGAGTTGTGACCTTAGGAAGTGAAGGGATGGGATTGCATTTGCCTTCTAAAAGGCATACATCATGGTTTCCATCGTTTTGCGTCGCTCCTTGCATGTGTGAGTTTGATCTCTTCTAAGAATGTTCTAGAAAGTCTTAACATGCATTTATCAACCATATCAAAGTTAAAACATGTTAACATAATTTTTAATTGATTTCAAGTTCATGATCATGCTCTCTACTTGCCGATTATCCACTTCTTGCCTTGTTATCAAACTTGCTAAAAACACATGTTATAAAATAGAGTCATATTGAATGATTTAAAATGTAATAACACGACATCTTTCTATCTATGATTTCTCTCACACGTTTACACACTTGAACCATCCAAATATGGCTTGACTTGGCACAAAATATCTCATAATGTATCTGGTTAATTTATTGCAATAATGTACATTAAATTGCTCTATTTTAAATGAACTTGTCTTCGTTTGTCGCGTTGTTTGGGAATACCGTTACTGACGCTCCACTGTTCTAGAATTCCTCTAGAACGTCGAGCACCTATTTTTATATACACACTTTACTTGGCTTGTGGTGAACTCTCCATCGGATATTCCTTTTGCCAGACTAGTGAACCCTTGCACAATGCCTCCGTAAGTCTCCTCTGATCATGGATTCCCACATGGTCGATGAGCCGGTTGTACCCTAATACCTATGTTACCCTTTAGGGATCAATATGATCCAAACAGCTATTAGAAATTTGCTCTTCTCTTGAATCACGCCGGACCGCTGGGCTTGTGCTTAACATGGCCAGCGGAAGGGTTGTGAGTTCCACCTGACTGCCAACACCACGTGCGCGTGTTGTGCAACTGTTACTATCGCCTATTTACTCGACGTGTTACGTGCAATGTCCACTAGTTCGCATCTATACTCCACTCGCTCATCTATTCATGTTCACTCTACTATCTCGTCTATTCATCTAGTGCTCTCATCTATTTCTTGGTACTCTCTATTGGCCATTAAATGATTGTCTAAAGATAAACAATATAACCAATGCCAGCGCAATAGGGCCCGATCAGGTCCTGGGAGGAGCGCCTGAAAGTGCCATTTGCCCGCGGGAGTTAAATGATCAGGATGTCGGCATTTCATCCAAGTGCCATACTATCAAGATTAATCTTAGACAATCAACACAAAGTGCTATATTCTCTCGATGTCTTTGACACACAAAGTGCTATATTCTCTCGTTGTCTTTTGACAAATAAGTGCTATACTCTCTCGGATATCTTCGGATAACCAAAGTGCAATTACGATCTCGATTGACGAAAGTTAATCAAAAGTGCCAGACTATTTCGATTGATAAGAAAATCAATCAAAGTGCAATTTACTCTCTATATGGCCAACTACTTTTTCTCTCCTTGCTATACATGTGTCATGTTATTGCTTGACATTGACGTTATTTGCTATCATGTCGTTGTTGCTTTCTTTCGTGACTTGATCTTATTCATTGTGCTATACTTGATTCATCTGCTATTTGAACCATGTTACTTGTGCTCTTACTTTCTCGACTTTACATAACTCTCACTATCTTTAGTTGCTCTGCCATTTAATGCATTAATTATTTAAAGCCTGCTCGAGCCTGAGATTTAAGTCCTACTGGGCGTTATCGCTCACCCTTCGTTATTTGTTATTGTGTCTCAGGTAAGCTAGATGACGATATTCACACCAATGGGACCGGACTGGAGTGATGAGCGACCTGGAGTCACATGATGAAGTCACCCTAGTACCATAGAGTCTAGTAGTTATTACTTTAGAATTTTCCCTCGCTATGTAATGATGTCATTAAGCCTTACGTATTGACTTCGAGTTAGTGATTGTAATAGTCTTAGTGCTTTTATAATGGAATAAAGAGTTTATATCAATTATTGATCATTAGATGCTCTGATTTACTCAACTGATCGCACAGTTTTCTCTACTATGTACTTGGTTCGCGTTTCCTCCGATTTATTTCACTGCTAAATTGGAGGGGCGTGACACACTTCCAGCCATTCAACAATTACCGGTATGTCCATCGTCACCCTGAGGTCCAGCTCAGTCAAGTTAAGCAAGACATAAGCGCACTTGGTTCAGCTGTAGCCCACACTGAAGCTGTCCAAGTAGATTTTGCTACTCTTCAGCTGCCAAAGGAAATCTCACTTCCACCCATTCATTCTCTGATAATGGAATCCTCAGTTGGCTCTATCATCTTTGAGCGTTTTTCCAGAGTAATGGGCAGAATCAAGGTACAAAAGGGCTTTCTGGTTGCATTTCACAGATTCCTATTTAGGGAATATCACCAGGGCTATGTCAATGCTGAAGTTCTTTCTCCCATTCTGTCCGAATGTGATAGATTATCCCCTTCAGATTGGGCTAGATTTTATCCTCTTTCTGCTCAGCAGTTGTCTGATTTGAATGAATCCCAGGCCAGGGAAGGTCACCCTCCAGTCTCTACAGCTACCTTTTTGGATATTAATTCAATTCACCTAGTTCAGGATCCCTTCAGGACTTGGGTTGAAAGATACAAAGTCTATGTAGCCTTATGTCAGGAGCTGAAGGCAAAGCAAAATTTCTACCCTATTTCCATGAAAGATTCCTTGCTTGTGCCAGTTTTGGGACAGTGTCCTTCTTCAAAATGTCCCTTGACAGAGATGCTTATGCAAACTTCCTTGATGAGCAGTTAGTTCTCCACCTCAAGTAGATGGCTCCCACTATGGGACCAACCTATTCTCCTGCTCCTGGTGTTTTTCGTTCAATGTTTGAGAAGCAAGAAGAGCAGGCATGGGAAACTATTTCTCACTATGCCTCCCTTCTATCTCCTACTTTCTATCTTCCTGTACCTCCTCAAAATTAAATGAATACAACAGTTGTCTTATTTCTCATTCAATTTTTCTCTTCTTCTTTGTCTCTCCTTGTATCTTTTTGCTTAATGACAAAAAGGGGGAGAATTATATTATTGATCTCTGAAACATGTAGGATCATTTCATATTATCTCATATTATCATCTGTGTTGTTTGATAAAGTTTTGTTTGATAAAGTTTGTCATCACCAAAAAGGGGGAGATTGATGAACAGTCTATCCCCATGTAATTTAATTTAATTACTTTTATATTTTGGTGATTCACAAAACCTTGATAAAGGTCACTAACCTATTTTCTACAAGTCTTGAGCACAGGAAATAAAACCGAAGGAAAACAAGCCAAACAGGTAAGCATTAATCACTCTATTGAAATAGCATCATATTTGTCTAAATACATTGATTTCTACTAAGCCATAACGATTTCCTTTGTTTATAACGATTCCATAATCATAAGGATTGATTATGTGCTTTAACGATTTGATAAGTACTCGTAACGATTTGCTCTCGTAACGATTCCTTTAGTCATCGTAACGATTTGCTCTCGTAACGATTCCTTTAGTCATTGTAACGATTTTCTCTCGTAACGATTCCTTTAGTCATCATAACGATTTGCTCTCGTAATGATTCATTTAGTACTCGAAACGGTTTGCTCTCGTAACGATTCCTTTAGTCATCGTAACGATTTGCTCTCGTAACGATTCCTTTAGTCATCGTAACGATTTGCACTCATAACGATTCCTTTAGTCATTGTAACGATTTGCTCTCGTAACGCATCGTAACGATTTACTCTTGTAACGATTCCTTTAGTCATCGTAACGATTTGCTCTCGTAACGATTCCTTTAGTCATCGCAACGATTTGCTTTTATAACGATTCATTAAGTAATTCACAACGACTTGTACATCGATTTGCTTATAACCTCATAACGATTTGTACTTCGATTTGCTTATAACGTCATAACGATTTGCACATCGATTTGCTTATAACATCACAATAATTTGTACATCGATTTACTTATAACGTCATAACGATTTGTACATCGATTTGCATATAACGTCATAACGATTTGTACATCAATTTGTTTATGACTCTATAACGATTTGATTATAACGACTTGCTGATAACGATTTGTTTATAGAATCATAACGATTCACTTATTAATACTCAACGATTCCTTAAGCCAAATATAACGACTTGATATTTGACTCACTTTTGACTGCGTTGAAAAGTCAAAGCTTTCTCGCACATCTTTCTAACGTCTGTGCATTTATTACTCTGAACGTATCTCTGTATTCATGCAGATGACATCTTCTATTCTCGTGCTTATTCTGCAAACATCGTTTTGGAAGAACAGAATGAAACTTCTACTTCTGTATAAAATCAATCTAACGTTGACTGACAACAAGAGACAGCTTAGCTGTCTATTGTTTAGCATTTAATGTATGCAGGTTTCTAACAACATTCGTCATACAACGTTGGACAAAATAGAAGCCAAAGGATACTACAGAGGATCCTATCTCTTTGCATGCACAAATGGATGAAAGACTGCTGACTGGAAGCTTCTACAGTACCATGCAGTCTAACGTAAACCAGAACTTAGAGACAATGGGCACTTCAACGTTCGAATTTGAAAAAGATGATATAAAATAGGAGATTGAAGATTCAAATGGTGACACACACAGAACCAAGCATATACCAAGTGAAATCGTCTTCAACCTCTTTGAGAGCCAAGCAAAAACACTTCCATTAGTTTCAGCTCTAGCTCTCTGTGCTTAGTGTAGATCTGTGAGAGAGCTACTTGTTCTGAGAAGAATCCATTATTGGAGATATTGTTCTTCTCAGTCCTTGCTTCAAATCAAGTGTGTTCTATAAGCTTGATCTAGAGGCATCTTCCTCTTGAACATTTTTCAAGTGTTGTTCCCTTTATTTGTGAAGGAAGACCTGGTGTGGTATCCAGGGTGTTGTTCCCTTCAGTTGTGAAGGAAGACCTGGTGTGGTATCCATGGTGGTGTTTTTCCCTTCATGGGAAGGAAGACCAACTGTGGCTGGGTGTAAGGGTCCTTAAGGGGGACAGTACCTTTGGTAGTGAAATCGTGAGATATTGCTCATAGACTAGATGTAGGACTCCTGTGAAGAGGAGCTCCGAACCAGGATAAATCCTCTTGCAGTGTGTGTGTGCTTGTTTATCTTTGCATTCATTCTCTTACTAACACTAACAGCAATCGAAGTGTATGTGTTGTGAATGTTTTTGTAAACAGGTATTAGTTGACTAAATTTTTTAAAGACCCATTCACCCCCCTCTGGGCTTGCTAGCTGGGCAACACAGCTCTCTTCTGCAAAACACAACCCATAAGCACCATCCAATCTAAAATCTTAACCTTACACAAGTACATATACTCTAAGTACCTATAGCATGTAAGTAGTCAGGCTAACTTTGTCCTCTTCTGCACACCTGATAGCCAGGAAGATCTTTTCCACCTCTCTCATCTAGCTCTCTGCTACAAGGGGCTGACTCCCCCCCTTAAACGAAGGCGGAGCCATCCTCTTAAACCTCTCCATGATGGACGGACCACCATGGCCATGAGCCTGAGCCAGAGACCACAAGCAACACATAAGTATGCTCCTGGGGAACTGGAGTTGGATCCTGAGCCAGAGACAACAAGAAACACATAAGTAATCCTACATCCAACAAATAGACTACTCCCTATTTAACAACTCTAACCTGAGCGTGCAACTGAGCTTGCAGTGCGGCCTGCGTCTAAGCCTGAGTCTGCATCGCTTGGACAGGCCTTGCATGAATACGCCATAGTCCACAAGCGGTGGTGGAGGGAGTACCGTAGGACCCTGGGGTGCTGCAGCCTACGGCTCACCCCTCTTCTCACGCCTCTGCTCGTCCTCCTGAGCCTGGGTACTGTGCCTACCACGGCTCGCCATTGCCTGTAAAACAATTAACTCAGTTAGAATCTAAGTTACTTAGTCCTAACCATTTTCATAACTATCTTTAATTCATTATTAAATATTTTCCACAATATGGACAAATTCTATAAAGACTTTGAAATATTGTGTAGATGATATTTATGTACAATATCAACCTGTCGCTCAGATACCAATCTCTATAACAACCCTCTTTAGATCGGTACGATTATACCAATCCACATCGATATAAAGGGCATCGTCATAGTGTGACATGTACCCAACATAGCACAGTAGGTAGAGATGTACATAAATAACAAAAGAAAAGTACAGCGGCAATGAAAGATATTCTTATTCCTTCATCAATCACACATTCCACAGTCTATATAGTAACAATGAAAATAACCAATGTCCACAATTATACAGGTCCATATCGTAACATCATTGTCCACATACTAGTAAATGAAAGTGCAGTCTAAGCAAATGATCTCCACAAGTACAGCTACTCCTCTCGCTCAGAGTCGCTCCTCACAATGTCCTCCTCAAGCACGAGGACACTGACTCACCTGTATGTTAAAGCAAGTATGAGTCTTCACAAAGACTCAGCAAGCAACCCATTGGCACATCCTTACACATATCACATTCATGTTATCCAATTTAACAACAAGAGAAATCTTACCACATGGTTCCTGTCAAAATAGACAAGTACATGTGAATAATCTATAACATGCTTTCTACACATGGTCATTAGTTTGATTCATGATATCAATTGCAATTCATTCACATTATATTTCTAAACAAATTGATCATGGAATTAAGTACATGGTTACTAACAAACCTAGCTTGATATCTAACACTTTTCACATGCTTTTATATCACATAATCAAATCTTTTCTTGGTGTTTTAACATAAATAAAACATATTCACATGGTTTCACATCATTTCACATGGTAACACATTAACACATCACTTTCACACGAACACCATGCACATTTACACATATTTCACACTTTTACACATTATTTGTCGTGACACATAGTCCGAACCACCATAAAGAAGGACACACATACCACATAACACATACCCACCACCTAGGCATTATAGTGACGAATCTTGGTAACTACGCAAAACCGGGAGAAGCCCTTTCCACCCTAATCAGTGATACTTGCCCACCTCCAGGATTTCATCCTGATGCCCATAGGATATCACATACACATTGAGCCTTCCCATAAGGACTTTTCTACAGTACGGCTCCACAGCCATCTATGGTAGTAGTGTCAATTTCGGCACATATTTCACTTAATCACATTGTCTAACTTAATCACATGATAAACATCATTTTATACGCACTTATTAGTTCATTCATATGCATATCATTCAAATACATATATTTCAGTTTACAAAACCTATCATGACTGTCTAACAGTATCAAATCATGTATAACAGTACCTAAAATATGATACTAATCACTAAAAAATACATTTTCTTAACCAATCATGTTTAATATGGCTTTTAATACCTTTATAATTGCAAATAGTACCTACAGATATCAAAATAGTCTCAAATTTTTACCATAAACTCTACGCATGGAATATATCACATGGTTAATTGTTCAAGATTTTCAAAATAGTATAACTATTTTTAACATTTAGCATAGATGTCATGCAATTTAACTAAATAATTCAATTTGGCATGATTAACAGTGAACAGTCGGGTCTAACCACCTCAAAACATGATAACAGTAACCCTAGTTTTAGACAAAATTTCTGTAACAATAACATGCATCAAATCTATTTATCCTGATTTTAACTCTGTTAACACATGCATATTTTTCTATAACAGAAATTCCCTAATTTGCAACTATTACCAGAAAATTTTCAAAAATTGGGGTTTAACCTAATATCATACCTAAACATCCACAATATTTTATAGCATGTGTAGACAACCATAAATCCCCAAAAATCACATCATACAGATCAAAACCACTGTTCAGAAAAACCAGATAAACTTGATGTCTAGGGTCTTACCGTCAAGGTGGGTTAACAGCATGATCGATTGTCATTAACTCATGAACTTGGCAGAAACAAGGTTGTCGTCAACCTCCTGTCTGCAGATAGTGCAAACCGAACAATGAAAAACATAGAATTTCGGGGTCCAGGACACGATCTAAAAATTCATAAAAATACCTAAACTCTAGGTGATAAGTCTAGGGACAAAACCCATAAGTTACTTGCCTCTCAAAAAATCTCAGAAGATCTAATTTTGGTGATGAAGCCCTCTCGGCCAAGCTAAAGAGGTGATGCTTTTCACCTTAATCCAATCTCCACGCTTGAGCAAACGATCTCTCGGAGTTAAGAGAGCTCCTTCACCTCCAAAAGAGTCTTCTAGTTGTAGAAGATCGCCGGTGAAGCCTCCCAATCGCTGGATCAAGCATCCCAAAGTCTCCCTTTTTCTCTCCCAAGAACCCAAAAAGCCCTAGGTGAGAAAAGTCCTCTCCTAACCAAGATGCGTAGGTTAAATAGGCGGAGTCGGGGTGAACCTAGGTATTATGAGTCCTGACCGTTGGGGATACATTTCCTAAATGATCTCTGGAGAAAACGGGGCCGTTTCAGATCTAGAATCCCAAACGCAGCTGAAGAAGTAGACGGCCACATAGATGTCGTCAACCGGAAATAGGTGTCAATCGATGTTGACACCTAGATCCTCTGGCCCCTCAGTCAATGGCATAAGAGTTGCCGTCAACCTGCTCTTAACGTCAAGGGAAGTTGACGTTAAACAGGGATTTCGGCAGAACACATAAACCCCAAACAGACATAATATGCACAAAAATAAACAGATATTATATCCACAGAAATTGAGGGCCTTACCCCTATTGCTAAAGGTGGTTGTATTGCCTCTTCGTGGGTTGAAGAGAAGGCCAGTAGGTGCTGGATGTGTAACTGTCCTTGAAGGGGACTGTACCCTTGGTTACTAAAATCCCAAGTAGTTTCTTGGGGACTAGACATAGGACTCCTGGAGATAGGTGGTCCGAACCAAGATAAAATCCTTATGCATTTTATTTGATTATTTTTGTCTTACTTCCGCTGCTCACTAACTCTAACACCTATGCTTAGTGTGTTCCTATCTGAAGTTGTTTTAAGAAGGAAAATTTTAAGATATTCATGAAGCAACCCATTCACCACCCCCCCCCCCACTTTGGGCTTGCAACCTGGCCAACAAGAATATGGGTAATCACAAGACCAAAACACAATATTGGTGTCATAGGATACTATTGTTTACTTCAGTAAACGACACTCGAAGCCATCGTTTAGTTCTTTATCACCTAAATCTTATTTTCTCTTCTGAATGATGCATTTGATTAATTAAATGCATGAGTTTGGGTTTTAGGGTACTGTCACGTTAATGGGCATGCCTGTAATCAGTTCTGAAATTTTTCTAACAATAATTTATTAAACCACTCTTGTATTTTATCCTTTATTTTGGTGATAACAAAACTCATGATTAACTTACATATCATGAATATATTTACTATCATGTTTTCCTCGTAAATACAACAAACTATGGCACTATCGTTTCATGATTTGCACTGGAAAGCTAAATCGATTATTATTCAATGCATATCGATTAATGACTAAGTGCCACTTCAATTAGAGAACAAAGGTTCCATCAATTACTGTTTTAAGTCCACATCGATTACTATTTTATGTCCACAATCGATTATTGTTTCAAACATTGATTATGTTCAAACATCAATTGTCTTTCACATCGATTACATTAGAACATCGATTACATCAAAACATCAATTACCTTACAACATCGATTATATCAATTGGACTTAAACATCGATTACATCGAAACATCAATTACTATATAAACACATCGATTATAGTTTTCTTAAACATCGATTATAGTTTACTTAAACATCGATTACATAAACATCGATTACACGAACATCGATTACACCTTAACATCGATTGCATAAGACATTGATTATACTTAAACATCGATTGTGTTCACATCGATTACCTTTTAACATTGATTGTCTTAAACATCGATTGCATTCACATCGACTGTCCTTTACATCGATTACCTTGTAACATCGACTTCATTAGAACATCGATTACTTTTTTGAACATCGATTACCTTTAGACATTGATTGTCGTTGGACATTGATTGCCTTCATGCATTGATTACAGTTGTTTCATATCGATTGCTATTATGATTTACACTGATTGGGGTTCAAAATACCTTTGGCTCCCATTGAAAATTCAAATGACTTTCTAACTCTTATATTGTCGTTTCTCTAACATATAAAAAGGTCTTACAGAAAGATGTCAGCAAGAAAAAATGGATAGAAGGAAAAAGAGAATTCCTCTTTCCTACAACGAAAGAAAAGCACATAACCTTCTATTTCTAGCTATCTGTAGGAAATACAGATAGAAGGCAAAAAGAGATATGAGCCATTTGACAAAAGACTTCATGAGTCTGATCATCTGCCTTGTATTTAATGTCTGCAGGTCCACCCCTACACACAGTCAACATCTAGGACCTACTATTAGCATCTGTTAGACACATGAAGATGTCTGTTAAACAGAAGAAGAAGAAGGAAAAGAGATGAAGAAGAAGATGAGCAACGGCTAGAAAAGTCACAACGGATCCAAGAACTCCAACGGCCATATGTCAACAGATCTCTTCTTCCTCCATGTAAGGATGAAGGCTATGAAGAACAAATTAACAGAGAAAACCTGAAGATCTTTCAAGGAGTGTACATCCAGTGAGCATCCAACTCTATATACACTCAAGCAGAAAGGAAGAGAGCTCGAGCCCATTCAAGCTGAAGCATTCAAGCCATCTTCCTTCTTCCTCATTCTTTCTCTGTGTGTCTTTGTGTATTTGAGAGAGAGAGAGCTGAGGGTTTAGCCTAAGAAGAGTCTTTTACTGTAAACTCTTTCCTTCTTAGGCATAGTCTCAGATCAAGCATTTTCTGTTGTGTATCTTCATCTTGATCTAGGGGCTTCAGGTCCTTGCTTCTATGTTCAGAAGTGTTCCTCTTCAATTGTCAGAGAAGGTTTGTTGTTCAAGAGTACCCCTTGATTAGAAGGGAAGACCAGCTTGCATCTGATGGTGACCATCTGGGGTCTATACCAGTGTTCCCCTTGTTTGAAGGGAAGACCTGCTGGGGTGTGTATCAGTGAGTTGCTTCTAAGCTCATAAAAGAAGCACCCAGTTAAGTTTAAACAGTGGGCTGCCTTCTTGCCCGGGAAAGAGAAGAAGACCAGCTTGTGTTTGGTGGTGTAACTATGCTAGGATTTGTTCCAACAGGTTTGCTTCCAAGCCTGTAACAGAAGTGGGCTGCCTTCATGCCCAGGAAATAGAAGAAGACCAGTAGGGGATGGGTATTGTATGTCCTTAAGGGAGACTGTACCCTTGGTTAGTGAAATCCCAAGAGTTTGCTTGGGGACTGGACACAGGATTTCCATTCAGAAGGGCCGAACCAGAATAAATCTTTGTGTCCCTTTATGTGCTTGCTTTCGTGCTCTTAACTTCCATTGCACACGTTTATTTATACTAACCAAACATTTTCAAGTGGTAATTTTTGTTTCAGTTTTTAGATTTCCTATTCACCCCCCCCCCCCCCCTCTAGGTTAGTCTTGCTGCCATATCAAGAGGGCCAACATAATTTTTATTCTAATTATTTATTCCAATTTTGAATAAATGAATGATGGATGTTTAATTATTGTTTGATCCTTGTAGAAGCAAGCATAGTGAAAGTTTGATTCAAATAACATGTTTAAGTGTTTGCAAACCTATAGATAGAATTCTAATTCCTTGTAACAACATCTTTCAGTTTGTGAATTTTTTGTTGAATTTAGATTATTTTTGTTTTAATGGCTGAAAGCATACTGTAGTCAAAATTTCTCACATTTCTGATCTCTGTGTAATTATTTATGCATTTTTAAAGGTAATTCTTAAGTTAATATGAAAACCGAAATTATGAGATTGCATGAAAAGTTGATTTTGAAACATGTTAAATTCTTAACCACTGAATGCAACATGTTTACAGTAAGCTTTAGTTTTGGTATATGTGAAGCATGAGTTTATGTGTTTGGTATGAAGCATTCAATTAAATGCTTAATATTCTTATGGAATGCATTCAAAAAAAAGGTGTAAACATCTACATGATCTACATGAAAGAATGTTACTAATGTTATGGCCAATAAGACACTACCACCATAGAACCCTCTGCATGAAACTGGACTATAGGAAAGCCCCTATGGAATGGTTCAACCTACATGACTACTGGCCCCGAGAGCAATGGGTAGACAAGTAGCACTAGTATATGGTGGGGAGAGCTTCCAACGATTTTGCTCAATAACATAGACTTATTCACCATTTGCTAGGTGATAAGTGAATGAATGATTGACTGGCCTCTAGTGGTGGTCAGGACTGTGCCTTGACAATACTGTACTACTGAACTATTAATGTTACCGCACTGTCAATGAAATGATAGAGTGAATATTTTTTAAACGAATGAAATGTTTATTTCAGAATAGCTCATGATACATGTTGATCCATGATATGGTAATGAAGGATATATGTCATGCGTGATGGTTTGTTTCAGATTTATGGGACCATCCATATGCATTGCATTTGGTTTTTGCATACCCACATGATAGTAGAATGCACCATGATTAATGTGAAGATTGACATACTAGAATTGTACGTAGCAACCATACTAGATCTATAAATAAACCCCCAACCCATCATGGATGACCCTAATGCTCTTCTGAGATTTATTGGACGTGGAAGGGAGGCCAAAGGAGGAGGGAATCGTAGGGAGAAGGCTTGTTAGAAGATCTTCAAGATGTTCTTCGAGTTCTAGCCCTAGGAAGATCATTGCATCCAAAGGCAGGCAATCTCACAAGAAAAACTGAATTAATCTCATCCATAGGTTATTCTTGATCTCAGAAACAAAAGCCCCTTGTTTTCCTCAATTTCTATCATGTTATTCTTATCAATTTCATGCTTATAGTTCTGTCACGAACATGTACCCGACCCATCATGTTCACCTCAATTCTTTGTTCATACTTTACCTCGTGTTGTAACGTTTTTTCTATACATACTACTTAATGTCTGGAACATGTTGGTATTCTTTTTTCCAATTTCTATCATGTGTTCTATGTGAATTGTTTTCACTCTTGATCATTGTGTCATGTAATTGGTTCATTATGAATGAACCTGATCATACCACGTTGTAACCATGATGGCACCCTAATTACTCTTCACTATTTAATCTCCTAGAAGTCTAGTTTCGTTTAAACCAAGTTTCACAATTTTTCATCATGTATATGTTGAGAATTTCGTCATTTATGGTCATTGTGTCAAACCCCATGGAAGCGAACCGCACTCCAAGGAGGTTTGATTTTCTTTTGGGTTCAGGCAGGAACCCTGAGATCGTGATAGGTCGATAGATCACATTCTCATCAAGGTCGAGACAAGCGCTGCATCGCATTCTTCCTATCTGACCTAGGAGGCCCTATCGCATTTTGTTAAAGCATACATTGCATTCTAAAGGTACCCTGTCGCGACCAATGCAAGGGTACGTCTCCTTCTCAATTTTTGTCCAAAAACCCTGGTTTTCATCTGCTCTTACCTTAAGTCCGTATATTTTCTCCATGTTAAATTTATGTTAAGTCTGCAACGCAGTAATAGAAGCCATATCATGATGAACATGCAATCTCTCTTAAAAGTTATGCACTTGATCTCTCTATCAAAATCCATGATTTTCTATCACACACACACACACACAAAAAAAACCATACATCTTAGACTTGCAATATTCATAATGTGTTCATAATATATCTAGTAATTTATTAGAATTTTGTACATAAATATCTCCATTTGATGGACTTGTCTTTGCTTCTCACGATTGTCTTGGAACACCATTATTGGCGCTTCGCTATTCTAGAAGTCCTCTAGAGCACCAAGCAACTATTGTTTCAACACTTTCCCTTGACTTGGAAGAACTCTCCATCAGATATTCCTTCTATCGGACTAGTGAATCCTAGTCCATGGCCTCCGTAAGTCTCCTCTAACCATGGAATCCCACGTGGTCGATGAGCGGGTTGTACCAATAACACCTAAACACCCTAAGGGTTCATGTTAGACCGTACGTCATGCTCCAACTAGCCATAGTACTATTGCTGACATTGCACCGACCTCTTGATCGTGTTAATGTCATGACCAAATGGTAAACCGCAATATCTACTAGAATGCCAGTACCCGAAGGTACTATTGCAACTGTTAATATCTCCTATTTTAATGTCGTTTTATGTGCTTTAACATATAGTTCTCGTCTATTCCATATTCACTCATCTATTCACGTTCTCTCTATACTCTCGTCTATTCTTCAATTACCCTCATCTATTCTTGGCACTCTCAATGGCCATTTGATTGATTGTCTAAAGATAATGAGCCTGATTTAGTCTTGGGAGGTGTGCCAAAAAGTGCTAGTGCCCCTGGAGTTAATTGACCAGAGTGTTTGGTATTGCACTCTAGTGCTATCTATCTCGACTATCAAATGACAATCAAAGTGGTATACTATACTTGACTCGTTGTGGTGTCTGCTATTGTGTGCTATTTGTGCTATGGCCATCCTACTATTTGTGCTATACTTGAAACATGTGCTATTTGAACCATGATATTTTTGCTATTACTCTCTCAACATTACATGACTCACTCTATCATTAGTTTCTCTACTCTTTAATAAATACATCTCTTAAAGTGTGTTTGTCTATGAGATATTAAGTCCTACGGGGCGTTATCGCTCATCCGGTGCTATTTGTGAACGTTTTAAGGTGAGTTAGAAGAAGAGAACACTTACGAGGATGGGTACGAGCAAGAGTGAACCTGATGTGACCATGGAAGCGTCCAGTTATCTTAGAGTCTTAGAATAGTTAGATAATTACTTTTACTAGTTGTAATGAAGTCAATTGGGCCCATAGTATTGGCTCTGAATTAGTGGTTGTAATAGACATTAGTAGAATTTTCAATGAAATGCATTTGATTTAGTGTTATTCAGTTGACCAATGGATTGTTGTTTATTATATGCTTTATACTCGCACTATATTAACTGCCTCACATTCCGATATTCTGCGTCGGGGTGTGACAATTTTATGGTATCAGAGTATAGAATGTCTTAAGTCTAGGATGTTCTAGGATGAACTGTCTTGGCTACTTGTTGACTATCATACCAATGTAAGGATTGGGTAGAACCATGGTTAAGATCTAAAATATATTCACACACATACTAACTTAGTGCCACTTTAATATCCTAACGTCAAAAACTTATTTTGAAGAAACTTAGGAAATTGCAATACCCCGTTGAGAGTGCTCAAATGCGTGGCATGTAATAAACCATTCAAGAACTCACTCGTGCACTTGTGCAAGCCGCACAAGGCGGAGGAAACTGTGGAGCTGGTAATCTTCATTGCAACTTTAGGAACATGAATCTACCCTGAATTGTTGGTACTACTAATCCTGATGAAGTGGAACACTTCCTTAAGGAGATAGAGAAAATTTTACGTGTTGTGCAATGTGCAGATTCTGACAAAGTATTGCTTGCAACATTCCAACTGGAAAGAGATGCCCGCGCATTGGTGGAAATATGTTGAAGCGACCAAAGCTAATGGTCAGTTCACTTGGAATGAGTTCAAGGAAGCATTCAACTCCAGGTATTTCTCTAAACGGGTCCAAGAGAAAAAGGCTACATAGTTTACTGCACTCAAACAAAGGAAACTATTTGTAGCTAAATACGAAGCCCAGTTATCCAAGCTGGCATGTTACGCTAATCATCTTGTTAACACTGAGAAGATGAAGGTGAGACATTTTACTAATAGACTCAAGCCTCAATACATCACAAAACTAGCTCCTCTCAACATTCAAACCTATGTCGAGATGGTCAAGAAAGTTCAACTATTGGAGGATGCGACTGATTTCACTGATCACATCAAAGGGAGAATCGTGAGGAAGGAGCAAGCTTCTGGTTCAACCAGCAACAAGCCAATGAACGGCAAGAAGCGGCCGAACATCACTGAAGGACCTAGCCAAGAGAGGAAGCCCAAGATCATCACCCCCTCTACACCAACCAAAGGCAATTGCAAGCATTGTGACAGGCCTGGTCACACTGCTGACGAGTGCTGGAGGAAAGTAGGCACATGTCTGCACTGTGGAAGTCATGAGCATTTTTATTTTCGACTGCCCTATGCTGAAGAAACATGAAAGGCGCCCCAATGGTCAAAAGAAACAAGGAAGACTGCAAGTTGTGTAGGAAACTGAAACCACAGAGGACTGTGGAGTGGTAGAAGGTACACTACAAGTCCTTTCTCAATCAGCATTTGTTTTGTTTGATACTGGCGCTACACATTCGTTCATATCTCAAAACGTTATTGATACTTTGAATATTAAACTTGCATCTATGGGTTTTGACTACTCTGTCACCACACCACGGAAGAAAAAGCAAAACATAACAAATACTTTTCATTAGTTGATGTTATGATGGGAGATCTCAATCTGAGAGTCGGCCTGGTATGCATGCCCATGGAAAGCTATAATGTTATACTGGGAGCCGACTGGCTATCCACATATAGGGTTAGTGTCAATTATAGAAGAGGGAAAGTTACATTTACTAAATACCCAAAGTTGACATTCACTGGACTTAGACACAAGAGATGTACGTCTCTAATCTCTGTCATATGAGCCCACAACATGATAAGGAAAGGATGTGTGGCATTCCTTGCGGCCGTAGTGGTTAAAAATAAAAGGTCCAAGATAGAAGACATACACATAGTCCAAGATTACCCTGATGTCTTCCCCGATGAGCTGCCAAGAATTCCACCTAAAAAAGATGTCAATTTCTCTATCAACTTGATCCCTGGACCTGAACTGGTGTCACGTTGTCACGCCTTGCCAATTTAGTAGCGGAATAAATCGAGGAGACGTGAGCCAAGTAAATAGCAATGTGTCTTGCACAACAGTCGAGTGATTCAGAACAACTAATGGACAATAATTGTAATAAACTTCACATTTTATTGATAACTCACCAAGACTATTAAAACCACTAATTTAGAGCCAATACATAGCGCTCAATGGCAACAATTCATTAGAAAGAAAATTTAAACAAGTATCTAACTATACTCTATTAAACTAGGGTAACTCCATTGATATGACACCAGGTCGATCATCACTTTGGTCTTGTCCCAATGATATGTGTAATGTCATCGTCTGACTCACCTCAAACACCTTGATAAATAACACAGGGTGAGCAATAATGCTTAGTAGGATTTAAATCTCATGAACAAGAACGCTTTAAATGATTAATACATTAAAGAGTAGAGTAACTAATGATTGAGAGAGTCAAGTAATGTTGAGGGAATAATAGCATAAATAGCATGGTTCATAAATCAAATATAGCACAAAAAATAGGCTTAACTATATAATATATGTCAAGTCATGATAGAGAGCAATAGCAAAATTTCAGTGTCAAGCAAATAGCAAGTATCATGTACAGCAAGAGAGAGAGCGGTTGGCCATATAGAGAACAAATACCCACTGGGGCAAATAGCACTTCGATTGATTTTCATCAAATGAGATAGTATAGTACTTTGGTTGTCAGTAGATAGCCGAGAGAATATAGCACTTGGGTTGATTGTCTTAGATTAATCTAGATAGTATAGCCCTTGGATGTAATGCCAAACACCCTGATCATTGAACTCTCGTGGGCAAATAGCACTTTCAGGCGCACCTCCTAGGACAAATTGGGCCTTTATATATTTACAGGCATTGATTATGTTTTGTTATATTAGACAACCAATAGATGGCCAAATAGAGTACCAAGAATAGATGAGAATAAGAATAAATAGATGAGAGCGTAGAGAAAAACTTGAATAGATAGTACGATCGGATATTCAGTGATGGAAAAATCCAGAAGGGGGGTTGAATAGATTTGTAGAGGAAACTTAAGTAATTAAAAATTACTTCAAAATTAAGAGTTTTATCCAATTAAACCCCACATATCTGATGAACTTTGTGTGATTAAAGTGTGTAAAATATTTAATCAAACAACGTATGTGTGAACAGATTAACAAGTAGTATGTAGACAAAATCCCTATCCAATCATCTATGCGATCAATATCACACTCACAGAAGGAAACTACAGTGCACAAGGGATTTTTAGGAGGTTCGAAAATCACCTTCAGTGACTCCTATGTCCACCCCTCACACAGTGAGGTCACACTACTCAAAGATTGAGTACAACACACACACTTGAGCTTGATGGCTCAAAGCAGACACACACTTGAGTACGATAGCTCAAACCATACACACACTAGAGCTCTATGGCTCCAACACACACCTAAGAACGACGGCTCAAACACACATGCAAGAAGGTTCAATACAGTAGTGTGAAAAATTCACACAAACAAAGAAGTGTTGTGACCTACACGATCACACATCCACACACAACAAATAGATCAGAAGAACAAGATGTGTAGATAATAAAAACGGATCGATTCTCCTTGAATTGATCCGTCTTCAAGACTCTTCTTGAAGATCGCAGATTTGGTGCTTCCTCTACTTGATCTGCCTTCTAGCTTCTTAGATCTGCCTTCTGGATTTATCTCCTTCTTCTTCTTCTTCTTCTTCTTCTTCTTCTTCTTCTTCTTCTTCTTCTCTTCTTTCTTCTTCTTCTTCTTCTTCTTCTTCTTTTTCTTCTTCTTCTTCTTCTTCTTCTTATGGTTCTGTTGCTCTACTTCTTTTCACACACCTTTTTTTTCTGCCACTTCTGGATACCCCTTTTTACAAAGGACAAGGGCATATTTATAGCCCTAATCATGTGACTTAGGATTTGGGGATACGTGAGCACCAAGTACCCCAAGTAACACACATGCCAGTCACATGACATCGTACACAGATGGCATCTTTAGTTATTTAGAAGAAAAGCAACAATATACATCAATTGATACCACAATCGATGCGAGGCTTAAATACAATCGATATAGAACAAGTACAATAGATATAGACATGACAATCGATGTTTAAGTTGCTCAGCAATCGATGTGCAGACAATCGATATTTAAACATGAAGCAATTGATGACTAACATGATGCAGTCGATGTTTAAGTTGTTCAGTAATCGATGTGTAGACAATTGATGCATAAACATGAATTAATCGATGTCTAACATGATGTAGTCGATGTTTAAGTTGTTCAGCAATCAATGTGCAGACAATCAATGTTTAAGTTGTTCAGCAATCGATTTGCACACAATCGATGTATAAACATGAAGCAATCGATGTCTAAAATGATGCAGTCGATGTTTAAGTTGTTCATCAATTGATGTGTAGACAATCGATGTTGTGACAATCGATTGATGAATGCACACAATCAATTGGCTAGACTTCGATTGTTGAAGAGTCGACTGTTAGTGCTTGCAATCGATTGATGAACAAGGCACATAAACAATCGATTGGCCAGACTTTCGACTGTTGAAGAGTCGATTATCAGCTCTTGCAATCAATTGATGAACAAGGCACATGAAAGAACTTATGTGCATTAACCAAACAATGATATTATGATATCAACAATATGAACAATGATTATGTCATCATCAAAACAAATCAAATCACTAATTATCAAAATAATGATTACAGTTATTCACATAACCATAACTCAACATTCTCTGCCTTTTTTATGATGACAAAATATTCTAAATGATCTCAATCAATTCAAATTTATCCCCCTTTTTGATGGCAACAAAAAGACAATCTCTCCCCCTTAAGGAAGGACAAAAAATAGTGACCCTCTTGACAAAACACTCTCCCCTTGTGATGATACCAAAGATGAAAGCACACAAATATGATACCAAAGGACATCAAGGAGTGGAGATCAAAGTATGAGTGACATGAAAGTAAGGAGTGAAATTGTGTCTTGTAATTGTGTTGCAAGGAGCACAAACAATTTGATTTCGAAGGGGTCATGAAGGTATCATGATACACAATGATTTTAGTATATGACAGATAATATAATTGTACCTTTCATAATGTGCAGCAAGGGTTAAAAATGAAGATGATTTTTCATTGAGTTCTTATGTCAATTCTTTATCATCGAAAATCACTTTAGAAATTTTATTTACAGATGTGACCCAATTTTTGTGACCTAAATTGAGTTGTCAAGAGTGTATATCATTATAAAATCAAAGTTTTGATCTTAACACAATGTAGAATAACAATTCAACATTCTTGAACAACATGAAATCTATTTAGGTTAGCTGCACTCTAGACACCTTTGTCTTTTTCTGTCCATTTTTTTCATATGAGACATTTTATGAAATTTAGCAAAAAAGAGTTAATACATACTTTTTTGTACAAGCACACACACTTACCCAGTGCAAGAGTGCCTGACTACTAGGCATGCTAATCATTTGTTTGTTTCTTTTTGAACAGAGATAACTTAGCAACATCTTTTGACTTAAGTATAACCACGTCTCAGGTGGAAAAACTTGGTTACTTAGTGTACTAATCATTGCTCTGTAATTTTTCTTAAAATGTTCTTTTTCTAAAATCTTTTCTTTTAGTTTTTTTTTAAGATTTTTCTTTTTAGTGTTAGGTAGCTTTTTACCTTAATAGATCATGGTCTTGAGTTGTTAAAATTTTGTTCTTAGCATTTGTTAAAAGCAACTTCAGTATTTCTTGTAATATAAAACTCAAGACTACTCATGTGTCAAATTAAAGTGTTTTACAATAAAAGTCTAAAATAACATTTGAGGATAAAGATAGACACATATCTCTAAATCTTATTTTTCATCTTCATGGTTAGTCTAAGAGCAAAATTATTTCAACATTTAAAATTTTATTTCTCATATAAAAATATCAAAGGAACCTTGAATGGATTCATGACACATGAAGAGGTCAACCGATAAGCAAAGAATTTTATAGTAGGAGTTGACTCTGAGATGGAATCCTTTACACACAGAGTAGAGATGTGTGGGTTCATTCCAAATGAGAACAAAAATATAAGAAATTCTGATTAGATATCATTCAAAGTGTTGATGATTGAGATTTTGACATGATTGCTTTATTTCATGCAATATGAACATCATTAAACCACCATAACAACTTCAAAATTTTAGATGATTTGCCATTAATTCATCATTTAAGACTGATTCAAGAATAGCATTTCTAAATACAAATCTGAAGAAACTGTGTCGACACTGATCTTCAATGTGTCGACAAAGACATTGAAAACCTATTCTGAATGCAATAGCATAGATTGATGTCGACACATGAGTAGATGTGTGTCGACTTGGTTATGATCAAAGTCAATTTTTCTGAGTTTATCAATTCCAACAAGTTTTGACTTTTATTAGCAGCCTTTTTCGAAGATGATTTTTGTTCTTTTCAAATTTACTCCCCCTTATATGTGCATGATATGAAAAAGTTTGCAAGCAATTCAAACATGATTATGCACCAGAATCATGGGCATAGTTATGCAAGCAAGATGACACAACATGATTCTAATTGTTAATACAAATAGTCATTGGGGGCCGCAAGATAGCAAACATGGCAATTTTTTTTTATTTCTCAAATAAAACTTGAAGAATTTGCTCTGACACAATCAACACAGTTATGAAAAGATAGGAGAGTTTACCTGAACAATTTTTATCTTATTTCCAAAAATTTTACCTGTGGTCACGAATACAGGAAAATAGTAGAACCTTGAATCATGAAAGCCACGCAAACTTGATGGGTGAATTTTAAAAAAACATGGGCTTTGGCTACTGGTTTCATGGACTACCTATGAATGAGATTAATTAGACTTTTGCTTGAGAGATTGCCTACCTTTGAATGCTCCTAAAAAGTATTTTTGCAGAATGAAGTAGAACGAGGTTTGGGGAAGGAATCTCCGTTGGGTGATCTCCTCCTTCTCTGGTGCTGTAGATAGTCTTCCGCAAGTCCTCTAGCAAGTTGGTTACTCGCCCCAAGGGCCTATGACGAGTATTTATAGATCAGGATTGTTGGAGTCCTACTGTGCCTAGAGAAGTGGAGTTGTGGTTTTATCTTGATCTCTTCCATGTCTGGAGGATCCCTTCACATTAGGAGTGGGAAACCTTTAGAGAACCCCCCTCTTGCTAGGCACGAATTTGGATTAATATGGAAGTCTAATGATGGTTAAATCTCCGGGTAAGTTTGCAGTTTCTTAACTTTTGGTAGGAGTCCTATTATGTTCCAAAACTTCCATAGGAATCGTTTCCGTAACCGGTCTTCCTATTTGGTTTAGTTCTAGGAATCAGGTTCGAAATCCACTATTGGATTCAGTCACATTTCTATGGTCCGTACTTCCATGTTTATCTTAACTAACTCCTTTTTACTATTGGGTATAAAATTAACACATATTTTATAGTTTAAAATGGCCGGTAACTTCGTCATATACGAAGTCATACACGATTTAGTCATAGACAATCGTAGCTAACTTCTTCATATACGAAGTTCCACTTCGTTATATACGTTCCACTTCATATATCGAAGTCCACTTCGTTTGGTCGTGATCAGCAGAAGCTTAACTTCATCACATACAATGTTAACTTCATCATATCCGAAGTTCAACTTTGTCATATACGAAGTCCACTTCATTTTGGTCATGATAAGTCGAAGCTTAACTTCATCATATACGAAGTTAACTTCATCATATCCGAAGTCCACTTCGTTTTGGTTGTGATCAGTCGAAGCTAAACTTCGTCATATATGAAGTCCAACTTCATCATCTACGAAGTCCATTTCATTTTTGTAGCGACCCTAGATATTTATGCCTAATAAGGCTCCATATCCAGACTCGCCTCCCGCCAACAAACCGAAGTCTCTCCAGGGGTAACTCGCACCAGTGTCCAGTAAGAATATAAAAGACAACCACAAGAGTATAAGCCACAAGAAAGTACATGTGCTCATACCTATAAACAACAAATTACATTGTCCAAATACATTATTACATGTCCAAGAGAAAATTACAACTACATGGGGCATACGCCGAGGGAGCACAAGCTCACACTATGACAATTACGACTCAACTGCTGGCGGTACAAGTCTGCCACAACGCCACTACGAGCCAACATATGGCTAACACCTAAAAAGGACTGTAAGGGAGTGAGCCTCAACAAGTCACTGGCTCAGCAGGGACCTCCCAAAAACAACAATTGAGAACTGAAGAGACCTCGACCGCAAAAGGTCTCACTGGAAAACACCGATAGCCAAATAACAACATAATTAAACTGCAATCAACTAAAACTCACTATCTAACATAGTCTACAAAAACTAAAAAGACCATAGGACTAGTACAAAAATACTAGTTCACAGCAAGAACAACAATGCCTAGGGCACAAGCCTCACAAGCGAACCACAAGCACAAGGGTAGCAGGACTACCAACAAAGAGCTAGTCCACTATACCCTAAAACAACGAATACTCTGGAAGACTAATCTCAAAAGGTACAAAACCACAAGTGAAAGGTCCTACAGCATGACCTCCAAGGAGCATGGCTCCACCTCAACTGTAAGGCCCTCAAATTCTGTGCATATTATATTTATTCAATTTTGTGCATATAATATTTATTTATTTCTGTGTATGTATGTTTGTTTGATACTTTTATATTCTTCTGAAATCCATGTTTAACGTCAACATCCCTTGACGTTAAGAGCAGGTTGACGGCAGGCATAGCAAGTTGAGCTCGAGATTCATTGGCTTGTTTGAGATTCTCAAGCGGATGGGCAGCGGGGCATATGAGCTAGCTTCACCCCCAACGCTAGCTAGTGTACACCCAATTTTCCACGTGTCTATGCTTAGGAGATATGTGCGATATCCATCACATGTCATCAGTTACGAGCCAGTGGAGATTCAGCCAGACTTGTCTTATGTAGAGAGACCAATAGCTATCCTAGATCGGAAGGTTCAGCACCTTAGGAACAAGGCTATTGCATCTGTGAAGGTGTTATGGAGGAATTTCTCATGGGAGGAGGCTACATGGAAGCTTGAGGAGGCCATGAAGAAGCAATATCCCCATTTGTTTGATTAGTATTTCTGTGCAAACTTCGAGGATGAAGTTTTCTTTTAAGGGGAGAGGGTGTAAGGCCCTCAAATTCTGTGTATATTATATTTATTCAATTTTGTGCATATAATATTTATTTATTTCTATGTATGTATGTTTGTTTGATATTTTATGTTCTGCTGAAATCCCTGTTTAACATCAACATCCCTTGACGTTAAGAGCAGGTTGATGGCAACTTGTGTGCCATTGACTGTGCAAGCCAGAAGATATAGACGTCAACATCGATTGATGCCTATTTCCGTTTGACGGCAGCAAAGTGGCTGTTTACTTCTTCAGTTGTGTTTGGAATTCCAAATATAAAACGACCCCATTTTCTCCAATGTTTGTTTAGGAAACCCAATCCCCAACGGGCAGGACTCTTAATACTAGGTTTACCGCGACTCTATGCCTATATAACCTAGAGATCTCGGTTATGGGAGGACTTTTCTCACCTAGGGCTTTTTGGGTTCTGGGGATAGAAAAAGACAAACCTTTGAGAGGCTTGATCCGGCATTTGGGAGGCTTCTCTGGCAATCTTCTTCGACAGGAAGGTGCACCTGGAGGTGAAGAAGCTCCTTGACTTTGGAGACCATTTGTGCAAACGTGAGGACCAAAATGGGCCTGAAGAGCATCACCTTCTTGGCTTGGCCGAGGAGGGCTTCATCGCCAAATTGATATTCTGAGGTTTTTCTTTAGGCAAGTACCTAGGGTTTCATCCCAAGACATGTCCCCTAGAGTTTAGGGATTTTTAAGGATTTAAATCGTGTCTTAGACCCCCCAAATTTTGTCTTTTTATGGTTTTGTATGCACTTTTCTACACAGATAGGAGGTTGACGGCAACCTTGTTGCCACCAAGTTCCTGAGTTAACGGCAACCGATGGTGCCGTTAACCCACCTTGACGGCCATACCCTTGCCGCCAAGTTCTTCTTGTTTTTACAGAATTGTGATTTTAGACTCTGTGGTATGATTTTTGGATTTCTGGATGTCTGTACATGTTATAAAAATTCTGGTTGGTTAGGTATGTTCTTTAGATCAAATCATGAATTTTTGTCAAATTTTTTATCATGAGTACATTTAATATAATTTTTGTTATGGGGAAATATACATGATTTGATAGAGTTAAATTCAGGATAATTAGATTTGATGCATGTTATTGTTTCATAAAATTTTCATGAACTTATGGCTACTGTTTACATGTTTTAAAACTGTGAGAACTGACTGTTTACTATCTACCATGTTAAAGTGTAATATCTTGCTAAAATTGCATGAAGTCTGTATTAAGTGTTAAAAATAGTATATTGTTATAAAAATTCTGAAAAATTAGGCATATGATATATGCTATGTGTAGAGTTTGTAGTTAAAATTTGGGACTGTTTTGATATCCATAGGTACTTTTTGCACTTATAAAGGGTATTAAAGCTATGTTAAGCATATTTGATTAAGAAATGTATCTTCAAGTGATTAGCAGCATGTTTAGGCACTATTATGCATGAATTGACACTGTTAGATAGTCATGTTAAGTTCTATAAGTTGAAGTATATGTATTTAAATAATTTGCATGTGAATGGACCAAATAGTGCATGTAAATGATATTAATCATGTGATTAAGTGAGATAATGTGTATATGTGAAATATGTGCCAAAATTGACACTGCTACCATAGAAGGCTGTGGAGCTGTACTGTAGAAAAGTGCCTATGGGAAGGCTCAATGTGTATGTGATATCATGTGGGCATCAGGATGAAATCCTGGAGGTGGATAAGTACCACTGGTTATGGTGGAGAGGGCTTCACCCGGTTCTGCGCAGTTACCAAGACTCGTCACTATAATGTCTAGGTGACGGTATGTGTTATGTGTTATGTGTGTCCTTCTTTATGGTGGTTCGGACTATGTGTCACGGCAATTAATGTGTAAAAGTGTGAAAAGTATGTAAATGTGCAATGTAATCATGTGATAGTGATGTGTTAATGTGTTACCACGTGAATGTGTTTTATTTATGTTAAAACAGCAAGTAAAAGATGTGGTTATGTGGTATAAAAGCATGCAAAAAGTGTTAGATATCATGCTAGCTTTGTTAGTAACCATGTGTTTAATTCCGTGATCTATTTGTTTAGAGATATGAAATGATATGAATTGAAATTAACATAATGAATCAAGTAAAGACCATGTGTAGAAAGCATGTTATAGGTTGTTCATGTGTATTTATTTAATTTGACATAAACCATGTGCCAACTTCTCTTATTGTTTAAAGGTTTAGCATGTTATGTGATATGTGTAAGGATGTGCCAATAGGTTGCTTGCTAGGTCTTTTTGAAGACTCATACTTGCTATAACATACAGGTGAGACAGGTGTCCCAGTGCTAGAGGAGGACATTGTGAGGAGCGACTCCGAGCAAGAGGAGTAGCTGTGCTTGTGGAGACTACTTGTTTAAACTACATTTTCATTTACTAGTATGTGGCCATTGTTATTATATGGACTTTTATAATTGTGAACATTAGTTTACTTTCATTTCAGTATATAGACTGTGGAGTGTGATTGATGATGGAATAAGATTATCTTTTCATTTCCACTGTACTTTCTTTTGTTATTTATGTACATCTCGACCTACTGTGTTGTGTTGGGTACATGTCCCACTGTGACGGCGCCCTTTATATCGATGTGGGTTGGTATAATCATACCGGTATAAAGAGGGTCGTTACATCAACACCTGAAAAGATTGGTACATGGTCCACAACAAACGGTTACCCACAGAGGGTACAGATACCTACCCTACAAAACCGCAACACACAGAACCTCAACACAACTATACCTCGAACAAGGCACACCATAGTGAGTCAAACTGCAACCGGTGAGTCACCACTCACAAGCCACAACCACTAGCAAAGCACAAGTCAGAAAAAATGACTCCACCACACGGGAACTGACTATTGGTTCATGATGCCAGTATCCAACCTAAACAACACAGCACAATAACTACCTCTCAGTCTCACAGTCACGGAAGAAAGGTCCAACTACTGCTCCACAGCCACATAGTAAATCCAAAGAATAGTGGAGACCAATCAACACCACACCTACAGACCACACACAACTACAGGCCCATGCCTAGCACCTTTAAGGACTCTGGCCCGAGCTCCCTAAAGAGAGGCACTGGAAAAAAGGACTAGCTAGGGCCCAATACGTCTACTGGTGTTCAAACCCCCAACCACAAATGCGCTAAAAGTGACCGCACACCTACAAACATGAGACGCTGCCCACTATCATCTTTCCCTCCGCCGGATGTACAACTCAAACATAGGAGTGAGGGTGTCCAAGAAGACGACACAGACCTCTATGGTACGCACTGTACTAGGACACGCCCCGAGCACAACAAACACAATGTGCCTGGCTCACAAAAAATCTAGGGTACTCTACTGGAGAGGCATTTCGGAATAGGCGCTGGACCACCAAACTCAGCAAACACACAAACCATACCGGTCATTTAACATAACTGAAAAACTTAAACCAGGGTATACATGCCATAATTAGCTCATCACTGGTCACCATGTGACCTCCAAGCAACTATATATACACATGAACCACATAAACACATATTAACCTTGCCTATTGTAGACACGCGATTTTGACTCCACCGCTGACAAATTTCATATGCGCCATAATTCCACAAATGGCCCTCCTTTTGCCTTGCAAGAGTAGTTCTCTCCATCATTCTCAGATCATCCAATTCTTCCCCGGTGCTTCCCCCTTCATTCCTAAGGCTCGTCGGACGATGTGGGCATCATTTTCAAGTCACATCGGGCCTGGAGGACGCGTTTATGAAGGTAGCTGAAATGCGTCCTATATGGCCAACATGATTATGCTCTTTAACACATTTGTTATGTTGGATGCGACTATGTCCTTAATGCGGCGAGTAAAGCCGACACGTTTTCCGTCACATGCTCTAATTAGAGTCGCATCCACCAAAGTCTCTGCAATTTAAAAGTCAAACCCTAAAGCCTACGACTGAGGACAACGCATTTATGAGCCCCATGCATCGAATCATGCCAGAATTGTAATCGCGTCAGCCGTAGCAGTCGCGTTTCAAATCGCGACGGCCCTACCCAATGTGATTCCAAGCCTAGCTGTGGGCTATGATCATTATGCGATTGTCCCATCAAATTGACTTTTAATTCGCGGCGCTCATACCCGACGCGTTTCAATTCATAGTTGCGGCGGCTGTGCTCGATGCGATTCAAGCTTTTCACCTCTATAAATAGACCCTCGATGGTCATTTTTATGGAGGAGTTCACTCAAACACGGTGAACCACTACCGAATTCCTGCCTCGACTTTCGAGCCAAGGGGACCTTCTACTTCAAGCCCTTCATTCGATCCCCTAGAGTTCGAAGCCGACGTCTCCTCCGTCGTCCACGTACATCGAGGCGGGAGCACCTTCCTTCTCTTCGTCCATCCAATCGGCAGTGCCGCCGCGCCATTCAACTATCGGGGAAGTACCCCCTCCCCTTTCCTTTTCATTTATACCAACTCCCTCCGAGCCCCACGTGGCTCCCTTTACTCCTTTTTACACGCATACATGCATGCACACACACACACACCTACCTTTTAGGGGTTTAAAAGCCACCACACAGTAAGTCATTCCCCATGCTCTTTATTCATTTCATTTCATTTATTTAGGATTGGTACTACACACATGTGACTAATCCCCTTCTTTCCTTTTGTTTCTTTGTCAGGGTAATCATCAACGGAAAATGCCTTCTACCACGACCGGTCGTGCTCGTAGAAGAAGAGGAACCCACATCCCCATGCAACCTCCCACGCTCCAAAAGGTACACACGCGATCAACTTCTTCCATTCGCACCCCTTCGCCGTGCACCTCCATTCGGTACCCTCACGTTCCTGGCGATCACGTCTTTCTTTTATTTAAGGAGTTGTGCTTTTTATATCTTCCTCCTTTATGGAACGCTCAGGGTTCCCGACGAACTCTAGGCGATATCTACAAATTGGCGATCATGGTGGGACTTCTTTTTGCACTTTCCTTTGGATTACCCCCTCCTTCGTGCCCCACGTGGCACTCTCCTTTTACATTTACTTTATACCATGCAAGCATGCTGTGTGTTTCATTTTATTTTTAGTTTTTCTTTCTTTTTCTATACACATATCCTGTTGTTCCTGCATTTTTTTCATTTCTCTGGTGCCTATTTGGAATCGCGTCCAACACAGAGGATGCAATTTAGTGTTTACTAACGCATCCGCCTAGCCGATGTGTTTCACTTCGTTGTCGCGCCGGCTAAAGCAGACGCGTTTCGGATTTGTGTTGTGGCGGCTAAGTCTGACGCATCTCTAAATTTCTTAATTTTTATTTTCTGCACATCTTCCATGTTTCCTGCTTTCTTTTTTTTTTGTTCTAGGGTGCCTGTTTGGAATCACGTCCAACGCAAAGGATGTGATTCATTGTTTTGGTAACGCGTCCGCCTAACCGAACGCATTTCACTTTCTTGTCGCGATGGATAAGGCTGATGTGTTTCTGTCTGACAAACCATCCACAGGACCAACCGCAGCGCTGACAGCCTTCTGGGGCTTTCCGATCCACGGCCAGGTGACTGGACGCGATTAAGTCAAATAGTGACCGCTGTACCGGATGCGATTTGACTGTCTGACAGAAACGCACCCTTTGCTGCCATTTTTGCTATAATTGTTGCATACATGGCATATTGCATCGGTCGGAGGACCTCCTTCCCTCATATCCTAGGCTCCACACACCATTCCGGTGAAGGCAAGCTCTCCATTGGGCATTCCGTCCCTTTGGACTAGCGAACCTTCTCTCGGAACACCGTAAACCTTCGTACCCCGTGGATTCCCTCACGGCGGACCGAGCTGGTTGTACCTCTCCGTTGACCCAAGTTAGTTATCCTATTGCGTGGTGAGAGGTGAGCTTAGTTGTGCCCCGAAGTATCCATCTTCTACCCAACTAAGGTCTCATCTGGAGTGACACAATATTTTTCAATCCATTAATTAATTGTGAAACTCCTAAAACAAGCGTAAGCATTACAACTTGATTGAACCATATTGATTGATTAATATCTTTGTTCAACCTTGTGTTTGCTTGTCTTGTTAAAAATGGACTCACACCATCATGCTAATTTGAATATGAACTATGAGGATAGTGTTAAATTTCCATCCTTTCAATCACATGTCTGTCCATCTCACCACCGTGAGGGAAGCCTTCTACTTACTATGGTTATGTGCGCACACCGTGCACTAACCAATTTGATGTCCCCTCACACTTACCACCAATTAAAACTCGGCTAGAGCCTCCACCCCGCCATGATTCCGCTGTGCAAACTGTCCTGAATGCACTTGATCAACTCACACCTCAACAATTAAATTTGATCTAATCTTTAGTTGAGGGTGTGACTCCTCCCCTCTCTCCTTCCCCTAGGCACCAGCCATTGTATATTCTGACGACTTCGCCACATCTCCCTGTACATTCTTCATCACCCCGGCCCCCTGGCCATTTGAGCTCCCATGCTCCGGTCTACACAGACCAACCCTTGGGAAGGCCCGTTAACTCAAGCCCACCCCCATGCACTCCCTCATATGCCCAGCGGCAACCTACTCCACTCCAAAATGCTCTTCACCACAAATTGAACGATTCGGAGAATCAAATAAACAAGCTTTCAAATCCCACGGGTGACCCCGTCGCCGCCATGCCGGCTCTTCCACAAATTTATATTGATCCTTCGGAGATGCCAACGTACCGATCGTACAATGGCACGGGTAATCCCTACCTTCACGTCAAGGAGTTTCTCTATAAGTCCTCTCGTTAGCAGCGAGATCCCATCACTCTGGCATTCTTATTTAGGAAATCTCTTGACTGCCCTGGGCTCGAATCGTTCTACTCTTTAGAGCCAAGTGAGGCGGGGGACTTCCGCCCATTGCATAAAACGTTCCATCAAAAGTACAAACATCGTGTTAGTCCTTATCTCTCTATCACGGATCTAGCATCCGAGAAGATAAGGGCCAACGAGGAATTTGTACACTTCGCTGACCGTTGGAGGTCAATGGTCACTCGATTGCAGCATGAGCTCTCGGAGTCGGAGCAAATCAAAATCATTATTTCCAACTCCACTCCGAGGTTCAAGCATATTCTGGCCTTGAACCAAATCACTTCCATGGAAGAGCTCTACGAGCGGGGACGCTACATCCAAACCCATTTGATGGACTCCCCAATCGTGGACTTATTCAATCAAGCTAATCTGAGAAAGAACGGATCAGTGGATGCCATCCACCATCCACCACGCCACCCTACAACATCCACATCATATGCCCCTCCACAAACACCCATCTAACACAACATGCCTCCACCCAGGCGTCCACTGATTCGTCCTACTCGGACCCAGCAACCTCCAACTAGGCCCTACGACACCCCCATGCATGAAGAAGCTCCTGCGCCTTATGTTGCACCTGCTCCGGCATCCATGCCAGCTCCCATACCCCCACAACAACCTCCACCTCCATCACAGCCTATTGCTCAGGCCGAAGTTGCCAGTGACCAACCCATCCAGGAAACCATTTTGTGTTACGATGATGAACCTTCTGAGGTCATGTTCGTACGCCATTTACCTACCCCTTCCACACTACCATCCATTATCATCAAACCTTCCATAATTAAGCCTCCACCCACCATAACACCAATCATTACATCTCCCACTCTGCCAACACCATTGGCAACCGAGCCTGAGCAAACCCTTACCATCATACCCATTACACCTCCATAGGCCATACAACCTTCCACTACCCCCACATCCACCCCCATCAAATGGAGTAGGTGCAAGTTTTTAAGGAGCAACAAACCGTGTCAGCAAAAGAAGGAAGCCCCAAGACTGGGCATGCTTTTCAAAATTCAAGAACATATCCCTCGCATGCCGGTCATTGTTTCCATACCGGTCATTTTCATTGAGCGGGAGTCCTCCCCTCTGATCATGGCCGCCAAGAGGCCTTCTAAAAAAATGTCAATCATTCTGGTTGCCAACCGGGCACATTTTAAAATACTAATAGGAATCTCCCCCTCCAAGCTCTCATGACCCCTCACATAGTTATTGTGAACCTTCCCACTCTAGTGAAGGGGTCAACCATGCAGATTGTGCTAACTCATTCCAAAGCCAAATCCTTAGCACAATCAATCACTCAAGGGGTCGTGCCCCTTTCCATATCAAAACCTATACAATCATTGGGCACTGTCCCCTTATTATTGCTTCCGACTCCGTCAATGGAACTCCCCACCCTTTCATTAAATTGTAATCCAAGGGAGTTGTCATTGTTATTTGAAACTCCGACGGAAGTCAACAATCCTTCGATCCTTGAGAGCTGTTCAATCCCAAGGAGAAGAGCAAGGCCATCCGCCCGCTGGGCCAAATATGTGAGGAAGTACTTGAAGGTCGAAATGTCAATTCCCAAGCGGAACCGCAATGGCCGGGCAAGGCAAAAGACCAGGGGGCCTCCATCTTTTTCATTTTCATGTCAATCGTCTTTCGTGCTTCTTAGCACCTTCCCGTGGATTCACCACATTCCCTCCCCATGGGAGGCCTTTTATTTCCACTTTTTTTACGATTCATGCCCTTGCACTGGGCATCGCGCCCCTTTTTGTAATCCTTACTCTCCCCTCCGTGCCCCACGTGGCACAACTCCTTTTCGTGCCCCATGCGGCACATTCCCTCATCGTGCCCCATGTGGCACAACTCCCCTCCGTGCCCCACGTGGCACATCTCCTTCCAGTGCCCCACATGGCACATCTCCATTTCGTGCCCCACTCGGCACATCTCCTACTTGTGCCCCATGCGGCACCTTTCCCATTTGCGCCCCACGTGGCGCATGTAACACCCTCCTCCGACTTCACACAAACACATACATAACCTTTGATCGGAAGAGGGGTTACGCTGACAAACTTTCGTTATGGGTAGACAAATTCGTGTAATGCTCAACATTAGCAAACCATTCCACAAAGGCGTCTTTGAACATATTACACTTCACAAGGTAACAAAGTACTAATACTCATTACTTACAAGAGCTAAGTTTCTCTCTTTAACTTAATACATCAACAACTCAAAATAAAACTACTAAACTATGCTATTTTTCTTCATCTCTTCATCATTCGCAGCGGAATTGCGATTCATGTGTAGCTGAGATTATACACATCTTCAATCTGAAAGGTTTAGAGGAAACAAAAGCATGAGTCGAAAGGACTCAGTAGGTGTAAGTAAGCATAGAGTAGGAGTTTCAATTTCAGAACTAAGTAAGTATTCAACAAAATGCGTATATGGATCAAAATAGATTTGCTCATGAATTTCATACTTAACATAAACATATAGCCCAATGTTAACTTCATAACGGGCTCAGACGAACTTCAGAACAAAAGTCATACTTGTCTTTCAGAATTCTTATCATACTTGATTTCAGAACAATTGACAGGCATCACTGCTCTCAAGAGGTTACTATATAGTCGTAAATATATCCTCGGTGCCTAGGCGATTCCAGTACCTTAGATCTTGTTCATTGCGCAAGAACAGGGTTTATTACCCACCATCGTCAGTCCATTGACTTGGATTTACCTACAAACTGTCGCCCTCAGCTGATCACAAGTGGCTGGTGCTACCACAAGTGATCCTAAACCCTCTTTTGAAGAGAACACTGTCTTCATATCATAAATTTCTTTTCATGAGTATAACATAGATTGGAAATCCAAAGGTAGTTTTGATTGATAATTAATAGAGATATCTTGGTGACAAAGTTATTCGGAGTTCAATAATATAAGAAAGACAATTGGTTGAGATAGGGTTATGACTCAAAGCCAATAACTTCGGAAGGTTGAAATCACATAAGATTCCAAGGAAATGAAGATCCACAATTGTCATCACAAGTTATTCACATCTCGTAAGGTGTTCAAACATATGAACTCTCAGGTGATCAGGTTTTATAGACTCAGTTACTGAATACGAAAGAATAGACTCAATCGGAGTACTATTCGTAATTGACAATGTTAAGAATAATTCAAGGGAGGTTAAGGTACATAATGTGGGTAAACTTTGCTGTGATATGACAGTAAATACCAAGGAAAATGAGAGGGTAACTTTCTTGGCTTTTGGGATGAAGTTTTAGCATGGATTCGGACATGAAAGAGTGCAGAAATTCAAATTAGAATGGTAGCTGTCGACAGCTAGAAAGAGGCTGTCGACAGATATCTGCAGACAGAGCTCAGGTTGCTGGTCTTTGTTCATCTATCAACAGCAACAAGATGGCTGTCGATAGATGAACACAGTCCCGGTTATTCCTGAGTTTGGGAAGGCTAGCCTGTCGACAGCTATGAGCTGCCTGTCGATAGCTGCCAGTTCTTCTCTCATGAGTGATTTTGAATTCATTCTAATCACTCTAACCATAGAACTTATAAATCAAGGTATGATTTATATCAATTTGAAGAGTCTAATTGTAGTTCTCACAGTGGTTTATAAGCTAAACAAATGGGATAGAACAAGAGGGTTGCAATTCAAACTAGTCTAGCTAGAAACTAGCATGACATAGTACTGGAAATATGGCCCTTATACAAGGATTAGATGGAAAGATTTCCACAAGATAAACTCTCAAACTCAAGGTATTTAATGCTCCAAAATCAAAGTTTGAGACACAACTACTAAATAGAAAGTAATCACAATGTTCTAAGATATCGAAATTTCTAGCAAGGCTCTATAACATAAACATGAATCAAGGGTGGAAGAAGAAGTTAGAAACCTACCTAATTTGTAATGGGAGTGAAGATGCTCCTTGATAACTATATGATTCAAAAGGTAATTGGGAAAATCAAACGAAAGAATTTGAGGTTACAATCTCGTATACAAGCTTAACCGAGACTAGTTAGCCAGCTCAAAGGCAATCTCGTATGAGGCTAAATTCTTTCAACATGAATAGAGAATAGAAGTTCAAGGAAAGGATGAGAACCTACTTGATCTTGAAAAAGAAATAAAGATTCTTCTTCTCCTCCTCGTTGAACTAATATCAGTGTAAGGAAAAACAAAAGAAACTGCAGAAATCTCCAGTCAACGCAGTTGAAGGAGTGGTGATTCAAAAGAAGGAACAGCAGCAGCTATAATAGGCAGCTGCAACAGCAACAACTCAGCAACCACAGTAACAGAGGATGGAAAGGTTTGTTCGATGGATAAGGAGTGAGTTTTTATAACTCCTACAGACAACATGCATGTCGGCACGTCGGCTCACAGGTGTTGAGGTAAAAACCTCATTTCTCCACCCACAGCCACGTCTCCCATGCATACACTCTCTTGGTTACACGCAAGTAACCTTAATGATAACCCAACCCCTTGGCTAAGCCTTATCCTAATGTGTGTTGGTTTCTCCTAAGCCTCACACGTAGCTCCGGGAAAAACCCAGAAATGGGTCATCGTAAATGTCTCGTAAATCATCTGGCCCATTGATCCCTATGTAAACCTATCCAAATGGTGTCCATTTGTATTGAAATTTTAACCATAGACTAATACGATGGTTTTACAAATTATCATGATTTTAGTTTAAAGTTTAGAATTTATTTTCCGGTGGGTGAAAAAAATCGCCCCAAAATAGTTGCGTCGACTTAATCTCAAGACCTGTGCGTCAAAAATTCCGAATAATTACATTTTTGATACCTCCACATTTTTCTAAGAATTATGGTGTTCTCAGATTTTATTTTTGTTATAGTTTTCCGGCGTCGCCCTGTCAGGGTGCGCACGACCGAAAGTGATATCAGGGTATGATAAAGTGTTTTAAACATACCCTAAATACTAAATATCACAATTTAAACCTAATCGGTTTGCATAAACAAAAATTTCTAAAAAAATCATGGTATTTAAAATTTGAGGGTATTACAGCGCACCTTTCCTTTTGGCCCCTCACTGCCCACTTTTTCTTTTCCCTCCTCTAGCCCATCCGGATTCATTTTCCCCTATTGGGCACCGCGCCCTCCTTCTTCAAACCCCTCCGACCCCGTCGGAGTCTCCAAAATCTTTCCTTAATTCTCTCCTTGCCATTTTCAATCAGGTCATTCGACTTTTCTCCCACTGTTTTTGGGGCTTTAGCCCCCATGTATCTTTTTTAATTCCAAATAATTTTGTACATTCTTCATAGTATCTAAGTCTCGCCCTAGCGCAAGACATTCGTACTCCTGTTATCCTCCGAACTCATATTTTTGAAAAAAAAAAAAAGAGAAAATGGAGCAATGGTTCTGTTGCCATAGGACGATGAGCTGCAAAAACTGAATCTTCGCCACCAAAGCATTGGAAATCCTGCATAGCTTGCATGTCTTTGTCGGCTTTCCGTCCTAACCACGCCCTCCTTCTCCTTCAAATCCCTCCGGCCCCGCCAGAGTCTCCAAAATCTTTTCGCAATTCTCACCTTGCCATTTTTAATCAGGTCATTCGACATTTCTCCCACTGTTTTTGGGGCTTTAGTCCCCATGTATCTCTTTAATTTCTGAATAAAATTGTAAATTCTTCAAGACCTCTGAGTCTCGCCCCAACGCAGGGCATTCGTCCTCCTTTACCCTCCGAATTCTTTATTATTAGTGTCAACAAAAAAATTCATAAAAAGATGAATATCCAGCATTGCCATGCTACCGTAGCACTTTGCTTATGAAAACTTCACGCAAGGAATCCAAAATTCCCTCCTGGGTCATTAAGGTTTGCCCTTGGCATGGGCACCTTGCACACACTTCACAACGCCCAAAGCCAGTTGCTCCCGGAAGACATCATCACTGTCACAGCCATGCCTGAAAGGCACCAACTCTATTTCTCCTCTTACTCGGCCAAAATATGGGTAGCAGAGGTAGTCTGGGCAAGGCAACCAGCCCGAAGCACTCCTTCATAAGAGGATGTCTCAAAAATGGGCAAATCAAATGACCAATAAAAATCAAAGTCGAATGCATGTCAAGAGCGGAAAAGTCCCGCAGAGATCCAGATGGACCTAGACGTATGCATATAAAATCAAAATCGAAACCAATCGATCGTAATAAGGCATGGAAAAGAGTGGCCAAGTCCCCGCGAAGATCCAAATGGACCCGGTTGTACGCATGTCCCAACAAATGAATGGTCATAAATCAAGTCTAAAAAGCCCCAATAATCAAGTGAGACTAAATCTTCTGACGGTTGTGCCAAGGAAGGAAGTCAACCCAACTCTTCAAACACCCATATCAAGCTTATCTTCAAATTTCCTTCCCTTCCCCCTGCCAGACTTAGTCACCTTTTTAGGCATGGCTTTGGTAGTGGCACCGTCAACCAAGTGCAATCAGCCCCTGGGCACCACCTTGAAATGCACGCCTTACGCTAGGCACTCTTTAATGAAACGGGAGGTAACGAGGACCCCTCGCCAGTCGGTTTTCACAACTCTAATACCACCACAACATGGCAATGTTTTCAAAAAATCAACAAAAATTTTGAATATCTCCAAAAGTCAACAAAAAATTTCAAATACCTTTCAAAAACCCATAAAAATTTCAAATACTTTCAAAAATCCAAAAAAAATCAGGATGGTACTGCACATGGCAAGCACATCGCACCTCATTGTGTTAGATCGAATCAATCCTTCCAATCATTTGTTCCTCTTATTTTGAACTCCAATCTTTTTTGGCCAAAGACCACTTGTCCTCATGGTTTAAACAACAAACAATTGAGTGAGCTATATCTGTGATTGAATGTTTTATCCACGCTCCATGTTGCGAATGATGTTATTCCATGATATTTGTTATCTCTTGGCTAATGATTTTTTTGAGTGTAGGATTCGAGTTACCTCATCTGGCGCTACATCAGGCTGCAACGTGCCACCCCTACCATCAAGTTATCTATATATTATACCTTTAGAGCATATCAAGAACATTGTGGCTCTGAGGAATCTGGGATTTGAGTTCCCCTTTAACAAAAATAGTGATTATCCCAGTGGATCCTTAGCCACACGGATAGGCCGTTACGCTTGGCACATGAGGACGACATACCCATGCATAAAAATCCAGTCCTGACTCAACGCCATCATAACAATAATATACTTGATTATTTTCTACCCCTTCTAACCTATTTTTCTTTTAGCCCAGCATACATGCATATTGAAATCACTGTGGAAAACCACTCTTCCAATGCAATTTGAGAGCCATTCTCGCTCTAAATCCAAAGCAATTTGAAATATTCCAATCCAGGTCAAGTACCCAACTCCCTCTGTTGTCGCCTCCGGGCCAATTTCCTTAAAGAACTCTTGTTTGGATTTATCCCTCTTCATTTCATCTTGACTCCTAGAGATTCACCTGAGGCAGTGGCAAACGCCCCCGATGGTGCAACCTAACGGATTGTGTCCTTAGGTACTTCCCTTACGCTGGAAGTTGATCTCTCATTTGTGCCCCACGTGGCACCTTTCCTTCGTGTACCACGTACACACCTCCTGTCGTGCCCCTCATGTGCACACTTTGTTTCCTTCCAATCCAAACATTTGTTTCTTTAGGTCTTCTTCTCTGGTGGTGACTTCCTTGGTTGTTGGTGAAAGACTCTCATCAGGTGGTAGTCACCCAATTGTCATGCGTGTCTATTTTTCACCTTGGCGTCTACTTTTTAGTCCACTCCACTGCACTCCACTTTGCTACGCTTCATTTCTTTCATTTCGTTTCACTCCATTGCATTCCACATCGTGTCCCTCCGCTTTACTCCCCTGCAAAGCAGACGCCAAGGCGTGGCAGCTGTACACACGCAATTTTGACTCCACCACGGGCAAATTTCATATTGTGCCATAATGCCACAAATGGCCCTCCTTTTGCCTTGCAAGAGTAGTTCTCCCCATCATTCTCGATCACCTAATTCTTCCCCGGTGCTTCCCCTTCATTCCCAAGGCTCGCCGGACAATGTGGGCATCATTTTCAAGTCACGTCGAGCCTGGAGGACGCGTTTATGAAGGTAGCTGAAATGCGTCTTGTATGGCCGACGCGATTATGCTCTTTAACGCGTCGGGTATGCTGGATGCGACTATGTCCTTAATGTGGCGAGTAAAGTCGACGTGTTTTCCATCACATGCTCTAATTAGAGTCGCGTCCACCAAGGTCGCCGCAATTTAAAAGTCAAACCCTAAAGCCTACGGCTAAGGATAGCGCATTTATGAGCCCCATGCTTCGAATCATGCCGGAATTGTAATCACGTCGGCCATAGCTGACGCGTTTCAAATTGCGGCGGCCCTACCCAACACGATTCCAAGCCTAGTCGTGGGCTATGATCATCATACGATTGTCCCATCAAATTGACTTTTAATTCGCAACGTTCATACCCGACGTGTTTCAATTCATAGTCACTCGACGCGATTCAAGCCTTTCACCTCTATAAATAGACCCCCGAGGGTCATTTGTAAGGAGGGGTCCACTCAAACACGGCGAAGCCCTGCCGAATTCTCGCCTCGACTTCCGAGCCATGGGGACCTTCTACTTCAAGCCCTTCATTCGATCCCCTGGAGTTCGAAGCCGGCGTCTCATCTGTCGTCCACATACATCGAGGCGGGAGCGTCTTCCTCCTCTTCATCCATCCAGTCAGTAGCACCGCCGCGCCATTCAACTATCGGGGAAGTACCCCCTCACCTTTTCCTTTTAGTTTATACAACTCCCTCCGAGCCCCACGTGGCTCCCTTTACTCCTTTTTACACACATACATGCATGCACACACACACCCCTACCTTTTAGGGGTTTAAAAGCCACCACATGGTAAGTCATTCCCCATGCTCTTTATTCATTTCATTTCATTTATTTAGGATTGGTACTACACACACTGGCTAATCCCCTTCTTTTCTTTTGTTTCTTTGACAGGGTAATCATCAACGAAAAATGCCTTCTACCACTGCCGGCCGTGCTCGTAGAAGAAGAGGAACCCACATCCTTGTGCAACCTCCCACGCTCCAAAAGGTACACACGCGATCAACTTCTTCCATTCGCACCCCTTCGCCATGTGCCTCCATTCGGTACCTTCGCGTACCTAGCGATCACGATCTTTCTTTTATTTAAGGAGTTGTGCTTTTTATATCTTCCTCCTTTGTGGAACGCTCGGGGTTCCCGACGAACTCCAGGCAATACCTACACCTATCATTGGTCATCACATGACCTCCATAGCAACACTATACCACCATGAATATTAACCACATAATTAGCATAATAACATAATTAACTTAATTCACTAACTAATCATGATTCAAACCATTAAGCCTATAACATGTTTTACTTAAATAAACCATCTTAGAATAACTTAAAATAACCTTAAATAGCAAAGGCTAGGTCTACATAGGACCATCATAGCCCAACCACTACAAACACATCTCAGAATATGAAACACGACGGACACAGGCGTCGCCTTTAAGAATGCGATGACCTACCCAGACGTGATTCAAAGCCTAACGTGACAGGGCTCAATGTCACGACCATATCACGATGACTCGATATGTCGCCTTCAGGCCAAACGGTCAACACCGACAGTCGAAGTGTAAATCGCGACGGACCACACCAGTGCATACAACAAGAGCGCGAGGAGTCAAGTGGTCTCGTTCACGCCAATCGCAACCATCGAAGAGAAACGCGACAAACTACCCCATCATGTTCTCAACAAAACACGACGGTTCAAATCATCACCTTCTCAGGCAGACAGCTGAACCCCAAATCCTTCTCCAGAAATCATCTACACACCATACAACTCACACACAAGCTTATAAAATGAAAGCTTAGCTACTACATGATAATCTAGCATGCTCTTAAATCTTTAAACCATCTAAGTAACACAAGATAAAAGAGGAAGTCTCCCTACCAACTAATCGAGTTTGAAGAATGCAAAGAACACCACGTCGCCAGAATTTCCACGCTCTGGACGCCATCCTCGTGTGGATCCCGCACCACACGAGCCACCAGGAAGCTAGAACGCCGGAAAACCCCCATAGCAACTCTCCCTCTCGCCGGACAGAGCTCCCCCACTCTGTCTGTCCGAAATAGGGCAATTAAACACTCAGTCAAAATTGCGAAGGAGGCATATGTCGCATTTATAACACACCAAACGCGACATACCAGACCGTCGCCAATCGTGCCGCAACACGAAAATATGGTAGCTGAATCGCGACATAGGAAGCCATCGCATTCAAAATGTGACGACATGTCCCGTCGCCTTCTTCACCAGAAAACTTGCGGGCCAATTGGGCTAAAACCTAAGGCCCACAATGCCCACGCAAGTCACAAAGACCACAAACAAGGATCTATGACCCCACATTAGCCAAGAGCACCACACCAGAACAACTAAAACACGGTTCTGAACGATCGCGCCATTACATTACTATCACCTAAAAAGGAATGTCGTCCTCGACATTCAGCACGAAACCACGACAATCTGGACTATCACCTAAAAAGAAATAAAACCATATACAAAACAAGAAGGATACACTTCTTCTGCGCTTGCCTTTCAAACCATTCTGCATTGACTTACTTAGTCTGTTCATTTATGTACCGTTTCTACTTCATTTTCTCTTTAATTCATTTCACAACTGCTCTGCTTAATTGTCAATCTAACTCTCCTTACCTTTCAACTGTAGGTGATTCTACCTTGCTGTTGGCACTTTATCTCTTTGGACTCAACCAGCTTCCACATTTTCCTGACTATGTTAGCAACAATCTTTTCTATGTCGCTTCACTTACTTAAAATTCTTTACCATAAACTGCTACCCTTAAGTGCTCTGCCATATTAAACCATCTTCAAATTCTTGATTTCTTGGTGCTATTCCATTATCGGCCTGCCACTGCCAACTATTACTCTGTCTTACCTTTACTTATATTCTCAACTGTTAGTTCCTTGAAGAAAACTAAAAAACCATATCTGAATTTCCTACCTCTGTATATTAATCCGGTTATACCGCTTTAAACTCATATGTTGTTAAGAACCACTGTCTCTTCAATTAACTCTACAAAAACCTCAAATTCCTTTTTCAAACAATTAAACTTCTGATGACCTGGGAGTCTTGAATCTACTATGTTTCCGTTACACCACTCTGATTACATTAAATACTTGCCAAAATGTTCCATAAATTCTGCCTTCACTTTTACCTTTAATTCTCTTTATTTTCACTACTACTTTGACTCTAACTGAGCTAACATTACTTACTTATCAAACCATCTTGCACAACTAATTACCACGGGGAGAAAACACGTGAATTCCTAAATTGCTTCCCTTAATGCTTCAATTCTATGCCACACTGAATTCTGAATCTTGCCATACTGCTACTGATATGCTTTACTCTTTACACACTTTCCTTATTTAAAATAATATTCTCTGACTGACTCAAAAAATTGAATCTATAACCCTTCAAATATCCATTCTCCTTGTTGTGACACTGCACTCTCTTATCGGGGAAATAAAATTGTTCAACTAACTCTGCACATACTCTGCCTTCAACTTTACTAAACTATTTCTCAATTAGATGCCATCTAACCCAAAATTCTTTAATGCTTATCTGCTCACACTTTTATATTTTACAATCTACTGACTTTAACAATTCCAATTTCCATACATTTCCTACTCTTTCCGCTCTATTCTGCCATACTTTAATCTGCTTACTATTCTTTAACTGATCTATTGTAGCTTTCACATCAAACTCTGGAAATACCTTTATAATAAAACTCCTATGTTCATCTGAATCACTTACTGCATACTGCCACATAAACTCTTACGGCACATTTCTTAAACCATCTGACTATTATCATTCCATAATCTGCCACATTCTTTCTTCCTCTAATCATTAATACTGAGCTTTAACTTTACTGGCAACCTTAATAAATATAATACCATCTCTGAAAAAGGCTTTCCTTTAATTATTCCACTATCTGACTAATCTTATTGTACCACTTACACTGTAACCTTTCTTAACGCACAGTTACCTCTCACTGAAACACTGTCAAAATCAGAATTTGAATACCCCTTCTTAGACACAATAACCGGCTCTGCCTGATTCCTCTGTTTCACTCTGATGCTTTACAATCTCAGCATCTACCATACCAATTACCCTACAATAACTACTCTATTCTTAAATACTGAAAACACCACTACTACAACCTACTCATTATTACCCCTTCCATTCAAACCTTTACTTTAATTCTTTCACAATCTGGCTCTCTATTCTCCTCAACCTGACATTCCCTTATCAGCTTCTCAACTAACTTACCTCTCTTTTTCCTCATACTGCCCACAACTACTAAATATTACTGATTTGGTCTTTAACACTGCAATTCTTTAACAAATCCTTATGTTGAACCTCCACAAACTGCCATCTATCAATTGAATATCTTTGCTTCGAAATTCTTAGAAAATTTAACTGACCACTGATCTTCCTTTACTCTTTCTGTGCCCAGCTACTCACCTCTGCACACACTTATACTAATCTTTATATCAAACTTCTTATTACCACCATCACTCATAGTAGCATTACTCGCAAAATTTCTTTGCTATAACCATTTCTGATCACAAAACGCATTTGACTCTACTGACACATATCACTGCTCCTCTGTTTACTAATACCTTTTCTGAAGTTGATCTGCCTTACTTAATCATTTCAAATTTTCCATATCGCTAGTCACATTATCATCCAAACTATCTCTTAACACTTACTAACATAAATCTCAAACATATCAATTACCTCTGCTGAATTTCTCAATCACAATCCTTTCATCTAACAATCTTTAACACACACTGTTCCACATTACAACACTATTCCCGCTGTAACTTCATTACATAACTACCACTGCAATAACTTCCTGCTACACATATTCACAACCATTACCGTATACCTGTCTCCACTGATTCTCTACCTTGCTAGAACACTTTCATTATGATAAATCATATCATTCTCAGAACATAACTCTATCTTTACTGAATATCACAACTGAGCTTAATAATTACCTCAATTTTCCAAAACTGAAAACCTCCACATAATCATATATTTCTGCAACAATCCAACTTACTAGCATAATTCAACAAACTATACCATTACCAACCACACCATTTCTCTACCACCACTAACAATCACTGAGCGGACAAACATATATACACAATACACATGCTAAAAACTTACGTGAATACCCCACTAAATTCACACAAAACCGCAGACTTACTACCAATAGTGGACATTAAACCATGTCTTGGGACATTGTAATCTTAATGTGTTTTCATATTCTAACTGGACCATGCTCCGATACCAACTATAGCGACTCTGGATATTTATGCCCAATAAGGCTCCATATCCAGACCTGCCTCCCGCGAACAGACCGAAGTCTCACCAGGGATAACTCGCACCAGTGTCCAGTAAGAATATAAAAGACAACCACAAGAGTAAAAGCCACAAGAATGTACATGTGCTCATACTTATAAATAACAAATTACATTGTCCCAATGCATTACCAAGAGAAAAGTACAACTACCTGGGGCATACCCCGAGAGAGCACAAGCTCACACTATGACAATTACGACTCAACTGTTGGTGGCACAAGTCTGCCACAACGCCACTTCGAGCCAAAACATGGCTAACACCTAAAAAGGACTATAAGGGAGTGAGCCTCAACAAGTCATTGGCTCAGCACTGGTCACCATGTGACCTCCAAGCAACTATAAAACTATAAAACATAAACCATGGTATATATACCATAGTTAGCTCGTCACTGGTCACCATGTGACCTCCAAGCAACTATATATATACATGAACCACATAAACACATATTAACCTTGCCTATCATTGGTCATCACATGACCGCCATAGAAACACTATACCACCATAAATATTAACCACATAATTAGCATAATAACATAATTAACTTAATTCACTAACTAATCATGATTCAAACCATTAAGCCTATAACATGTTTTATTAACATAAACCATATTAGAATAAATTAAAACAACCTTAAATAGCCAAGGCTAGGTCTACATAGGACCATCGTAGCCCAACCACTACAAACACATCTCGGAATATGAAATGCGATGGACACAAGCGTAGCCTTTAAGAACGCGACGACCTTCCCAGACTCGATTCAAAGTCTAACGTGACAGGGCCCAGTGTCACGACCATATCGTGACGACCCGATACATCGCCTTCAGGCCAAACGGTCAACACCGACAGTCAAAGTGTAAATCACGATGGACCACACCGATGTGTTCAACAAGAATGCGACGGGTCAAGTGTTTGTGTTCACGCCAATCGGAACCATCGAAGAGAAACGCAACGGACTACCCCGTCGCATTCTCACCAAAACTCGATGGTTCAAACCATATCCTTCTCAGGCAAACGGTTGAACCCCAAATCCTTCTACAGAAATCATCTACACACCATACAACTCACACACAAGCTTATAAAATGAAAGCTGAGCTACCACATGATAATCCAGCATGCTCTTAAATCTTTAAACCATCTAAGTAACACAAGATAAAAGAGGAAGTCTCCCTACCAACTAAACGAGTCCGAAGAATGTGAAGAACACCACGTCGCCAGCGTGTCCATGCTCTACACGGCATCCTCGGGTGGATCCCGCACCGCACGAGCCACTAGGAAGCTAGAATGTCAGAAAACCACCACAGCAACTCCCCCTCTCGCCGGATAGAGCTCCCCTGCTCTGTCTGGCCGAAACAAGGCAATTAAACACTCAGTCAAAATTGTGACGGAGGCATACGTCGTGTTTATAACACACCAAATGCGACATACCAAACCATCGCCAATCGCGCTGCTCCGCAAAAAGGCAGTTGGTGAATCGCGACATAGGAAGGCGTCGCGTTCATAATGCGACGACATGTCCCGTCGCCTTCTTCACCAGAAAACCTGTGGGCTAATTGGGCTAAAACCTAAGGCCCACAATGCCCACGCAAGACACAAAGACCACGGACAAGGCTCTATGACCCCACATTGGCCAAGATCACCACACCAGAACCACTAAAACACGGATTCGAATGATCGCGTCGTTGCAGTTTTAGTCATGATCAGTCGAAGCTTTACTTCATCACATACGAAGTTAACTTCGTCATATCCAAAGTCCAATTTCGTCATATACAAAGTCCATTTCATTTTGGTCATAATCAGTCAATGCTTAACTTCATCATATACGAAGTCCACTTCGACTGACAATGTTACTGTCAGAGTTGACAGCCGAAGTTGACATATCGATTGTCTTGAACATCAATTGAGGACCAACATCGATTGTAATTAAACATCGATTGCTCCTTTAAACATTGATTACTCTTCAAACATAGATTACTTCTTTAAACAACGATTGTCCCTTTGAACATCGATTACTTTTAAACATCGATTGTTCCTTTGAACATCGATTGTTCCTTTGAACATCGATTACTATTATATTCTACCGATTACTCTTATATTTCCACCGATTGTTGTTACAAACATAGTTCTATATAGATTGTTGACCAGCCCATATCGATTATTGACTATTTTATCCATTGCCATATAGTTTTGGTGTCAATTTAATCAAACCTCTCTATAATTATATATTATTATTATTATTATCTCTTTATTTAGGATAACAATCCAGGTTGTTACACACGTCAACCATATAGAATGTCACCTGCTGAGTTAAAAGAGCTAAAAGCAACTAATGGAGTTGTTAGAAAAATGGTTCATTAGACCAAGTACTTCCCCATGGAGAGCACCTATTCTATTCATTAGGAAGAAATATGGATCCACGAGATTATCCATCGACTATAGGAAATTGAATCAATTGACTATCAAGAACAAGTACCCACTACCTCGAGTCGATGAACTCTTTGATCATGTATCTGGAGCTCAATACTTCTCCAAGATTGATCTTAGATCTAGCTATCATTAAATGAGAATCAAAGATGATGACATCTACAAAACAGCCTTTAAGAGCAGGTATGGACATTATGAACTCATCACCATGTCTTTTGGTCTAACCAATGCTCCTATAGCTTTCATGCAACTTATGAACAGCATGTACCGACCATATCTTGATATGTTCATGGTTGTCTTTATTGATGACATTCTCATATATTCTAAGACCAAAGAAGAGCATGAAGTGCATTTGAGGATAGCTCTGCAGATCTTGCTCGAAAATCAGCTTTATGCTAAATTAAGCAAGTGTGAGTTATGGCTAGAAGAAGTGTCCTCCTTAGGCCATGTCATCTCTAAAGATGGTATAGTTATTGATCCCTCCAAAGCTGAAGTTGTACTTAATTGGGAGAGACCAACCAATATCACAGAGGTTATAAGCATTTTGGGACTGGCTAGTTATTACGGGGAGTTCATAAAGGACTTCGCCAAGTTTGTTGTGCCTTTCACTCGACTCTCGAAAGGAGAACCCCTATGTCTGGAGAAAGGAGTGCGAGAAATGCTTCCAAACATTAAAAGAATGTTTGACATCTGCACCTATTCTCGCTCTACCTATTGAAGTGTTGGATCGAAGATGTAGTGAAATGGCAAATATAGAAGGGGGGTTGAATAGATTTGTAGTGGAAACCTTATGCAATTAAAAATATGTCAAATTAAAATCTCTATTCAAATAGGTACCCACTGATTTGATTAACTTATAAGAATCTAAAGCACATTAGATCATCTATCTATAAGTGAGTGAGTGCTTAGAAGGTGATCAAAATCCTATGCAAGCATTCTAGTGGAAAATCAATACATCAAACCACTGCACAGGATATTTTTAAGGTAGTTCAACTCCCAGACGGAGACCTACGTCCACCCCTCACTCAAACCAAGTGAGGCTTCACTAAACCGCTAATTCACAGCTTCAAATAACTGCTGACTCACTGCTTGAACGCTGACTCACAGCTTGCCAACCGTTGATTACACAGCTTATCTGGTGATTCACAGCTTCAAGGTCAGACAGACCTTCTCAATCCACACACACATACAGTATGGGACCAACACTCCTATCACCCGTAGGACCACTCAATGAGTTCTGAATAAAGTTTAAAAGTGAAAAACAAATTCACATGAAGATCAGAGTTAAGAGAGACAAATCTTCAAACACCAGTTCTTCAACTTTGCCCAATTTCCTGTGGACTAACGAATTTGAACTCTAAATCTTCAGATCTTGAGGGTTGAAGTTGTGCTACAGACCATCTTGCACAAATGCATCATCTGGTTGTGCTTCTCAACCAATTAGATCTAAACTCCTTCAAATCAGCCTCAATTCACTATACTCTGTTTCAGATCTGATTTACAGAGAAATTCAGATATGAGTTGATGCTCTTGAGTTCTTCCACAGATGTTGAGCTTCGTGCTTCTACTCTTGCACAAGCTTCCTTCTTCCACCTTCCTTCAGATCTGCTTGTTCTTCTCAGCTCTACTGCTTCTCCTTTGCACGACTGCTTCTTCTTCCTCTGCTGCTCTTCTTATGCACGATTGCTTCTTTTTCTCAGCTCTGGTGCTCTTCTCCTTGATCTGCTCCACTTGCAGCACTCTTAACACTCTCCTTCTATGATTGGCCTTGATCTCCACGTTCTCTGTGATGGATTCGATGGGATGGCTGCTCCAGATGAGATAAGAGAGCCTTTATAGCCTCCGTACAGTCCCTTGTGCGTGGGAAAGATGTGCACAGAAACCTAGAATGCACCCAAGGCTGCCACGTGTCCAAAAGTCCTTTTCCTCATTTCCACTTGGATAAAATGGCATTTTGGTAATAATAGAATCTCCCAAATAGCTTTCAAAAATAAATCACAGCCTTTGGATATCAAGGTTCGTCATACCGCCCGGATCGACCCTCCTGCATTCTCCGTGGTACCGTACCGTACTATAACACTGAGATACGGTGGGGAAATGGCTTGCTTGATTATTTTTTTTTAGTTTTGTGAGTTGTTGAATATTTAAAATGATCAAACTTAAAAAGAAGACTCTTCATCCAAACTCAAGATAGACTTTCCATCTCTTCTCATGCATAGACTCTCTCTCTAACTCGAGATTGTACTCTCTCTCTCTCTTAAACACATCCTAGGACTCTATAGGATAGAAAAAGACTACCACCATTTGAAGAGACCCTTGGAGGCTCTACTCACTAGGTCCCATCGCCCCAAAGCCAGAGGAGAAGTCATTCTCAACGTTGCACCCTTTCTCTCTCTCCTTTCTCTCTCATATCCTCCAGAACTATCAGGGATATCACACCTTCTACAGCCTGAAAAGGGACTGATATACTCACGAGGTCTTCATCAAAGTTGTTCTACTCTTTTTTAGCTTTGTCCTCAAAGTGCAATCACCTCTATTGGTGGTTTGTGCCCAAAGTTATAGCAGAGTATTCTTCACATTCTCTCTCATATCATGATCTACATATACAGGATTATCATGCCTTTCACATCTCAAACGATGGCATATCTCTTCGAGGCATCTTCATGAAAGTTGTTCCCTACAACTTCCTCTACGAGCTCCAACTAGAATCACATCAAATGAATGTAGTGCTTAAAGATATAATGAATTATTCTTGACCTTCTCTCTCATATCGCGATCCAAACTAGTAGTGAGTATGGCCTCTCTATAGCCTGAATGAGGGTGATCCAGTCTTTGGGCTCCTCATGAAAGTTGTTCATGATATGACCAATGTATTCTATTAGATCAATACCAAGAATCCGAAAATAGAAACAAAACTGTAACGTCTTAAAATTTATAATAAAATATTAATATGACACTAAGAAATTAAAAGAGAGTAAATTATACATAAGATATGATCACTTATATACAACATAATTATCTTTAATTTTAGAAAATTTTCGTATTATTTATATCATTCTAGTACTATCTTTGATTGTGTGCACTTCAATGGGACGACATTCGGTTTCAAAAATAAAGTCAAACCTGAAGTCATCATAATTACTAGAAAAATATATTGATTCTAAAAATATAAAATATCATGAATTAGTGATGCATAGATGTTAAGATTAAGTCGACCTAATGGTTTTTGGGATAATTTTTACTTGACAAAAAATTAATTTAAAAAATAAACTATAATTTGTATCATCTCTTAATTATCTTATGTTTGAAATTTCATCTCAATTAGACATTATTTAGACTACTTAAGTGCACACAGGATTTACTGCGGTACGGCGAACTCTTTGTGCAATTCAACGGGACGACAGTTGGTTCCAAAAATTGTTGAACCACTCTTATATTTTACCCTTATATTTTGTTGATAAAAAAAATTATGATTAATTAAATATTATCAAATATATTTAATATCATGCTTTCCTAATAAATATAAATTTATGAAATTATCGCTGTGTGTGATGCACTAAAATGCTAAATCAATGTTCATTCAATAAACATCAATTTCTGTTCAAAGTGCCACATCGACTTCACTAACAACAATTTGATAAGTAAGAACAACGATTTGCTCTCACATCAATTTAGTCTCACAACGATTTGTTAAGCATCATATCGATTTGGTCTCATATCGATTTGCTAAGTGAGAACATCGATTTGGTCTCACAACGATTTGATAAGTAAGAACATCGATTTGACCAAAACATCGATTTGATAAGTTTCATAACGATTTGAACGCCATAACGATTTGATAAGTGAGAAACAATGATTTGGTTCTCACATCGACTCGATAAGTTAAATAACGATTTGTTTATGATTGAACATCGATTTCCCCATCGATTTGCCTATCTTATAACATCAATTTACTTTCACTTAAACAATGATTTTGTCCAAACATCGACTTCATGTAAACATCGATTTCTTTTATATTCAGATGTTTCAAATATGTTTGGCGCCTAATGAAAAGTCAAAAATGTTTCTGACAGAAGATCTTTTTTCATCTCTCTAGATCTCTTCTCTCCTGTCAGACAGAAAGGTGGTCACTTACTACTTCTGGGAGAAAACAGGAAGCATAGAGGTATGTGAGCTCTTAACAGAAACACTGTTTTAGCTAAACACTTTTCTTTATGTTTACAAACCTCGTAGACCACCAAGTGGCTGACAATCTGAAGAAGAAAAAGAATAGAAAGATCAGCAACGACTAGAGGAGCTCCAACGGATCACTTCAATGGATCTATTCAAAAGCCTCTCATATAAAAGATGAAGCAAGGCTGAAGAAAAGAGAATGAGCTTTTCTGAAGATCTTTGAAGGTGTCTACAACTAGTGAGAAACCTCAACGCCACATACACTCAAAGGAAAAGAGAGAAAGAGCCTGAGCCAAGAAAAAGTGTTCAAGCCACTGAAGCTCTCAAGCATTCAAGCACCTCCTCCTTTCTCCATTCTCCCTGTACTCATTGTAATTCTTGGGGAGAGTCTTTTGTTGAGAGTTTTTGGTTATAGGCCATTCTTGTAGAACTCTCAACATTGTTCTTTCTTTTCTAAGAAAGACTTCTGTCCAGCTGTAGGACTGTATATAGTGTAGAACCTAGCTAGGGGTTTGTGTCTAGCAGAACCGCACTGGGGTTTGTACCAGGAGGTTGGCTTCTTGACCTGTAAAAGAAGTGGGCTGCCTTCTTGCCCGGGAAAGAGAAGAAGACCAGCTGGGGTGCTAGGTATTGTATTGTCCTTGAGGGGGACTGTACCCTTGGTTAGTAAAATCCCAAGAGGTTGCTTGGGGACTGGATGTAGGACTTCTATGTGGGAAAGGCCAAACCAGGATAAATCCCTTGTGTTATTTGTGTGATTGTTTACTTGCTTCCGCACTGCTACTCTTTATCACACTAAACTAACCAAACTTTCAAGTAATAATTTTTTGTGTTTAAGTTTTTGTTTCAGATTTCATAAAACCTATTCACCCCCCCCCCCCCCCCTCTAGGTTAGCTTGCTTCCATACTAAAAAGGGGCCAACAAGTGGTATCAGAGCGAGTCTCTGAACATTCAAAGAAGATCCAACGATCTTAGAGCAAAGATCCATGGCAGCTCAAGGATATGCTGAAGGTCAATCAGTCATCAGACCTCCATTCTTCGATGGAGAGGATTACCAATATTGGAAGATGTGAATGGAATGCTTCATTCGAGGCACAGACTTTGATCTGTGGCAGGTAATTGAGGTAGGTGATTTCATTATTGTGCCTGCTAAAGGTACTATAGCCATTACTGCAGTAGATAAAATTAAATTATCTTTAAACTTTAAGGCTAAGAATTATCTATGTTGTGCCTTATCTAAAAGAGAATTCAGTAGAGTATCTGCATGCAAATCTTCCAAAGAAATATAGGATAAACTGCAGATAACTTATGAAGGAACAGATAAAGTAAAACAAACTATGATAGATATTCTTGTCTCACAATATGAGCAATTTAAAATGCTTCCAAACGAAAATATCACTCAGATGTATAATAGATTTTCAATCATAGTAGTTGGTCTGAGTTCTCTTGGCAAAAATCTTTCTGATGAGGAAACTGTCAGAAAAATACTCAGATCTTTAACTATTTCATGGACCCCTAAGGTCACAGCTATTGAAGAAGCCCATGATCTAACCAAGTTTTCTATTGATAAACTAATTGGTTCCCTCATGGCACATGAAATTAATATGGAGTGACTATCTGAGAGCTCATCAAAGAAAAAATGTTTTAATGCTCTTAAAGTTGCAGCTACTCCTTCCACTTCTTCCTCTTCTAGTTCTAAAAATGCAGATTTTGAAGACAGTGACGTAGATGAAGTACTGTCCAAGTTTCAGAAAATTCTTAAGAAGAAGAAAAATGGATCAAGAAGGATTCAAAAGAAAGAGAGAAAGGAAAAAGAACCAGTCTGTTATGAATGCAGAAAACCAGGACATCTAAGACCAGATTGTCCTAAACTCAAGAAGGCTAGTCAACTAGAAAAATCCAAGAAGCAACACAAGAAATTCAAAAGAAAAGCTATGGCGGCTTTTTGGGACAATGATGAGGCCACAAGCTCAGAATCGGAGAAAGAGCAGGTAAATCTAGCCCTCATGGTAGGACTAGATGAGGTACATTCTAACTCATCTTTTGATTCTTGCACAGATTCAGGATCACAATCTGAAGATTTAGAACAAGTTTTTAATGAACTTTATGATAAACACAAGGTTGTTGTAAAAGAATTGAAAAAATCTCAAGAACAACCTTACTTTTTGGAAAACACTAATTCTGATCTTAAATCAGAAATGGAACAATTAGAAGAACAATTAAATTTTGGAAGGGGAGATGTATTGCCAGATTTGAGAAAAAGAGAATTTCAGCTAGAATTGTTATAAGCAACATCAGATTTAGAGTTGTCCATTCTTTATCTAAAATGCATTTTTCGGTGGATGCCATTCTTAATGAGATTATGATTCTTCAACATATGGGCTTCTTTCCTCAATGCAGAGTTAAACAATGTAAGTTTATTCACTCGATTCCTCCAATAGTTGATTTCTCCCTTAATGTGGATGGAGCTAGTAAAGGCAATCCTAGGGATTGTGGTGGTGGAGGCTGCATTAGGGACAAGAATGGTGCTGTTTAGCTGGCTTTTGCTCACTTTTATGGCTATGGAAGTAGCATGATTGCGGAGGCTAGGGCACTGTGTGACGGGCTGCGTTTGGCGGATCTGTTTGGCTTTCGGCTCTCTTTGATACATTCAGATTCTATGGCGTTGGTTAGTTCCATTAATTCTGGTCGTTGTCCATCTTGGCGTGCCTATCGTTGGTGGCGAGATGCCAGCTCTTTGCTAAAGCAAAAGTCTTACTTGTTAAGTCATGTGTATAGGGAGACCAAACAAGTTGCAGATGTATTTGCCAACCATGGCTGTCAAACTAAGCTGAACATGGTTTTTTGGGGTGCTCAGGACTTTCCTCATATGTGTAAGGGACCCATCAGGCTAGACAAAATGGGTTTATGCCATGTCCGAATGATGTAACTCATTTTCTTATTATATTATAAATTTTCGGCCCAGGGGTCTCTCTGGTGGAGTGAGTCCATTCTCCCCCCATGGGGGAGGGTGCACTCTCCCAGATTGAGTTCCTGAGGACCGCCTTCAGTAAAAAAAATAGAAGAATAATTAAAAGAATATAAAGATAATAATTATCTTTTAAATGAAAATTTGAAAAGTAAGAATAATGAGAAGTTAGAGTTAGAAGAAAAATTAAAAACTCTAACTGAAGAAAATATGTATTTAAAAGAATCAGTTAGAAAATTAACTAAAGGAAAAACATCTTTAGCCCTATGCTTAAACGGATCAAAATCTAGAAATAACAAACAAGAGCTTGGTTACATACCTCCTGAAAAAGGAAAACAAGACATAATTCCTGAAAATTATCCATTACCAAAATTTGAAAAAGAAACCAAGATGTCTCAGAAAAAGGTCCCTGTAAAAGAAAAGGTTTCCAAAAATTATGTTCTAAACAGACAGTACAAAGATAATAAAAACAACAAAACAATTTATATTCGTTGTTGTTCTCATTGCAATAAATTCGGACACACTGTGAACACCTGCACAACAAGGCACCTAGTTTGGATTCTGAAAGGATACTTTTATGCATCTAACCATCAAGGACCCAAAAAGATTTGGGTACCTATTTCTGAATAAGTTGTTTGCAGGATAGCCTTGGAGCATTAGGATCAAAGGATGCTCAAGGCACTGATGACTGCCAGCTCTTCATCCAACTCATATTTGAAGAGGGAGTAGTCATTTATTTATTTTAACATTTCAGTATTACGAATAACTATTTGCAAGTCTCTCATTCAGGGGGAGCACAGACTAAGGGGGAGTCATGCATGGTAAGATGAAATTTTCAAAGGAACGATGCATGGTAAGATCCTTCCTTTTTGGTTAGTGACAAAAAGGGGGAGAGTATGCATTATTTATGAATTTTTTGTATTTTTATGCATTAAGTATTTCTGTCAGAAAATTCTCATAAATTGTGTCATCACCAAAAAGGGGAGATTGTTGAACCACTCTTATATTTCACCCTTATATTTTGATGATAACAAAATTTATGATTAATTAAATATTATCAAATATATTTAATATCAAGTTTTCCTAATAAATATACATTTATGAAATTATCACTATGTGTGTTGCACTAAAATGCTAAATCGATGTTCATTCAATAAACATCGATTTCTGTTCAAAGTGCCACATCGACTTCACTAACAACGATTTGATAAGTAAGAACAACGATTTGCTCTCACATCGATTTAGTCTCACAACGATTTGTTAAGCGTCACATCAATTTGGTCTCATATCGATTTGCTAAGTGAGAACATCGATTTGGTCTCACAACGATTTGATAAGTGAGAACATCGATTTGACGAAAACATCGATTTGATAAGTTTCATAACGATTTGAACGCCATAACGATTTGATAAGTGAGAAACAACAATTTGGTTCTCACATCGACTCGATAAGTTAAATAACGATTTGCTTATGATTGAACATCGATTTGCCCATCGATTTGCCTATCTTATATCATCGATTTACTTTCACTTAAACATCGATTTTGTCCAAACATCGACTTTATGTAAACATCAATTTCTTTTATATTCAGATGTTTCAAATATGTTTGGCGCCTAATGAAAACTCAAAAATATTTCTGACAGAAGATCTTTTTTCATCTCTCTAGATCTCTTCTCTCCTATCAGACAGAAAGGTGGTCACTTACTACTTCTGGAAGAAAATAGGAAGCATAGAGGTATGTGAGCTCTTGACAGAAACACTGTTTTAGCTAAACACTTTCCTTTATGTTTACAAACCTCGTAGACCACCAAGTGGCTGACAATCTAAAGAAGAAAAAGAATAGAAAGATCAGCAATGACTAGAAGAGCTCCAACGGATCTCTTCAACGGATCTATTCAAAAGCCTCTCATATAAAAGATGAAGCAAGGCTAAAGAAAAGATAATGATCTTCTCTGAAGATCTTTGAAGGAGTGTACAACTAGTGAGAAACCTCAACGCCACATACACTCAAAGGAAAAGAGAGAAAGAGCCTGAGCCAAAAAAAGTGTTCAAGCAATTGAAGCTCTCAAGCTTTCAAGCTCCTTCTCCTTTCTCCATTCTCCCTGTACTCATTGTAATTCTTGGGGAGAGTTTTTTATTGAGAGTTTTTTGTTAGAGGCCATTCTTGTAGAACTCTCAGCATTGTTCTTTCTTTTCTAAAAAAGACTTTTGTCCAGTTGTAGGACTGTATATAGTGTAGAACCTAGCTAGGGGTTTGTGTCTAGCAGAACCGCACTGGTGTTTGTACCAGGAGGTTGGCTTCTTGACCTATAAAAGAAGTGGGTTGCCTTCTTGCCCGGGAAAGAGAAGAAGACCAGCTGGGGTGCTGGATGTTGTATTGTGCTTGAGGGGGACTGTACCCTTGGTTAGTAAAATCCCAAGAGGTTGCTTGGGGACTGGATGTAGGACTTCCATGTGGGAAGGGCCAAACCAGGATAAATTCCTTGTGTTATTTGTGTGATTGTTTACTTGCTTCCGCACTGCTACTCTTTATCACACTAAACTAACCAAACTTTCAAGTAATAATTTTTTATGTTTAAGTTTTTGTTTCAGATTTCATAAAACCTATTCACCCCCCTCTAGGTTAGCTTGCTGCCGTACAAAAAAGAGGCCAACAAGTGGTATCAGAGCGAGTCTCTGAACATTCAAAGAAGATCCAACGATCTTAGAGCAAAGATCCATGGCAGCTCAAGGATATGTTGAAGGTCAATCAGTCACCAGACCTCCATTCTTCGATGGAGAGGATTACCAATATTGGACGATGCGAATGGAATGCTTCATTCGAGGCACAGACTTTGATCCATGGCAGGTAATTGAGGTAGGTGATTTCATTATTGTTCCTGCTGAAGGTACTACAGCCATTACTGCAGCAGATAAAATTAAATTATCTTTAAACTTTAAGGCTAAAAATTATCTATGTTGCGCCTTATCTAAAAGAGAATTCAGTAGAGTATCTGCATGCAAATCTGCCAAAAAAATATGGGATAAACTGCATATAACTTATGAAGGAATAGATAAAGTAAAACAAACTAGGATAGATATTCTTGTCTCATAATATGAGCAATTTAAAATGCTTCCAAATAAAATATCACTCAGATGTATAATAGATTTTCGAGCATAGTAGTTGGTCTGAGTTCTCTTGGCAAAAATCTTTCTGATGAGGAAACTGTCAGAAAAATACTCATATCATTAACTATTTCATGGACCCCTAAGGTCACAGCTATTGAAGAAGCCCATGATCTAACCAAGTTTTCTATTGATAAACTAATTGGTTCCCTCATGGCACATGAAATTAATATGGAGCGACTATCTGAGAGCTCATCAAAGAAAAAATGTTCTAATGCTCTTAAAGTTGCAGCTACTCCTTCCACTTCTTTCTCTTCTAGTTCCAAAAATGCATATTCTAAAGATAGTGACGTAGATGAAGTATTGTCCAAGCTTCAGAAAATTCTTAAGAAGAAGAAAAATGGATCAAGAATGATTCAAAAGAAAGAGAGAAAGGAAAGAGAACCAGTCTGTTATGAATGCAGAAAACCTGGACATCTAAGACCAGATTGTCCTAAACTCAAGAAGGCTGGTCAACTAGAAAAATCCAAGAAGCAACACAAGAAATTCAAAAGAAAAGCTATGGCAGCTGCTTGGGACAATGGTGAGGCCACAAGCTCAGAATCATCAAGCTCAGAATCGGAGAAAGGGCAGGTAAATCTAGCCCTTATGGTAGGACTAGATGAGGTACATTCTAACTCATCTTTTGATTCTTGCACAGATTCAGTGTAACGACCCCCTTTATACCGGTACGATTATACCAATCCCCATCGGTACAAAGAGCATCGTCACAGTGGGATAGTAACCCAACACTAAGCATTAAGGTTGATATGTCCATGAATACTAAAAGAGTACAGCGGAATTAAAAGAAATGCTTTACTTTATTCCATCATCACCACACATTCCACAGTCTATATAGTAAAAGAAATTACTAGAGTCCACATTATTACAACTTGAAAAGAACTACATTGTCCATACATTGTCTATATGAATAACATTATTCAAACTATAAATTAAAGCAACTACCAAAAATAAAATCTCCTCAAGTGCTACTCCTTGTATTCGGTATCAATCTTCACTATTCTCTCCTCAGCTACTGGATAACCTGTCACACCTGTACGCCGAAGCAAGTATGAGTCTTACAAGACTCAGCAAGTAATCTAAAGCATCAAACTTATACATATCACATACACATTAAGCTACCAACAATAATGAAACACATGCTATCATACTAATCACGTTAATTCACATAGCACAAGTTTTTTATAGTTAACAACACCTATGTTTCCCAAACACATTCCAGATTAACACATGCTCATATTAAATCATAAACATAACATACATCTACACAAGTTCTCTACACATTTTATATATTCTATGATACATGGTTCAAATCTGTATCATATCATTGCATAATTTAATCAAATTTAAATACATGGTTTTGTACAAGATGATGAATACTTTTAGCATAGTATTTGGTCAAATTCTCATGTATTCATGTCACTTTGTCATACAACTAACTTGCTATCTTAATGTACAATTTATCATACACTCATGACACTTGCACATGTTTTCTAGTAAACTACATAATATGATAATAATCTTTCTATCATAGTTAAGCATAATCCAATTAATACATACATGACATGAACATATGCACTCTTAAACACCTATCATGTAACATGATATATTAATCTAAATATTTTTCCTTTTTGTGTAACAGCTCTACCAATTAGAACATGCAATTATACATAACGTAGATAACAACCTAACATGATCTCTATTTATTTTTTCACATGCACTTTTCTCATTTATTTATACATTTCATTTGCTGTTTTAATATAAATAATTCACCATGATATCACCTTTATTAAACATGGAATGAAGATTTAATACGCATTCAAATCAGATGGCAACCATCTATAAATTAAGCATGAAACTACATACTAAATGAATAGCAATTCTATCAAGGAACTTAGACATTATTTCGTGTGTTTATCAAAAACAAAATCTCATTTAGCTTGCTGTTTTGACATGAATTAAACTTAATTACATGGATTTACACTTATTTTCATGCCATCTTATTCATTTGTCAATTCTACATACTCAATTGTCTACATTGCGTTTCTTTACATATTTACATGCACATATTCATACACACCACCATATGGAAATGGTTAAACTATATCACATAATAATAAACATGATATTATAATTATGATGGTGACACATGAATAACATAAGTAATTACACGTGTTAATATATTGGTTTTCACATGAAATTATACTTTTATTATCTTTTACTCTTCCCTTTCATATCAATTCACACTCCTTCCATTTCCTTTACTCTTACATTCACATTTATCACTTTACCCTATATTCACATTTAAACTCTTAAGTTGCCATGACACATAGTCCTAACTACCAAGTAGAGGAAAACAATCACTTTAGCACTTAGCGCTTATCACTTAGCACTCACTTTCACATATTTGTCACCTAGGCAATGCGGTGGCAAATCTTGGTAACTGTGCAGAACCGGGAGAATCACTCTCCACCCTAACCAGCGGTACTTGTCCACCTCCAAGATTTTATCCTAATGCCCTTAGGATTTATCTCATAACGTTGAGCCTTCCATAGGGACTTTTCTATGGTACAGCTCTCAGACCCCTATGGTAGCAGTGTCATACATGGCTAAATATTTCATTAATCACTTTACCATTCTTATCACCTTTTACTCATGCTCATACACATATTTTTCATCCCATTTCCATTTACAGAAATTCACATGGCTATTTAGTAGTGATAAATCACTCAAAATAAGGCATTAACATGCTGCTAACCTTTGCTTTACCCATGATTAACTCTAACATGCTTAACATGGCTATTTTCACATTTAAAACCATGAAAATACCTACTATCATCATAATTTCACGAAATTTTTATCACAAGTTAAGGATAGTAAACAGAACACATTCTCAATTTTTCAAAATTTTATGAATAGAAACATATTTATAACAATTAAATCACTGTACAGGTGCATTTATCACTAATTTCTCTTAAACAAAATTTTCAGTAAAATAGACTAATATGATGGTGTCAATACGTTCATACAATAACCATATCATTACATAAAATTCACCAAACCCGAACTCATAAATATCTTATTTACACAAATTAAACATGCTTATATTATGGTCATAACTCAATCTCCAGAATTTTAATAATTAAAAATTTTCATGAAAATTTACGAAAACCTCATGACATGACCTACTAATCACCCTTGACCTCTCATAAAAATTTCAGCAAGAAAATATACCCAGAAATCATTTAAATATATAAAACAGCATTTTTCAGAACACTGAAGAACTTAACTGCACAGTCCTGGCCGCCAACTGGGTTAACTGAAACATCTCTTGCCGTCAACTGATGAACTTGATGGCAGGGGATGTTGTCGTCAACTTCCAGACAGCAATCTGCACAGTCACACTCACATGTACGGGGAAATTGGAGGGTCCAGGACTCGAGGAAAAATCCGTAAAAATTCTAGGACCTAGGGGACATGTATAGGGATGATGTACATAGGTTACTTGCCTCTAATAAAATCTTAGAAGATCAAATCTTGCTGTTGAAGCCCTCCTCGTCCAAACCAAGAGGGTGCTCAGAAACTCCTTGAATCTTGTTCTCCCGTCGATGTAGATCGTTCCTCGGGGTTGGGGATGCCTCCTTGATAGTTAGACTACGCTCCAGTCGTCATAGATCTCCCAAAACATCCTCTGGTCGCCGGATCAGAGCCTGGGAAGCCCAACTTTTCTCACAGAAAATACTAGGGTTTCACAATGACCAAAAGGGCTTTGTGTGGCCAGAAAATGGGTTTTTATAAAGTTGGATAGGTTGGGCACGCACTGGGGTAGGTTACCCAAGGTTTAGGAAGGGTTTCCTAAACTGGAACCGGCCATAAAGCGAGCATTAACAAATTTGGAACCGTTACGCAGGATGATATAGACGTCAACAACAGTTGTAGTCAACTGCATAGTTGATGTCAAGGGGCTGGCCACCAACAGGGGGATGGCGTCCAGGGGGTGGCCGCCCACTGTGGGTTGGCATCCAGGGATGTGGACGCCAACCACACTGGCGTCCAGGTAGTGGCCGCCAACTGCACAGTGCAGTCAAGACCCTGCCAAACCCCAAAATAAATGCGTAAATATATCTAAACAATTTAGTATATGTAAAAATAATTACATATATCCTTACCACATAAAATACATGCATTACACATTATTTATATTTATAACTTGCACTAATCTCAATTAAAGATAATATGCACGAAGTGACATACATATGTATACATATGCACCATAGTTCTGTTGAACCACTTTATAGTTGTCCTTGTATTTTGGTGATAACAAAACTTATGATGATTTCAAGTATATCTTTGTTGATTAAATGTTATTGAATATTTTGTTTCATCTGTGTCGCATCAATCTCATAACAAAATGCCAAGTCTCTCATTGATGCAATATGGCACACTAAAATGATAAAATCGACGTTTAATCAATATACATCGATTTCAGTTTAAGTGCCAAATTAATAAGCGCTACATCGATTTGGTTTTAATTGATTTTATAAGCGCTATAACGATTTCTTAAGTGACCGCAATGATTTGATAAGAAATCGGTCTCATAACGATTTGATAAGTGAGTGCAACGATTTGCCCTCACATCGATTTACCTTCGCAATGATTTGATAAGAAATAGGTCTCATAACGATTTGATAAGTGAGTGCAACAATTTGCCCTCACATCGATTTGCCTTCGCAACAATTTGATAAGAAATTGATCTCATATCGATTTCATAAGTGATCACATCGATTTCTTCAGGAGATCATAAAGATTTGCTTGCATAACGATTTCATAAATGATCACATCGATTTGTTCAATGATTTGTTTACAAATGAGCAACGACTCTTCACATAACAATTTCATAAGTCATGCTCATAACGATTTCCTCATGGATTCTGTTCAAACACAGATTGCCTTTATATTTCAAATATGCTTGGCGCTTAAATGAAAAGTCAAATATCTTCTGACAAAAAGCTGCATGCATATTTCAGAGTCTTATCAAATAGATATGAACTACTATTTTTAGAATGTTAGCAGAAACACAGTAGCATGCACTGATATCTTATAAACACTCTCTTATGCTAACACTCTCTTCTATGCTGACAGATCTCGAAGACCACCAGAGTCTGATTAAGACAAATGAAGAGAAAGATCAGCAACGACTAGAAGAGCTCCAACGGATCTATTCTAAAGCTGCTCATATAAAAGATGGAGCATTGCTGAAGAACAAAAAAAAAGAGCCTTCCTGAAAATCCTTCAAGGAGTGTACAACTGTGAGAAGAACCTTCACGCCACAAACACTCAGAGAAAGAGAGAAGAGCTCGAGCCAAAATCTACAGAAGCTTTCAAGCAGAAGTCTTCATCGCCTTCAAGCCTTCTTCTCTTCCATTCTCCCTATGCTCATTGTAATCTTGAGGGAGAGTCTGTGACTATGAGCTAAGTCCATAATGTTCATCTTGTATCAGCTCTCAGTCTTGTTCTTTCTTTTCTAAGAAAGACCATTGTCCTACTGTAGGACTGTATACAGTGTGTAACCTAGCTAGAGGTTAGTGTCTAGCAGAACCTTGTTGGGGTTTGTACCAACAGGACCTAGCTGGGGGTTTAAGTCTAGCAAAACCGCACTGGGGTTTGTTCCAGGAGGTTTACTTCTGAACCTGTAAAAGAAGTAGGTTTGCTTCTGAGCCTAGAAAAGAAGTGGGCTGCCTTCTTGCCCGGGAAAGAGAAGAAGACCTGGTGGGTATCCAGGGTGTTGTAGTGTCCTTGAGGGGGACTGTACCTTCAGTTAGTGAAATCCCAAGAGGTTGCTTGGGGACTGGACGTAGGACTTCCATGTGGGAAGGGCCGAACCAGGATAAATTCCTTGTGTCCTTTGTGTGATTGTTTATTTGCTTCCGCACTACTACTCTTTATCACACTAAACTAACCAAACCTTCATGTGTTAATTTCTGTGTTTAAGTTTCTATTTCGGATTTCAAAAAAAAAAACCTATTCACCCCCTTCTAGGCTAGCTTGCTGCCATACCGAAAGGGCCAACAAGTGGTATCAGAGAGGGTCTCTGAACTTTCAAGAAGATCCAACGATCTTAGAGCAAAGATCCATGGCAGCTCAAGGATATGCTGAAGGGCCAACAAGTGGCCAATCAGTCACCAGACCTCCATTCTTTGATGGAGAGGACTACCAATACTGGAAGATGAGAATGGAATGCTTCATTCGAGGCACAGACTTTGATCTGTGGCAGGTAATTAAAGTAGGTGATTTTGTTATTGTTCCTGCTGAAGGCACTACTGCTATTACAGCAGCAGATAAGCATAAATTAGCCCTAAATTTTAAAGCTAAGAACTTTTTATGTTGTGCTTTATCTAAAAAGGAATTTAGTAGAGTATCTGCTTGTAAATCTGCCAAAGAAATATGAGATAAGCTGCAGATAACTTATTAAGGAACAGATAAAGTGAAACAAACTAGGATAGATATTCTTGTTTCACAATACGAACAATTTAAAATGCTTCAAAACGAAAATATCACTACTATGTATAATAGATTTTCAAGCATAGTACTAGGTTTAAATTCTCTTGGAAAAATTCTTTCTAATGAAGAAACCGTTAGAAAAATACTTAGGTCCTTAACTATTTCATGACAACTAAAGTAACTGCTATTGAAGAGGCCCATGATTTAACCAAATTGTCAATTGATAATTTAATAGGTTCTCTCATGGCACATGAAATAAATATGGAGCGATTGTCTGAAAGCTCATCTAAGAAGAAATGTACTGATGCTCTTAAGGTTGTAGCTGCTCCTTCCACATCTTCCTCTTCTAGTTCCCAAAATGCAGATTCTAAAGATAATGATGCTGATGAAGTATTGTACAAGCTTCAGAAGATTTTAAAGAAGAAGAAAAACAGATCAATAAGGATCCAAAGAAAGGAGAAAAAGGAGAAAGAACCAGTATGCTATGAATGCAGAAAACCTGGGCATCTGAGACCGGATTGTCCAAGACTCAAGAAGACTAGTCAAACAGAGAAGCCCAAGAAGCAGCACAAGAAATTTAAAAGAACAGGCATGGCAGCTGTTGGGTTCATATTTAGGAAACTAAGTGAATTCACATTCTAAGTGATAAATGATAATCAAACAATGTTTTTAATGATGAATGAGTTGAATTGAGGTTTCATACATGTCACTTAACATGATACAATATTTGGTTATCTATGTCTTCATTATACCTAACTATACATGTTTTATCATGTAGGTACAAGTGCATATAACCAAGCCTTCTCAAATCATGAGAAAATGATCACAAGTACAATGTATACATGTACCTGTCGACAGACCCAAAGGTATATGTCGACAGATGTCACAGTTGTGATCAGACAGAAAAGTACTGAGAGCACCTGTCGACAGATGCTCAGAAACCTGTCGACAGATGTCACAGACAGAAATATCAAAGTTCTGTGTTTTGGCAAAACAGACCTTGTCTGTCGACGGATGGATGTCGCCTGTCGACAGATGCCACAGGCCAGAGCAACCTGAAGTCTGTCTATTGCAAATCTGTTGCAATCTGTCGACAGACACTCAGAACCTGTCGACAGACGCAGAGGATCTTCAAATACGGAAACCTTCCATCATATCCAAGATTGTGTTTTCAAGTCCCACGACTCTCCACATGAAAACACAACTATATAAGCATCCTTTTGAAGAGAATCTCGTACAGAAGCAGCCACAACCAAAAACCCTAAAGCCAAGCCCAAGAGAAAAGAGTTGCTGCTGCTCTGCTTCAAGTCTGCACTGCAGAGACCGAAAGATCTGTTGATCCTGCAGTACTGAAGATAGATCGTCGTGGATTCAACCTTCTCCATCAATCCAAAGCATTCAAGTCGAAGTTTGAACTCCATCCAGACGTTCTCAGAAGAGTTCTACATCAGGATTTACTCCTATACTCTGAACTCTTCCTGTTTCATAACTCTCATCAACCGTGTGTGTGTTTGTGTGATTCAAGCGTCTCTTGTGCTTGAGATCACGTGTGTGTGTGTTGTTCTGATCGTGGGTGCACATCAGAAAACACGTGTGTGTGTGAGTTGTAGTCACCGAACTCGCTCATAAGCAGTTTACTCTGTGTGTGTGTGTGCCGTGGACGTAGGATACACCGTTGTGTACTCCGAACCACGTAAATCTGCGTGTCTCGTGGTTTGATCGTTTCTACGATAGATGTTTGATAGACACGTTGCATATTCACACGCTAGATAGGTTTCTACATCATCTACACATAGTTTATATCTTGATACTGTCTTGTCAATCTGTGCTTTACGAAAAGAACGTGATAATAATTTTTTTTTAAGAGACAGTAATCTATTCAACCCCCCTTCTAGATTACCATACTGGGAATTCCGCAACCCTTCAATTGGTATCAGAGCCGTGGTTTCTCCGATTTATTGCTTTATCTATTTGATCTTACGATCAGGAGATTCACGGTCAAATGGAATCTACCAAGGGGTATATGGCCGAGGGACACTCTGTGACCAGGCCACCCTTCTTTGATGGCACTGACTATCCATATTGGAAAAACCGCATGCAGGTGTTTCTACGAGCACAAAATTTTGAACTGTGGAAGATAGTCAGAACAGGACCATATGGATTGCCTCAAGACGAAGATACATGGACCAAGGACCAGATTGCAAAAGGGACACTCAACTGGAGCGCCCTCAACATGATGCAGTGCGCGGTCCATCCAAAGGAGTACTCGAGAGTCTCCACATGCACCTCAGCTAAGGAGATGTGGGACAAGCTCGAGTTGATATATGAAGGTACGTCTGAGGTAAGAGAATCCAAGGTAAGCATGCTAGTCTCAGAATATGAAATGTTTAAGATGAACCGTGATGAGACAATTTCTGACATGTTTGCTAGATTCATGGTACTTATAAATGGATTGAAAGGTCTTAAGAAGGAATACTCAGAAAGTGATTTGGTGAGGAAGATACTTCGGTCTCTTCCATCCTCTTGGAACACCAAAGTCACTGTCATCGAGGATTCCAAGAACCTTTCAACAATGAAAGTGGATGAATTGATTGGATCTCTCATGACTTATGAACTAAATGTAAAAAGAAAAGAAACTGAAGAGAATCCAAGGAAGTCAATTGCCTTGAAGGCTTCCAACAGAGTATCTTCAGATTCCAAAAAGAGTGCCCAACAGGAAGGTTCTGAGTCTGAAACTTCTACTGATAGTGAGAATGACGAGATGGCCATGCTCACTAGACAGTTCAAGAAGTTCCTAAAATTCAAGAGAAGAGGTTCAGGAAACTCCAAACCTTTCCAAAAAGGCACCAACAGGTTTGACACGTCTAATAAAAAATCTGATGTTGTGTGCTATGAGTGCAAGAAGCAGGGACACATGAGAGGAGAGTGCCCCGAGCTCAAGAAGAAACTAAAAAGGACAAGTTCGTCTTCAAGAAAGCCAAAGCAATGCTGGCTACATGGAGTGATGAAGACGATGACGAAAAAAGTCAAGCTACCTCAGGAGATGACGAGATTCACTGTCTTATGGCAAGGAGTGATGACTCCTCTGAGGTAAATTCTTCCTTTGAATCATTTTCTACTACTGAATGGGAAGAAGCTTACACTGTCCTCTTTGAAAAATTCTGTCAACTCAAATCAGAAAATAAAGCACTCAAGAAGAAAGTTAATTCCCTTGTTCATGAAACTGATAATAATGATGAAATTAAATCTCTGAATAAGGTAATTGACATGATGAAAATAGATGAACAAACACACAGTGAAGAGATGGATAGCATGAAAATTAAGATTCAAGAAGTTCAAAAAGAGAAAGATGATCTAATGAACTCTCTTGAAAATCTAAACAGTGAGCATGCTGATCTAAAAGAGAAATTGGAAAAAGCTGAAAAGGAATTAAAAAGCAAATCAAAGGATCTATCTAGTTTTGTAAAGAGCAAACAGAATCTAGATGCAATCTTAGGATCCAATGTGTTTGTTGCTAGACATGGGATTGGGTTTCAAAATCATAAGCCAAAGGAAAGTGGCAAAAATTTGTTGACTGATTTCATTGATCCTACCCCAAGTTCTAGCAATCAAAATCCCTCAAAGAAAAGAAAAAATCAAACCAAGGGTAAAAATCAGGAACCTAAGGCTACCAAATTTGTTCCAACTAAGCTTAAGGAGTTTGCTACCAAACCCAAACAGGGATGTCCCAAGGCAAAACAGCAAGTTCCCAAGGCTAAGTTCACTAGGCAACAAAAGGGTAAGATGCCTATGCATGCTCCTAAGAATCCAAAATCCACTGTTGTTCATAAGCCATCATCATGTAAGATCTGTAAAAAGATTGGGCACAATGAAAAACAATGCTGGAATAATCCACTAAAACAGAAACTTAAACAAATTTGGATTCCAAAGCATTTACTGTCTGGCATGAATGATAAAACGGCACCCAAAGTAATTTGGGTACCAAAACCTCTTGTCTGATCCACATGTGCAGGAATGCCTAGCAGCTCACAATCAAAACAAATGGTACCTGGATAGTGGCTGCTCGAGGCATATGACGGGCGATAAAGAAAAATTCAGTTTGCTCGTGGAAAAAGACGGAGGTCACGTTGTCTTTGGAGGTAACAACAAAGGCCAGATCATCGGCTCAGGTAAGGTTGGTAAGTTTGCCTCCAACTCAATAGATAATGTACTATTAGTTGATGGTCTTCATCACAATTTGCTTAGCATAAGTCAATTGTGTGATAAGGGCCATAAAATTGTTTTTGAATCAGATTCATGTCAAATCCTTGATAAGGAAACAAGAAGTCTCAAATTTTCTGGAAAAAGAATGAATAACATCTACATGGTTGATTTAGATGATCCAGAAAATAATGATTTATGTCTTGTAGCAAATAAACAGGATGAGCTTACATTGTGGCATCGTAGGCTTGGACATGCAAGTTACAATGTCTTGCACAAGATAATGAGGCTCAAACTTGTAAGTGGACTTCCTAAAATTCCATTCAAGAAAAATGAAAATTTCTGTGATGCATGTGCACAGGGAAAACAGACCCGAAAATCCTTCAAATCGAAAGCACCGGTAAGTACTTCCAAAGCTTATGAACTGTTGCACATGGACCTATTTGAACCTACTAGAACATTGAGTCTCACTGGCAAACGGTATGGTTTTGTCATTGTAGATGACTTTTCTAGGTTCACTTGGGTGAAATTTCTGGCTCATAAGAATGATGCACTTAATGTCTTTGAAGAATTCTTCAATAAAATTGAGCATGGAAATGTCCACAAGATATGCTCCGTCCGCACTGATCACGGGGGAGAATTTGACAATAACTCCTTCACTGATTTCTGCAGGAACCAAGGAATAGAACACTTGTTCTCCTCCCCAAGAACTCCAGAACAAAACGGGGTTGTGGAGAGGAAAAATAGAACCTTGGTGGAGATGGCTCGTACACTTCTGATCGAAAATCAACTTTCCAGAACCTTTTGGGCAGAAGCAGTAAACACGTCATGCTACATTCTCAATCGAGCCATGGTAAGACCGGTATTCAAGAAAACTCCCTATGAGCTTCTGAAAGGTAAGAAACCATCCCTTGGATACTTCAGAGTTTTTGGTTCAAAGGTGTTCATACATAACAATGATAAAACTGATCTGGACAAATTTGAGGCCAAAAGCGACAAAGGTATTTTTCTTGGATACTCAGAACATTCTAGAGCTTATAGAGTGTTTAATCTTAAAACCAAAAAAGTGGAAGAAACTCCACATGTTGTATTTGATGAATCTCAAACCAAATCTGACAGTTCTAATTCTTACAGGTTTCAAGGTGACACTGAAGATACAACATATGAAGAACTACAAAGCAAACCACATACACTCTCAAAGTCAGTTCCCAAAATAAATAGTGGCTATCTACGCAGGTACAATGATGAAGATGACGGACTTCCGTTCAGAAATGGAAATGAAGTACCTACACAAGATCCACAACACGAGGATGAACCACAACATGAAAGTCCTCCAGCCACCCCCCCTCCAGAACAGTCTTCTGAAGTGCAAGATCAACCCGGTCCTTCAACATTCACAAATGTGAGGTCAAGCAAATGGAAGATGGCTTCTTCATAAACCAAGGAAAATATGTCAAAGAGCTTCTCAAGAGATTTCAGTTTGAAACTGCAAAACCTGCCTCAACACCAATGAGCACAAGCATTAAGCTAGAAAGTGATGACAAAGGTAAACCGGTAGATGCTAAACACTTCCGAGGTATGATTGGCTCACTTCTCTATCTTACTGCAAGTAGACCTGACATACAATTCAGTGTTTGCCTCTGTGCTAGATATCAATCTAGTCCAAAGGAAAGCCACCTAATTGCAGTTAAGAGAATATTCAGGTATCTCTCAGGTACACATGACATGGGTCTTTGGTATCCGGCAGGAAGTAGCTTTAACTTAATCTCATATTCTGATGCTGACTATGCTGGATGTAAAATTGACAAGAAGAGCACTAGTGGCTATTGCCAGATGCTTGGTGGTTGCATGGTTTCGTGGGCATCCAAGAAGCAACATTCGGTTGCACTCTCCACTGCAGAGGCAGAATATGTTGCTGCAGGGAGTTGTGCAACACAAGTGTTGTGGATAAAAAGTCAGTTGTGTGACTACGACATTGACCTTGGATGCACACCAATCCTATGTGACAACACTAGTGCAATCAATTTATCCAAAAATCCCATTCAACACTCTAGGACAAAACACATAGAAATCCGTCATCACTTCTTGAGAGATGAGGTAGCCAATAGAAATTTGGAAATTAGCTTCATACCAACAGAGCAACAACTAGCTGATATCTTTACAAAACCATTGGCTGAGGATAGGTTCACATCCCTTAGAAGAGAATTAGGCTTATGTAAAATTCAATGACACATATCCCAAGTCCTTCATGAATGTTCCTTCTAAGCAACAACTATGGGGTATATCAAATGGTGATTTGTGGAAAAACAAGTTCGGCTTGTTTGGAAACTTTCATTATGCGTGAGAAAATATTCTCCGCCAAGTACCCGTAGTTGGAGCCCATGAAGGGACATCCATGTAGGATAAAGGGGTAAGTCTCATTTCATTAGCCAAATTACTCTATAAACAAAAAAATTAAAATTAAAATTAAAATCAGAAAATACCAAAAACAGTCTCAATTCCATGAATGTTTTGCTGAATTCATGTGTGCATATCTTGCTCGGATTGAATTGCATTGATCAACTATGTGTCTTTTCATGAGCACACATTATGGGGGAGCTAGTTCAAAAGTTGGGTGTTATTGTGAAGGAAATCATTCCATTGCTGTTCATTAACTCCTTCACATGGGATGATCTTTTCACATTTCCTTCTTTTTCTACATTGGCCTTCAACCAGGATCTGTCGACAGCCCCTTTCTTCCCTGTCGACAGATAGGCATCCACAGACCACAGGTTCTGAACTCTGTGTGCATCTGTCGACAGTCGACCATGCCTCTGTCGACAGATTTCACAGGTTTTTGTTCTACCCGCACAGCCTCCAATCTGTCTGTGTCTAGCTGTCGACAGACACACCTTGGCCTGTCGACAGATAACACAGTATTCTCATCTACCTGAACACCCATTTATCTGTCTGAGTGTACCTGTCGACAAGCTCAACTTTGCTGTCGACAGACACATTTCTTCTTGGAATTTCACGCCTATTCAATCCAAAACTCCTTGAGCTGGTTTCTTTAAAATATCTAAGGTGTTTATATGATGTTATTAACATATATGCTCACATCATGTAAAGCAATTTTCAACAATCTTGTGATTCTTACATAATACTCAAGTTAAGTCTAGGTTCCATCATTATGGAAACATTTCACTATCTACAAAGGCTTAACACCTAACTCTTCTTCATAATTTACATGTAGGCAAACATCATTCTCTAGTGAAAGGTATTATGATCACTGAGTTTAATGTCTACAATTGATGGATAATTCATCACAATATTGCTCTTGGGCTATTAAAACAATACTTGGAGAAAAGCTACCTATTTCTAAACAATTTCATTCCATTAGATACAAATAAATTAAATCTGAAAAATGCAGAGCAATGATGAGTTCTTGCTAAGTAACCGGGGAGTGGGCATCACAAATGTTTGCCCTCGCGTCAAAAGGCTAATTCGTCAACTTTGTACAACGGTATGATGGACACTTTCACTGAGAAACTGGGGGTACGGGCACGTATAATGTCTACCCTCATGTTCAAAGGTGTGAAGTTCTCTTAATGACCTCTTTTTTCCTTTGCATTAAAGAATGGCAAATACCGAAAAGCTGAAATAGTGTGAAGCCTCCACTGAGTGCTAATTACCATGGGCCATTGTTGTTTTTGAATGTCTTAGCATTTAGATATTTCTCTCCTTGATCATTTGAACCTCCATTATGAGGATTGTGTTGTCCTACACTCTAATTAACAACGAGAAGAGTAAAAGTGTTTTCTTTTGATCTAAGTGACTGTTTTCTTCATGCTTCAACTTAAGACTAATTCAGTATTATGTTTGAACCATTAAGATAGTTGAAGTGGCTTTTCATCTACATGAATATGATAGGTTCTTATATATGTATTCTTCATCTAATCACCTTAGATAATCTGTTAAAAACCATTGCTCAGGAGTTCCCTTTCAAATTACACACAAAAATCCAACAAAATGACAATCTGCTAGAATCTGTCGACAGATCAGATTCAGTCTGTCGACAGACGGCGACTGCCCTGTTTGGCCATCCAACGGGCACGCCGTTTGGGGCTATTTGGGTGGGCCATTGCCTTTTAAACTTCCCCTCACATCTTTAAATAGGCAACTCCGCCCCTTCCACCTCCACCAACACCCCAATCCTTCACTCCCTCTCCCACATACATCTCTTTCCCCTTCCTGGATGGGAAACCCTACATCCATTTCCCTTTCTCTTCCCACTGTCTCCTGCACTTCTTCCCTTTCATCCATCCTTCCATCATCTTTTCCATGGCACCCAAGGCGAAGAAGTTGGCCTCCCGTCGTCGTCCCGCCTCCTCCTCGCCCGGCGAAGGATCCAGGGTTCACGAAGAACGCCGTACCAAACACCGGGATGATCACCTTCCAGAGTTGGTTGTACCTCCCCGTCTCAATCTCAAACGGGTTCACGGTACATTCACCAAGTTTGTTCCTCCACGTTATGTGGATTTCCACTCCTTGGCCGATCTCTTTCCCAACCTCCAACCCCTGTTCGATACCCAAGGTTGGACAGTCTTTCTTTACGCTCATACGGCATACTACCCCACTGTCGTAACTGAGTTCTTCAACAATCTCTCTTCCTCTGATCAAGGGTTCTACACCTCTGTGAAGGGCACTCCCTTTCAACTCACTGCTAACCTTTTTAGCACTGCCCTCCAGATTCCGAACACCGGGGAGGATATCATTGATCATCATCCAGACGCCTCTGTCTACTATCCCCTTCTCACTCTTCAACCCTATGATACAACCAAGGAGATTGCTAAGCTCAATGCCAACACTTTCCCTCCCCTCAACCGCATGATTCACCAAATCTTCACCACTTGCATTGCGCCTAAGCATGGTAGTCGTGAACTCGTCACCAATGTTCACAAATCATTGTTCACCTTCTTCCTTAATTGTGAACCCATCAATCTTTCTCAACCGATGCTTCGCTTGATCACCAAGTGCTTCTACCAACCCAGGCGATCCATGCCCTTTGCTTGCCAAATTACTTCTCTTTTGAAGTTTATTGGCATTCCCATTCCAGAAAGTGAGTGTGTCTCACTCAACTCCCGCAACAGCTTTGATATCACTGCCGCCTCACGCATGGGATATAAGCTAGTGGATGGGGTCGTCACCCGGGAACTCAAGGGCAAGGCACCTGCTGCTGCCGAGGATGAAGACTACATTGGGGATGACGCTCAAGCTGATGATGAAGAAGATGCTGAAGATAATGATGAAGACTCCCAGTCAGAACCACTAGATGCTCCGGGAGATGCTGATGCTGATGGTGATGTAGCTGCTCGGCCCTCCATAAGGGACTTGATAGGACAGCTACAAGTGCAGCTGACACATGGAAACATGCAGATGATACAAGGCTTTGAGAGGCTGAATGCAAGAATGGATACATTGGAAACACGCATTGACAGACTTGCAACTGAGCGTCATGCCCCTCATCAAGCTCCTGAAGATGATGCTGCTTAGATATACTAGATGTATAGGAGTGGGTCATGTCCTGTATTTCCATTTCAGTCTGAGCAATGTTGTTTCTGTCTTTTGTTATTTCATTCTCTTTATGTATTTTCACTTCATGTTACTTCAGTCACACTTTTGTCATGTGAATGCTTCACTTTTCAATGAATGAAATCACATGTTCTGTGCAACTATCCAAGTGTGTGATTGTTGACTCTAATTTTGATGTTGTCAAAAGGGGGAGAAGAAACCTCAATTTCATGAGCATTAATTGAATAATTTTGTCATCATCAAAAAGGGGGAGAATGTTGGGTTCATATTTAGGAAACTAAGTGAATTCACATTCTAAGTGATAAATGATAATCAAACAATGTTTTTAATGATGAATGAGTTGAATTGAGGTTTCATACATGTCACTTAACATGATACAATATTTGGTTATCTATGTCTTCATTATACCTAACTATACATGTTTTATCATGTAGGTACAAGTGCATATAACCAAGCCTTCTCAAATCATGAGAAAATGATCACAAGTACAATGTATACATGTACCTGTCGACAGACCCAAAGGTATATGTCGACAGATGTCACAGTTGTGATCAGACAGAAAAGTACTGAGAGCACCTGTCGACAGATGCTCAGAAACCTGTCGACAGATGTCACAGACAGAAATATCAAAGTTCTGTGTTTTGGCAAAACAGACCTTGTCTGTCGACAGATGGATGTCGCCTGTCGACAGATGCCACAGGCCAGAGCAACCTGAAGTCTGTCTATTGCAAATCTGTTGCAATCTGTCGACAGACACTCAGAACCTGTCGACAGACACAGAGGATCTTCAAATACGGAAACCTTCCATCATATCCAAGATTGTGTTTTCAAGTCCCACGACTCTCCACATGAAAACACAACTATATAAGCATCCTTTTGAAGAGAATCTCGTACAGAAGCAGCCACAACCAAAAACCCTAAAGCCAAGCCCAAGAGAAAAGAGTTGCTGCTGCTCTGCTTCAAGTCTGCACTGCAGAGACCGAAAGATCTGTTGATCCTGCAGTACTGAAGATAGATCGTCGTGGATTCAACCTTCTCCATCAATCCAAAGCATTCAAGTCGAAGTTTGAACTCCATCCAGACGTTCTCAGAAGAGTTCTACATCAGGATTTACTCCTATACTCTGAACTCTTCCTGTTTCATAACTCTCATCAACCGTGTGTGTGTTTGTGTGATTCAAGCGTCTCTTGTGCTTGAGATCACGTGTGTGTGTGTTGTTCTGATCGTGGGTGCACATCAAAAAACACGTGTGTGTGTGAGTTGTAGTCACCGAACTCGCTCATAAGCAGTTTACTCTGTGTGTGTGTGTGCCGTGGATGTAGGATACACTGTTGTGTACTCCGAACCACGTAAATCTGCGTGTCTCGTGGTTTGATCGTTTCTACGATAGATGTTTGATAGACACGTTGCATATTCACACGCTAGATAGGTTTCTACATCATCTACACATAGTTTATATCTTGATACTGTCTTGTCAATCTGTGTTTTACGAAAAGAACGTGATAATAATTTTTTTTAAGAGACAGTAATCTATTCAACCCCCTTTCTAGATTACCATACTGGGAATTCCGCAACCCTTCAACAGCTGCTTGGGAAAATGATGAGGTCACAAGCTCAGAATCATCAAGCTCAGATTCCGAAAAGGAGCACGTAAATCTAGCCCTCATGGTGGGACTAGATGAGGTACATTCTGACTCATTTTTTAATTCTTGCACAGATTCAGGGTCAAAATCAGAAGACTTAGAAGAAGTCTTTAATGAACTGTATGAAAAACATAAGGGGGTTGTAAAAGAACTAAAAAAATCTGAAAAACAACTCTACTTGCTTGGAAAACACCAATTCGGATCTTAAATCCGAATTGGAGCAACTAGAAGAACAATTAAAAGAATGTAAAGATAAAAATTATCTTTTAAATGAAGATTTGAAAAGCAAGAATAATGAGAAGTTAGAGTTAGAAGAAAAATTAAAAACTCTAACTGAAGAAAATATGTATTTAAAAGAATCAGTTAGAAAATTAACTGAAGGGAAAGCATCTTTAGCCCTATGCTTAAAAGGATCAAAATCTGGAAATAACAAACAAGGGCTTGGATACATATCTCCAGAAAAAGAAAACAAGCCATGATTCCAGAAAAATATCCACTACCAAAATTTGTAAAAGAAACCAAGATGCCCTAGAAAAAGGCCCTGTAAAAGAAAAAGTTTACAAAAATCACGTTCTAAAAACTCAGCACAAAGAAAATAAGAAAAAAAAAATCTATATTCATTGTTGTTCTCATTGCAATAAACTAGGACACACTGTAAACACCTGCACAACAAGGCACTTAGTTTGGATCCCTAAAGGATATTTTCATGCATCTAACTATCAAGGACCCAAAAGGATTTGGGTACCTACCTTTGAGTAATTTTCTTGCAGGTTAGCCTTGGAGCATCAAAAACCAAGGATGCTCAAGGCAGGAGTGACTGTAGACTCTTCATTCAAATCACATCTGAAGAAAGAGTAGTCACAAAAATTGAATTAGTCTTTATTACTAACAATTATTTGCAAGTTTCATTCAGGTGGAGTCTCTCATTCAGGGGGAGCACAGACTAAGGGGGAGTTATTCATTTATGTCAATCATTGTTGAACCCCTCAATGGTAAGAATTTCTTTCACAAAGGGGAGAGAATACAATGGTAAGAACCTTCCTTTTTGGTTTGTGACAAAAAGGGGGAGAGTATGCATGGTATGCATTATCTGTGAATTTTCGTAAACCTCTATAATTTATATATTTTATCAGAAAATTGGCATAAATTTTGTCATCACCAAAAAGGGGGAGATTGTTGAACCACTTTATAGTTGTCCTTGTATTTTGGTGATAACAAAACTTATGATGATTTCAAGTATATCTTTGTTGATTAAATGTTATTGAATATTTTGTTTCATCTGTGTCGCATAAATCTCATAACAAAATGCTAAGTCTCTCATTGATGCAATATGGCGCACTAAAATGATAAAATCGATGTTTAATCAATATACATCGATTTCAGTTTATGTGCCAAATTAATAAGCGCTACATCGATTTGGTTTTAATTGATTTTATAAGCGCTATAATGATTTCTTAAGTGACCGCAACGATTTGATAAGAAATCGGTCTCATAACGATTTGATAAGTGAGTGCAACGATTTGCCCTCACATCGATTTGCCTTCGCAATGATTTGATAAGAAATCGATCTCATAACGATTTGATAAGTGAGTGCAACGATTTTCCCTCACATCGATTTGCCTTCGCAACGATTTGATAAGAAATTGATCTCATAACGATTTCATAAGTGATCACATCGATTTCTTCAGGAGATCATAACGATTTGCTTGCATAACGATTTCATAAATGATCACATCGATTTGTTCAACGATTTGTTTACAAATGAGCAACGACTCTTCACATAACAATTTCATAAGTCATGCTCATAACGATTTCTTCATGGATTCTGTTCAAGCACAGATTGCCTTTATATTTCAAATATGCTTGACGCTTAAATGAAAAGTCAAATATCTTCTGACAAAAAGCTGCATGCATATTTCAGAGTCTTGTCAAATAGATATGAACTACTATTTTCAGAATGTTAGCAGAAACACAGTAGCATGCACTGATATCTTATAAACACTCTCTTATGCTAACACTCTCTTCTATGCTGACAGATCTCGAAGACCACCAGAGTCTGATTAAGACAAATGAAGAGAAAGATCAGCAATGACTAGAAGAGCTCCAACGGATCTCTTCAACGGATCTATTCTAAAGCTGCTCATATAAAAGATGGAGCATTGCTGAAGAACAAAAAAAAAAAGAGCCTTCCTGAAAATCCTTCAAGGTGTGTACAACTGTGAGAAGAACCTTCACGCCACAAACACTCAAAGAAAGAGAGAAGAGCTCGAGCCAAAATCTACAGAAGCTTTCAAGCAGAAGTCTTCATCGCCTTCAAGCCTTCTTCTCTTCCATTCTCCCTATGCTCATTATAATCTTAAGGGAGAGTCTGTGACTGTGAGCTAAGTCCATAGTGTTCATCTTGTATCAGCTCTCAGTCTTGTTCTTTCTTTTCTAAGAAAGACCCTTGTCCAGCTGTAGGACTGTATACAGTGTGTAACCTAGCTAGAGGTTAGTGTCTAGCAGAACCTTGTTGGGGTTTGTACCAACAGGACCTAGCTGGGGGTTTAAGTCTAGCAGAACCGCACTGGGGTTTGTTCCAGGAGGTTTACTTCTGAACCTGTAAAAGAAGTAGGTTTGCTTCTGAGCCTAGAAAAGAAGTGGGCTGCCTTCTTGCCCAGGAAAGAGAAGAAGACCTGGTGGGGTATCCAGGGTGTTGTAGTGTCCTTGAGGGGGACTGTACCTTCGGTTAGTGAAATCCCAAGAGGTTGCTTAGGGACTGGACGTAGGACTTCCATGTGGGAAGGGCCGAACCAGGATAAATTCCTTGTGTCCTTTGTGTGATTGTTTATTTGCTTCCGCACTACTACTCTTTATCACACTAAACTAACCAAACCTTCAAGTGTTAATTTCTGTGTTTAAGTTTCTATTTCAGATTTCAAAAAAAAAAACCTATTCACCCCCTTCTAGGCTAGCTTGCTGCCATACCGAAAGGGCCAACAAGTTCCATGTATTATTCACAAATATATATATAAATGTATTACACACTCTATTATCTAGATATCGTACATGTCATAATCAAGTCAATGGTTATTGCAATAAGTAAATATCATATGTACAACATTAGATTTATACATTTATACGCGTACAAAATATAATTTAGTACAACATGCATGAATTTACATAAATATAGCTTGCTTATAATATTTTGATATATTTTACATGCACCGTATTATTTAAGTACCATATACACTATAAACAATTTAGCATGCTAATAATCAACAATTATCATTTGCACAGGATGGGCGTATAGATATATGTATACATGCGTATACTCATGAGTAATCATACTTATAACATACATAAGGATAAACATATATGTATATACATGCCTATATCGTTTAGATACATACACGATTCACATTATTGTTCACACATCATAACAATTTATCATGCTTAGAAATAGATATATCATTCGAACAAGATTAATATGTATGTGCACATATATACACATCATAGCTACATATAATATGCATGGAATAATTAAACACAATATGCATCTCAACCATTAGATAATATATACATTTAATTATAATACATGTATAGAAGTAAAATCATATATGCTTACAAGTTGCATGATGGCACTTCACATTATATGAGTAACATTACTTTAATATATCATGCATAATATTTAAATAAATACCTTATATACAAAATTAGCTAATTCCTTATATACACGAAAATAATATACATACACACATATGCACATGAACATTTTGTAGTTATAGTATGCGAAAATCTTAATACGTACACTATATTTATGACATGTAAATATCGCATGCTCAATATAAAATGACGAAAAAATTCGGGGTGTCACATTCAGGATCAGAATCTGAAGATTTAGAACAAGTTTTTAATGAACTTTATGATAAACATAAGGTTGTTGTAAAAAACTTGAAAAATATCAAGAACAACCTTACTTGTTTGGAAAACACTAATTCTAATCTTAAATCAGAAATGGAACAATTAGAAGAACAGTTAAAAGAATATAAAGATAATAATTGTCTTTTAAATGAAGATTTGAAAAGTAAGAATAATGAGAAGTTAGAGTTAGAAGAAAAATTAAAAATTCTAACTGAAGAAAATCTGTATTTAAAAGACTCGGTTAGAAAATTAACTAAAGGAAAAACATCTTTAGCCCTATGCTTAAACGGATCAAAATCTATAACTAACAAACAAGGGCTTGGTTACATACGTCCTGAAAAAGGAAAACAAGTCATAATTTTTGAAAAATATCCATTACCAAAATTTGTCAAAGAAACCAAGATGTCTCAGAAAAAGGTCTCTGTAAAAGAAAAGGTTTCCAAAAATTGTGTTCTAAACAGACAGTACAAAGATAATAAAAACAACAAAATAATTTATATTCATTGTTGTTCTCATTGCAATAAATTAGGACACACTGTGAACACCTGCACAACAAGGCATCTAGTTTGAATTCCGAAAGGATACTTTTATGCATCTAACCATCAAGGACCCAAAAGATTTAGGTACCTATTTCTGAATAAGTTGTTTGCAGGATAGTCTTGGAGCATCAGGATCAAAGGATGCTCAAGGCACTGATGACTGCAGCTCTTCATCCAACTCATATTTGAAGAGGGAGTAGTCATTTATTTATTTTAAAATTTCAGTATTACTAATAACTATTTGCATGTCTCTCATTCAAGGGGAGCACAAACTAAGGGGAGTCATGCATGGTAAGATGAAATTTTCAAAGGAGCGATGCATGGTAAGATCCTTCCTTTTTGGTTAGTGACAAGAAGGGGGAGAGTATGCATTATTTATGAATTTTCTGTATTTTTATGCGTTAAGTATTTCTGTCAAAAAATTCTCATAAATTTTATCATCACCAAAAAGGGGGAGATTGTTGAACCACTCTTATATTTTACCCTTATATTTTGATGTTAACAAAATTTATGATTAATTAAATATTATCAAATATATTTAATATCATGTTTTCGTAATAAATATAAATTTATGAAATTATCGCAGTGTGTGATGCCCTAAAATGCTAAATCGATGTTCATTCAATAAACATCGATTTCTATTCAAAGTGCCACATCGACTTCACTAACAACGATTTGATAAGTAAGAACAACGATTTGCTCTCACAACGATTTGTTAAGCGTCACATCGAGTTGGTCTCATATCGATTTGCTAAGTGAGAACATCGATTTAGTCTCACAACGATTTGATAAGTGAGAACATCAATTTGACCAAAACATCGATTTGATAAGTTTCATAACGATTTGAATGCCATAACGATTTGATAAGTGAGAAACAACAATTTGGTTCTCACATCGACTCGATAAGTTAAATAACGATCTGCTTATGATTGAACATCGATTTGCCTATCTTATAACATCGATTTACTTTCACTTAAACATCGATTTTGTCCAAACATCGACTTCATGTAAACATCGATTTCTTTTATATTCAGATGTTTCAAATATGTTTGGCGCCTAATGAAAAGTCAAAAATGTTTCTGACAGAAGATCTTTTTTCATCTCTCTTAGATCTCTTCTCTCTTGTCAGATAGAAAGGTGGTCACTTACTACTTCTGGGAGAAAATAAGAAGCATAGAGGTATGTGAGCTCTTGACAGAAACACTATTTTAGCTAAACACTTTCCTTTATGTTTACAGACCTCATAGACCACCAAGTGGCTGACAATCTGAAGAAGAAAAAGAATAGAAAGATCAGCAACGACTAGAAGAGCTCCAACGTATCTCTTCAATGGATCTATTCAAAAGCCTCTCATATAAAAGATGAAGCAAGGCTAAAGAAAAGATAATGAGCTTCTCTGAAGATCTTTGAAGGAGTGTACAACCAGTGAGAAACCTCAATGCCACATACACTCAAAGGAAAAGAGAGAAAGAGTATGAGCCAAGAAAAAGTGTTCAAGCAACTGAAGCTCTCAAGCATTCAAGCTTCTTCTCCTTTCTCCATTCTCCTTGTACTCATTGTAATTCGTGGGGAGAGTCTTTTGTTGAGAGTTTTTGGTTAGAGGCCATTCTTGTAGAACTCTCAGCATTGTTCTTTCTTTTCTAAGAAAGACTTCTGTCCAGCTGTAGGTGTAGCAACTCGAGAATTTCAATAATTGAAAATTGGAGATAAATAGAAAATATGACCACGTAATAATTTAAAACTAGTTAAATACGTACGCACCATTGTCCTAGATGTAAAACACATCTAAAAATTTCGTAAAAATCATAGTTAGACTTTAAATATGATTCTCTAATGACCCATAAAGAAATTTGGGCCAATAAAAATCTTTTGGATTGAATTTAAGAAATTTTGTGACTTATTATCTTAATTAAGGAATAAGTCGAAAAACCATTATCACATATACATAAAGGGGTCATAAATTAAAAAAAAATTTATGGTTGGACTTCAAATAATGGGTATTGACAATCCAATGAAAGAAATGGCCCGAAGGATGTTCTTTGGACCACAAATAAATTCATGCTAGGAAAATGACCCAAAATTCAGAAATATTCACTAATGGACCATGATAGGGTAAATTCTCACCATATAGAACCATCATTAGACTTCAAACCAAGCCCAAATTCGTGGTTACCACCTAAGGTAAGCTTCCATACCAATTCCATCATGAATTTGGGAGAGAAATCTCCAAGTTGAGGATAGGTATACCCAAATTCGTGCCTAAAGGTTTCCTAATTTAATTAGGCAACTAAAGGCCCCTCTCTCTATAAATAAAGCCTCTCTCTCCCATGGGACGACCCCTGGGGTTATTGGATGCGTTCTTGGAGGCAATGGTGGCTGGAGATCTCAAGGAGAAGGCTGGAGCAAGGAGGAATCCCGTGCTCTTCCCAACTCGGATCTACAACGACCTGCACTTGAGTCCCTTCAAGATCATCACCAAAGGTTAGTGAAACCTCGACCAAACTGTGCAAACCATACATCCTTGGAAAGCTCTTCGAGTCTAGTTTCTTGTGACACTATTTTGCACAATTTTTACCCTGTAGTTCGTGAGAATTAAGTGTTCTCCTACGGCTGGTCGAAACTAGGGTTTTCGGGAAGCACGACTTTCTTTCACCTAAAAGGTAGGTCATCTCCATGCCAAACTCTAATTAAACTCGTTCATGCTTGCATTCATATGTATTGATCATGTTCTTACTGTTTTCCCCAATTTTTATCTTGAGTGCTTCACGAATTAAATCTTGCATGATCTTAACACTGTACTGTTCTGATTTACCCTCGACTTGTCTTATGAGTTTCATACCTATCTGTGAAGTCAGTTTTAGACTGAGTGTTCAACATAGAACTTGTTACTGTATGAGTCTACTTTCATTTGGCACTGGTTTCCCTAATTTTAGTTGACCGTACTTAGAGTATTAGCCCAAACATGAGCACTGTGTCAGATTCATGTAGACAGTCACAATACATCTTATTACATAGTCAAACGACCTTTGTTTTGATTAGTCATTACTGTACAAAGTATTGGAAGTAATCTAACTAACAAAGGTTGTCACGCCCCGACGCAGAATATCGGAGCGCGAAGGCAGTTGTAAGAAAAAGGTATGGAGCGAATACTAGACATCAAACCATTGCACATTGAATAATACTAAAGAAAATCTTTCTCATTAATAACTTTTCAAATGTCTAGTTACAACCACTAATATCAGAGCCATTCTATAGGGCCCAATTACATTGCAATAAAAGGAAATAACTAACTACAACTCTAAGATAACATAATGACTCGAGGGTACTCCTGGGCCCCTGGCTTCACTCTTGGTCATTCCCTTCCTCGTGAGTGTATGTGTCATCCTCGGTCTCACCTGAGAACACAACATCAAATAATGTAGGGTGAGCGATAACGCCTAGTAGGACTTAAATCTCAGGCTCAAGCAGGCTTTAAATAATTAACGCATTAATGGCAGAGTATCTAAAGATAGCAGGTACAAGAGAGTCAAAATATAGCAGAGATAGCACAACAGGTAACGGGATAGCACAATGGCACGAGATCGAGTATAGTTTCCAAAAATAGCACAAGTATCGAGTATAGCACGAATAGCAGGATGGCCATAGCACAACTAGCACAAGTATAATAATAGCACGACGAGTATAGCACATGTTTGTCATTCTAGACATCGAGAGAGTATAGCACGTTTTGTGTTTTGATTGTCATATAGATAGTCGAGATAGATAGCACTTGAGTGTAATGCCAAACACTCTGATCATTTAACTCCCATGGGCACTAGCACTTTCGGGCGCACATCCTAGGACCAGATCGGGCCCTTTATATATTGCCAGGCATTGGTTATATTGTATCTTTAGACAATCAGTCAATGACCAATATAGAGTACCAAGAATAGTTAAGAGCACTAGATGAAGAGACGAGATAGTAGAGAGAACATGAATAGACGAGCGAGTATAGTATAGATGAGAGCTAAGGGTACATCACGTAAAACAACGAGTAAACAGGTGATAGTAACAGTTGCACAACACGCGCACGTCGTATTGGCAGTCAGGTGGAATTCATGATCTTTTCGCTGGCCATGTTATGCACAAGTCCAGAGGTCCGACGTGATTCAAGGTAAGAGCAAACTTCTAATAGCCGTTTGGATCATGTCGACCCCTAAAGGTGTAATGGGTGTTAGGGTACAACCGGCTCGTCGACCATGTGGGAATCCATGATCAGAGGAGACATACGGAGGCCTTGTGCAAGGGTTCACTAGTTCGGCAAAAGGAATATCTGACAGAGAGTTCACTACAAGCCAAGTAAAGTGTGTATATAAAAATAGGCGCTCAACGTTCTAGAGGAATTCTAGAACAGTGGAGCGTCGATATCGGTATATAAACAACGTAAGGAGCGAATACAAGTCCTTTAAAATAGGACAGTTAATATACTTTATTGCAATAAATTACCAGATACATTATGAGATATTTTATGTCAGATTTCAGCCATATATGGATGGTTCATGTGTGTACATGTGTAAGAGAAATCATAGATAGAAAAGAAGTCGTGAATATGTATTTTAAAGCATTCAATATAGCCCCATTTTAAAACAGGTGTTTATACTGCGTGTATGACTTTTAAAAAGGCGTAAGAATATTGTAGAAAGTGAGAGTAACAAATTTTATGGGTTTTCATGCAAAATCCTGTGATCGCGACGTACCCATGTAAGGGTCGCGACAAGGTCTTGATGGAATGCGACAGGGTCCTGTACGGGTCGCGATAGGGTTGTCTGCTCAGGCGGCCAGAACGCGACGGGGTCTCCTGTCGTGTTAAGAACGTGACAAGATGATGGTCGCGATGGCTTTGAGAACGCGGCATGTCAAGCCGTCGCGTTCTCAGGTACTTCACCTAAGTTCGAGCGGGAAAAAAGTTCTACATCGGATTGCGTGCCAATTTGACTTGTTTGGACATAGGGTACTTTGAAAAATCATAACTAATTACATATTCGTTGAAAAATCACGAAACAAGTTGCAAATTAAAGTAGACATGTAAGGGTACTTCCAGTAAATCGGGATTAGAGAGAGAGCATGGTTCATATATGGTTTGAACATGAGCAAGAACGAGTTATTCAGAACATGACACAGAGATAAAGATTGATTAAATTCGATCAGCATGCTCGACAAAATTTAGGGCTTTTAGGGGCAAAAGATCCCTAACAACATAAAATATCTACAGTAAAAATTTCGTAGCATGGGATCAAGTATACATAGAGATTTGAATTAAACATGATGTCTCGGGGTTATCATGTTTGCAGATCTTCTAAAATCAAGAACAAAAGATTGGCTCAATGAAAAAGAGGGAATCAAGAGGGCTTTTGTTCCTAGTGATTGGAACTACCTACAGACGAGTTTAATTTAATTTTTCTCATGAGAATGCCTACCTTTGACTCGATTTATCTTCTAGGGCTCAGAACTCCAAGAACGAAGGAAGAAGCTTGATGGATCTTCCTCTCCTCAATTTCTCCTCCTCCTTGGCCTCTTCTCCACGTCCAAGAACCCCTTTGCACGAGCTAGGGCTGGCCATGAGGGTTTAAGAGGTGTATTTATATAAATAAAAGTTCATATTCCTACTACTACTCAAATTCCTCTTAATTACAAGATTTCCTAACTCCACCTTTCCTCTCTTGCTTTCCAATCTCTAATTGGGTTAGGATAGTATCTAAATCCGTGCTAGACTATATGGAGTAGGTTTAGGAATCCAATTCCAACTCTAATTGCCACTTTTATTACTTTAATAACCCATTTCCAATTAGGAGATAATTAAACTCTGAATTTAGGGTATTTGCTTATTATTCACCCTTTGTAAATTCATATTTTTGACCCAATAAGTTCTAGAGGATCCATTAAGCAAATCTCATTACTCTTTTCCATTTAATGGGTTTTATTTAATACTCTTTTCATTGAATATCCCTTTAGCTGAGTTTTTAATTTATTATTTAAATTTTTATTTTTCTCAAAAATTCAGGTTGCTACAAAGGTGGTTTCACTCGATTTGGATCACCCTAGCATTTGTTTTGATTTTTCAAACCCACAGGTGTCAAACCCAATCCAAGTCGGAGTTGGAAATAGGTAGAAAAAGCAACCCAAACGTCATATTCGGGTGGCGACAGGTCGACACATCGCTACCAGAACGCGACAACATCATGGTCACAACCCATACCAAAAATCAAACAGTTTTGTGGTCTTCTTCAGAAGGCGACAAGATGATGGTCGCCTTCATGTTCTGAAGGCGACAGGCAATGTGTCGCCTTCTGCCTATGTCCACTTAATCGGCCATAACCTTTTCTATAGACCTCGGATTGACGAGCCGTTTTCTTTGCTGGATTCCTCATTCAAAGGGCTTCAATATGGTATATGTGTGATATTTTAATAACAAATCAATGAGTTATGACCGAAGGAAGGGAAGGGATGGGACTGCATTTACCTTCTAAGGGGCATACATCTCGATTTTCGTCGTTTTGTGTCGTTCCTTGCATGTGTGAGTTTGATCTATTCTAGGAATGTTCTATAACATATTATCATGCATTTATCAACCCATATGAAAGTTAAAACATGTTCACATGATTTTTAATTGATCTTAAGTTCATGATCATGCTCTCTACCTGCCGATTATGCACATCTTGCCTTGTTATTGAACTTGCTAAAACATATAGTTACTTGATAAAATTGGTCATGCATGATTGGTAATTCATGATTTAGCACTCATTATAATTTCCATAAATGGAGTTTCCATAAACAGAGTTTCTATAACTGGAGTTTCCATAATCGGATTCACACACGCACTGGAGCGATTCTCACGCTCGGCATGCGCATACACTCTAGCACGATAGGAAAGCCCCTTCTTGGCTTGTGGTGAACTCTCTATCGGATATTCCTTCTGCCGGACTAGTGACCCCTTGACCAAGGCCTCCGTAAGTCTCCTCTGACCATGGATTCCCACATGGCCGACGAGCAGGTTGTACCAATGAAGTACCCGAAAGTTAGTGTGCACGTATCTCTTCTCTTTCGGCATTCTTAACGAGATCTTTCTCTCCTCATCTTGACTTTCTCAGAGTGATCGAGTATAACACATGAAACCAAGTTATTAAAGATAGAATCTATGTAAATGTGTCGTTATGCTTGAACTCTTGACTTGATATTCCCAACGTACCCTTGAACTCTATATCATTATTGACATGACAATCTCGATAATCATTACTATTGACATGATAGTCCTGAACTTTCTCGACTAGTCTATCCTTATTGACACACATTACCTTCTTGTGATACATTCTTGAAGTGCATCAGTGATATTGGAGTCATGGACTCAAAACTCGTTCTTGTCACCCATGAGTCAACGGGCTCATTGGGACACATGCCAGTGTTGCGCAATACGAACCTGACTGAGAGCCCATATCTGGTCCTGGAGATTCTGGCAAAGTCCTATTACCGATGGGTGTGATTGTCGGATTCTCCCCCGACAAAGTCTTGTTTACCCCAAGGTGTTGATTGCCCAATTTTCCCAAAGATGTTCGTTACCCCAGGAGTTGATTGTTAGGTTGATCCCCTAACAAAGTCGTGTGCCTGGCGTGGTGCAGAATCATGATTGGTGCTTGGCATGGCATGTACTTGTTACACGTGATAAACTTACTTACTTGTTACCTGCTACTGTGTGCTGGTCCTTAACCCGAGTGGCTGAAGGACGTACTTGCATGAGGCACCAGTAGATTCTGCGTGATATTCTTGTGGCGTGCTCCGAGTGGGTTACTCAAAATGCTTGCTAGTGAAATGGCCATCTTGTTACATGCTATATTGCTCTTGTTCATGAGGTTACTATCTTTCTAGATCATTATTCACAATATCTTGAACTCTTGAATACAACCTTATTGCTAGATTGATCATTACAATCTCTTGATCATACTATCTTGCATGATACACTGTACACGTGTTACTACCGATATTTTAATTGCATTGTGCATATCATGTTCATACCTTCTAGTTTTAAAATGTAAATACTTATATCATTGCTGGAAGATGTAAATCCTACTGGGCGAGTGTGCTCATACCTGCTCTCTTTAACATTTCAGGTAGTGAAGGTAAAGCTAAATCAAGGGACTTGTGCACCGAGCGTGGAGTACACTTAGAGAGTCCATTCTTATTTTTATTTAGATTGCTCATGAATGTAATTTCCCTTTTCTTTGAGAGATAGATAGATTGGTGAGCAAGGAGTGTTTCATTTGACATTGGAGGTTGTAATATTCGTTTTGATAAATAAAGGAAGAAAATTTGATTATTGCATTGGGGGCCCTATTTGTATAAGCTATTAGTCTATAGCTTCCAAATGCTTGCTTGTTCGTCGCGTCTCCCAACTTATTCCACTGCTAAAATAAAATTGAGGGCATGACAGTAGGACTGTATACAGTGTAGAACCTAGCTAGGGGTTTGTGTCTAGCAGAACCGCACTGGGGTTTGTACCAGGAGGTTGGCTTCTTGACCTGTAAAAGAAGTGGGATGCCTTCTTGCCCAGGAAAGAGAAGAAGACCAGTTGGGGTGCTGGGTGTTGTATTGTCCATGAGGGGGACTGTACCCTTGGTTAGTAAAAACCCAAGAGGTTGCTTGGGGACTGGATGTAGGACTTCCATGTGGGAAGGGTCGAACCAGGATAAATCCCTTATGTTATTTGTGTGATTGTTTACTTGCTTCCGCACTGCTACTCTTTATCACACTAAACTAACCAAACTTTCAAGTGATAATTTTCTGTGTTTAAGTTTTTGTTTCAGATTTCATAAAACCTATTCACCCCCCTCTAGGTTAGCTTGCTGTCGTACTAAAAAGGGGCCAACAAAAATAAATTCAAATCTGAAATCATCATAATTATTAAAAAAAAATATACTGATTCTAAAAATATAAATATCAAGAATTATTGATGTATAGATGTTGAGATTAAGTCGACCTAATGATTTTTGGGATAATTTTTACTTGGCGAAAAATTAATTTAAAAAATTAAACTAAAATTACTATAATTTGTGTCATCTCTTAATTAGCTTATGTCTGTAACTTCATCTCAATTAGACACTATTTAGACCCCATAAATATATCCAATGTGAGAGTGAAAGGAAAAGAAAAATAGATACACACGGTCTGCCGTGGACCAGTCCGGACCGAACCGAACCAGACCACGGCGTGCTGCCGCGGCACACCCAGGTCACCCATGTGGGCGACCCAACAGTGCCTGGGCTCGCCGAGCCCAGGCACTGGCCGGGTCGCGCATACCACGGCAGTTTCTAAGTTTTCACGCAAAGTGAGTTGACTCAAGTTTCCATGTGAGTCGACACTACTAATAAAATATCAGTTCCAACTTATTGGCAGAACACTAGCGTCGACCTGACATATAGCTAGTGTCGACCTGACCAACAGCTAGTGTCGACCTCCTGTGTATTTCTTTAAATAAGGTTCATTGGAAGGATACTAGTGTCGACCTGAATGTCAACTAGAGTCGACACTACTGTAACTTGTTCTTCAGAATCTAGCTGCGCAGACTTTGTGAGTCGACCTGATTATCAACTAGAGTCGACACTACTATAACTTGTTCTTCAGGAGGTTTCTGGGCAGACTTTGTGAGTCGACCTGATTGCCAACTAGAGTGGACACTACTGTAACTTGTTCTTCAGCAGCTTGCTGGGCAGACTTTGTGAGTTGAATTGATTGGCAGGTAGTGTCGACCTGACTTTCAACTAGAGTCAACACTACTTTGACAAAACTTTGTAAACCTGTATATATGAATAGTGGATCATCAAAATATGTCATTATCATTAAAATATGAAATATTAAGTATCAAAAACATTGTTGCAGTCATCATTAAAATTGAAGTATGAGTGTGTGGACATCATTAATATGAAGATTTTTAGTCATCATCCAAATAAATACACAACTCAACATCCTTCCACATATATGCAATGTGACATCAGATTATGTATAATATGTCATCATTAAAACACACAACTCAACAATCTCCCCCTTTTTGATGATAACAAAACATGACAACATTTTTCACATAATATAACATTTCTCCCCCCTTTTGACAACATCAAAAAGAGTGGAACATGAAGTGTAATCAAAAGTTCTATAGGAACAAACTCACAAACTCTCCCCCTTAATCAGTGACAAGTATATTGAACCTCTTTTCAGAGCACTCTCCCCCTGCGATGATATCAATTGAGTCTTTGATTCAAATAAAGTAGACTGTGTAAGAGGGGTGAGAATAAATTGATACCAATTGATGAAGTAGGAAACTGAAAGCACAAGGATGTGATACCAATGGATATCAATTGTTGGAGACCAAATGAATAAGTACGGCATGTTCCAACTGGCCATAGTACTGTCGCTGACATTGTGCCGACCTCTTGACCATGTTACTGTCACGACCAAGAGGTAGACCACGATATCTACTAGACTGCCAATACTCGAAGGACTGTTGCAGCCATTACTATCACCTATTTTAATGTCATTTTACGTGCTTTGACCTATAGTTCTCGTCTATTCCATATTCACTTATCTATTCACATTTTCTCTATACTCTCGTCTATTCTTCAATTCCTCTCATCTATTGTTGGTACTCTCAATGGCTATTTAACTGGTTTTCTAAAGATTATAAACAAAATCAATGTCTAGCAGTATAAAGAGGCCCAGTCTGGTTCTGGGAGGTGCGCCCTAAAGTGTTAGTGCTCACAGGAGTTAATTGACCATAGTGTTTGGCATTACACTCAAGTGTTATCTATCTCGACTATTAAATGATGATCAAAGTGCTATTATTATACTCGACTCGTGCTATGTGCTATTGTGTGTTATTTCGTGCTATTCATGCTATGGTCATCCTGCTCTTTGTGTTGTACTTGACACATATGCTATTTGAACCATGCTATTTGTGATATTTCTCTCTCAACATTACTTGACTCGCTCTATCATTAGTTACTCTGCTCTTTAATACATTAATCACTTAAAGTATACTTATCTAGGAGATATTAAGTCCTACTGGGCATTATCGCTCATCTTGTGCTATTTGTGAACATTTTCAAGTGAGTTAGAGGAAGAGAACAACACTCACGATGATAGGCACAAGCAAGGGTGAACCTAATGTAAACATGGAAGCGTCTAGTTATCTTAGAGTCTTTGTATAGTTAGATAACTACTTTTATTAGTTGTAATGAAGTCAATTGGGCCCATAGTATTAGCTATGAATTAGTGGTTGCAATAGACATTAGAAGAATTATCAATGAAAGGTATTTGATTTACCATTATTCACTTATCCAATAAAATGTTGTCTATTATACGCTCTATACTCGGACTATATTAACTGCCTTGCATTCCGATATTCTGCATCGGGATGTGACAAGAATAAATGTGTACTAGATATAAAGAATATATGTACCATGTGTGAATGCAATAATTTATGTGTTAGCACATTTTAAACTTATCATGTATATGTAAACCATGTCCATTGCTATTGGTTATTTGTTGGGTCTGTGTGAACTCATACTTGCTAACATTGCAAGAGAAGTTGAGGACCATAAAACGGAGGCATTAGTGTAGTAAAACTTAGAGCGAGAGGATTAGTACTTGAAAATGTTGCGAGTGACTTGCGTATGTGAGGAACAATTTGTACTTGGACCTTATTATATCTCTTTTATGGACTAATTACGTGTTGGACTTTACTTTATACGGGCTATGGTATTGGATAATATGTTGATGGAATAGATATTTTATTTTCACTGCTTTTACTATCATATTTGTGTATAACTCAACCAGGTATAGATATTGTTTGGTATGTTCCCACTGTGGCACATACTTGGATTTGATATGAGCCGATATGGCTAGACTGGGTTCAAGAGGGGCGTGACAGATTCACTCGGCAATCAGGTTGACTAGCACGCACCGACTCATTACCCATGAGGCTCACCAGATCATTACATTTAGATGTGTCAATGGATCAGTGAATCAGAGGCCTACTGGGTCACTGTACATAAAGTACTTCTCATTCCAGCACACAAGGCATTGCCATATCAGTATTCGCAAAGACCACCGAATCAAAAACTACATTGAATCAAGAATGTCTGTCGAATAAAACAAGCGAAAAACTTTCAGGAGCACCTCCCCTTATCTTTCAGATGTTAGGGGGGGTCTGCTATACTCATCCACCATGATGAAAATAGTACCAAAACTAAGATGTTTGTCCAGGAGGACACCATTCAAATGACATATGGTGTCAATTTCTAAGGCATGCCTATAAAGGAATCGGTGAATGCCAAAGCCATTGGTCTGAGCTCAAGATAACGTGAGAGTGTATAACATCATACCATCATTAGTGTCACTTTATGGCGACGTACCTACAAGTCAACAGTTATGATGCAATCCGCAACCTATCTGGTTACATGTGCTTTACAAAAGAGGTCCAACCTATCGGAAAGCATCCACTGGTAACATATATTTGAATTCTATGAGTGAAACTAGGATCACTATTTGGGGAAGCCCATTCTTCGATCCTTACATATATATATAAAGAAAGCAAAACTCACATAAACCAAGCATGAAGAGGAACAAAGAGTATGAGAATTAAATTGTCCTTACGTATAATTACGTGAATGTGGAAGTGTCTTCAAACTAGGGCAAAGCCATCATGATCTCTTTTAAGAGAAAGGTTTACTGCACTTGAGGAAGTGCAATCCACGTAGGATTGCTGTAACAACCCTCTTTATATCGGTACGGTTCTACCAACCACGTCGATATAGAAAGCGTCGTCACAGTGGGACATTTACCCAAAACTAGTATGATAGGCTGAAATATACACAAATATAAATATCTCATGACAGCGGAAAAGAAAGAATTAAATGAGATATCTTATTCCATCATCCACATTTTATCCACAGTCCATATAGAGGAAAAGAAACTAGACATTTCATAACTAAAACAAATGAATTAAGTACATTGTCTAAGACTACACAGAGTCCTTTATTACATACTTATGAAAATGAAAATACAATGCTAAATCCACAATGTCTCCTACTCTCGCTCCGAGTCGCTCCTAACGACTTCCTCGGAAGAAGTAGAAATGTCTGCACCTATACACCGAAGCAATAATGAGTCCAAAAGAACTTAACAAGTAACTCTAAACACATTAAACTTACATGCATCACCTAACATTCACATTCTCATACCATACAATCACATATAAGCATAGATTTAGCTATTTATGCAAATAGAACCTAAACATGATTTCTACACATGTTACACATGGAAATTGTTTAGTACAAAGTGTTCAATAACTTAAAGCCTATCATATGCTCTCTGCACATTTATCAATATGTTTAACTAAGTTTCATTTAACTACATTTATATATTCACATGTTAACATTTGTCATCTTAAACATGGAGTTTATACACATAAAGAAAGAGACAATTCTAGCATGGATTCTATAATCATATTCACATGAATAACACATTTATACACATGAAAAGCTTGCTGTTTTGCTATGTACATAACATATTCATTTAAGAAGTTATCATTTCACATGCTATCACGAGAGTTCATATTAACATATAATCATTTACACAATTTCACAGTTTTCACATGCATATTCCCTTAAAAGACAATTTCACATTATTTAAATGCCGTGACACATAGCCCAAACCACCTAATCACAACACATATCTATCACCTGGGCATTCCAGTGATAAATCTTAGTTACTACGTAGAACCGGGAGAAGCACTCTCCACCCTAACCAGCGATACTTGTTCGCCTCCAGGATTTAATCCCAATGCCTGTGGGACATCACACACTATGAACCTTCCTGTGGGGACTTTACCACAATACATTTCCACAGCCCTCTAAGGTAGCAGTGTCATCCATTGGCACATTTACACATTTTCCATTTAAACACACACACAATTTCACACCATTATAACCCGTTATTCTCATTTTCACATTCATGCACATGGTTCAGGTTCCCTATCATGGTACTACTATTAATAGAACTAAATCAGTCACAACTACTAATTGATTCATATCATGCTATAATTATATTAATCATTTTTAATTACACTAAACCATACCCTTTTCATGATGAAAATATTGTAATTAGTACCTACTGTTATCCAATGAACTTAAAAATTTAACCACAGGTCGTTTACTATTCGTATATCATATATATGAAGTTTCAAAATTTTCTGAAATATCCACTATTTAATAAATTCAAACAGTGATATTATCTCAGGTTAAAATAGCCCGATTTACATAGTTGTTATCATTCAGACCTATAGTTCATGCTACACATGCATACTGACAGTACTGAACATATGATAATTTTCAGGAATTTATCTACTTTCATACCATTTATTGGAATTTCTATACTAAATCAGCCTGCTCCTTGTTTTACCATTCAGAAATTTCAATAATTTACACATATATCATAAAATTCCAAATTTTATATAGCGTGAACTGAAACCCTTAACTGATCTATAGAAATTTCATGACTATTAAATTCCACATAGATTTGCATAATCGAGATTTTACAAGATTAAAATCCTGTCAACTAGACATTTTTTATAATTTTAATAATGTGGGGAAATCCACAGAAATTCATAACAATCCACAACATGCTTCCACACAGATATTTATATATCATATAAAGTTTATCTTATATCCTCATGCACAGAAAATTTAGAGAAGATAGTTTTTATAGGGCAGCAAACACATTGTTTCTGCCTGAAGAACTAAACGGCAAGAGGTGGCCGTTTACTAGGTAATGACAACAAAGATCGCCACCAACTTAAGATCTTAACGGCAAGATATCCTGCCGTTAAGTTCCTGTCTGTGCAGAACATAGACTGAACGTCAAAAGATCACTTGAATGGGGGTTCCAGGACACGAGAAAAATCCGTAAAATTTCTGGGACATACTAGACACATGTAGGGATGATGTGGTTGGGTTACTTGCCTTGGATAAAATCCCCAATCGATGTTTTGAGTGAAGAAGCTCTCCTCGGCCAGAGCCAAAGAGCCTTCAAATCCTTCTTTATCCGGGTTCCCTGTTGATCTTCACTGCACATCGGCGTGGGGAAGTCGTTCCCGGATGTTCAGAGTCCTCTCCAGTCGATGCAGATCGTCGATTGAAGCTTCCAATCGTCGGATCAAGGGATTCCAAAATCGGGGTTCGCACATGAAATGTTAGGGTTTTTTTGACAAAGAGTCAAAAGGACTTAACTGAGTCCTAATCTGCCTCTTTTATAGGGTTGAGTCTTTTAGGAACGTGTTTAGGGTCTAGGTTACCGTTGGGGGATGGTTTCCTAAACAAGAGGCGAAGATTTCGGGGGCGTTTCTGGATCTGAAATTGTAACATATCTGGGAGGTAAACGTCAACATCAATAGCGCCCATTTCTGAGTAGGCGTCCATCGATGTGGCCTCTGATTTATGGTCAATGTCAACTGATGTTGACGCCAACAAGTCGTCTGCACAGAACTTAAAACTGCAGAACTATATACATCACACATATGTATAATATAAACAATGTATACATCACAATATTATTTACTCATGCATATATATATATATATATATATATATATATATATATATATATATATATATATATACTATGCACAATACTCTATACATCAATAGTATGTACTCATATACACATATATACATAAGCAAACACTCAAGATGAAAATCAAGGGCCTTACACCCTCCCCCCTTAAAGAAACTTCGTCCTCGAAGTTAGATCGACACTACTCAAACATCTGAGGATACTTCTTCCTCATTGCATCCTCAAGCTCCCAAGTAGCCTCCTCTCGCGAGAAGTAGCGCCATAAAACTTTCACCGACGCAATGCTCTTGTTTTGGAGATGTTGAACTTTCTGGTCAAGAATAGCTACTGGTTACTCCACATAAGAAAGATCTGGCTGGATCTCTACTGGCTCGTGACTAATAATATGAGATGGATCTCTAATATACCTCCTGAGCATAGAAACATGGAAAACAGAATGAACACTAGCTAACGCTGGGGGTAAAGCTAGCTCATATGCCACGTTGCCCAATCGTCTGAGAATCTCATACGGGCCAATGAATCTAGGACTTAGCTTACTATGCTCGCCAAATCTAACTACACCACGAGTAGGCGAAATCTTTAAAAAGACATGCTCACCTACCTTAAACTCCAAATCCTTCCTCCTGTTGTCGGCATAACTCTTTTGCCTATCCTGTGCTGCAACAAGCCTCTTCCTAATCAGCTGGACCTTATCCGAAGTCTCCTGAACTAACTCCGGACCAATCAGCTGCCTATCGCCTGTCTCCTCTCAACATAAAGGAGATCTATAGGGCCTACCATACAACGCCTCAAATGAAGCTATACCAATACTCGCATGAAAACTATTGTTATATGCGAACTCCATTAAAGGTAAATGGCGCTCCCAATCATCCTTCCAATCCAGAACACACGCCCTCAACATATCCTCGAGCGTCTAGATAGTCCTCTCGGACTGTCCATCTGTCTGGGGATGAAACGCCGAATTGAGCTTCAACTCCGAACCTAACGCATCTTGAAGACCCTTCTACAGCCTCGAAGTAAATCGTGGATCTCGATCTGAAATGATTGACTTCGGGACACCATGCAATCTAATAATATTACTAACATACAATCTAGCTAAACTCTCTACTGACTGCTTCTTCTTCAAAGGCAAGAAATGAGCAATCTTCGAGAATCTATCTACCACTACCCAAATCAAGCCATTACCCTGTCTAGATCGAGGCAAACCCGTAACGAAATCCATAGTGACAGCCTCCCACTTCCATACTGGGATCTCCATCTTCTGCATAAGCCCAGATGGTCGCTGCCGCTCGGCCTTCACTTGCTGGCACACTAGACATCTAGACACAAATTTTGCTACATCTCTCTTCATGCCAGACAACGAAAAAGATCTCTTCAAATCCTAGTGCATCTTAGTGTTACCCAGATGAATAGAGAATCTAGACCTATGAGCTTCTGCTAAAACATGCTCACGGACATCCACGATGTCTGGAACACAAACACGGTGATGGAATCTAATCACGTCATCCTCATCACGAGCAATACCCGCCTTACCCACTAACTCTTGGAGTTTAGGGTCGGCCTTCTGTTGCTCGATCACCTCATCCAACACCGAAGATCTAATGGACAACTGAGCTACAAAAGCCTGGCACAATGATGGCTCTAACTCAGTCATCGCACACGCCGCATCCTCCAACATCTTCCAATCCTGTTGGAGAGACGACCTCTTTCTACTAAGGGCATCCGCTACGACATTCGCCTTTCCAAGATGATACTGGAGGTCGAAGTCATAGTCCTTCAGGAACTCAATCCATCTTCTCTGCCTAAGGTTTAATTCATTTTGGGAGAAAAGATATTTTAGGCTCTTGTGGTCAGTGAACACCTCAAATCTGACACCATAAAGATAGTGCCTCCAGATCTTCAGTGCATGAACCACTGCCGCAAGCTCAAGATCATGAGTTGGATAATTTCGCTCATGCTCCTTCAATTGACGAGAAGCATGCGCTACTACCCTTCCTTCTGCATCAATACACAGCCAAGGCCAATCTGAGATGCATCCGTGTAGATAGCAAAACCCTCTACACCGCTCGGCAAAACTAACACAGAAGCCGAAGTGAGCTTAATCTTCAACAATTGAAACTACTCTCACACTCCTCGGACCAGACAAACTTTACTCCCTTCCTGGTTAGCTGAGTCAATGGTGCGGTGATGGATGAAAATCCCTCAATAAATCGCCGATAATAACCCGCCAAACCAAGAAAACTCCGAATCTCCGAAGGAGTCTTGGGAATCTCCCAATCCATAACAGCTTGGACTTTCGCTGGATCCACTGCTACACACACCGGAGATAACATGCCCAAGGAAATGAACCTCGCGCAACCAAAAATCGCACTTGCTGAATTTTGCATACAGCTTGTGCTCACGGAGAACCTCGAACACTACCCTCAAATGCTGACGATGTGTGGCCTCATCCAGAGAGTAGACCAACACATCATCAATGAAAACTACCACAAAACTATCTAAATATGGTCTAAACACCCTGTTCATGAGATCCATGAACGCTACCGGGGTGTTGGTCAGACCAAAAGGATGGACCAAAAACTCATAATGTCCATAACGGGTTCTAAAAGCCATCTTGGACACATCCTTACTCCTAATCATCAACTGATGATAACCAGACCGCAAATCAATCTTAGAAAAGACTGATGCATCTTGCAGCTGGTCAAACAGATCATCAATCCGAGGTAAGGGATACATGTTCTTCACCGTCACTTGGTTCAGCTTTCTATAATCGATGCATAACCTAAGTGACCCATCCTTCTTCTTCACGAATAAGACAGGTGCGCCCCAAGGGGAAATGTTGGGATGAATAAATCCCTTATCTAACAAATCCTGCAACTGCTTTCTTAGCTCAGCTAATTCCGCAGGTGCCATCCGATAAGGGGCCTTCGAGATAGGAGAGGTGCCTGGAAGCAACTCTAGAGTGAACTCTATCTCTCTAGCAGGTGGCAATCTAGATAAATCATTAGGAAAGACATCTGTAAAATCCTGCACTACATCAATCTCCGTAAGAGTAGGTGACTCAGCAGCCTTGGGTACTAATACCACACTGGCAAGAAAAGAGTCACAGCCCGTGTTCACCATTCTCATCGCTCTCATGGCAGAAATGACAAACTTCCCTGCCAAGTTCCTTGGCAAAGGATGAGAAAATTCATCTTCACCAGGAATGAGGAAAACGATCTTCTTCCCATGACAATCTACTAACGCATAGTGCTCCTCTAGTCAATCTAGACCAAGAATAGCATCGTAGTCCTTCATCTTTAGCAATAAGAAACACCCTTCTAGGAATCTATCTTCAATGCACACCGGTAAAGACGGAATACACTTCCTAGTCGATACTGTGCCCATAGGTCTGTGCACAAACAAAGGGACTTCTAACTCCTCAGACTCTATTCCTGACTCTAAGGCTAACTGCCTAGAAAAATGCTCGAAAATGAACGAGTGGGTAGCACCCGTATCGAACAAAACTCGAGCATGCACACCTAAGAACAAAATCGTACCTTCGGTGACATGATCCACCTACTCGGCGTCCTCACGAGTTAACGCAAACACTCGAGCTGGGGCTCGAGGTCTCCCTGGTCATCCTATCGCTGATGCTGCTGTTGCTGCTGCTGCTGGGACTGGTCCACGCTGGACTCCCTTCTGAAGCCTCGGACAATCATTGATCCTATGCTCACTGCTCCCGCACTTCAAGCACTTTCCCAACATTCCGTACCACCATGTGCCCTCCTGCAATGAGGACACTCCTTCTTACTATTAGGGGAACGTTGAGAAGGTACCTGACCACTGCCCAATGCCACAGGACGCTGTGGTGACTGGAAAGCGCTTTCTTCCTCTCCTGCCTCTAGAAAGGAGCCGCGGGCCTTTTCTGAGAAGCCTTCTTCTCCTCCAGGTAACTCCTGCTCATCTTCCCTCCTGCTCGGACAAACTTGCTCGGAGAGCCTCACGAACTCATCCTAGCCAACCTCCACAGCACCATCCTCGAACCGAGTACGTAACAACGAGGACCACCACACGTCGGCTCGCTCCTGCAGCATATAGGTGGCTAAGTGACCTTGTCATCCTTAGCGCACCTAATAGCCCGAAAGATCTTTTCGATCTCCCTCATCCAGCTCTCAGCAAGTAACGGATCGCTCTCCCCCTTAAAAGAGGGTGGCGACATCCTCTTGAACCTTTCCATGATGGAGGGTCCACCATGGTCAGCCTGGGGAGCTGGCACCTGAGCCTGAGCCTCGAGCTGAGCCTGGAGTGCAGCCTGAGTGTGGGCCTGCGTCTGCATGGCCTGCACTAAACCCTGCATGAACACTCCATAGTCCACTGGAGGCCATGGGGGAAGCACAGGACCCTGGGGTACTGGGGCCTGCTGCTCACCCTGATCCTCACGCCGAGGCTCATCTCTCCTCTGCTCACCTTCATGAGCAGGAACACCACGCCTACCACGCGAAGCCATATCCTGCAAAATGATTTAATCACAATTTAGAACTAGACTATCTAATTTCTAACTATTTACTTATCTATGTGGACAATCTACACAGACTTAGCATACAATGAAGATGATGGTATGTACATATTTATGTACAACTTCAGCCTGTATCTCTGATACCAATCTCTGTAACGACCCTCTTTATATCGGTACGGTTCTACCAACCCACGTCGATATAGAAAGCGTCGCCACAGTGGGACATTTATCCAACACTAGTACGATAGGCTGAAATATACACAAATATAAATATCTCATGACAACGGAAAAGAAAGAACTAAATGAGATATTTATATTTGAGTATATTTCAGCCTATCGTACTAGTGTTGGGTAAATGTCCCACTGTGGCGACGCTTTCTATATCGACGTGGGTTAGTAGAACCGTACCGATATAAAGAGGTCGTTACAATTGCAGCCCATGTGGCGCCTTGTTGGGCGCCACGTGGTTTAAAAAAACAAAATTAATCTTTCTATTTTGGAGCCCAACCCCTTTATTTTGGAACCCAACTTTTTTATTTTGGAGCCTAACTTTCAATTTTGGAGCCTAAAAAATAGTTTGGCTCCAAAACAAAAGGTAAGTTGGGCTCCAAAATAGAAGGGTTGAGCTCCAAATAGAAGGTTAGATTTCAAAAAAAAAATAGTTTGGCTCCAAAACAGAAGGCAAGTTAGGCTCCAAAATAAAAAGTTAGGCTCCAAAATAAAAAAAGTTGGACTCCAAAATAGAGGGGTTGGGCTCCAAAATAGAAATGCTAGATTTCAAAAAAAAAACACTTGGTACCCAACAAGACGCCACTTGGGCTGCAATCCTATGTGAATTGCACTTACTATACTTCCTCAAGTGCAGTAAGTTTTTCTCCTCTTTTAAAGCAACAAACTCTACCAAGATCGAGGCATACAAACCAAAAGGGGAAGATAGTAGAGTTCTCATAAAAGGAAATATAAATAAATGATGAAATTGGGGGGAGAAGAGAAGTACAAGGCTGTTGTACAAGAATGATCTCTCTCTCTTTTAATCACATTGATTCTACTCACCCCCATTCTCTTAGAACATGTTTGGTATTTGGATAGATGGGGAATAGAGTGAAGATATCTTCAAACTTTTAAAGATATTTTCATTATTTTGAGGATGTAACACCTCAAAATTTTAATTGATTAAAAATTTTAGGAAAATAGTAAATGAATAAAATATTCGAATAAAAATAAAATAAAATCATAGTTAGACTCCCAAGAAGTGGAATCAACCATCTAAATTATATTGGGCCAAAACAACTCTTATTGGACCAAAGGACAAAATCAAATGACATTAAAATTTCAAAATTCGTAACCCTAATTGAGTAGAAAATATAAATGAGCAATTAGGGCTAAAGCAATGATAATTAATCATACTTAGCAACCCAAATTCATGTCTAACCATACTAGGAGGTTTACTAATAGCTCACACACTCCAATTGGGATAAGAATTCCTCAAATAAGGAAGGGACCAAGCTAAAACCGCAACTCTTATTTCCTAGTTGTAATAGGAATACTAAACAACCCTAAACACTTAAATACTCTTCCTAAGACCCTTGGGGACAAGTTTACCATTAGTTGGGGTCGTGAGGAGGACTGCTTGAGCACCAGAGCAGGAGGAAATTGCCCCCAACTGGAGCCATTTTCCCGACCTATGTTCTGCAATGATCTACAAAAGGCATCTCTTAGAACCAACCAAAGGTAGGTGTTCTCGGCTTAAACTAAATGTAGCACATATCAATGGAAAGAGAATCGAGTCTAGTTTCATATGCATCTATTTTCCCCAATTTTATTAATTATGCTAATCATATTAAGTGTTTTTCAAGAGTCGCGCCTGAATAGGGTTTTTTATGTTCTTACTATATTTCATGCAAACTGAGGCCAAATTTGGTCAAACCAAAACCATAGTCCTCTTCTACTCGTTGTCCTCAACACTTTTCATGTTCAAAGTTTTGTCCAAAAATTTCTGTATTTCGAGTTATAGGTCAATCATGAGGAACTACACTATTTTCTTCGTTTTCGGACAAGATCCATGAACGCGACCACTCTAGTCATCACGTTCCTCACTGAAAGAATGTGACGTACTAGACCATCATGTTTTTCTAAAAGGCAATAGAACACCTTGTCGCGTTTACACATTTGACTTGACCGTTCTGACACATGAAATAGTGTGTCATATAGGTTTCAGTGCCTTTCTAGAACGCGACCGGCTATGCCATCGCAATTTGACCTGTTTTCCTGCCCTTAGTTTACGTGCATGTTTTATATTCAGATTTTGAAAACCCCTCTATAACGTGACGTATCGAACCTTTGCGATTCTAGGTCGTCGCGACCCATTGTCTGTCGCATTATGAAGGCAATAGACAGGATCGTCGCATTTTAAATGTCATAGCGACATATTGGCCCGTCGCGATATGATGGCAATGGACTAGAAGTGATTTCACTCAGATCTATTTTTTTTTACTATGTATAGTGTTTTGAATTGCGACGTCTAAACCCGTCGTGATTTAAAGGCCAACCCGAGACTATTTTCTTTAGTTGTACAGTCAACCATGTGCATGCCTTATAGTTATATCATGTCATTTAGTAGATCAATGGCCTAACAGTTATCAACCCACATGGAAACTATAAGAATATGAATCTCTATTCTATTTGATCTTAATGATTGCTTGATTCCATCTATCATGAGAATGCTATGTGCTATGCTCTTACTTTATCATGATGATAATTAAAAGTGCTACATGTAAAAGTACAGAACTCATGTGATAGTCCTAATTGCTTATACCATGTCATGTCTTCTTGTTAAAAGCTTTCCATCTTGTTTTAAACCGATGGATTGTGATATTGAGACACGTTCTACACGACATATTGCACATATAGGTAGCCCACTCTTGGGAAATTGGAAACTCTTGGTCAGTCATTCCGTATCGGCAGACTAGTGACCTTTTCTCTAAGACCTTTGTAATTCTCCGTACTCCATGGATTCCCTCGTGGAGACCGAGTTGGTTGTACCATTAAAGTTTTCAGAAGATAGAAAGCACTTCCATCCTCATCTACTTCTCGTGAGAGTGATTTTATTATATTGAAACTAAGTCATTAAATGTAAAGATTGAACTAATGAAATTAAGCCGCTATGCTGCCGAAATTTACTCTAGATCATGTCCACTTGCTTTGTTCCTTATAATCATTGACATGATCTTTAGTACTTATCTGTCTATTGCTTGGAAATCATATTGGCCATAAATGAAATGGAATTACCAGAAACCATTGGAACTTCGGTTTATGACTATGCCTGTGCATATAAGGGCTCGGTCTGGTCCTGGGAGGAGCACCCGAAATACTTACAATCGTGAGAGTATATGATCCATTGAGGTGTCTGGCAATCACCTAATTTAATGCAAGATTGATCTAGGTAATTTCTACATTGTTATTGAATAATTGAACGATTGATTGATTGATTGATTGATTGAATTATTATATGTGAAATGGCCAAATCTATTGTACATGTCATAATTATTGAATCCAATACATCATTGTCCACTAGAATTCTATGGAGTTCAACTTGTGATATTCACCGTACATGCTATAGATTATTAAATCTCTCTTTGCCAAATGATCATACTGTCATCCATCTCATTATTAATCTCTCCTACTCACATGATAAATGTTACTGGATTTTGTTTACTGAATCGTTCTCGTACATGTTATACCTTTGAAATTGTTCCATATGGTTATCATGATCATCTTGCCATGAGTAATGCATGTTGTACTTACCTGATAAATTGTTAGTTCACGTAAAGTCTACCCGCACCACGAGATGTAAATCCTACTTGGCGTTAGTGCACTCACACCTACTTCTTTAACATTTTCAAGTGATGACTGTGAGGAACTAGAGAATGATGGGACTGGGGAAGAGTGAAGAACTTATCAGTGTGTACCCGCCATGTCAGCCATCAAGTCTAGAGTCACAAGAGTCTGTAATAGATAGTTATTTGTTTCTTGAGTCATATATACTTTGGGATTTCAATAATAGGCCTTATTGATAGAAATAAAATAAAGAATTACTTAGCTGGCACAATTATTATCTCAAGTCTTTTGTTATACTTAGTTGTCGCTCTGAATTATTCGTCAGTGGTACTTATACTTGTATCGCTTACGCTCTCGATATTTAATTCCGCTGCTAATTTCGAGACGTGACAGGGGATATTCTCATTCTATCTCCGATCTATTTAAATACCAAATATATCCTTACTTTTTTGCACGTTTCCAAGAGAAGGATGGGAGATGGGCACCTTTCTTCCTTCTGAGATTAGTGTAGCAGCTATGAGGGAAAAAGGTGGTTTCCTGGACCCGATCGCCTCTTATAGCCCTTCAGTATTTTTTCCTCTCCGGCCTTCTATGCCCCAGATCTGCTATGTGGGGCTCTTTATATAGATGACAGTGAGGTAGGATGAGCCCCTTTTGCACCCCCGAGTCAGTGGTGCCTCACACTGGGCCGTTGAGGGATGTGGGCTCATTAACGGGCCGTCAGTCCCTTAAGTGATGTATGATAAAAAATTTACCGTCAACAGCAGTACAAATCGAGTCACATGAGAATCCTTATTAAGACATGAATTATTAATTTAATCCCTTTAACGTTGTTTTATAGTAAACAAACAGCTGACAAAGTCCCGTCGATAAAACAAAGTTTCACGACATGCTGGAATGTGTGGCGGTAGGGTCTCCTTCTCTTCGGCTTGTGGGTCCGGCCCTTGAAAGCTCGGCCCTAATAACATATGTAATCGGCAGGCAAGGTCCGCCTACACTCGGTTTAAAATGTGGGCTCACCCGGGCACTTCTTAAAGGCAAGTGGGCTTGAGGGATGGCCGGACCTAATAACAAACCCAAATCTATCCTTAACCAGCAATAATCAACTCTTTTCGTTAGTAGTCATTATATTCAAGAAACTACTTATCTCCTTACATCCTAGAAAAACTCTATTGAGACTAATTCAATCGATAAATTTCGTAACTTGTTAAAATCTTCTTGCATCAATTGCATCTAGCGAGTACGGATCATGTTTCGTGGATTTAAAATTTGGATAATTTTGAGTTTTTTTTTTTTTTTTGTTAGCAATGTCTCATGCTGTCTAAAAGGTTTTAACAACTGCTAGGGGTAGTATAAAGTTATGGGATGTTGGGGTTTAAACGCGTCAACAAAGTTTTGTACCCACGATGGTCTACTGAATGACAAAAGAATTCTAGGGCAACGGCCTACCTGCAGAGATTAGGTAATTCTTTTACGAACCTGGTATGAGACATCATACACCTTTTTTTTATTATTATCCTTGACAACTCGTCCTTGTTAGAGGATGCTCGAACGAACACCATTAAGTTTTCCCATATTCAAATAACCGTTGATTGTCTTAGGCTAGTAATCTCGTGGGGATGCATCTATTGCTGTTGCCGATGCAAATATGGATGTGAACAAATATAGATGTGAACAAAGCAGACACTATATATAAATATACATATCTATAGGATATGAAATCGACAAGGACCCTACTCCAACAACTCCAGGAATCTGTACATCTGTCCCCAAAAAATGTATTGGTTGGGCACTTGGCAACAAAGAATTAACGCTCTAATTAGGGATTAAAACTATAGTTCGCCAGGCCAAACATCTCTCTACGCATGTTATTCCCCCAATTAACAGCAACCACGCCCATGCATGTCGCAGTCGACGTGTCGTTTACCTAAGTACATTTTACTATCACGTACATGTACGTACAGGCTGGTATGAGGAAGTAGACTGACCCAGAAGACTGTATATATGAATACACATAACAAGAAATTGAACATGCAAGGATCATCCATTTGGGTCAACATTCAGGTGTGGACTGTACCTTTCAGAACACAAACAACACGAGAATGGAGTTGTTACTAACAACCCTTACCTGACCAATGTAGCCAGTGACCGCATTACGGATTCCGTGGACTACCCATTATACTTACTCTTGTGCATGGTCCGCCTCTAACCGACACAGCGACAGCGAAGGGGCAAGATGGGGGGGGGGGGGGGGGGGGGGGGGGGGGGGGGGGGTAGATATCAGTGCTCCGCATACTTGATTGATGATGGGAAAGTTCACTTAGGCGATTCTTCTAAGATCCTATCCACTAGGAACAAAGAATAATCTTAAAAATTACTCAAATAAAGTTTGCCACTCTCCCCCCCCCCCCCCCACACCTTTTTTTTTATTCATTATGAACCCTTTTTCTTAAAAATATTGAAATACATATTTAAAATAAGATTAAATAGGAAATAAGAATTACGTTAATCTCATTTCAAATTTGATGCCTCAAAAAATGTGAGGATAAGTTTATCCTCATTTTCCACACTCATTTTTTCCCCAAATCATCTTTCCCACTCTAGAGGAGGACTCAAGAGGTCAGTGTCTTTGTGGAGATAGATGTTCACTCGAATAGTATTCAGGATCGATCTCGTCTTTCGTTAGATCTGTCGGATGTTGATCCCCAGCTCCTCGAACAATGACGGCTAGTCCTCGAACGAAATGGCGCCCCTGCTAAAATAGACGTTTGCGACGAAGATGGGGACAGAGAAGGAGGACGACACAGCAGTTGACTCAATTTCGATAGGCATGAAGGGGATGCTGGTGTCGACATCGATAATCGTAGGCCTCGGCACCTGGAAAGCCAAAGACGTGGCAGTGATCTCGTGCTAGTCGGGCAAGTCAAGACGGTCATCGTGTAAGATAACGACCAACGATGGCACAACGAATTCCTTGATCATCGACTCAAAACACCGATCATAAGACGGAAGATCAAGAGACAATCAAAAGTAAAAATAAAGATTCTATCTTCACACTAATATTATTTCCTACAAAAAAAATGATGGAATTATCTTCAAATATATTTCTGTTACATGAGAAATTCTTTTTCACTATAATCACGTAAAGTATTTACATTTAGGAGCAATTATTCTGCTTACGTAGATGACTATTCAGACTTCCGATCTCATCGCAGAGAATAACATTACCATAAATATTCCACACTCAAAATATTTTTATATCGAGCGTATGTCTTACATATTCAAACTATGTATAACAAATTCGGACCTAGAAGGTGACCATTGTGATAATTCAGAGGTTCTATCATAAGAAATTGATTGTTTACATCGTAAATGCATACATTAAATTCATCTAATCACACAACTGGCAAAGGTGGATTTAAAACCTAAAAACCTCCTTCCGTGAGAGGAGTGTGATCAATGTATATAGAGAAGAATTTAGTATACTTAAGATATATTCTCTATTTTTATTAACCAATAAAAAAACAACACAATATACTCCTCTAATAAAAAAATACAAATAAAAAATACACAATTCAAATATACTAAATTATTATTCTCATGCATATATATTTTTGCCCAAACAAGCCGAGATCATTACAAACCTGGCTTATAGTGCATCTGTTCTGGCGATTCCAATTACCAAGAGAGAGCAGACACGATTGTCCTATATTGCTAGATTGATAGACGTCAAACTTTCTCAGGCCGGGTAGTGCGTACGTCCACTAACAGAGCAAGGCCTAAACATATTCTACCCGGGATCATCGAACCCATCATGCACCATCAGCTTTTCACAGCAGACGTACGACCAACAGTGTATAGCGACACACTATCTCAACATGCCCAGCCCCGGAACAACAACCCCCCCCCCCCCCCCCCCCCCGCGAACCCCGGCGACTCCCCACGGTACCTACATCGTTCTGCCCCGGCTTTAAACCCTGCTGCCAGTGTGTTGATGGCGGTGTGCCGCTTTTACAGCCAAGGCCAGAAGCACCCGCACAGGGAAAAAAAAAATAAAAAACAAAGTGTCTCATATTAATGTCAAGCAGCCAGGTTGCCTCCGCAGGAAGCCACCTTGGTCCATCATGTCAAGGAAAGCTTCGAAGGAGGTGCTGACAGCTTCCAAGTTTCTTCATGCTGGGGCACACCAAATTCCTCAAAACTTAATTGCCGACGCCCGACGGACACCAGGCCCAGACAAGCAGAAATATCCAGCAATTGCAACCACCCCCACTCGTTCCTCATCTTAATTAGTTCATCAGGACGACGCAAAGGCAAAGATGTGAATGCCAGAAAAGTCCACCGACTCATTCACCACTGATTTGAAGAGGAGCCAGTGGAATGCCACTTTTAAATTCTCCAGCGCAGCGCTAGGGAGTCATCATCACTCACTCGTTGATTGACAAGAGAAAGCAGTAGATGTGGAAAACCAAACAAGGGGAGGTTTAAAGGGGTTTACAACTCCTACCACTGCTACTACTACATGGCAAGGACCCCGCACCACTCCACAAACGCCATAACCCTCCTTGCCGGCTCATGATGCAACAATCAACATGGCCTTTTTAACTCCATTTACTTCTTGTACCTTGTGGACTAGACCAGATACATAACCCTCCTTGCCGGCTCATGATACAGTGGACGCTGCTGGCAGAAGACCTGAAGGCTGGGTGTTAAGACCCCTCCATCACCCCAAAGGTGGGGTTTAATGACGAAAGCGAAGGGAAGAAGACGGCGCGCAGGCCGGCCGGCCGGCCAGCCAAGAGCATCCGCATGCTTGCCCATCCTCGCCATGCGTACTGCCGGGTCACACGGCGCTGCCGAGGCCGGAGGTGTCCTCGCAGTAGTAGGGAGACAGCTTCTCATCCTTACCCTCGGGCTTGGGCTTGTTGTTTTTGTTGTCGGCGCGCACTTCCAGCAGCATCTTCACCACCCGGCGCATGGAGGGGCGATTGATGGGGAGGTTGCTGGCGCAGAGGAGGGCGATGTTGAGGATCTTGAAGACCTCGTCTCTGTGGCAGGCATCGAGCTTGGGATCCAGGACGTTGTCCACACCCTTCTGCTCCAGCGTGCTGCACACCCAGTTCACCAGGTCTTTCTCCCCAAACTCGGGGTCGATGGGGGGCTTCCCCGTCACCAGCTCCAGCAGCACCACGCCGAAGCTGTAGATGTCGCTCTTCTCGTTCACCGGAGGGTGTACGCATACTCTGCATTTATTTTTTGAACCAAACCTCCGTCAAGATTCACGCTTCAATCCAGATACAGATCAAGTGGTGCATAGAATGGGCGAACTAAAAGGAAGTCGTTATATATGGTATTTGAACCCAACTCGGTAAGAGCAGCAAGGCAAAAGTTCAATTACCAAAACGGGCGGATTAGATATGTGACTCCAGGGGAAAATCCTCGTAAAAACAAGTGTTGGGTCGTCCACTGTTTGGCGAAGCACAATAAACCAACGAGAAAAGAGAAAGCGCAAAGCGTGGTTCCAAACATAAAAAAATCAGGGATTAAAACAAGTTATAGCATGTGAACCCACGAGAGCTTAATTAATAACAAGCGCGGGAAACCCAGAACAAGAAACTGAACAGAGAGGGGGAACTTTGGGATCTCCTCATGCGAATCCACTCCCCCTGCTTGACAAGAGCAACAGTTGACAAAAAAGAATTGAAGCATGCGCTTATCAGGAAATGAGCAGACAAACGAATTAGGGACGACAACGGAGACGCATAGTTGATAACAAACACAGAAAGTATATAAAGCGCGGATTCCGCAAGTCGAACCTGGAGCGATGTATCCACAGGAGCCAGCAATGGCTGACATGGACTTCACCCCCTTCCCGCCACTCTCGACAACCTTCGCGACCCCGAAATCAGCAACGCGGGCGCCCAAATCCGCGTCCAGCAGTATGTTATTCGACTTCACGTCCCTGTGGACAATCGGCGGCACGCAGTCGTGGTGAAGATACGAGAGCCCCTCGGCTGCGTCCAGCGCCACCTTGTACCTCGTCGGCCAGTCCAAAAGACCCGCCTTGCTGCTGTGCAGCAGGTCTCCCAAGCTCCCGTTGGGCATGTACTCGTACACCAGCAGCCTGGAATCCTCGTGGATGCAGCAGCACCAGAGCTTGACGATGTTCTTGTGCCTTATTTTGCCCAGGGTCGCGATCTCCGCTTCGAATGCGTCGCTCCCGGCGGGGTTCTGGAGGCCGCCGTCTTCCCCACCCTTGCCTGATGACCCCCAGAGCTTCTTCACCGCCACCGTCTCGCCATTGCTGAGCACCGCCTTGTAGACTTTGCCGGAACCGCCGCTCCCGATGAGGTTGTCCTCCTCCAGGCAGTCCAGGATCTCATACTCTTTGAAACCCAGCTTGTGGAACGACGTCAGGGCCCATTTCGACTTGTCCGCCTCGCTCTTTGCCTGCCTAAATTTCCTGTACCTCCAGTAGAACCAGCCGACACCGACGACGAGCACGACTGCTGCAAGTATGAGATTGATCGGAGCAGCCATAGGTAGCCTTGGTTCTTGCTCACTCCCTGTGAACCAGAGCAGAGTCCTGGCAGGTCCTTGCAGAGGCCAGGATTGCCCAGGAAGCTCTCCCTGTAAACTTACTGGCATACAAAGGGGGCAGGCCGCCGGAAAGATCGTTGTTTGAGAAGTTGAACTTGTTCAGCTTCAAATTCTGAAGCTCGGGAGGGATCTCACCGGTTAATCGATTGTCGGAGAGGTCAAGATAGTTGAGAACCGGCAAAGAGCCCCACGCCGGGGGTATGCCGCCGGTAAATTCGTTATCCGCAAGATTCAAGTCGCTTAGCCTTTTCCATGTCTGGATTTCCCCTGGAAGCTCTCCCGAGAGAGAATTGTTGTGGAGGTCAAGCTTCTCCAGCAACGCTAACCTACCCAGTGAACGCGGCAGAGGACCCGATAAGTTGTTGCTGTCCGCGGAAAACTCGTGAAGTCTCTGGAGGTCGCCAATTTCCGCAGGGATTGAACTGGTTGTTTGAGATGAGCAGCTTGGAGAGTTGCCGGCACCGGCGACGGCCGGGTAGATCCCACCGGACAATGAGTTGTAAGCGAGGTCGAGCAAGTAGACGTTTGGCAAGCCCCACATATCCGAAGGGACCTCACCTGAGAGGAGATTTTTGCTGAGCCGTACTCTCTGCAGAGTCCGGCACCGGCTGAGACCAGCTGGAATGCTTCCGGAGAGGAAATTGCCCATTAGCATCAGTCCTTCCAACAATCCCTGGTCGCAGATGCCGCTTGGGATCTCCCCGGTGAACAGATTCGTGGACAAGTCGACGATGACGAGTGGGGAGTGCTTGCCCAAATCCTCAGGGATGGACCCATTGAGCTGTTGCGGAATATCCTGAAATCAGAGAGCTTCCCAGCCTTGGCAACGCTCGCCGGCAGACCGCCAACGAGTTGTTGTCGTAAAAGACGAGGCTTTCGATGAGTGGCAGGTCGAAGAAGCTCGGTGGAATGGTCCCCTCCAGGTGGTTCATGGAGGCATCGATCCGGCGGAGAGAGGGGAGCTCGCCAGGCCAGTCGGAATCTCCCCAACCAAGGAGTTGTTGTAAAGCTCGATCTGGATGACGCTGGAGAGATCCCCGAGCGAGGCGGGGATGGCACCCCTCAAGCTGTTCGACGAAAGGTCGAGATTGAGGAGGTTCCGGAGTCGCCCCAGGGACAGGGGGATGTCGCCCACGAGGTTACATTGGCTTAGCCAGAGTTGGCGGAGGGAGGTGAGATTGCCGATCTCGGGAGGGATGCGGCCGGGGGCGAAGGGATTGTAGGAGAGATTGAGCTGCTGGAGGGATGAAACCTGGTCAAGGAAGCCAGGGATGGTGCCGTTGATGAAGTTGGAGGTAAGCGAGAGGTTCTCCAGCGAGGAAAGCGGCCGAAGGCTACGGGAATGGGGCCGGAGAAGTTGTTGCCGGAAAGGTCCAGGTGACGGAGTAGGGGGATGGAGGCGAGCGCCGCGGGGAGAGGGCCGACGAGCATGTTATTGGAGAGGTCAAGGTAGAGGAGGGCGGGGCAGGGAGAGAGGGCCTCGTCGGGGAGGGAGGAGTTGATGTAGTTCCAGGAAAGCGAGAGGTAGGAGAGTTTGGGGAGGCGGCAGAGGAAAGGGGAAAAGGGGCCCTCGAGGTTGAATCTGTCCAGCGCGAGGGCAGTAACGGAGCCGGCGCTGGAGCAGGAGACGCCGGTCCAGTTGCAAGGGGTGGCGTCTCGGGAGTTCCAGTTAGCTAGCTTGCCGTCATGGTCCTCGAGCGCGTCCTTGAACTGGAGAAGGTAGAGCCCCTCCTGTTTGAGTGAGACTGCACATCCCAGCAGCAGGAGCACCAGCAGCAACGGCAAGAGGAAGTGGGGGGCAAGGGGGAGGCGGAAGTGCAGCGGCGGAGCATGGCGGCCGGAAGGAAGGGAGACGGCCGGGGAGGGGGGTGTAGTGTGAGGTGGGGGGTGGGTAAGGTTGAGGTGGGGGATGGCGTAGGAAAGAGGGAAGAAGAGGAGCGTAGTGGGGTGGTGTTGGCTGCAGGCAGCTGCCTGTTGCTTCAAAAGTTTATTTTTTTTTTTTTATGTTTCTGATGTTCTAATGATGCCGGAGGGTGGCCTGCCTGTGCAAGCGTGTCGTGTTGGGGGGGGGGGGTGGGGGGGGGGACTGCCGAGGAGGAGGAGGAAGTGGCGAGAGGGTTTGGGTGCCGGACAAGGGAGCTCAGCTTGCTGCCCCTGCCTTCGCTTTCTACACACAGCAAGCAGTCACCTGTCCTTCCCCACGGAAGAAGCGGTAGAACGAAGGGGGATGGTGCTTCACGTGAGCGCTTCCGGTGCTTTGTTTGGTCGGGGACAAAAAATAGGTGAGGCCGGTGACCCCTAACACTAAGCAGTGTGATCGATCAAAAAAAGAAAAAAAAATGACTACAGTACTAAGCAGTGTGTTGTGTGGTGATCCCTTGGCATCTTTTAGAGATGTAAGGATTGGCGAAGGTGGCGATGGATAATATTTAAATTAATTTTTTATTTTTTAAATTTAAAATATATATATAATATTTATTAAGAAATGTTTGATAACTAATTTAAATAACATCTAAATTGTGATCTAATTTATTAGAATATTATATTTCTATTGAGTAGATTTTACCTTTAAAATCTAAACTCAACAAAAATATTTTTTTGTAATTGAGTCATCAGAATTCGATCATCGCTAGATTTTGACAAACATGGTCGACGTCGAAATTCGACATCTATTGTCGACCAACAACCATGGTTGACATTGAAATCTGACGATAGTCGTCGGTGGTCACTAATCTAAAAATAATAATTTCTTTTAACTTAAAAATTAAATGATTTTTTAAATTTAAGTGATTAAATCAAATATTATTTTAGATATGTTATAAAATAATTAAAATTTTAAAAATTAATTAATTTAAAGGGAGAATTAATTAGGGGTCTTGTCAGAGTGTTGACATAATTTATAGTCCCTGTCAGAAAATCAGAAGTCATATAGTCCTTACTTTTTGTGTTAGTTTAATTTCTAATCCTACTTTTGTTTCTAGTCCCTGCTTTTTGTTTCTCAGCATTTAATGAGTCTTGCAAGAGGAGTCGTCCTTTTAACATCAATTTTTTCCTATTTTGCCCTTCCTTATTCTGCTATTTCCCTAGTTACATTCGTTACAATTGTCTTTGTATCAGTTACAGTAAGCTTTTATATCAGTTACAGTAAGAATTTATATCTGTTACAGTATGTCTTTTTTTCCTTATGTAATTGTTACAGACTACAGCTATAAGTTCTTACAAAAAAAAAAAAAACTTTATTTGTTTGCAAATGCCAGAATTTGAACTCAGGTCTTCACAAAGACAACATGAGATACCCTTACCACTAAGCTACAACTACATTTATGTTACAACAGAACATATAATATATTATTTAAGTATTGTAGTAAATAATACTCTATTACAACTTATGTTAAGTCTTGTTACAGTCAATATCATTCCCTATTACAATATACAAAGTTATGTTACAGTAAACATTATCATCTATTACAACTCATGTATATTATAACCTTTGTTACAATATGTATTAAGCTCTAGTACAACTTATGTTAAGTCTTGTTACAGAATACATTAAGCTCTATTACAATGTACATTAATCTTGTTACAATATACATTAATCTTTTTACAATATATATTAACATTTGTTACAATATATATTAAGCTCTATTACAACTTATGTTAATTAGTCTTGTTACAGTATTCATTAAGCTCTATTACAATGTGCATTAAGCTTTGTTACAATATACATTAACCTTTGTTACAATATACATTAAGTTTTGTTACAATATGTATTAAGCTCTATTACAACTTATGTTAAGTCTTGTTACAGTATACATTAAGCTCTATTACAATGTACATTAAGCTTTGTTACAATATACATTAACCTTTGTTACAATATACATTAACCTTTGTTACAATATGTATTAAGCTCTATTACAACTTATGTTAAGTCTTGTTACAGAATACATTAAGCTCTATTACAATGTACATTAAGCTTTGTTACAATATACATTAACCTTTGTTACAATATACATTAACCTTTGTTACAATATGTATTAAGCTCTATTACAACTTATGTTAAATCTTGTTACAGAATACATTAAGCTCTATTACAATGTACATTAGGCTTTGTTACAATATACATTAACCTTTGTTACAATATGTATTAAGCTCTATTACAACTTATGTTAAGTCTTGTTACAGAATACATTAAGCTCTATTACAATGTACATTAAGCTTTGTTACAATATACATTAACCTTTGTTACAATATACATTAACCTTTGTTACAATATGTATTAAGCTCTATTACAACTTATGTTAAATCCTGTTACAGTATATATTAAGCTCTATTACAAGGTACATTAAGCTTTGTTACAATCTACATTAACCTTTGTTACAATATACATTAACCTTTGTAAGAGCTCTATTACATATACATTAAGCTCTATTACAAGGTTAATGCATATTGTAACAAAGGTTAATATATATTGTAACAAAACTTAATATACATTGTAATAGAGCTTAATGTATACTGTAACAAGACTTAACATAAGTTGTAATAGAGCTTAATACATATTGTAACAAAGGTTAATGTATACTGTAACAAATGTTAATGTATATTGTAACAAAGCTTAATGTACATTGTAATAGAGCTTAATGTATTCTGTAACAAGACTTAACATAAGTTGTAATAGAGCTTAATACATATTAACAAAGGCTAATGTATATTGTAACAAAGCTTAATGTACATTCTAATAGAGCTTAATGTATACTGTAACAATACTTAACATAAGTTGTAATAGAGCTTAATACATATTGTAACAAAGGTTAATGTATATTGTAACAAAGGTTAATGTATATTGTAACAAAGCTTAATGTATATTGTAATAGAGCTTAATGTATTTTGTAACAAGACTTAACATAAGTTGTAATAGAGCTTAATACATATTGTAACAAAGGTTAATGTATATTGTAACAAAGGTTAATGTATATTGTAATAAAGCTTAATGTACATTGTAATAGAGCTTAATATATTCTGTAACAAGACTTAACATAAGTTGTAATAGAGCTTAATACATATTGTAACAAATGTTAATGCATATATAACAAAGTTAATGTATATTGTAAAAGCTTAATGTACATTGTAATAGAGCTTAATGTATTCTGTAACAAGATTTAACATAAGTTGTAATAGAGCTTAATACATATTGTAACAAAGGTTAATGTATATTGTAACAAAGGTTAATGTATATTGTAACAAAGCTTAATGTACATTGTAATAGAGCTTAATGTATTATGTAACAAGACTTAACATAAGTTGTAATAAAGCTTAATACATATTGTAACAAAGGTTAATGTATATTGTAACAAAGCTTAATGTACATTGTAATAGAGCTTAATGTATTATGTAACAAGACTTAACATAAGTTGTAATAGAGCTTAATATATATTATAACAAAGGTAATATATATTGTAATAAAGGTTAATGTATATTGTAACAAAGATTAATGTACATTGTAATAGAGCTTATTGTATTCTGTAACAAGACTAACATAAGTTGTAATAGAGCTTAATACATATTGTAACAAAGGTTATAATATACATGAGTTGTAATAGATGATAATGTTTACTGTAACATAACTTATGTATATTGTAATAGGGAATGATATTGACTGTAACAAGACTTAACATAAGTTGTAATAGAGTATTATGTTTACTACAATACTTAAATAATATATTATATGTTTTGTTGTAACATAAATGTAGTTGTAGCTTAGTGGTAAGGGTATCTCATGTTGTCTTGTGAAGACCTTTGTTCGAATCTTGGCACTTGTAAACAAATAAAGTTTTTTTTTTCTTTTGTAAGAGCTTATAGCTGTAGTCTGTAACAGTTACAAAGACTTACTGTAACAGATATAAAGACTTACTGTAAATGATAAAAAGGCAACTGTAACGAATGTAAATGTGTATAAGGAAAAAAAGACTTACTGTAACATATATAAATGCTTACTGTAACTGACATAAAAGCTTACTGTAATTGATACAAAGGTAACTGTAACGAATGTAAATAGGAAAAGAGTAGAATAAGGAAGGGCAAAATAGGAAAAAGCTGATGTTAAAAGGACGGCTCGTCTTCCAAGACGCATTAATGCTGAGCAACAAAAAGCAGGGACTAGAAACAAAAAACAAGGATTAGAAATTAAACTAATACAAAAAGTAAGGACTTTATGACTTCTGATCTTCTAACAGGGACTACAAATCAAGTCTAACCCTCTGACAAGACCTCTAATTAATTTTCCCTAATTTAAATTCAGATATTCATTATGAGTTATCAAACAAGCCATTGAAATGTACGGGTCAACGAGTTGATTCGCCACGTTAAGGATAGTGTGATTTTTTACTTCTTTCTGTTGATTTTTTTACTATCATATTATTTGATTGGACGGTAGAGGAAGAAGATAATGCTAAATGTAAAATTAGGCTCTATTTGGAAACGTGTTTGAAAAAATTTTGAATTTAAAAATCTATGACAAGATCTTCCTCATTTTAAAGAATCCACCTTTCGTCTTGATTTTTTAGTATTGCAAAATTCATTGAAAGAGAGAGATAGATAGAAGACTTGGCATGATATTGGAAAAAGTGGAGAGAGAGAGAGAGAGAGAGAGAGAGAGAGAGACGGTTGGGTGAAAAAAAAAATCTTCTTTTTTAACAACTTTACATACCTCATCACTCGCGCCGCAAAAGATGTAGACGACGAGGTAATCCCCCCACCCCACATCATCTTCTGCTAAAATACGATTCTGTCGATTTCTTCTTTTTAAATTCCATTTCCAAACAGAGTCCTAGTGGTTGGAGATTGTTAAGGTTGAACTCCATTTAGCTCATTAAGAGCCAATAAAATTCGATTGAACATAGAGTTTTTTTTTCTCATAAATTATTCTTATAATAGAGAATGCTAAATGTAAATTTAGTGTTTAGAGATTGTTAAGGTTGAACTCCATTTAATTCATTAAGGCCAATAAAATTCGATTGAACACAAAGCTATTTTTCTCATAAATCATTTTTATAAAAGAAAATATAAATTTATCATTTTTACAAAAAAAAATATTTAAAATAAAAAAATAATTACAAGTCCTTAACAATAGGGGAACTTATTTTTGATCTCTATCAAGAAATATCAAGACAGTTGGTCCCCCTTTTTTTGGAGGCTTTACCAATCAGTCTTTGGGAGACACTCTTACTAATAGAATTTTTTTTTTTTCTCATTTTACCCTTCCATGGAATAAATGTGTTACTTACCATCATGTATGCATAGCCTCTATGTTCTTATATTAATTAATTTTTCGTATATTTTTTTAATTATTTTATACTTTTATTGATTTCTTTTTATACTTTAGTATATTTATTTTTTACATTTATGTTCTCTACTCTTGTACTTTAATCAGACTCCTCTTCTACTTTAACCATAGATATATAACACTTTAATTGATGCAGTGGTCAAACTTTAAAAGTGAACAACAACTATTTTAAGTCTCACTTTAATTTATTATCACACATATTTTAATGACCTCAAACACTTACTTTAATAATTTCAAACTTAGATTTTAATTTATGTCATTTAATTATCATTAGATATGAATGGTCACAGTATTCAGACTTTAATTGACTTTTTCATATATTTTAACCGATTTCTTCGTATACCTTAACCAGATTTTTCATATACTTCAATTGAATGGTCACTGTGTTCATACTTTAACTGGCTTCTTCGTCTACTTTAATCACGTTGTTCATATATTTTAACTTATTATTTAAGTTTTTATCCTCTATTCTTGTACTTTAACCATATTCATCTTTTAATTTAACTACAAATATGTAACATTTTAATTAATACAGTAATCAGACTTTAAAAGTTAATAATCGTTATTTTAAGTCTCACACACTTTACTTCGCTGTCACACATATTTTAAATGACGTTGAATTATTATTTTAAAACCTTCAAATTTAGAAGTATAAGAAGTTAAAATATAAGAAGAACTTAGTTAAAGAATGAGAAGAAAATGGTTAAATAAATGAATAAATCAGTTAAAATATGAATCTAATGACCTTTCATCCCTGATGGTCGAAAATACATTAATTACACGTACCTCTAATGTTATCATCTAAGAATCTCTAGTGTGGATCTCAAAAATGTAAAGATTAAAAATTAACATGTGCAAAAGATACTTGAATTGTTTGGTCTAAGTATTTCTGACAAAGATATATTGGTAAGGTCTCCTCTGTCACAGAGATTTGGAATTAATTTTTTCTTAAAATATCATTATCAACTCTAGCCAAATTCGTTAAAAGAAAAAGATATGTTAGGATCGGATGTTCGGTGATGGCAAAGCTAGAAGGGGGGTTGAATAGATTTGCAGCGGAAACTTAAGCAATTTAAGAATTACTTCGAATTAAGAGATCTACTCAATTAAAACCCTCTGATCATATGTAATGTGTGTGAACAAATTAACAAGTAGTGTGTAGACGAAATTCTTATGCATGCATCTAGCGCAACACAATGCAAACCACAATTCAAACCACAGTGCACAAGGGATTTTTAGGTGGTTCGGAGATCACACCACGTGACTCCTACGTCCACCCCTCAGACAGTGAGGACACACTACTCAAGAATCGAGTACAACACACACACGAGCACAACGGCTCAACCACACACACACGCGCTAGATCAAGTCAACAATATATCAAATCCTCTAGCCTTGATTTGATCAACACACCACACACTATGATCTATACGCAACCCTTGTACAGATCACAAACCACACACACTTCCACAAACGCCATGTACTGATCTCTAATCAGTACACACACACACATGTATATGGAAGTAGAAAGAAGAAAGAGTTCTGAGATGAAGGATCAAATCCAGATGAAGAACTCTTCGTGTGGTAGTCCAGAACAACTTCAGGCTTCGTGTTGATGAAGATCAGATGATGTAGACGAAGCTTGATTCGTGGACAAACCGACTTCAACTCCGCTCGTGAGATGAGTCTTCCTCGCGCTGGATGGAGAGTTGAAGCAGAAAACAGGGGAACCTTCTTCTTCTTGTTCTTGGCTTAGGGTTTTCTATGTGGAGGCTCCTTGCTACGAAAATAGCTCCATATGATCCTCATATAAGGGAGTCCAATATGGAGAGTCGTGTTTAAAGAGATCACCCAAATATGGATCATATCTTGACCATCGGATCTTTCCAAAAATACGTCTGTCGACAGGCGATTTGGTGCTGTCGACAGCTACTGCCCAGTTCTGGCTTTCATGTTTCTGGAACACTGGATCTGTCGACAGATATTGTCTTGCTGTCGACATGCACACTTCATCTGTCGACAGGAGCATATTGGCTGTCGACAGGTACTACTTTCTAAGTGCTTCCAGAACCTTGTTTTGTTCTATCATGTCTATCTGTCGACACATGCCTTGGGGGCTGTCGACACATGACTATTTGAAGTATATTTCTTGTTCTTTTGCACTTGAATTTTGTTTCTTGACTTGTATGCATTCACACCTATATTGAGAAACATTCTATGTGAGATATAATGAATGCATAGTTGAGCAATAAGAGCATTTTATCAACATCATGTTTCTTTCATGTCTTTGTCATTGTTATCATGTTTGAACCATTCACATAACATCAATTAGCATTACTCATCATCAAAAACATTTAAGCACTCATCATAAAAAATATTTAAGCACAATCATCACACATAAGAACCCAACAAGATATTCTTATCAGATTTCATTATTTCTTGCTTTCTATTTTCGGATGAAAGAAATTTCTATCCCCGTTCTCCCTCCGTGTCCCACTCCTCAATTTTTGTCTACTTAATAGATAAGCTAATTAGATATTCAGTAATTTAAAATTAATTTATTTTATTTTTAAAATAAAAATGAGATTTGATAGATAATATTTCTTCCTCAAATTTGTTATTTTTTTATATAAAAAAAATTATGTATTCCACGAAATAGACATTAGAACATGTATAAAAGATTATTGAATGTGTAAAAAAATAAATAAATTACCTATCCATGAGTAACTTGTCTTCCTACCCCAAGAGATCTTATCACCTCTAGTTAGCGGTTACCTCTTATCTAAATCTAAGTAGTTAGTAACTTATATAAAGTTTTACTGCACTTAAGAAGTGTAATAAGTACAATCTATAGGATTGCAGCTCATGTAACGTCTTGTTGGTCGTCATGTGAATTTTTTTTTTAATCTAGTCTTTCTATTTTAGAGACCAACCTCTCTAATTTAGAGCCCAACTTTTTTATTTTGGAGGCTAAAAATTAGTTCGGCTCTAAAAAAGAAAGCAAGTTGTGTTCCAAAATAAAAAAGTCGGACTCCAAAATAGAAGTGTTGAATTCTAAAATAAAAAGTTAGATTTCAAAAAAATTTTCTAAAAAATAATTTGACTTCAAAATAGAAGATAAGTTAAGCTCTAAAATAGAAAGTTATGTTCCAAAAAAATATATACTTCAAAATAGAGGGGTTGGGTTCTAAAATAAAAAAATTAGATTTAAAAAAAAATCATGTGGCGTCCAACAAGACACCACATAGGCTGTCATCCTACATAGATTATATTTACTGTATTTTCTCAAGTGCAGTAAATTTTTCTATCCCTTTTATCTTCTCTTAATTGAGAAAAATTTAGTGCACTTGAATTTTACACTTTGTATTTGTACTTTTTCTTTTTCATTGACCAATAAAAAAAAACACAATACATCCATCCAATAAGAAGTAAAAAATGTAAAACTTAAATATACTAAACTTTTCTTCTTCTAATTATACTATCAAAAGGCAATTAGCGGTGGCAATATAGACATCATAGTTAAAATCAATCGCGGATGGGTTGACAAAAGTGACATTTTTATAGTACTTAAGAATTTATGATATTTTTTTTTCATATTTTGAAATTACACAAATCGAATGAGCTGTGGATATATACATAGCGGGTGCGAAACATAGTTGCCAATGGGTCCCACTAGAAGCTTAAGCTCCCCGGTAAATCTAAGAGAAGAGCTCCTACTCCGACAAGAATCTATAAAGGTCTCGAAAATTATGGGAGTGGATTGATCAAGAGCACGGATTGAGAGAGACAGCTTCTACCTCTGAGTTGCTCAAAATGAGAAAGATTTATTACACTTTCATATTGCACTTAAGTACAATATGTATGACTAGGCAACAAATCTATGTGACATCTAATAATTAGATTGTCATTTCACTCCTCATTTGAGGGGTGCCACATGAGTTATTACCTAGTCATATTACACTTAAAGTATAATAAATTTTTCTCACTCAAAATCGCAATTGATGACTAATTAAGCTCCATGTGTTAGCAAGTTATTATCATTTTTTTAATAAAAAATTTGATAATCCTGAAGTCACATGGTTTTGAAGGAGAGCCTGTGAACCCATCATGAAAGTTGAGCCCAACTAAACTCACGTCTTGGCATGGTGATAGTCCCCGCTAAAAGAGGGGGGTGGCATGGTTCTTGCGTCTCATTCCCCTCCTCCTATGCAATTTACTTATAAAAAAAAGTTGAGCCCAACTCATCTCGTCCGCGGTATGAGTTTGAGTTGACAAAATCATTTATAACTCTCCTTCACTACTCATCGGTGAACAAATTAAAAGTACAATTGCTAATGATGCTAATATTATTATGTCAGCTACCTAATAGAATATTCTCTTATTAACAAAAAAACAAAAATCATATATATTTCAACAACGATTGATCATGGTCAAAGCACGCACATATGAGTAACTATATATTTCCCCCCTCCACTCAACGACAAAATCTCCCTCTTCCTTTCTTTCTTTCATGGAGAATGACATTCATTTGGGTCCATTTGATTGTACGTAAAATTTTGTTTAAGAAAAGTTTTTCAAAAAAAAAATTCATATTTTAGATCATTTGGTATTCTTAAAAAATAAAATCTGAAAAATCTTATCTTAAAATTTTCAAATTTTGACATCCGCACTAAAACTAAAAGCTATTTTCCCGCGTGCTATATCTGGTTGATTGCTCCTCCTTCCTAGCTAACTGCAGTGCCAATCTTTCGGGCACTATGCATCTAGGTTGTATTTTTATTTTTTTTCCTTTCATTTAATAATCTTTCTTAAATTTAATTATTTTTCATTAGTTGTTTTAATCTTTATTAAAAATCTATAGAACACTATTTATTTAATTTGTCATTTTATTTTATATATCCTAATTTAAATTATCTTTGTCAAAGTTAATTATTTTTCATTAATTATCTTAATTTTTATACTTTAAAAAATATATAAAATAAAATAAATTTTTGATGAACAATGTTAAATAATGAGCATGAGGTATGTGACTCCTTTTTATTAGAGTGGATCATGAGATCTCATATAACAAGTAGTAAAAGTTTACATTTAATGTTATTGACTTTTCTTTTTTTTCTCTTCTCTTTTTACAAATATTCAGTGAAAATATTTATATGAGAATCAAATGAATAATTATGATTTTGATTTTCACGTAAAAATTATTTTGTAGAAAAGTTTTTCCCTACGAAAAATATTTTACATACAACTCCTTACATGATCTGTTCACAACCATTGCGATCAAAGAAAGCTAGATCAGTAAACCTCAGAGACATGGCGATGCTTCAACCCAAGGTTTGTCGGATCGGAATCGGGAGGCGAATCGAATTTTTCTTGATCCGATTCGATTCCCCTTGAATCGACTTGAATCGATCTGAATCGGATCGATTCTCATAAGTATAATATATATTATATATATAATATATCATATGTATGATATTTATATATATAATATATATTATTAATATAATATGATAATATTATATATATAAGGCGGAACGAATATATAAAATTGAAAATCAAATTTTTTTATAATTCATCTCCATATATCATATGTATGATATTTATAATATATAATATATATTATTAATATAATATGATAATATTATATATATAAGACGAATCGGAACGAATATATAAAACTGAAAATCAAATCTTTTTTATAATTCATCTCGATTCACGGGAATTAGACTGATCCGATTTGATCCGCCAAACCATGTTTCGACCCTTGGCGAGCCACCGAACACAGATTACTTAACGCATTAAATTAGGAGGGCCACCTGAGGTCGAGACTCTGAGAAGACGTCGTCCTCAGAAGAGGACGCCCATGGTGCTGCCCCCACCCCCAGGTTGGCCATCCGCGAGCCTGTCATCGGGTCTTCGGCCTTATTCACCCACTTACCACTTTTTAGCCTTTCTCTTATTTAATTTGTTTCACTCCATCGTGCAGTCATATGCTGTGTACGATCTATGACATATAAGAAAAAAATATTAAAAAATTTATGCTGTATGAAAAGAGAATCATCATAAATCTGAAACAAAAAAATAGATCCATAAAAAAAAACGTTTATAGATTGGCTATAAAAAAGACAACCCGAAGTCCACAGAAAAAAAGGAAAAAAACAAACAAGGAGTGTAGCCCGACACGGCCAAGGCCGATGACGTAGAGGGTCGGCAAACACCACCGTCGAGCGAATCAAATGGATCCAATCGGCACTGATCGGGAGGATATTAGAGCTTCATGCATTCGTTGATTCGCGCACGCGCCGGCTATAATGTTGTGTCCACTTCCATATGTTCTTTTTAACAAATTTTGAATAATCTTTTGAATATTTCTTTATTAAGATCTTTTTGCGTCTGACCTATATCTTATATAAATATAGGTGAGTATTCTATTTATTTAGATGAATTTGTAAAGTCCAAAGACTTTGCTATAAAATAAATTATCTATGAAGCTATAGACTCTCATGTAACAGCGAGCTAGATATCTTATTATGGATACAAACATTCTCAGGTCTACTATAACAAATTATGATAGAAATTAAGAATATATTCGAAATATTTTTTTACTAAAATTGATAATAAAAAGTAATCAAAGTATATTTTTTATTTCTATCATGCAATTTTTTTTTAACATTTACTCAACAAAATTATTCGAGTATATATACATAGAGAAATATTGATAATTACAAGATGAATCTTATAATAATAACGAGGTGGATTACAAAAATACTATTCTGCTGGCGTTTCTCTCTCTTTCTTCTCAATTAGTAAATAATTTTTTTTATAAACTATGTCGTGATTATTATAAAATTGGTCTTACGGATAAACTAGTCAAAACTATGAAACAATTTTTGCAGCAGTCGGAGAACACGGACAGCCGCGTCAGCGCGAGGTATGGGAGTAGAACGCACAACCCGGAGACCGCATCGGATTAGAATCCCTGGAACAGTGTGCACCTACGTGCGAGTCAAATCTACGTCAACTTGGGAGGAGGAAGCCAAAGGCTTGGCACTTGGCAGAGGCCCAAATGGTGACGAGCTCTCTCCCTATTTGGACTCCCCATCTTTTTTCTTTTTTTTTGTTGACAATGTCTTTGGACTGCCTTCACTTTCGCACGGTTCTCTTCTTTTATTCTTCCTCTCTTTATATACTCCTCCTCCCTTTTTTTTTCCTCGGGAAAACGCTTCTTCTATACCTATATTCCTTTCAAGATGCGAAAGCTGGACATCACAAATCAGAGGAGACCAAGCCCTCCAACAGTACGTAGTAGTTTTGATCCACCGTGCTCTTGCGGTGGCCTCATCTTATTTTAATACGGTGGAGTGATTGAGATTCGAATCGTGTTCTGCTCCGCTGCGATTTTTTTTTTTTTTTTTTTTAGAGAGAGGAGGGTGCTTGGATTTAGTATTGGATTGTGGATTCAAAAAGAACGGGGTGATGAGAAGGAACACATTTTTTTTTTAAATGTTGGTGGGAAAACAGCCTCGATACCCGCCATCGCCTTCGTCGACCACCAATCCGCGTTTCTTAAAGAAGTTGCATTATTTGTGGGACGAGGTGATGGATGGGATTGGCTCTAACGTGGTCCTGCGGAGCAACTTCGACTCCCGTACTCCCCCACTCTTTGATTTGTGCTACCTTTGTAAGTGGACGACGGAGTGTGTCACTTGACTACCCAAAAAAAAAAAAAGTGCGGCAAGATGATAATCCAGTAAGTGTTACCTCCCATGCTCACGCAACATAGTTTCAAGTGAGTAGGTCTCTAACTACAGTTAATTCATCCAAACAAAGAAAAAAGAATAGATAAGTGCAACTCCTATAGTCAGATGTTCTTTAGATTATTGTGCTCACATACCTCTTTCAGATAATTATAATATAAATATTGAAAGTAAACCTGCTCACACACAGTCACAAATAGAGAAATGGTAAAACATAGATATGGACCAAACATCAAATAATATAATCATTGGGAGAATTGGAAAATAAATATAGCACAAATTAATTAGAAGTCTTTATCATATATTTGACTTATTTTTTAATCCTTGAGAGAGCTGTAATTCATTATCATATGTGTTACCTACTGTTATAGTATACGTTAAATCATATTATAGTAAAGACCTCCTCTATTACAGTCAGAGATTATTAATTAAATTATTCATAAATATATTATAATATATGTTAGGAGTCACTATATTATCTCCGTGCTTCAACTATAACCACATATTCTGCTAAGTTTGATATCATATAGAAAATTATGTTGTAGTTCACATGGACGGTAAATGTATATGTTTACTAAAAAGAATAGTGCTATGATATCAATTCAATGCAACTAAATATATCAATATCAAGAGAGAAAGATTATGATATAAAACAATGGATGGATGTTTTAGTTAACATGTTTCAATAGTATCAACCTAGTCAACGAATTTTACTTTAAAAAAAATAATTTAACGATCTAAAATTGTAATACCCCGATAATTTAAAAATAAAATAAATAATAAAAATAAATATATGGATAAAAATAGACATTTAAAATAATAGAATAACAAGAATACTATTGAATTGACAATACCCAATTATTTTTAAAAGAAAATCCTCATAAATTAAAATCCATTAAGGAAAAATAAGTGATGGACTTTAATAAATAGTTCATATAAAAGTTATTAGACCAAAATAGAAGTTTTAAAAGATAGAATAAAAGAAAATACAATAAAATTCGTAACTCTATTATTTCTTAATTTAAAAACAGTAAGTAAATCATTAATATAACTCATATATATCTAAAATGGACTCCTAACCCTACCCTAACTTGCTAGCCACAAAATTAGAGTTCCATCCTAACCCAAATAAGAGAATTAAGGCTAGGAAGGCTAGATAAATATGGGAATTCATAGTTAAAGGGAAGTTAGAGTTGTGTTAGGAATTAACAATGCTAGATGCATAAATACACCTCCAAACCCTTAATGGCCGACCCTATTGCTCTGCTAAGACTTCTTGGAAGTGGAGGAGGGGCCATAAGAAGAAGGAATCGTGGGGAGAAGGCTACTAGAAGATCTACACATATGTTCTTCATGTTCTCGGCCCAAAGATAAACAAATCATATATCATGTTAAAGCTCTTCATGTCTAGTTTCATATGCACATATTTTTCCTAATTTTTATCAAGTATGCTTCGAGTATTAAGCGTTTTCCAAGCATCATGTAAGGTTAGGGCTTTTAATATTCATATCTTGTTTCACGCATCCCAAGACCAAATTGAGTCAACCCAAAAGCACAGTTCTCTTCTACTCATCGTCCTCTACAACTTTCATGTGCATAGTTTTGTCCCAAGAGCCCTAGATCTCGAGTTATAGGCCTTACATGCATGACTGCGTCGTTTTTGACTATTCTCAGTTTGAAACCTAAACTGTGACCACTCCAGACATCGTGATTTAGAGACTGGTATCGCGATAGACCAGATCATTGTGATTACCTTAAAAGCGACAGACCAAACTGTCGTGATTATCTTAAAAGCGATAGCATAGACTGTCGTGTTTTATATTCATTCTAACAGGATCCGATTGCATCAAACTGTGTGCTGCTTAGTTTTTAGTGCATGTCTGATACGCTACCGCACAAGGCATCGCGATTTGACTTTTTCCCCACCCTCAGTTTTTGTGCATGTTTCGTATTTTGAAAGTCACCTGAACGCATCGGACATCCCCGTCACGATTCTGTCTCACCAATCGGTACCCTACTGATTGCCCTTGAACGTGACCATAAGGACCATCGCGATTCTGTGTCATCAATCGATACCCTGTTCCGATTGCCCTTAATGTGACCATGGACTTGATGATCAGACCATCTCCGTATAAAATTTATTATGAATTATATATGTATTTTTGGTGATTAACAAAACCTTAAAAAATACTTTCTAACAACATTTTTTGAAGTTTATCCATAGGAAACAACTCAAGCAAAATTTGTAAGTTGTCCACACACACTGTCATTTGAAGTTCAAAGCATGAATTTTGTTTAAGTATACACCGACTTCCATATAATACAACATCGATTTCGTTGATACAACGATTTCAAATCACTTAAACATCGATTTCGTTATACAACGATTTCATATCACTTAAACATCGATTTTGTTGGTACATCGATTTCATATCACTTAAACATCGATTTCGTTGATACAATGATTTCATTTCACTTAAACATCGATTTCGGTAAAATAACGATTTTCATCTCACAATGAATTCATAAGTAAAACAACGATTTGGTCGCTACAACGATTTCCTTTCACTTAAAGAACGATTTGGTCGCTACAACGATTCTGTTTCACTTAAACAACGATTTGGTCGCTACAACGATTCTGTTTCACTTAAGCAATGATTTGATCGCTACAACGGTTTTCTTTCACTTAAAGAATGATTTGGTCGCTACAACGATTCTGTTTCACTTAAACAACGATTTGGTTGCTACAACGATTTCTTTTCACTTAAAGAACGATTTGGTCACTATAACGATTTGAGTGCTGCTGCAACAATTTCATCTCTACAACGACTTCCTATGAAACAACGATTTTACTTAAATAACGATTTCGTCTGTACATCAATTTCATTCATATAATGATTGTGTACAAAACAACAATTTCACTATATTTATACATGGATTATGGTCACATCGACTCTATTTCAACATAGATTTCATTTATATATTTATGACAACGATTTCATGAATTCATCAACTCTCTTCACAATGATTATAGTTTAAATAAGTTGACATATACTTTCATTATCTTCTCTGACAATCTTGAAAATAATTATCCTTCATGATATTCAAATGTATTCTTTTTAAATCTCTGTGGAGTTCAAGTCTTCCCGTGCATAACACTGTATCTTGTGCTCTTTAGCATTTATTGTGTTAGTACATATTGATGAACAGTCTATCCCCATGTAATTTAAATTAATTACATTTCTATTTTAGTGATTAACAAAACCATGTTATTTTGATAATTATCAAACCCTTGATTAAGGTCGCTAACCTATTTTCTACAAGTCTTAAGCACAGGAAATAAGATCAAAGGAAAACAAGCCAAAACATGTATGAATCTTCATACTGTAGAAGCATATTTGTCTAAGTACACATCGGTTTCTTTTATAAATCATAACGATTACAGTAGAACTGTAACAATTCATTTAGTGATCACAACGATCTCGCTATTGTAACGATTCCTTTAGTGATCACAACGATCTCGCTATCGTAACGATTTTCTTTGCGCATCGACTTCTTAAGTAATCATAAGGATTTCTTTAGTTGTCATAACGATTTGCTTTGCGCATCGACTTCTTAAGTAATCATAAGGATTTCTTTAGTTCTCATAACGATTTGCTTTGCGCATCGACTTCTTAAGTAATCGTAATGACTCCTTTAAGTGATCGCAACGATCTTGCCATCGTAACGATTTCTTTATTGTCGTAACGATTCCTTTAGTCATCGTAACGATTTATTTAGTGATCACAACGATTCTTTCATATCTCATAACGATTTGATTATATCACCTTGATCACAACGATTCTTTCATATCTCATAACGATTTGACTACATCACCTTGATCACAACGATTCTTTCATATCTCATAACGATTTGCTGTTAAGTGACAACGATTTGGTTGCATAACGATTTCATAAGTCATAAATGCATCGATTTCATATTAATCAACTTGACATATGACTTATCCTTTCAAAGGGTTGAATAGTCAAAGTCTTCGCACATATCCTTCTGTCAGCTGTGCATTTAATGAAGACTGAACGTATCACTTCGTGCATGCAGACGATATGTCCATTATCGTGTCTATCTTGTATGCATCTTTTAGAACAGTAAAATAACATTACTATTTTGATGAATATTCACACTAACGTTGACTGACAACAAGAGACAGTCTAGCTGTCTATTATTCTTGCTTGCGTTGTGTGCAGGTCCCTGTCAGCTATTCATCTCACAACGTTGGACCTTATAGAAGCCAAAGGACACTTCAGAAGATCCTATCTCTTTGCGTGTACAAATGGATAAAGGACTGTTGACTGGAAGCTTCCAAGTGCCACTCAGTCTAACGTCCGCCAAAAGCTAGAGGCAACGGATACTTCAACGTTTAGATTTCAAATTGAAGATATATATATTGTAGAAAGTAGCTCCAGAAGCAGATAGATAGATAGATAGAGAACGACAGTCACTACAAAAGAAAAATTGTCTGATCATCAAGTCTTCTGCGAGTTCTCAAGAAAGAGCCAAGCCTCATTCCATTAGATTAGCTATTTGCTCTCTGCATTGTTTGTAGATTTTCGAGAGAGCTTGTTTGGTTCTGAGAGTGAGCTTTTGTTTGTAGAACTCATTGCTCTCAGTCCCTAGCTTCAGATCTTGGCTTGTCAAAGCTTGATCTAGGGGCTTAATCTCCTGCTTACTTGTTTCTGTGTGTGTTCCCTTTTGTTGTGAAGGAAGGCCTGGTGGGGGCATCCAGGGTGTTTGTATTTCCCTTTGTGTGAAGGAAGACCTGGTGGGGGCATCCAAGGTGTTTGTATTTCCCTTCGTGTGAAGGAAGACCTGGTGAGGGCATCCAGGGTGTTTGTATTTCCCTTCGTGTGAAGGAAGACCAGCTGCGGCTGGGTGTAAGGGTCCTTAAGGGGGACAGTACCCTTGGTAGTGAAATCCTGAGATATTGCTCAGGGACTGGACGTAGGACTCCTAAGGAGAGGAGATCTGAACCAGGATAATTCTTTTGTTGTGTGATTGCTCTCTGTGTGTTTGTTGATTATTCTAACTATAACTAACATCCATCGAAGTGTATTTCTCTGTGAACGTTTTTAGTGAACATGTATTAGCTGATAAATTTTTAAAGACCCATTCACCCCCCCCCTCTGGGCTACCTAACTGGGCAACAAGTGGTATCAAAGTGAGTCTCTTCGACAAAGAAGAAGATCCAACGATCTGAAGAGTAAAGATCCATGGCAGCTCAAGGTCACAGTGAAGGTCAGTCGGTCAACCGACCACCATTGTTCGATGGAGAAGACTATGCTTACTGGAAAACAAGAATGGAATATTTTCTACAAGGTTATGAATACCAGATATGGTCCATAGTTGAAGAAGGTGATCTCCTAGTCACCAACGAGAAAAATCAGTGGACAGATGATGATAGGAAGAAGATATCTCTCAACTGTAAGGTAAAAAGTATTTTGTGCTGTGCCCTCAGCAAAAAGGAGTTCAACCGTGTATCTACCTGCAAATCCGCAATGGAGATGTGGGAGAAATTAAGAATCACCTATGAAGGCACTGACAAGGTTAAAGAGACCAGGATAGATATTCTGGTAACTCAGTATGAGAGGTTCCAGATGTAGCCAAGAGAGTCCATAACCCAAATATTCAGCAGATTCACAGACATTACAAACGGCTTAGCTGGACTTGGGAAGACATATGAAATTGGAGATATGGTTAGGAAGATCCTCAGATCTCTTCCATCTACATGGACTCCCAAAGTAACAGCCATTGAGGAAGTCAACGACTTGAAAAGGATGTCTTTGGAGAAGCTCATTGGGTCCCTTATGGCCCATGAGATCAACATGGAAAGGTTGGGAGAGTCCTCAAGCAGAAAGAAGCATCCAAATGCTCTGAAAGCAGAAGAAGATAGATCAGAAGAGTCATTAGAAGAAGATGAGAGCTCAAGCAACTGCGAAGATGAAGAAGCAATGTTGTCAAGAAGATTGCAGCGCATTCTAGCTAAGAAGAAGAAGTTCCAGTCTGGTAGAAGACACTTCAAGAAAAATAAGGACTTTAAGAAACCAGATGGAAAAGATCAGAAGAAGGGTGAGCCCATATGCTATGAATGCAAGAAGCCAGGACATATCAAGACAGAATGTCCAACGTTCAAGAAGCCTGAATTCAGAAAGAAAGAAAGCTCAAAGAAATTTAGAAGACACAAGAAGAAGGCTATGGCAGCAGCCTGGAGCAACAGTAGTGACTCGGACAGCGAGTCAAGCTCAAGCAGTGATGAAGAAGAAGCCAACCTGGCCTTCATGGCAAATACTGAAGAAAATGTAACTTCTGACTCATCTTTTGATTCATGTAATGATTCTGATTTTGATAATTTAGAAGAAGCTTTCAACGAACTATACAGTAAATATAGGGAAGTATCAAAACTGTTAAAAGCTAGTAAGAAAAATACTACATGTTTAGAAAATACTAATTCAGACCTAAAAACCAAAAATGAAGAACTAGAGAAGCAAACAACTGAACTTAAAAGAAGAAATGAACTATTGTGTGAGGATCTAAAAGATAAAAATAAACAAATAATCAGATTAGAAAAACAGGAGAGTTCGGATGAACTAAGAAAAGAAATCAAAGCCTTAAATGAAGAAAATGACAAACTGTCAAGGACGCTGGAGAAATTTACTAATGGTAAAAATTCCTTAGTATTAAAAGGTGCTAGACGATCAGGGAAGAATAAACAAGGAGTAGGATACACACCCCCAGAAAATATAGAAACAATAATACACCCTAAAACATATCCAACTCCAAAGTTCATACCTGAACAAGACATAGAATACAAAGCTAATTTTAAATACATTGAAAAGGTAACTAAAACATCCTGTTGTAGGCACTGTAATAAGTTAGGACATATAAAAATAACATGTCCAACTAGACATAAAAAGTGGATAATTAAAAAAGGAAACTGCTGACACTAACTAATAAGGACCCAAAAGAATTTGGATACCTAAAACTTAATGTCTCATTTTCAGGAAAGCCTTCGAGCATCAAAGTGGTACCTAGACAGTGGGTGCTCAAGGCATATGTCAAGGAACAGGAAGCTGTTCACTCATCTCCAAGCTGAAGAAGGGACAGTTACCTATGGGGATAATGGAAAAGGAACAGTGATAGGTAGCGGGTCAGTTAGCAACAAAGGGAAAACGATTATTGAAGATGTTTTGTGTATCAAAGGGTTGAAGCACAACCTCATCAGTATCAGCCAGCTTTGTGACAAAGGTCATCAGATTAAGTTCCAAGAATCCAAGTACAACATCTTGAAGGATGGAGCAGTAATTTTCGAAGGTAACAAGGAGAAGAACCTGTATGTGCTCTACCTTGAAGAACTCAAAGATCAAGACGTTTGTTTAGCAGCCAGCAAAGAGCAATTAACTGAGCTGTGGCACAGAAGATTGGGCCATTGCAGTTTGGATGGCATGAACAAGCTCAGAAAGAGAAGTCTTGTGGAAGGTTTGCCAAAGGTCAGCACTAAAATGGATGGTATCTACAGACCCTGTGCAAAAGGGAAGCACACTAAGAGTTCCTTCAAGTCAAAGACTGTGGTAACCACCTCTAAACCCTTAGAACTCTTTCACATGGATTTGTTTGGGCCAATGAGGACCACCAGTCTTGGAGGAAAGAATTTTGGATTTGTGATTGTAGATGACTATTCCAGATTCACATGAGTTTCTTTCTTGGAACACAAAGATGATACATTTGATAGTTTTGTAAGTTTCAGCAGGAAAGTACAGAAAGACAAGAAGTATTGCATTGTTGGAATCCAGTCAGATCATGGAGGAGAGTTCCAAAATGAAAAGTTTTCAAAATTCTGTGATGACCAAGGGATTGAGCATAACTTCTCAGCACCAAGGACACCACAACAGAATGGAGTTGCTGAGAGGAAGAATAGAACCTTATTAGATATGGCAATGACAATGCTGTCAGAATATGATTTACCAAGGTATTTCTGGGCCGAAGCAGTGAACACAGCAAGCTACATCATTAATAGAATGATAATCAGGCCTATCTTGAAGAAGACTGCATATGAGCTGTACAAAGGAAAGAAGCCGAAGATCAGTCATTTCAGGACATTTGGTTGTCCATGTTTCATCCACAACAACGACAAAAGAGACATTGGTAAGTTGGATGCCAAATCAGATGAAGGCATCTTCATGGGGTATGCTTCTAAACCTAAATGTTATAGAGTATTTAATAAGCTTACACTATTAATAGAGCAATCTGTGCACAATATCTTTGATGAAACTAACCCTTCCTTGAGAAAGGAAGAAGATAGTGACATTGATGATGCAGATGATTTGTCCAAGAAATTAATGAACACATCAATTGAGGACAAAGAAGATCTACCTCTGGAAGACCAGCAACAAACAGACATTGAACATGAAAATCATCCAAAGGAATCGAGATACAAGAAAGATCACCCACCTGAAAACATCATTGGTGATCCAACTGTAGGGGTAAGAACAATATGTAATGTAATCCCTTGTGATTACCTAGCTTTTGTTTCTCAAATAGAGCCTAGAACAGTCAATGAAGCTCTTACTGATGAATCTTGGATTTTAGCCATGCAAGATGAACTGAATCAGTTCAAGAGAAACCATGTATGGTCACTTGTTCCTAGACCATCAGATCATCCAGTTATTGGCACCAAATGGGTGTTCAGAAATAAATTGGATGAAGCTGGTGTGATCTTAAGAAATAAGGCCAGATTGGTAGCTCAAGGCTATTCCCAAGAGGAAGGCATATATTTCGATGAAACCTATGCACTTGTAGCTAGACTGTTAGGATCAGTTATTCGGTAATGGCAAAGCTAGAAGGGGGGGTTGAATAGATTTGCAGCAGAAACTTAAGCAATTTAAAAATTACTTCGGATTAAAAGATCTACTCAATTAAAACCCCTTTGATCTGATGTAATGTGTGTGAACAAATTAACAAGTAGTGTGTAAACGAAATCTCTATATATGCATCTAGCGCAATACAATGCAAACCACAAATCAAACCACAGTGCACAAGGGATTTTTTAGGTGGTTCGGAGATCACACCACGTGACTCCTATGTCCACCCCTCACACAGTGAGGACACACTACTCAAGAACTGAGTACAACACACACACACGAGCACAACGGCTCAACCACACACACACACGCTAGATCAAGTCCACAGTAGATCATATCCTCTAGCCTTGATTTGACCAACACACCACACACATTGTCCGATGCAAACATGCAATCAGAACAACAATCCACACGTGGATCAAGCACAAGGAACGCTTGAACCACTACCACACACAAACATATGAAAATAGAAAGAAAGAAGAGTTCTGAGTTGAGGATCAAATCCAATATGTAAACTCTTCTTGTGAACGTCTGACTGGACTTCAAGCTTCGTCTTGATGATCACACTTTGATGAAGATACTTGAATCCACAACGTTCAGGCTTCACCTCCGCTGGGAAGACTTCTTCTTCTCGGTTCTGGGCGGTAGGTTGAAGCAGAGCAGCAGAGCAGTCTTCTCTTGAGAGATTCTTAGGGTTCTTGATTGGAGGCTGCTTGTGTACGTGATTAACTTCAGAAAGTTGCTTATATATTGGTATTTACATATGGAGAGACATGGTAGTAGGAAACACCAAGTTTAGTAACTTTGAAACTTTCCGTTTCTGAAGATTCTGTACGTCTGTCGACATGTCATACACCTGCTGTCGACATGGATTAACAGTGCACCAAGTTCCAGAAGTCTGGAAGTTCTGTTGAAGCTCTCACTGTGTGCATCTGTCGACAGGTGCCTTGGTGCTGTCGACAGGCACATGTTTTCCAGAACTATGATTTTCTAACTGTATGCTTCTGTCGACAGGAGGCTTTGTTGCTGTCGACAGGGCTTGTTTTCCAGAACATGTATGTTGCTCACTGTTGGTATCTATCGACAGGGTCTTGATGGCTGTCGACAGGTACACTGTCTTTTGACTTTTCTTGATCTTTCATACTTGTTGTTGGCACATGTCTTGCATAGTATATCTCCTACATTAGTAAACATAGTTAGTGAGATATTATGAATATATATAATCAAGCATTGTACCAAGTTATTGCATCAGGTATTAAGCTCAATTCACATTGTACATAAACTCAATTAACATTGTTCATCATCAAAAACATGTTGTCATTTAAGTTAGAATGTGAACCCAACATTCTCCCCATTTTTGATGATGACAAAACTTACAATTGATGTTTCTCCCCCTTTTGGCAACATCTAAAAAGATAAGTCATGCACAATTGGTTAAGAATGAAGCAAAGAACTGTGTTTCCAGTCATTGATCAGTAAGTGCACACAGTTACAAAAAATAATAATCCATTGCATGAATCAACAAAAGCAAAAGTGAAGGAGAAAGAGATGACGGAGTTAACAGACTGATGACCCAAAGAAGTGGAAAGAAATGAAGCAAAGAATTGTGTGACCACATAACTAAATTGTGAAAGATATGAGTGGGGAATGAGTGTTCAATTAGAATCTTAAGGTTGAGAACTGGTTTATACCCATTGCAAGATGTCATAGACACTAGTATTAAGACACGTAAAAATTCTACAATGGTTAAGAGATAATACTCCGGGAATCTCAAGTTATAGCATTTAGGATACATCGTCCAAAAACATATGAAAGTAAGATAACCCCTTGAATAAAACCATTAAAGAAAATCATATACCTTAGTGGTGATTTTCAATTGGTAAAGGAAGGTAATGTCCACATAAACATTTGACATTTGACAACCCATTGCCCTTGATTTAAATCTTGGAGGCTCCACTCTATTTCAAGCATTTGAAAAATTTCTGTTGTCAAGTTAATGTGGGAAAAGTAGTAATTAGGATCAGTTTCACCTTTTGACGTGAAGGTAGACATGAGGGATGCCCGTACCCCCAGTTACTCAGTGTGAGTGACCATCATACTATTGTTCAGAGATAATGAAAAGACTTTTTTATGCGAAGACAGACATTTGTGATGCCCATGTCCCCGGTTACTCAGTGATACTCATCATTGCTCTGCCTTTGTCCCATTTCAAATACTTTTTATGAACTTTTGAGTGTGTGAAATATGTAGCTTTTCTCAAATTTTTTTTTTTAACAATCAAGGTCAATGGTTATTTAATGTCAATGGTTAATGTAAAACATTAAGTTCAAAAACCTTCTTACTTATCAAACCATTTTAGAAACATGATAATCCACAAGGGAGTTATTCAAGTGAGTTAGGTTAAAATCATTAGATTTGATCAATGTTTTCTAGATGACACAACCTAGACTCAAGCACAAAATATTATATCAAAATCATTGTGATTAATTCAATGTCTTTGATACCATGTGAATATGAAAGATTGCAATGAATATTAAGTCCAAATTCTCCCCTTGCATCAATAATATGAACATACTCATAAGGTAAGGATTAGAGAAGATGAAGATTTATCATTGAAATGTGTATCTGTCGACAGCAAGGGAGTGCCTGTCGACAGATGCACTCAGACCTGAAAGACTTGGTTCTGGGAGGTCAAGAACTATGCTTGGCTGTCGACAGATGGAATTCGTCTGTCGACAGAAACACTCAGAGATCAAAAACTGGTTTTTGTGAAGTCATATATGTCGACAGTGTGGTTCAGGGCTGTCGACAGGAGCTTTGAAACTTCAGCTTTAAGGCTTTGAATTGAGAGTGACTTGAACCATAAGATTGAGGGATAAATACACATTGAGTATGAAGGGTATCCCTTATGAATTTCACTCACCTAGCCTTAACTTACTCCCCCATAGAGTGTGCATATGATAACTCATCATTCAAGCATTTGCACACAAAAGAGCATCCATAAGCATGTTCAAAATTTACTCCCCATAACACATGCATAAAAAGTAGCACATAATTAGCCTTATGCATAACATGACTTTTGGTACTTGGCGGAGTATTTTACTCACGGATAATGATAGTTTCCAAACAAGCATAATTTGTTTTTCCATATGTCATCATTTGATGAACCAAGAGATCATGTGTACAGTTATGCAAGCAAGATGACCTGATTCCAACTGCTAAGAGGCATTGTTACGTAGGGGTAGCATTAAGACACATTTTCGTTGCTCAGATAAAGGTAAAGATCCATTTCAATTCTTGCAGTTCAAAACTGAAGTGATAAAGAGATTTTACCTGAATAGTCTTCAATCACAGTCAAAAAACAATTTACCTTTGTTCTCCATCATTTCTTGCCTTGCACAGCCAATGGCATGAATTCATTTCTAATTTTTTGCTGCAAAACAACTCAGCTTGTTGATCAAGTTTGTTTTGGGACCCACACTTGCTTGGGTCCTGTAATGACATTAATGTTAGGATCTAACAGTGAAGATTTCAGAATCCAAAGTGATTTGGTTTTTTGCATAGCTGTATTTCTTTCATTAATGAAATTATGAGCATGGGGCTTGGGAACATGCACAAAATCATGATTCTTATGCCAACAGTTCTTAGACAAATGTCCATGTTCATGACATGTAAAGCATTGGACAAACTTGACATTTTTATGAGAGTGTTGATTTTTATTCCAGCAGAATTTAGCAAGATGACCAGGCCTATTGCATTTAAAGCAAATGGGTTGAGCATTTACCTGAAGCTTACCATAGTATGAATGCATTTGCTGGAATTTCTGAGGTCCTCTAGAATACCTTTGATCACCCTTGGGTTTAAAAGGTGGAGGTGACACCCTTTGGTATCTCTTGGCATGGTATGCAATTTGAGAATGCCCTGAAGCCTTTTTGGCGGCTGGAGGAGATGTGGAGACATTGTGGAGTCCTATTTTCTTTTTCTTTTTCTTTCTCTGATTTTCAGTTGAAATAGGATTCTTCCTATTTGGAGCCTTTTTGTTCAATTCAGAAACCTTCTTTTCAGAATTTTGATTTTGTTTAATAACCACTTTAAGTTCATTTGTCAATTTTTCCTTTTCAGCTTTCAATGCAACAATTTCTTTTTCAGAAGTTTGAAGTTGGTTTGTCATGACATTCAGATCATTTTGTATTTTGTTCTTTTCAATTTCACTTTGAACAACTAGATTTTCCAAGTCAGCAATTTTCTTCTTAAAATTGTTCCAATCATCATTTAATGATCTATCATGATAGAAGCTTTCAATCTTCTTTTTCAGATGTCTGTTTTCCTCAACCAGTTGATTGCATTTTTCTTTTATTTGGTGGTCATGAGCCATGTTGGAGATTTGTTTGTTCAGTTGATCATTATCAAATTTGAGATTCTCATTATGATCAATCAATTTTTCATTTTCAATTTTCATATCAGAATTTTCAGATTCCACATGATCATGATCTTCTTTCAACTTAGAAAACTTGATTTCATAGTTTTTGACTTCATTTTCCAATTTTTCATTCTCCATTTTCAATTTTTCATTTTCTTCATAGAATACTTGAGCATTATCAATTATCATTTTATTCTTCTCTAATTTTTCTTTTAGCTTCATGTTTTGAGCTTTTACCTTCTTAAATTGATTGGACAAGTGCTCATAGCATTCTATCAATTCGTCATAGGATATATCATCCTCTGAATAAGAATTAGATATTGATGCATCAAATGGATCTGAATTGGATTTACCTGACCTTTGAGAGTATCTTGACTTCTCTGACAGATGTGATCCTTCAGATTCGTCTGAACGGGAAGAGCCTCTTGAGCTGCCAAGAGCCATGAAGCATTTGTCTTTGGCTTTATTTGCAATCTGGCTTGTCTTCTTAAAGGAGTCCTGCATTTTATCAACATGGTTATCAAACTCAATAATCATTGGTCTATTTATGATACTCGAGAACTCAGACATATTTCTGAGTATGTTGTAGACCAAAGTAATCAGATCAGTTCAGAATCAATTATAAACCCGATCAGAGCAATTAAGCACACATAAACAGATTTGCCAAATCACAACCGATGAACAGAAAACCTGCTCTGATACCAATTGTTAGGATCGGTTATTCGGTAATAGCAAAGCTAGAAGGGGGGGTTGAATAGATTTGCAGCGGAAACTTAAGCAATTTAAAAATTACTTCGGATTAAAAGATCTACTTGTTGCCCAGTTGACGAGCCCAGAGGGGGGGGGTGAATGGGTCTTTTAAAATAATCTACAAGATACCTGTAACTAAAAATTATTCACACAAACGTTCTTCGAAGGAGGTTAGTGACTGTTAGTTTAAATATCAAACACACAAAGAAGACAATCACACAACACAAGAATTATCCTGGTTCGGACCTCCTTTCCTTAGGAGTCCTACGTCCAGTCCCTGAGCAACAACTCAGGATATCACTAACTAGGGTACAGTCCCCCTAAGGACGCAACAACACCCAGCTCAGCTAGTCTTCCTTCACACCCGAAGGGAACAGCAACACCCTGGATACCTCACCAGGTCTTCCTTTGCAACCAAAGGGAACAACACCCTGGATACCAACAGATCTTCCTTCACAACCGAAGGGAACAACACCCTGGATACCACCAGGTCTTCCTTCACACCCGAAGGGAACAACAACTCAAAGAGAATTGAATGAAATTCAAGCCCCTAGATCAAGCTTTTTAACAAGCCAAGATCTGAAGCCACTAGCACCGAGAGCAAAGAATCTATGCTAAGCACACTCTCAGACCTACACAAGCTCTCTCAGGATTTTTACTACAGTGAGGAGAGCAAAGAGCAAAAGTTAGGAGGAATGAAGTTCTTGGCTCTGGACTTCTTGCAGAAGAATTTGAACGTTTGAACACGAGATGCTTGTTCTCTACTGCGTTGGTTCTTGTTCTTTTCTTCTGTCTTTGAGTTTATATCTTCTTTTTGAAATACTGCCGTTGAAGTAACCGTTGTCTCTTGTATTGATAGACGTTAGACTGTTTGACAATTGGAAGCTTCAACTATCTTTTATCCATTTGAGCACGCAAAGAGATAAGGTCTTCTGACGTTCATAGGTCCAACGTTGTATGATAGAAAGTCTTTAGGACCCTGCACACATTAAATGCTAGAACAGCAGACAACTCAAACTGTCTCTTGTTGTCAGTATGCGTTGATGTGAGTATTCATCAGAATAGCAATCCCAAATAGCTTGTTTTTAAAGATGTTTGCAAAGTAAGCACAATAAAGGATGATATTGTCTGTATGCATGCAGAGATACATTCAGATCTCATAAATGCAGGAGTGACAGATATATATATGTGTGACTTTGACTAGTCAATGCTTCAAGAGATAAGATAAAAATCAAGTTGATATAAACTGTAAAGTCGTTGTCTATATGACTTATGAAATCGTTATGAATACTAACAAGTCATTATAGAGAGAAAATCGTTATGAACACTTATCAAGTCATTATGAGCTCTAAAGAAATCGTTGCGCAAAGCAAATCGTTGTGAGCGCTTAAAGAAATCTTTGTGCAAAGCAAATCGTTACGAGTGAGCAAGTCATTGCGAGTTCTTAAAGAAATCGTTATGGTGACTTATGAAATCGTTACAACAAGCAAGTCGTTGTGAGTTCTAAAGAAATCGTTACGGTAACTTATGAAATTGTTACAACAAGCAAGTCGTTGCGAGTTCTAAAGAAATCGTTATGGTAACTTATGAAATCGTTGCGGCGAGCAAGTCGTTACAAGTTCTAAAGAAATTGTTACGGTAACTTATGAAATCGTTACAACAAGTAAGTCGTTGCGAGTTCTAAAGAAATTGTTATGATAACTTATAGAATCGTTGCGGCGAGCAAGTCGTTACGAGTTCTAAATAAATCGTTGCGATAACTTATAGAGTCGTTATGACAGGCAAGTAGTTGCGCTTTCTAAAGAAATCGTTGCGATAACTTATAGAGTCGTTATGACAGGCAAGTCGTTGCGCTTTCTAAAGAAATCGTTGCGATAACTTATAGAGTCGTTATGACAGACAAGTCGTTGCGCTTTCTAAAGAAATCGTTGCGATAACTTATAGAGTCGTTATGACAGGCAAGTCGTTGCGCTTTCTAAAGAAATCGTTGCGATAACTTATAAGTCGTTATGACATCGACTTGATTGAAACTTAACATGACTTTTTGACTTTTTGGTCTTATAAGGAAATCGTTATGACTTTCAACAAAATCGATATGGACTTAGAGAAATATCATGTTGAGAAGATTAAAGCTTCAGAGAAGTAATGCATACCTTTATTGGCTTGATTGACCTTGGAATTTTTCCTGTACTTAAGACTTATGAAATATTCATTAGATATAATTGATAAACTCTTGTTTGGTTTTGTTAATCATAAAAAATATATATATATAAATGTAATTAATTAAAATTACATGGGGACAGACTGATCATCAATCTCCCCCTTTTTGGTGATGACAAAACTGAACAATAAGCATGGATGAAAAAACATCTGAAATCAGTCTGAAGGTATGACATGCTAATATTGTTTTCAAAAAAATTATTGTATTTCAGACATGCTAATTTTTCCCCCTTTTTGTCATTGAGCAAAAAGACAATCTTCGACAAAGAAAGAAGAGAGAAAGAGAATAGGAGTACACAAAGAAGGTCATTTCATTAACTTTGTGGAGGTACTGGTAAATAGAAGGTAGGAGACAGAAGAGAGGCAAAATGGGAGATGGTTTTCCATGCCTGTGCTTCCTGCTCTTCAAAATGAGTTTTGAAGACTCCAAAGGATACAGAGTAGGATGGTCCCATGGTGGAAGCCATCCTTTTGAGATGAAGATCTAGGTGCTGATAGAGAAGATCAGCATATGCATTCTTGTCCATGTTCATCTTGAGAAATCGACGAGTCCCAAAGCTGGCACAGGTGAGGAATTGGTCCATGGTCACAGGATAGTGATTGTGGTTATCTCTGAGAGCCTTGTGCATAGCCACATACACTTTGTATCTTTCCTCCCAGGCCTTGAAGGGGTTATCAACAAGATGAATGGAGTTCATATCTAGGAAAGTAGCTGGAGAAATGGCTGGTTTGCCTTCCCTGGCTTGAGCTTCATTGATTTCAAACAGCTACTGAGCTGACAGGGGGTAGAACTTGGACCATTCAGAAGATGTCAGCCTTTCACATTCAGACAGAATAGGGGCTAGAACTTCAGAACTTACATGCCCCTGGTGATATTCCCTAAATAGGAATCTAGGAAAAGCAACCAGGCAACTTTTCTGTACTTTGATTCTGCCCATTACTCTGGCAAAACATTCAAAGATGATGGATCCTACAGAGGACTCCATGACTAAAAAGTGAATTTGAGGAAGGGCTATTTCTTTAGGCACTTGAAGGGCAACAAAATCTACCTGAACATCTGAAGTTTGAGAGATATCCGGAGTCAGAGCTGAAATGACTCTTTTGAACTGACTGAGTGAACCTCTGGAAGTCTATGAATATCTGTAGTTGTTGAATAACATGAAATGCCTGATCATTTTGATTTCCTTTTGAACGAAGGGTGCCCAAAGTTCCCTATGATATATCCTGAACCACTCTGATAAGGTCAGGGAGTGGTCCCTTGGAGGGAATCTAGCAGATTTGGCAAGAATGAATTTCTTTAGGAGATCCTTGTGACCTTTTCCCCACTGCTCTTCAGTTTTGGAATGGGCAAGAGAGAAGATTTTGGATTTTTCAGATTTCGAAAGAGAAGTGAAGGGTAGAATGGTGTTCAAATGATCTGTGAGATCAGGAAAGGGAAGGTTTATGATGGTTGCAAAAACAACTTTGGAAAGGTATTCCCTATACAGTGGGTTATGTTTGTTGTCCACTGTGAGAGAAAACCATAAAGGTGGGTATTTGGGTTCAGAGGAAAGGGAGGAAGTAGAAGTGAGTTTCCTCTTCTTGGGGGCAGGACTGGAAGGGTCTGCCCTGTGAATGTACTCCCCAACCTTCAGCACAGACCTGAGGATCCCTTCCTCAAACTCATCCTTTATTTGTTCCATAAAGGGAGAGTTAAGTTGGGCTCTTTCAGGTATGATAGTGATGAAAGAGGATGGAGGAGTAGGATGAAGAAAATAGTGGGAAGTAGTAGGGAGGTCATCAACTGGTCCAAGGGAGGGACCAGAGGAGGAGGAGGATGCTCCAGCTGAGGATGCTGGAGGGGTCTCATGTATAGGAGAAGGAGAAGGAATGGAAGTAGAGGAGGCAGGAGATGAGGTGGACTGAAATGGTGTAGGAGAAGAAATTGGTCTAGATTGAGGCTTCTTGAATGTTTGAGGAGCAGGAGGTGCTGTAGGAGCTGAGGGTGGAGTTGGAGGAATAGGTGTGTGAGAGGGAGAAGAGGGAGCTGGGGGCTTGGGTGCCAAGAACTCTTCTGCCTCTATCTGCACAGACTCACTCTCCAATGGCCCTGACCCTTGCTCAGATGGCCCTGGAGGCCCTTCCACCTGATCAGCTGGCCCAGTTGGCCCTACCTCTTATGGTGCTGCTGCTGCTTCTGGTGCTGGCCATGATGGCCCAGACACATTTTCTCCAGGCTCCTGAGCTTCTGGAGGAGGAGGAGCTTGAACTCCAACTGCCTTGATAATATCCGAGAGCATGCCTTTCATGCTACTCATCTCCTTATTAAACTATTTCATAGCATTTCTGATTTGACCTAACTCTTTGTTGGCTGAAGCTTGGCTCAGAAATATAGAATTTACATCTGACTGGAGAGTACATAACAGCTCACCTTGCACATTCAGCCTTTCAATCACTGGCTTCAAATTTATAACTATTTTCTGTTTGACCTGCCTCTCAAAAGGTGTATCAGCCAGGAGAGGAACTTCAGGGCAACTTCTTTTCCTTTCTTCTTGCCTTCTTTTACTGGAGGAGGTTGATCATCATCTGAGCTCGAAGAGCTTGCAATCTCTCCTTCTCTGTCATCCAAATTTGGAGAATCTCTATGCCTTTCCTCCTGACCATCAACAACTAGAGTTGTTTCTGCTGAACCTTCTTTTGATAGCTCCCCCTCAATAGAAGCATCTTCTTCATTTGATACTTGCTTGAATGGGAGCATCATCATGTGGCCTGATGCCACAGCCTCTTCAGCAACTCTGCCACTAGTTTCTGGAGCACTAGAGGTGAAAGGAATCGAATCAATAATGTCTGAAAGAATAGATGCAACGACAGTTGAGGGTAGTGGGTCCTCAACTGGAATAATGTCCTCTGGGAGAATATCCTCAATTCTCTTCTCTGCAAAATTTAGAGCTAATTCTTCTGAAATTCTGAATCTGCTACTGATACTCTTTCTTCTTCTACTGCAATTTCAGGCTGAACTTCTGCTATAGAGGGGCCTGATGATTCTGCTGCTCCAACTGCTGGAGCTGAAACTGACTCCACTGGCAATTCTGGAATCATATCCGCTGATCCCATCTCCTGATGAACAACTGAGGTGTCGTCGATGATGGCTTCGCCTTCAGCAACTGAAGCCTTGAACCAGACACCATTTTCCACAGAGAAGCCACTCTTCTTTAGGTTCCTGGACCTGATTGCTTGGCCCATTTTCTCTACAACTGCCCCAGAAAGATCAACACCGAAGTGTTTGAAGATCTTGGTAAGTAGGTGGGCATATGGCAGGGACACATTTAACTTACTCTTGGTGTCCCAAATCTGATCTCTGGCAAATTTCATTCTTTCCATCATCACTGCGGCCATATTTATCTCCTTATTTTGAATGGCCCAGTACATCATGTCAGAGTCGGCCTTTGTGCAAGAAGAAAATGTTGCACTTCTGGGAACTAAGATTTGACAGACAATAAAATGAAGGAGGCGGTTGAAAGCAGATAGTTGATTTATATCAAGCTTGCCATCCCTTAGCTTGAAGCCCGGCCCTACAATTCCCAAACCTTTCACTTGGGCGTCCACAGTGTGAACCCCACTAAACCCGGAAGTCTTCACATCAAACAACATCTTCAGCAACTCAGGGTCTATTCTAATCAGGGTTCCCTTTACTGAAGAAACTAGGGACCCATCTTCCTTGTTCTCATACACACGAAGAAAGCTTTTACCAGGTCCGGATAACTGACCTCCGAAAAGGTGGTAACTCCCGTCCACTGCATCTGATTGATCAAGTCTGCCATGCTGCTCATTCCATTTTTCCTCAGATTAGCAACATCGACTTCTTTATTGCCACAGAGCTTCGTCTTCACAAAGGTAAACCTCTCCTGCTGCTCAGGAGTGAGAAACTCGGCGCTGTAGCCACCCAAACTGCCGGCGATGACTGGTGCGGCCATGGATTCAGGTGGGAAAGTCTCTGGAGGGTTGAAACGGAAGGAGAAAGAAGGAATCCTCAAGAAATTTTGCGGGAAGGAGGAGGAAAGGTTCAAATTTGCAGAGGGTTGAGATATGAGTTGTTAGGGCATCGGCTCATGCGACAGGATGAAAAGGGGAAAAGGTAGACGATGAGATACAAATCGTTCTGTCATTGATTTTATAAATAAATTAATGCGTTGTGGAAAGTGAGGCGCCAAAAGGCGGCAGAAGAAGACAAAAGAGTTTGACTATTCAAACCGACTTCAATGAGAGAGCGGTTACAAAGGATAATTTGAATTTCTTTTGCTTAAAGCCATGGAGGGAAAAATTGCTTAATTCTGAAATTTAATGAGCCAGTTGTAAACAAAAACTTTTTCACAAATTGCACATGCCTAATTCCCTTCTAAGAGATGTGAATCTCTCATCAGGTAAGGCTTTTGTGAAAATGTCTGCTAACTGACCATTTGTATCAATAAAAGATATTTCAATATTACCATTTGCTACATGATCACGAATAAAATGATATCTAACCTAATATGCTTGGTCCTTGAATGTTGAACTGGATTCTTGGTGAGATTTATGGCACTGGTGTTGTCGCACAACAGTGGGATGGATTTGATGTTTAATCCGAAATCTTCAAGTTGTTGCTTTATCCATAAGAGTTGTGTACAGTAATTTCCAGCAGCTACGTACTCAGCTTCAGCAGTAGATAGTGCTACTGAATTTTGTTTCTTTGAAGACCAAGATATTAAACATCCTGCAAGAAATTGACAACAACCACTGGTGCTTTTTCTATCTAATTTGCATCCAGCATAGTCAGCATCAGAGTAACCTACTAAGTTAATTTCACAATGTTTTGGATACCATAGACCTAAGTCATGAGATCTTGCTAAATATCTAAATATTCTTTTCACAGAAATTAAATGTGATTCTTTAGGATCTGCTTGATACCTAGCACACATGCATACACTAAATAAAATATCAGGTCTACTAGCTGTTAAATAAAGGAGTGAACATATCATACCTCTGTAGATCTTTTGATCTACTTTCTTACCATCTTTGTCACTGTCCATTCTTGTTGATGTACTCATTGGTGTTGACAGTGGCTTGGTATTTTCGAATCCAAATTTCTTTAAGAGTTCTTTTGTGTACTTTGCTTGACAGATGTGAGTTTCTTCCTTTCCTTGTTTGATTTGTAGTCCAAGGAAGTAATTAAGTTCTCCCATTATGCTCATTTCAAATTCTCCCTGCATCAACTTTTCAAAATACTTGCAAAGGGATTCATCAGTAGACCCGAAGATAATATCATCTACATAAATTTGGACTAGTAGAATGTGTTTGACCTTTGACTTTATGAAAAGAGTACTATCTACTTGACCTCTACTGAAACCATGGTTTAAAAGAAAAGAACTAAGCCTTTCATACCAGGCTCTAGGTGCTTGCTTTAAACCATATAATGCCTTATGAAGTTTGAAAACATGATTAGGAAATTTTGTGTCATCAAAACCCGGGGGTTGTTCCACATAAACTTCCTCTTTTATAAAACCATTTAAAAAAGCGTATTTAACATCCATTTGAAATAATGTTAAATTCAAAGCAGATGCATATGCAAGTAATATTCTAATGGCCTCAAGTCTAGCTACAGGTGCATAGGTTTCATCGAAATCTATGCCTTCCTCTTGAGAATAGCCTTGAGCTACCAATCTGGCCTTGTTTCTTAAGATTGCACCAGTTTCATCCAGTTTATTTCTGAACACCCATTTGGTGCCAATGACTGGATGGTCTGATGGTCTAGGAACAAGTGACCATACTTGGTTTCTCTTGAATTGATTTAATTCATCTTGCATGGCTACTATCCAAGATTCATCAGAAAGAGCTTCATTGACTGTCCTAGGCTCTATTTGAGAAACAAAAGCTAGGTAATCACAAGGAATAATATTACCTCTTGTTCTTACCCCTATGGATGGATCACCAATAATATTCTCAAGTGGGTGATCTTTCTTGTATCTCCACTCCTTTGGAAGATTTTCATGAGTAAGTTCTTCTTGTTGAAGGTCTTCCAGAGGTGGATCATCCTTGTCCTCAATTGATGAGTCTTTAGTTTCTTGGACAGTTCATCTGTTTCCTCATTATCACTATCTACTTCCTTTCTCAAGGAAGGGTTAGTTTCATCAAAAATAATATGTACAGACTGTTCAATCAATAAAGTACGTTTGTTAAATACTCTATAGCCTTTGGGTTTAGAGGTGTACCCCATAAAGATGCCTTCATCTGATTTGGCATCCAACTTACCAATGTCCCTTTTTCCATTGTTGTGAATGAAGCAAGGACATCCAAAAGTCCTGAAGTGGCTGATCTTTGGCTTCTTCCCTTTGAACAGTTCATATGCAGTCTTCTTCAGGATTGGCCTGATCATTACTCGGTTGATAATGTAGCTTGCTGTGTTGACTGCTTCAGCCCAAAAGTATCTTGGCAGATCATATTCTGAGAGCATAGTTCTTGCCATATCTAATAGGGTTCTATTCTTTCTTTCAGCGATACCATTTTGCTGTGGTGTTCTTGGTGCTGAGAAATTATGCTCAATTCCCTGATCACCACAGAATCTAGCAAACTTTTCATTCTGAAATTCACCACCATGATCTGATCTGATAGACACAATGCTGAACTTCTGATCTTTCTGAACTTTCTTACTGAAGCTGACGAAGTTTTCAAAAGTGTCATCTTTATGCTCTAGGAATGATACCCATGTGAATCTTGAGTAGTCATCAACTATGACAAATCCAAAATTCTTTCCTCCAAGACTGGTAGTCCTCATTGGCCCAAATAGATCCATATGAAGGAGCTCTAAGGGTTTTGAGGTGGTCACCACCGTCTTTGACTTGAAGGAGCCTTTGGTGTGCTTTCCCTTAGCACAAGGTTTACATACACCATCCAATTTTGTACTAACCTTAGGTAGACCTTCCACAAGATTCTTCTTCAGCAATTTTCTCATGCCATCTATGCTGCAATGTCCTAGTCGTCTGTGCCATAATTCAGTAGATTTATCTTTATTTGCTGCCAGACAAACATTTTGAACCTTGAGTTCTTCAAGATAGAGCACATACAAATTCTTTTCTCTATTTGCTTCAAAGATGACTGCTCCATCCTTCAGTATGCTGCACTTTGGCTCTTGAAACTTGATCTGATGGCCTCTGTCACACAGCTGGCTGATGCTAATGAGATTGTGCTTCAATCCCTTGACTAATAACACATCTTCTATGACTGTTTTTCCTTTGTTATTCACAGAGCCACTGCCTATCACTGTTCCTTTCCCATTATCTCCATAAGTGACTGTTCCTTCTTCAGCTTGGAGATGAGAGAATAACTTCTGGTTTCCTGACATGTGCCTTGAGCACCCGCTATCCAAATACCATTTGGATGCTCGAGAGATGTCCTGAAATAAAAACATCAAGTTTTAGGTACCCAAATTCTTTTGGGTCCTGATGGGTTAGTATCATTTATTTTGCCTTTATTATCCATTTCTTATGTCTTGTTGGGCATGTCGTTATGATATGTCCTAACTTGTTGCAGTGACTACAGCAGGATAATTTGGTTACTTTTTCTATATATCTGAAATCAGCTTTATATGCTGTATCTTGTTCAGGTACAAATTTTGGTGTTGGATATGTTTTAGGATAAATTATGGTTTCTTCATTATCTGGGGGTGTATATCCTAATCCATTTTTCTTCTTACCTGATCTTCTAGCACCTTTTAATATGAGGGAGTTTTTACCATTAGTGAATTTTTCTAATGTGCTAGATAACTGTATATTTTCTTCTGTTAGTGTTTTGATTTCAATTTTCAGTTCATCTGAACTTACTTGTTTCTCTAATTTAGTTATTTGTTCATTCTTAGCTTTTAGGTCTTCACATAACAGTTCATTTCTTCTTTTAAGTTCAGTTATTTGACTTTCTAATTGTTCATTTTCTGATTTTAGATCTGAGTTTGTATTTTCTATACAGACTATGTTTTTCTTGCTTACTTTTAATAATTTGGTTACTTCTTTATATTTTTCATATAGTTCGTTGAAAGCCTCTTCTAAACTATCAGAATCTGAATCATTACATGAATCAAAAGAGGAGTCAGAAGTTACCTTATCTTCAGTATTTGCCATGAAGGCCAAGTTGGCTTTTCTTCATCACTGCAGGAGCTTGACTCACTGTCTGAGTCGCTACTGTTTTCCCATGCTGCTGCCATCGCTTTCTTTTGTACTTTCTGAACTTCTTGGAGCTGTCTTTCTTCCTGAACTCCGGCTTCTTAATTTTGGACACTCAGCTTTAATGTGTCCTGGCTTTTTACATTCATAACAGATGGGTTCTCTTTCTTCATTTCTTTTCCATCTGGCTTCTTGAAGTCCTTGTTCCTTTTGAAGTGCCTTCCACCAGATTGGAATTTCTTCTTTTTAGCCAAAATTCGCTGCAATTTTCTAGACAGCATTGCTTCCTCATTCTCGCTGTCTGCATCACTTTCACTTTCAGCTGAACTTGCATCTGGTGAATCTTCTTCAGCTTTTAAGGCGTTGGAGTGCTTCTTTCTCCTAGAGGACTCTCCTAGCCTTTCCATGTTGATCTCATGGGCCATGAGGGACCCAATGAGCTTTTCTACAGACATTCTCTTCAGGTCATTTGCTTCTTCTATTGCTGTGACCTTTGGGGTCCATGAGGACAGTAAGGATCTAAGTATTTTCCTCACCATGTCTCCAATCTCATAGGTTTTCCCCAGACTGGCTAGTCCATTTGTGATGTCAGTGAACCGACTAAACATTTGAGTTATGGATTCACCTGACTGCATCTGAAATCTCTCATACTGAGTGACAAGAATGTCGATTCTTGTCTCCTTTACCTTGTCTGTGCCTTCATATGTGATCCTGAGCTTTTCCCACATTTCCATTGAGGATTTGCAGGCTGAAACTCTGTTGAATTCCTTCTTACTTAGAGCACAACATAGGATGCTCTTTGCTTTGCAATTTAGGGAGATCTTCTTTCTGTCATCATCTGTCCATTGTGCTTTCTCATTTGTGACTACCAGATCACCTTCTTCCACTATGGACCAAATTTATAGTCGTGGCCTTGTAGAAAGTATTCCATTCTGGTCTTCCAGTAAGGATAATCTTCACCATCGAAGAGAGGAGGTCGGTTGACAGACTGACCTTCAAAGTTACCTTGGGCTGCCATGGATCTTTACTCTTCAGATCGTTGGATCCTTTTTCTTTGTCGAAGAGACTCGCTCTGATACCACTTGTTGCCCAGTTGACGAGCTCAGAGGGGGGGGGGGTGAATGGGTCTTTTAAAATAATCTACAAGATACCTGTAACTAAAAATTATTCACACAAACGTTCTTCGAAGGAGGTTAGTGACTGTTAGTTTAAATATCAAACACACAAAGAAGACAATCACACAACACAAGAATTATCCTGGTTCGGACCTCCTTTCCTTAGGAGTCCTACGTCCAGTCCCTGAGCAACAACTCAGGATATCACTAACTAGGGTACAGTCCCCCTAAGGACGCAACAACACCCAGCTCAGCTAGTCTTCCTTCACACCGAAGGGAACAGCAACACCCTGGATACCTCACCAGGTCTTCCTTCGCAACCGAAGGGAACAACACCCTGGATACCACCAGGTCTTCCTTCACATCCGAAGGGAACAACAACTCAAAGAGAATTGAATGAAATTCAAGCCCCTAGATCAAGCTTTTTAACAAGCCAAGATCTGAAGCCACTAGCACCGAGAGCAAAGAATCTATGCTAAGCACACTCTCAGAACTACACAAGCTCTCTCAGGATTTTCACTACAGTGAGGAGAGCAAAGAGCAAAAGCTAGGAGGAATGAAGTTCTTGGCTCTGGACTTCTTGCAGAAGAATTGAACGTTTGAACACGAGATGCTTGTTCTCTACTGCATTGGTTCTTGTTCTTTTCTTCTGTCTTTGAGTTTATATCTCTTTTTGAAATACTGTCGTTGAAGTAACCGTTGTCTCTTGGATTGATAGACGTTAGACTGTTTGACAATTGGAAGCTTCAACTATCTTTTATCCATTTGAGCACGCAAAGAGATAAGGTCTTCTGACGTTCATAGGTCCAACGTTGTATGATAGAAAGTCTTTAGGACCCTGCACACATTAAATGCTAGAACAACAGACAACTCAAACTGTCTCTTGTTGTCAGTATGCGTTGATGTGAGTATTCATTAGAATAGCAATCCCAAATAGCTTGTTTTTAAAGATGTTTGCAAAGTAAGCACAATAAAGGATGATATTGTCTGCATGCATGCAGAGATACGTTCAGATCTCATAAATGCAGAGAGTGACAGATAGATATATGCGTGACTTTGACTAGTCAATGCTTCAAGAGATAAGATAAAAATCAAGTTGATATAAACTGTAAAGTCGTTGTCTATATGACTTATGAAATCGTTATGAATACTAAAAAGTCATTATAGAGAGCAAATCGTTATGAACACTTATCAAGTCGTTATGAGCTCTAAAGAAATCGTTGCGCAAAGCAAATCGTTGTGAGCGCTTAAAGAAATCTTTGTGCAAAGCAAATCGTTACGAGCGAGCAAGTCATTGCAAGTTCTTAAAGAAATCGTTATGGTGACTTATGAAATCGTTACAACAAGCAAGTCGTTGTGAGTTCTAAAGAAATCGTTACGGTAACTTATGAAATCGTTACAACAAGCAAGTCGTTGCGAGTTCTAAAGAAATCGTTACGGTAACTTATGAAATCGTTGCGGCGAGCAAGTCGTTACAAGTTCTAAAGAAATTATTACGGTAACTTATGAAATCGTTACAACAAGCAAGTTGTTGTGAGTTCTAAAGAAATCGTTATGATAACTTATAGAATCGTTGCGGCGAGCAAGTCGTTACGAGTTCTAAAGAAATCATTGCGATAACTTATAGAGTCGTTATGACAGGCAAGTCGTTGCGCTTTCTAAAGAAATCGTTGCGATAACTTATAGAGTCGTTATGACAGGCAAGTCGTTGCGCTTTCTAAAGAAATCGTTGCGATAACTTATAGAATCGTTATGACATCGACTTGATTGAAACAACATGACTTTTCGGTCTTATAAGGAAATCGTTATGAATTTCAACAAAAATCGATATGGACTTAGAGAAATATCATGTTGAGAAGATTAAAGCTTCAGAGAAGTAATGCATACCTTTATTGGCTTGATTGACCTTGGAATTTTTCCTGTACTTAAGACTTATGAAATATTCATTAGATATAATTGATAAACTCTTGTTTGGTTTTGTTAATCATAAAAAAATATAAATGTATTTAATTAAAATTACATGGGGACAGACTGATCATCACTACTCAATTAAAAACCCCTTTGATCTGATGTAATGTGTGTGAACAAATTAACAAGTAGTGTGTAAACGAAATCCCTATGTATGCATCTAGCGCAATACAATACAAACCACAAATCAAACCACAGTGCACAAGAGATTTTTTAGGTGGTTCGGAGATCACACCACGTGACTCCTACGTCCACCCCTCACACAGTGAGGACACACTACTCAAGAACTGAGTACAACACACACACACGAGCACAACGGCTCAACCACACACACACACGCTAGATCAAGTCCACAGTAGATCAGATCCTCTAGCCTTGATTTGACCAACACACCACACACGTTGTCTGATGCAAACACGCAATCAGAACAACAATCCACACGTGGATCAAGCACAAGTAACGCTTGAACCACTACCACACACAAAGATATGAAAATAGAAAGAAAGAAGAGTTCTGAGTTGAGGATCAAATCCAATATGTAAACTCTTCTTATGAACATCTGACTGGACTTCAAGCTTCGTCTTGATGATCACACTTTGATGAAGATACTTGAATCCACAACGTTCAGGCTTCACCTCCGCTGGGAAGACTTCTTCTTCTCGGTTCTGGGCGGTAGGTTGAAGCAGAGCAGCAGAGCAGGTCTTCTCTTGAGAGATTATTAGGGTTCTTGATTGGAGGCTACTTGTGTACGTGATTAAGTTTAGAAAGTTGCTTATATAGTGGTATTTACATATGGAGAGACGTGGTAGTAGGAAACACCACGTTTAGTAACTTTGAAACTTTCTGTTTCTGAAGATTTTGTACGTCTGTCAACAGGTCATACACCTGCTGTCGACAGGGATCAACAGTGCACCAAGTTCCAGAAGTCTGGAAGTTCTGTTGAAGCTCTCACTGTGTGCATCTGTCGACAGTCGACGACATGCACGTGTTTTCCAGAACTGTGATTTTCTAACTGTATGCTTCTGTCGACAGGAGGCTTTGTTGCTGTCGACATGGCTTGTTTTCCAGAACATGTATGTTGCTGACTGTTGGTATATGTCGACAGGGTCTTGATGGCTGTCGACAGGTACACTGTCTTTTGACTTTTCTTGATCTTTCATACTTGTTGTTGGCACATGTCTTGCATAGTATATCTCCTACATTAGTAAACATAGTTAGTGAGATATTATGAATATATATAATCAAGCATTGTACCAAGTTATTGCATCAGGTATTAAGCTCAATTCACATTGTACATAAACTCAATTAACATTGTTCATCATCAAAAGCATGTTGTCATTTTAGTTAGAACGTGTACCCAACATAGACTTGAGGCTATTAGAATCTTACTTGCATATGCATCTGCTCTAGATTTAAAATTATTTCAAATGGATGTCAAGTCCGCATTTTTAAATGGTTTTATTAAGGAGGAAGTGTATGTTGAACAACCTCTAGATTTTGATGATACAGAATTTCCAAATCATGTTTTTAAACTTCATAAAGCATTATATGGTTTAAAGCAAACACCTAGAGCCTGGTATGAAAGGCTTAGTTCGTTTTTATTAAACCATGGCTTCACTAGAGGACAAGTAGATAGCACTTTATTTATAAAGTCAAAGGTCAAGCACATACTACTTGTACAAATTTATGTAGATGACATAATTTTTGGATCTACTGATGAATCTCTTTGCAAGTACTTTGAGAAGCTTATGCAGGGAGAATTTGAGATAAGTATGATGGAGGAGCTGAACTACTTCCTTGGATTACAAATCAAGCAAGGAGGAGATGGCACCCACATCTGTCAAGCTAAATACACCAAGGAGCTCTTGAAGAAATTTGGATTCCAAAATTCCAAGCCACTGTCAACACCAATGAGCACATCAACAAGGATGGACAATGACGAGCATGGTAAGAAAGTAGATCAAAAGATCTACAGAGGTATGATAGGTTCTCTACTTTACTTAACTGCCAGCAGACCTGATATACTATTTAGTGTATGCATGTGTGCTAGATATCAAGAAGATCCTAGAGAATCTCATCTAATTAGTGTTAAAAGAATTTTCAGATATTTGTTCAGAACTCATGATCTAGGTATATGGTATCCAAAATCATGTGAAGTCAATTTAGTAGGATACTCTGATGCTGACTATGTGGATGCAAAATAGATAGAAAAAGCACCAGTGGTTGTTGTCAATCCTTCAGGATGTCTGATATCCTGGTCCTCCAAGAAGCAGAATTCTGTAGCACTCTAAACAGCTGAAGCTGAGTATGTGGCTGCTGGAAGTTGCTGTACACAACTCCTATGGATAAAGCAACAACTTGAGGACTATGGGCTACACATCAAGTCAACCCCACTGCTATGTGACAACACAAGTGCTATAAACTTAACCAAAAATCCAGTACAGCACTCAAGGACCAAACACATTGAGGTTAGATATTATTTTATTCGTGATCATGTAGCTAATGGTAATATAGAAATTTCTTTCATTGATATAAATAATCAGTTAGCAGACATCTTCACAAAAGCCTTACCCGAAGAGAGGTTTACTTCTCTCAGAAGAGAATTAGGCATGTGCAAATTGTGAAAGATTTATTTGCTAAATCTGAGATATTAATTTTCAGAGCCTAAATTAATTATTCTCCTTGAAAGTGAGAAAATATCTCAATTATCTCTCATTTATCCTATCTGGCGTAAATACTCCTGTCGATTCGTTATTTGTAACTCTTTATTTCTTTCAAATTGGAGTTTTGTCGTTTTCCGCCATAAAGGCACATCCCATTTCGAAAAAGCTTTTATCCTTTATTTCATAAATCCTGAAATTTGTGTGGGAACGATTCCTCTTCCATCTTTATCTCTTTCGTCCTCCTGCCTGAGGCGATACCCTATCGACCCCGGCATCGACTTTCCTTAGATTTGAAGCTTTCAACCTCTCCCGCCAGAAATTTCTTGAGGGGTTCTTCCTCAATCACCCTTCCAGTCCTCCTGAACCTTTCCTGCTAGATTGCATGGCCTCTACAACCGTTTCCGGCACCGTTGGGGGCTACGGAGCTGCGTTCCTCACCGCAGATCAGCAAGCTAGGTTCGCATCAGTCAAGGCTAAGCTTTGTGGTCACAAGGCAGTAGATTTGGCAGACCTGGAGAAATATGGCATGGGTAGTTTAGTTGAAGCTTTGCAGAAGTTAAAATGGACGAAGATTGCACCCTGTCTGAAAGTAAGTTATCCGTATCTTGTGAAAGCTTTTTATGTTTGTTTGAAGACTGAGGCTGATGGGACCTTGACATCCATGGTCAAGGGTACCCAGATCAGGATCACCAGGGATTTGTTAGCCTCTCTGTTTGAAGTCTCCACCATTGGTCATAGTGGAGTCCACTCTGTGGACACTCAAGTCAAGGGGCTAGGGATTATTGGTCCGGAATTTAGGCTGAAGGATGGGAAGCTGGATATCAACCAGCTTAGTGTGTTCAATCGGTTATTGCACTTCATTATTTGTCAGATTATGTTCCTAGGAGTGCATCTTTCTCTACCTGCGCCAGGGCAGATTCAGACCTGATGTTCTGGGCCATCCAGAACCAGGAAATTAACACTGCAGAATTAATAATGAGAGGATAAAGTTTTCCAGTTCTCAGGTGTGGGACACCAAGAGTAAGTTGAATATCTCACTACCTTATGCCCATCTCTTGACAAGAATTTTCCAGCATTTTGGCATTAGCGTAGTTGGTGATGTTTCTGAGAAAATGGGCCAAGCCATCAGGTCCAGAAATTTGAGAAAGAGTGGATTTTCAGTTGTGAATGGGTATGGTCAAAGATTGGTGAGGTTGAGGGTGAAGCCATCATTGGTGAAGCCCAAGAGGACCTAGAACCAGTAGCAGAAGCAAGAGCGGCAGTGGTTGAGCTAGAAGCAGCAGTAATTGATCAAGTAGTTCCAGCAGCAGCAGAGGAAGAAGCCAGCAGAAGGATTGAGGACATTCCTCCTGACTGATTGAGCCCTTTGGGCAATCCAGAGGATCCTCTTCCATCTTCTCTATTGCTCATTCCAAGACTGAAGAGCAATGGGCTAGGGGGCACAAAGAGCTATACAATAAATTTATTCTAGCTAAGTCTGCTAGATTCCCTCCATGGGACCATTCCCTGACTCTCTCAGAATGGTTCCAAATTCATCACAAGAATTGTTGGGCCCCATTCATTCAGAAGGAGATCAAGATGGCCAGGCACTTCCACTCTTCAACAACTATAGATACGTCCATCGACTCCCTGAGGTCCAATTCAGTCAATTTAAGTAGGCCATCAGAGCACTTGGTTCAGCCGTAGCCCACACTGAAGCTATCCAAGTAGATTTTGCCACCCTTCAGGTGCCAGAGGAAATCTTGCTTCCACCTATTCACTCTCTAGTAATAGAATCAACTGTTGGGTCAATAATTTTTGAACGTTTTGCCAGAGTTATGGGCCGAATTAAGATACAGAAGGGCTTTCTGGTTGCGTTTCATAGATTTCTCTTCAGAGAATATCACCAGGGCCATGTTAGTGCTGAGGTTCTTGCTCCCATTCTGTCAGAATGTGAGAGATTAACCCCTTCAGATTGGGCCAGATTTTACCCTCTCTCTGCTCAGCAGTTGTCAGATCTTAATGAATCCCAGGCCAGGGAAGGTCACTCTCCAGTTTCTGCAGCTACATTCTTGGACATGAATTCTATCACTTGGTCCAGGATCCTTTCAGGACTTGGGTTGAAAGATATAAAGTCTATGTAGCCCTTTGTCAGGAGTTGAAGGCCAAGCAGAACCTCTATCCCATTTCAGTTGATCAATTCCTTGCTTGTGCCAGTTTTGGGACAGTAACCTTCTACAGAGTCTCCCTTGATAGAGATGCTTATGCCAATTTCCTTGATGAACAGTTAGCTCTCCATGTCAAGAAGATGGCTCCCTCCATGGGACAAAGTACTCTCATGCTCCTGGTGTCTTTCGTCAAATGTTTGAGAAGCAGGAAGAGTAGGTATGGGAAACCATTTCTCACTATGCCTCCCTCCTCTCTCCTGCCTTTTATCTCCCTGTACCTCCACAACATTAAATGAATACAATTGTTGTCTCTTTTCTCATTCAGATGTTCTCTCTTCTTTGTCATTCCTTGTATCTTTTACTTAATGACAAAAAGGGGGAGAACTATTGCAAGCTCTGAAATACATATGGTGAACTATTGCAAACAATTTTAGAATTTAAAAGTAGACTTATCTGTGCTATTCGCTGAAGTTTGTTGAAGTTTTGTCATCACCAAAAAGTGGGAGATTGATGAACAGTCTATCCCATGTAATTTAAATTAATTACATTTCTATTTTGGTGATTAAAAAAACCATGTTATTTTGATAATTATCAAACCCTTGATTAAGGTCACTAACCTATTTTCTACAAGTCTAAGCACAGGAAATAAGATCAAAGGGAAAACAAGCCAAAACAGGTAAGAATCTTCATACTGTAGAAGCATATTTGTCTAAGTACACATCAGTTTCTTTTATAAATCATAACGATTACAGTAGAACTGTAACGATTCCTTTAGTGATCACAACGATCTCGCTATCGTAACGATTCCTTTAGTGATCACACGATCTCGCTATCGTAACGATTGCTTTGCGCATAGACTTCTTAAGTAATCATAAGGATTTCTTTAGTTGTCATAACGATTTGCTTTGCGCATCGACTTCTTAAGTAATCATAAGGATTATTTAGTTCTCATAACGATTGCTTTGCGCATCGACTTCTTAAGTAATCATAAGGATTTCTTTAGTTGTCATAACGATTTGCTTTGCGCATCGACTTCTTAAGTAATCATAAGGATTTCTTTAGTTCTCATAACAATTTGCTTTGCACATCGACTTCTTAAGTAATCGTAACGACTCCTTTAAGTGATCGCAACGATCTTGCCATCGTAACGATTTCTTTATTGTCGTAACGATTCTTTAGTCATCGTAACGATTTCTTTAGTGATCACAACGATTCTTTCATATCTCATAACGATTTGATTATATCACCTTGATCACAACGATTCTTCATATCTCATAACGATTTGACTATATCACCTTGATCACAACGATTCTTTCATATCTCATAACGATTTGCTGTTAAGTGACAACGATTTGGTTGCATAACGATTTCATAAGTCATAAATGCATCGATTTCATATTAATCAACTTGACATATGACTTATCCTTTCAAAGGGTTGAATAGTCAAAGTCTTCACACATATCCTTCTGTCAGCTGTGCATTTAATGAAGACTGAACATATCACTGCGTGCATGCAGACGATATCGTCAATTATCGTGTCTATCCTGTATGCATCTTTTAGAATAGCAAAATAGCATTACTATTTGATGATATTCACACTAACGTTGACTGACAACAAGAGACAGTCCAGCTGTCTATTATTCTAGCTTGCTTTGTGTGCATGTCCCTGTCAGCTATTCATCTCACAATGTTGGACCTTATAGAAGCCAAAGGACACTTTAGAAGATCCTATCTCTTTGCGTGTACAAATGGATAAAGGACTGTTGACTGGAAGCTTCCATGTGCCACTCAGTCTAACGTCTGCCAAAAGCTAGAGGCAACGGATACTTCAACGTTTAGATTTCAAATTGAAGATATATATATTGAAGAAAGTAGCTCCAGAAGCAGATAGATAGATAGAGAACGACAGTCACTACAAAAGAAAAAACTCTCTGATCATCAAGTCTTCTGCGAGTTCTCAAGAAAGAGCCAAGCCTCATTCCATTAGATTAGCTATTTGCTCTTTGCATTGTTTGTAGATTTTCGAGAGAGCTTGTTGGTTCTGAGAGTGAGCTTTTGCTTGTAGATCTCATTGCTCTCAGTCCCTAGCTTCAGATCTTGGCTTGTCAAAACTTAATCTAGGGGTTAATCTCCTGCTTACTTGTTTCTGTATGTGTTCCCTTCTGTTGTGAAGGAAGACCTGGTGGGGGCATCCAGGGTGTTTGTATTTCCCTTCGTGTGAAGGAAGACCAGCTGCAGCTGGGTGTAAGGGTCCTTAGGGGGACAGTATCCTTGGTAGTGAAATCCTGAGATATTGCTCAGGGACTGGACGTAGGACTCCTAAGGAGAGGAGATCTGAACCAGGATAATTCTTGTGTTGTGTGATTGCTCTCTGTGTGATTGTTGATTATTCTAACTATAACTAACATCCATCGAAGTGTATTTCTCTGTGAATGTTTTAGTGAACAAGTATTAGCTGATAAATTTTTAAAGACTCATTCACCCCCCCTCTGGGCTACCTAACTGGGCAACACATATCTCTGCACGAAATATATCTGTGTGCTTTCTACACCTATGTTCCTTATGCAAAAGCTTACAGGGTGACAAATGACATTTCCATTTTGGTGTATCTTCTTATTGCATGCTATCTAACATTGACTACAGCTTAGAGACAGTTGAGCTGTCTATGTTTCAATATTTGTTTTGCGTAGATTTTTGTCAGAATCATATCCTACAACGTTGGACAAACAAGAAGCAAAAGATATCTGGATGATCCTTCTCTGTATGCATGTCCCTCTGGGCATTTAATGGCTGCAGGCATTCTTGGTACCCACGTTAAACCAGACTCAACTTGCGTGCCTAGATATAGAGACAATGAATACTTCAACGGCTATATTCTCGAGAGAAGATATATAGAAGACCGATGTCTCCATGCAAAATGGTTATCCTTTAGAGCACCTGGTAGAAGAGCTTGTTCATTCAGAAAATCAGCCTTTAGCTCTTAGCTCTCCACAACCATTTGCTTAGTCTTTTGAGAGCTTGTGTAAGAACTGAGAGAATCCACCACTGCCAATCTTGTCTCTCAAACCTCGCCTCAGATCAAGCAATCTTATAAGCTTGGTCTAGGGGCCATTCACTCTCTACTCATTCTTCTTGAGTGCTCCTCTTCGGTTGTAAAGAGAAGACATGTTGTTGAACAGGTGGTTGTTTCCCTTGGTGAGAAGGAAGACCTGTTGCATCAGGTGTTGGTTGTACCTCTTCGGGTAGAGAAGAGAAGGCCAACTATTGCTAGATTTGTAAGAGTCCTTATGGGGGACAGTACCCTTGTTTAGTGAAATCCCAAGTTATTGCTTGGGGACTGGATGTAGGACTACTTGGGATAGGAGATCTGAACCTGGATAAAATTTCCTGTTGTCTATGTGTGCTTGCTTGTTTGTCTTTATTCCACACTAACTCTAACTGTCGAACTTAGTATTTTTGTTATGCATTTTATTTATAGGTATTATTCTAAAAGAATTTCTAGCAATCCATTCACCCCCCCTCTGGGCTAGCTATCTGGGCAACAGGACCCCGTCGCGTTTCGATAGTCACCAATCGATACTCCCCTACCTATTGTCTTGAACGTGTCAGACCTAGTCGTCACGTTTATGTTAGTAATCGATTGTCTTAAACACGATTGTTACCCCCGTCGCGATTTACTGTGTTGTTCCAGCAACCTTAAAATTAATTAAATCTTGTTATCCATGCTATATAATCATGATTTAACGCTATAATGCTCTATGACGAATAGTAAACATCATGTTAATCAACTTTTAATAATATTCATATGATTTTCTTATTTAAAGGACATGTGCACAACTCTCAATGCTCTCCTGATTTCCCTCTCACGTGCACTCACCAAACATTGAATTTTTCCATGAGACCATACAGAAAATACCTCCATAACATATGGTAAATTACTTCAATAATTGTATATCATTACCCTATTTTAATAATGGACTTGTCTTCGTTTCTCACGTTGTTTTGGAATACCGTTACCGATGCTCCACTGTTCTAGAATTTCTCTAGGATGTCGAGCAACTTGTTTCTTTACACACTTCTCTCTTGACAAGTTGGAACATGTCACGCCCCTCCAATTTAGCAGCGGAATAAATCGGAGGGAGACACAAACAACGAGTATGGTAACGTAACTTGCGTATACATTCGCAAACATCAGAGCGTCTAATGAACAATAATTGAAATAAACTCTTGATTTCATTATAGAATCACTAAGACCATTACAACCACTAATTCGGAGACAATACATAGGGCTCAATGACATCATTACATTAAAAAGAAATCTAAAGCAATAACTACTAGACTCCAATCGTGCTAGGGTAACTTCGTCATTTGACTCCAGGTCACTCATCACTCTGGTCCCATCCCATTGGTACGTATAACGTCATGGTCTGACTTACCTGACACACAAATAACAAATAACGAAGGGTGAGCGATAACGCCCAGTAGGACTTAAATCTCAATAGTGAAGCAGACTTTAAATAATTAATACTTTAAATGGCAGAGTAACTAATGATAGAGAGAGTCATGTAAAGTCGATAAAGTAATGGCACAAGTAACATGGTTCAAATAGCAGATGAATCGAGTATAGCACGATGATTAAAGTCAAGTTATGCAATAGCAAGTAACGTCATTGTCCAATAATAGCAAGCGACATGTATAGCAAGGAAAGAGATTATTAGATGGTCATGTAAAGAGTAAATTGCACTTTGATTGATTTTTTTATCAATCGAATGGTATAACACTTTTGATTAACTTTCGTCAATCGAAATAGTAATGGCACTTTGGTTATCCGTAGATAGCCGAGAGAGAGTATAGCACTTTTATTGTCAAGAGACAGTGAGAGAGTATAGCACTTTGAATGCGATCAAGTCGCGATAGCACGCAATAACTCAAGATAGAGAGTATCAAGTAGAGCAAGTAGAGAGTACGACAGTAGTCGCTCAATAATAGTTCAGTAACAGTCAGTGGCAGTATAGTAATAGTGTAGTATGTCTGAATCAACAGACTAATAGTAACAGTGTAATAGTCAGATGTCTAGTTAATTCAGAATAGTCAGTCAGAACCGGTGCAATGTAGAACACCGTCTATAGCCCTTGCAGGTATTTTCGGGTGCCCCTCTGCCCCAGGACTAGATTGGAGCCCCTCGGACACTCTCCGTGCCTTGAACAGTATGTCAGTAGAGTTACAAGACCTTTTTAGCACTAGACAGTCATGAACAATACAAAACAGTAGAAGCCACAACAACTCAAGGGTACCAAGAGAGTACGAGATATACGAGATAGTAGAGTGAACGAGAGTATAGAGACAATAGATGAGATCTTATGGTCATTGCACATGAAACGTCGAGTAACGAGCGATAGTAATAGTTGCTCAACACGCGCATACGGTGTTGGCAATCAAGTGGAACTCAGGACCTTTCCGCTGGCCATGTTACGCACAGGTCCAGAGGTCCGGCGTGATTCAAGATAAGAGAGAGAACAATCTAAGGCCGTACGGATCTTATGATCCCTAGAGTGTATCATAGGTGTTAGGGTACAACCAGCTCGTCGACTATGTGGGAACCCATGGACAGAGGAGACTTACGGAGGCCTTGAATAAAGACTCTCTAGTCCGGCAGAAGGAGTATCTGACGGAGAGTTCGTCCAAGTCAAGAGAGAGTGTGTATATAGAAACAAGTGCCCGATGTTCTAGAGGAATTCTAGAATAGTGGAGCGTCGGTAACGATATTCCCAAAATATCGCGAGAAAACATAGATAAGTTCATTTAAAATAGGGTAATTAATATATATAATTGAAATAAATTGCTGGATGTACACGTGACAATTTTTATGCCAAGTTAAGCCATATTAGATGGTTCAAAGTGGGTGCAAGTGTAATAGAAAATCATGGACAAGATAGATCATGTGATTAACTTGAATTAATTGAAATATATTCAATATTTACAAACTTCATTTTTTCTGTGTACATGACAGTTAATAAGACATGGGGGTGACTGTATAACAATAGATCTTGTAAAGAGGGGGTTTTCCTACAAAAAGCCAGAATGCGACGCATCTTGTAAGGGTCGCGGGGCTTGTCTGAACAGGCAGGCAGATCGCGACAGGGTCTCATGAGGATCGCGACGGTTGTTCAGTTACACAGCCAGAATGCGACAGGGTTCCCTATCGCGATCAGATCGCGATAGGTACCATTGTCGTGACGGCCCTGAGAACGTGACCTATCGGGCCGTCGCGTTCTTAGGTTCTAAACCTGAGTTCAAGTGGGAAAAGGACAGAGTCTCGGGTTGCGGGCCAACTTAACATGTTTTGACACTGGTGCTTCAAAAATTCATAACTAATGTATAGTTGATGAAAAAACATGAAACAAGTTGCAAATCGATCTAGACATACATGGGCACTTGCAGTAAATAGGAATTTGAAAATAGATAGAGTTTCGACATGCTTTATTCAAATCAAACATGGAGTACATGACATAGTGAGCAGTTGAGAAGAGGGAATTAATTCACGAAGTAGGGTGGATAAAAATTAGGGCTTTCAGGGGTGAAAGATGCCTAACATGCATCAGTATCTTCAATAAAAATTTCGAGGCATGAGATAGAGTATTCAAGAAGATATGAATTAAACATGAAGGTTCGGGGTCAAGAGAGTTGAAGAAATTCAAATTCAATAAGTAAATATTGGCTCAATAGAAAATTATGAAACATGAGGGTTTTGTTCCTGTTGTATGGAACAATCTATAGAAGAAATATTAGGATTTTAGCTTGTGAGAATGCCTACCTTCAGTCATTTTCCACTTCTAGGGCTAGAACTTGAAGAACGGGGTTGAGAGCTTGAAATGTCTTCTCCCCATGAAATCTCCTCCTCCTTGGCCTCTCCTCCTAGTCCAGCAATCCCTTGGCATGAGCTAGGGCTGGCCATGAGGGTTTTAGGAGGGTATTTAAGCTTCTCCTCTTTCTATTTCCTATTTGGACTATAACTCCTATTAATTCCGAATTTCCTATTTGCTCTTCCCTTTTAAGCATGAGAACTTCTATTTGGGTTGGGATGGGAGTTAAATTCGTGGCCAACCCATTAGGGTAGGTCTAGGAATCCAATTACAACACAAATTAGCTATTTTAATTATTTAATAACCCCTTTTCTATTTAGGTAATATTTTAGTTACGAATTTAGAGTATTTTCCTATTATTCCTCTTTGAAAAATCCCTATTTTGGCCCAATAAATTCTAGAGGGTCCATTTAATACAACCAATTATTTATTCGAATTTATCTCGCGGGATTTTCCCTTTTTTTAATTAGGGAATAACAGAGTTACAGATTTTATTATATTTTTCTTACTTGATTTTATTCATGGACTATGAGAGGTCCATTGGTCCAATTCCATTAATGGGTAATCATTTCATGATGTTGGAAGTCTCTCCTACATGTTCGTTAAATTTAGGGCGTGTTATTTTTCTATGTTATCGGTTTTCCGACTTAGTTTCCAAATTTGGATAATTAGTCATGTTGTGACGTACGCTTGGCCAATAGGATTTTTCGTTGCACGAATTTCTTCGTGGAACACTTAGGGATAATAATTGGGGTGATTTATAATTTTTTACAAAATTTTTAGATGTGTTATTGCACATACGATAGTGGTACGTATGTTTCTATTATTTCGTTTTAAAGAAATTATTATTTCAAATTTTAAGTATTAAATTTTCCAGGTTGCTACATCTTCCCCCACTTAAAAAGAATTTGTTCCCCAAATTCATATGATATGATACGACTACCAATTTACTCGGAATGTTTCATTCCATCATCTCCCCACTTAGGATTTTTCTATCGTGAAAGTAATATAAAATTAACTAAGGGTGTAATGATGGTACCTTGTCCATCTTCATTGGCATGATTCATATCCACGAGAGCTTGTAATGTCCTTGGCGTGGAGTTGGTTCTTCTTTGTTGGACAATCGATGACTCGATGTTGTTGACTCCACATCACAAGCACCTGCCCAATTTCTTCCAACAGTTATCAATCTGATGTCCTGGTTTCTTACAAAATTTACAGAATTCCTTACTCTCCACTTCCCCTTTCATTCTCTTGCTATCTACTGTATTTCTTCCTTTATGATCATTGGAATGAGTAGCACGTTCCCTTTTTATCACCTTCTTCCTACGGTTCTTTTCAAGAAGTTCCATGGTGTCTTCTACTAATTGAGCTCTCAATACCATGTCTGAATATACTTCAATGTCTAGTGGAGCCAACGTTTCCAGAACACAGGTCTCAACCCTTCTAAAAATATCTTTGCCTTCATCTTTTCCGTATTCACCAAATGTCGTGCATACTGTGCTAGTCTTTTAAATTGCACTTCATATTCTACTACAGACATCATTTGTTGCTTTAAATGATGAATTCATTTGCCTTTTTCTCACGAATCCTCTCAGAAAAGTATTTGGTGTTGAAGAGTTCTAAAAATTTATCCCACTCTATGTTGATGTTGGGTAGTTGTCGACTGGCAGCTTCCCAACAAGCTCTAGCATCGCGGTCCAATTAGAAGGTTGCCAGAAGAACTATCTCCTACTCTAAGCATTGCATAACTCTAAAGATTCGTTCCATCGCCTTTACCAATTTTTAGGTTCATCGGGATCCGGAGTTCCATTAAACCTAGGGGGATTTATTCGTTGAAAGTTCTCATATAAGTCTCCTGCCCCATTTCTTGCTCCTACTTGAATCACGTTGTTAAGGTCTTGAGTTAACCCTGTATGGTCTGTTGTAATTTGTGCATTTGTGCATGCTCGCCAGCCATCTCCTCTAGTTCCTGCGAGCAAGAATACTTATTAATGTCTTCTAAAACTTTGGGTGCTTATACATATAGTTAAGCTCCTAGTATAACCCCAAGCTTTACCCAATCTCTCACATAGGTATGGTGGTTGACTTAGACACGGTCATGGTAGTTCACTAGAACATCTCTAGACTTAAAATATCCTAGTAAGGACATCCTAGGCTCTGATACCAACTGTCACGCCCCTCTAATTTACTAGCAGAATAAATCGGAGGGAGACACGAACAACGAGTATAGTAACGTAACTTGCGCATACATTCGCAAACATCAGAGCGTCTAATGAACAATAATTGAAATAAACTCTTGATTTCATTATAGAATCACTAAGACCATTACAACCACTAATTCGGAGCCAATACATAGGGCTCAATGACATCATTATATTCAAAAAAATTCAAAGCAATAACTACTAGACTCCAATCGTGCTGGGGTAACTTCGTCATTGACTCCAGGTCACTCATCACTTTGGTCCCGTCCCATTGGTTCGTATAACGTCATGGTCTGACTTACTTGAGACACAAATAACAAATAACGAAGGGTGAGCAATAACACCAGTAGGACTTAAATCTAATAGTCAAGCAGGCTTTAATAATTAATGCTTTAAATGGCAGAGTAACTAATGATAGAGAGAGTCATGTAAAGTCGATAAAGTAATGGCACAAGTAACATGGTTCAAATAGCAGATGAATCAAGTATACCATGATGATAAAGTCAAGTCACGCAATAGCAAGTAACGTCATTGTCAAGTAATAGCAAGCGACATGTATAGAAAGGAAAGAGATTATTAGATGGTCATGTAAAGAGTAAATTGCACTTTGATTGATTTTCTTATCATTCAAATAGTATAGCACTTTTGATAACTTTCGTCAATCGAAATAGTAATGGCACTTTGATTATCCATAGATAGCCGAGAGAGAGTATAGCACTTTTATTGTCAAGAGACAGCGAGAGAGTATAGCACTTGAATGCGATCATGTCGCGATAGCACGCAATAACTCAAGATAGCGAGTATCAAGTAGAGCAAGTAGAGAGTACGACAGTAGTCGCTCAATAACAGTTCAGTAATACTCAGTGGCAGTACAGTATGTCTAAATCAACAGACTAATAGTAACAGTGTAACAGTCAGATGTCTAGCTAATTCAGAACATTCAGTCAGACGGTGCAATGCAGAACACCGTCTATAGCCCTGCAAGTATTTTCGGGTGGCTCTCTGCCCTCAGGACTAGATTGGAGCCCATCGGACACTCTCCGTGCCTTGAACAGTATGTTGCCAGCTAGCTAGCCCAGGGGGGGGGGGGGGGGGGTGAATGGGTTATTAAAAATTAGATCTTAGATTGATACCTGTTCACTAAAAAGATTACACAACAACTTAAACGAAGGTTAGAGTTAGAGGGAATGAAATAGCAACACACAAAACACAGCCAAGACACAAGGATTTTATCTGGTTCGAAACTCCTTTCCACAGGAGACCTACGTCCAGTCCCTGAGCAATACCTCAGGATATCACTGTCAAGGGTACTATCCCCCTCACGGATCCTTACACCCAGCCTCAACTGGTCTTCCTTCAACCTGAAGGGAATACAACCACCCTAGATACCACTAGGTCTTCCTTCACACAGAAGGGAATAAACCCGCCCTGGATACCACCAGGTCTTCCTTCACAAGAAGGGAATACAACTAATAAAGTAAGCACAAGAACAAGCTTCAGGAACTAGCTCAAACAGCTACAATCTGAAGCAAACAAGCCTCGAGAGAGAAAGGATTTTGACACTGGTTTCTCTCAAAGACTTCACTGGCTCTCACAGGAATTTCTTTTTCAACACAGAGAGCTAAAGAGCTAAGATCTATTGGAATGGAGTGCTTCGCTCTTGTTTTAACTACTGAAGACTTGAAGGATTGGCTATTCTCTATCACAGAATGTTGTTCTCTTGAAAAGTCCTTTCTTCTCAGTCTTGTAGCCTTGTATTTAAGCTTCTACTTGAAATTTGAACGTTAAAGAACCGTTGTCTCTCATTCTGGTGTACGTTAGACTGGTCTGCAAGGAAGCTTCTGATCTTCAGTCTTTTATCCTTTAGTACACGCCAAAGAAATGTTTTGATATCTTGTATCTTTTGTGTCCAACGTTGTACAAAAAATCTTGTCAGGTATCTGCAAGCATATCAACAATAAATAGGAGACAGCTAGGGCTGTCGTTGATTGTCAGTCACAGTTGGAAAAGATATTGCTAGATTTAGCAAAGCTCCTTTCTGTCAAAATAAAGATGTAGATAGAATAGCACAATAGTGGAAGATATCGTCTATATGCATGAGAGATACGTTCAGAGTGCATTGAATGCATAGCTGTCAAACAGACGAGATACGACTTTGACTATTCAACGTATATTAAAGAGTATTGATATAACAATGAAATCGATATGAACAAAGCCGATGCCTTTATGACTTATGAAATCGTTATAAGTTGATAGGCAAATCGTTATGACAGAGAATCATTAAATCATAATAATGAAATCGTTATAAGCACTTATGAAATCATTGTGTAAGACAAATCGTTATTAGCATCAAAGAAATCGATGTGATTACTTACCAAATCGTTACTGTAAGTAAATCGTTGTGATCAAAAAAGAAATCGTTATGAATTCTACAGAAATCGATGTGATCACTTAAGAAATCGTTGTGGTAAGCAAATTGTTATGAACAATACAGAAATCGTTATGAACAATACATAAATCGTTATGAACAATACAGAAATCATTATGAACAATACAGAAATCGTTATGAGTTCTACAGAAATCGATGTGATCACTTAAGAAATCATTGTGGTAGGCAAATCGTTATGAATAATACAGAAATCGTTATGACGTCTTAAGAAATCGCTGCGATGAGCAAATCGTTACGAGGTCTTAAGAGATCGTTATGACAACTTAAGAAATCGTTGCGATGAGCAAATCATTACGAGGTTTTAAGAAATCGTTATGACAACTTAAGAAATCGCTGCGACGAGCAAATCGTTACGAGGTCTTAAGAAATAGTTATGACAACGTAAGAAATCGTTGCGACGAGCAAATCGTTATGAGGTCTAAGAAATCGTTATGACAACTTAAGAAATCGTTGTGGAGACTTGGCAAGTCATTATAACTTACAAAGAAACCGATGTCTTAGCAAATCGTTATAGTGTATGAAGAAGTCGATGCAATGACTTGAAAAAAATGAAGTGAGAGTTTTACCTGATTGTCTTGAACTTCCTTTTACTTTATTTCATGTCCTCAAGGCTCAAGTAATTCATTAGTATTGTTTTGTTAATCATTAAAATTAATATATAAATAAGTGAATTAATTTATATGGGGAAAGTTTGGTCATCAATCTCCCCCTTTTTGATGATGACAAAATATACTAAATAACATAAATAAACAGACATGTTTTTCAGAGTTGCTTTAGTTTTCTCCCCCTTTTTGTCAATAAGCAAAAAGATAGTCTATGAGACAAAGAAGAGAGAAAACTTTGGATTAATTAGGAGCAAGATAATACAAAGGAGACAAAAGAGAGGCATGCTGTGAAATGACAGCCCATGCCTTGATCTCCATATCTTCAAAAATATGGTGGAAAACACTAGGTGCAACTGAAAAGAAGAACCCATGGCTGGAATGATCCTTTGAATGTATAGCTGCCGCTGCTGTTCCAGGAATTCTCCATACTGATCTCTGTCCAGTATGAATCTGAAGTAGGTGCTCTTTCCAAAACTGGCACGATGGAGAAATCTATCCAGAGAGATTGGATAGAAAATCTTCTGATCAAGAAGATCCTTCTTCAAGGCATAGAAGGCAGTATATCTGGCTGCCCACTGAACATATATCTCTTGAATTGGATTTATGGAGTTGAGATCCAAGAAGGCTTCTGTTGATAGAATAGGCTTATCTTGACTGAACAAGGAACTGTTGATGGCTTGCAACTGAAGATGGGATTCCTTATAGAGCTTTTCCCATGCAGAGGGAGAAAGCCTTTCACACTCAGAAATGAGTGGAGCCAAAACTTGGGAGGAAATGCGGCCAGAGTGGTATTCTCTGAAAATAAACCGCAAAAAGGAAGGCAATCTACCCTGCTTAGCTGACATTCTGCCCATCTACTTAGCAAACATATCAAAAGCATGGGAGCCTGCATCTGAGTCAAACACTAAGAAGTGTAGCTTCGGCAGAAGAACTGAAGAGGTAACTTTGAGGTTTGCAAAATCCACTGTGAGGGGAAGATTTATTGGATGTTCTGATCTCAGCAGCACTATGGTTGAATGAAATTAGTAGAACTGGACTTCAGGCAGCTTGTTCAGGTAGCAGAAATCATTGTACAACTGGAAGTTCTTGGCTATCCTGATCTCTTTTAGGATGAATGGTCCCCAAGAGGTCTTATGTTGAAGAATGAACCACTCAGAAAGAGTGAGTGGGTAATCTCTATGGGTAAGGGTTTCTGCACGGGCAGTCAAGTATTTAGAGTACAGAGACTTGTTGCCCTTGACGTTGGCCCACTGCTCTTCAGTCTTGAACTCAGTGCCCTCATAGATTTTGGATTTTTGAAGGTGGGACAACTGGCAAAGAGGAAGAACAATGTTTAGATGCTCAGAGAGGTTGAGGAAAGGAATACCATAGATAGTGGAAATGATACATTTTTGAAGGTATTCCCTATAGATGGATCTTCTCTGAGGTTCGAGGGTAAGAGAGTACCAAAGAGGAGGAAATAATGGTGAGGAGGGGATGCTGACAGAGGATGAATGTTTCCTCTTTTTCTTGGCAGGACTGGGAGGATCAGTCCTGTGGACATGAGTGGCAATGGATAGAATGGAGATGAGGGTACTTCTCTCAAAGTCATCCGGAAGATTAGTGTCAAAGACACTGTGAATTTGAGGTTTTCCGTAATGAAGGTGACAGAAGAAGGAGGAGTAGGAGGATAGAAGAGATGTTTGGGATTGAAAGATGTAGATGGGTGAACTGGAGTAGTTTCAGTGAGAGGTGAAGAAGGTGAGGGTGATGATGGAGCTGAGGTTTGAGAGGGAGTGGGAGAGAAGGAAGGTTGAGATGGAATGAGAGAGGATGAGGTTTGGGTGCGAGGCATAGGGTGTTTGAAAGTTGGTGGTGCTGGAGGGGCTGTAGAAGAAGATGAAGGTGAGGAGAGGGTTGGAGTTGCAAGAGTAGAAGTTTCAGGGGCCTTGGTAGCTGCTACTGGCTCTTTCCCTTTTGCTTGACCTTCTCTGGCAACTGCAGACGGCCCAGATGGCCTAGATTCCTGATGAGATGGCCCTGATGCTTGCACATATGGCCCTGACTCTTGTGTGGTGGCCCTGGTCTGCTCTGAGTAGCAGAAGGAGAAAATCCACCTGTCCTCGAAATTATTGATAGCATGGACTTCATGTTGACATTTCCTTGTTGAACCACCTTATAGCATTTCGGACTTGAGATAGTTCAGTAGTAGTTGAAGCTTGACTGGCAAGAATGCCTTGGACACTGGTCTGAACTGATGATAATATATCCTTGAGCCTTTAATATTCCATAACAGGCTTCAAATTACTTTCCTGTGGCTCTTTCTTTGCCTTCTGTGAGCCACTCTCTTTCTTTTGCTTTTCTGAGTGACTGGCTCCTCAATATTAGCATGGCTTGTACTTGGTCCTTCATTTACAGGTACTTTGGCAAGAGCTTGATTTCCCTGAGATGGTGCAACTGTCTCAGGAGCATTCTCCATCATAGATTCCTCATTGCCAATTTGCTCCCCTGAATAGGAGCATTGTGTTCAACATTTTCTTGCTCCCCCTGAGTAGGAGCTTCTTCCAAAACAATTTCCTCAATGAGGCCTTCTGCCACTGATTCTGAAAATTGAGACTCTTTAGCATTCGGCTCCCCTTGCTGGGAACTTCTTCCATAATCACTTCTTGTTGAGTAGCTGTTTGCACCTCAAACTGACATTTACTTCAGTTAAATTTTCAGTATGGCTGGTGCCATAGCTTCTTCTTCTGCAAGTCCACCTATTTCTGAAGTAACTGAGGTGGAGGGAAAGGAGTCCAACACCTCTCTTAGAATAGAGGCAACTCTGGAGGTGGGCAAAGGATCTGCCACACCTACTACTGCTTCTCCCATTGGAGTTTCTGGAGAATGAGATTCAACCTCCATAACAGGTGATTCTGAAGTCTCTGCTTGTTCTTCCACTGCAGGTTCTGCTGCTGCTTGTTTACTACTACTGATTCTACCTCTAATTCTGCTGGTGGATCTGCTGCTTCTTCTGGAATCTCTGGGACATCTCCAATGATGGCCTCTCCCTCTGCCATAGAGGTCTTGGTCCATATCCCATTCTGCATGAGAATCCACTTTTCTTTAGGTTCCTGGACCTTATAGACTGGCCCATCTTTTCCACAACTGCCCCAGATAGATTTACTCCAAAATGTTTGAATATCTTGGTAAGTAGATGAGCATAGGGCAATGAAACATTCAACTTGCTCTTTGTATCCCAGATTTGATCATGGGCAAACTTCATCTCTCCATCATGACCTCGGCCATGTTAATCTCCTTTTGCTGGATTACCCAGAACATCATATCGAATCTGCCCTAGTACAAGTTGAGAAAGTGGCACTGCGGGGAACCATGATTTGGCAGATAATAAAATGAAGTAGACGGTTGAATGCAGTCATCTGATTGATATCTAATTTCCCGTCTCTCAGCCTGAAACCTGGACCTATAATGCCAAGACCCTTTGCTTGATCGTTCACTGTGTGAACCCCACTGTGTCCAGAAGTCTTCACCCCAAACAACATGTGCAAAAGCTCATGATCTACTTTAATTTGGATACCCTTTACAGATGAGACAAGGGACCCATCCGCCTCTGACCTTAGCAAACATAAAAGGCTTTCACCAGGTCGGGATAGCTTACCTCGGTGAAGGTGGCAATATCCATCCACTGCATCCTTCTCAATGTTTCTGCTATATTGTTCATGCCATTCTTCTCTAGATTTGGTACATCCACTGCTTTATTTCCGCAAACCTTCGTCTTGACGAATGTAAACCTTTTCTGCTGCTCAGGGGACAAATACTCAGCACTGTAGCCCCCTACACTTCCGGAGATCACTGGAGCGGCCATGGGTAGAGTGGAGAAAAGGTTCTGGAGAAAGGAGATGATGGAAGGGATGGAAGCCATCAAGGATTCTTCGCAGGAAGAAGAGAGGCTTCAAATCTTGCGGAGAGTCGATGCCGGAATCGTTAGGGCATCGGCTTTGGGCGAACAGATAAAGGAGAAAGAAGGGTAAAGGTGGGAGATGAGTCGTTCCCACAACAATTTGACTAATTAATAATACTTTATCGAAAAAGGAGGCGCCAAAAGGGGTAACGGCAGAAAGCGACAAAAGGGTTTGACGGGTCAAACTACTTTTAACACTAACGGTCAAATAAAGTAAATAAGCTGAGTTTTGCTTAATGCCAGAGAGAGAGAGAGAAAATTTCATTATAATCTGAAAAATTTATATGCCAATTAAATACAGAAATCTTTTCACAAATTGCACATCCCTAATTCCTTCTAAGAGATGTAAATCTCTCTTCAGGTAGGGCTTTTGTGAAGATATCTGCCAGTTGACCATTTGTATCTATAAAAGAAATTTCTAAATTACCACTAGCTACATGATCTCGAATGAATGATATCTACCTCAATGTGTTTAGTCATTGAGTGTTGCACTGGATTCTTGGTGAGGTGATGGCACTTGTATTATCACACAGTAGTGGAATTGACTTGATATGAATGCCGAAATCCTCAAGTTGTTGCTTTATCCATAGGAGTTGTGTACAGCAACTTCCAGCAGCAACATATTTAGCTTCAGCTGTTGATAGAGCTACTGTTTTATTTCTTGGAAGACCAAGATATCAGACATCCTGCAAGAAATTGACAACAACCACTGGTGCTCTTTCTATCTACTTTGCATCCAGTATAGTCAGCATCAGAATATCCTACTAAATTTATTTCACAAGATTTTGGATACCAAAGACCTAAATCATGAGTTCTAGCTAAATATCTAAATATTCTTTCACAGAAATTAAATGAGACTCTCTAGGGTCTGCTTGATATCTAGCACACATGCATACACTAAATAAAATGTCTGGTCTACTTGCTGTTAAGTAAAGTAATGACCCTATCATACCTCTATAGTTCTTTTGATCTACCTTTTACCATTTTGATCACTGTCCATTCTGGTTGATGTGCTCATTGGCGTTGACAATGGCTTCGCACCTTCAAATCCAAATTTCTTTAATAGCTCTTTGGTGTACTTGGCTTGACAGATGTGGGTGCCTTCCTTCCCTTGCTTGATTTGCAATCCAAGGAAGTAGTTTAGCCCCCATCATACTCATTTCAAATTCTCTCTGCATAAGCTTTTCAAAGTATGCAAAGAGATTCATCAGTAGATCCAAAAAATAATATCATCGCATATATTTGCACAAGTAGTATATGTTTGACTTTTGATTTTATAAATAATGTACTATCTACTTGACCTCTAGTGAAACCATGATCTAATAAGAAAGTACTGAGCCTTTCATACCAGGCTCTAGGTGCTTGCTTTAAACCATATAAAGCCTTATGGAGTTTAAATACATGATTTGGAAATTCGGGTCATCAAAACCTGGAGGTTGTTCAACATACACTTCCTCCTTGATAAAACCATTTAAAAAGGCAGATTTGACATCCATTTGAAACAATTTTAAATCTAATGCAGATGCATAAGCAAGTAAAATTCTAATAGCCTCAAGTCTAGCCACATGTGCATAGGTTTCATCGAAATCTATGCCTTCCTCTTAGGAATACCCTTGAGCTACCAGTCTGGCCTTGTTTCTTAAGATTACTCCAGACTCATCCAGTTTATTTCTGAACACCCACTTGGTGCCAATAACTGAATGATTGGATGGTCTAGGAACAAGTGACCATACTTGATTTCTCTTGAACTGATTAGTTCATCTTGCATGGCTATTATCCAAGATTCATCAGTTAAAGCTTCATTGACTGTCTTAGGCTCTATTTGAGAAACAAAAGCTAAATAATCACAAGGAATTTATTACCTCTTGTTCTTACCCCTACAGATGGATCACCAATAATGTTCTCAAGAGGGTGATCTTTCTTATGTGTCCATTCTTTTGGAAGATTTTCATGTTGAATTTCAGTTTGCTGCAGTTCTTCCAGAGGTGGATCTTCCTTGTCCTCAATTGAGGTATTCTTTAATTTTCGGACAAGTCATCTGCATCATCAATGTCACTAATTTCTTCCTTTTCAAGGAAGGGTTAGATTCATCAAAATAACATGCACAGATTGTTCAATTAATAATGAGCTTATTGAAAACTCTATAACTTTTGGGTTTAGAAGTGTACCCCATAAAGATGCCTTCATCTGATTTGGCATCTAACTTACCAATGTCCCTTTTTCCATTGTTGTGGATGAAGCAAGGACATCCAAATATTTTGAAGTGACTGATCTTAGGTTTCTTTCCCTTGTAGAGTTCATAAGCAGTCTTCTTCAGAATTGGCCTGATCATTACCCTTAATGATGTAGCTTGTAGTGTTGATGGCTTCGGCCCAAAAATATTGGCAAGTCATATTCTGATAACATTGTTCTTGCCATATCCAAAAGAGTTCTATTTTTCCTCTCAGCAATTCCATTCTGTTGAGGTGTCCCTGGTGCTGAGAAGTTGTGCTCAATTCCTTGGTCATCACAGAACCTAGCAAACTTTTCATTTTGAAATTCACCACCATGATCTGATCGGATAGAGATAATGGTGAACTTCTGATCTTTCTGAACTTTCTTGCTGAAGCTGACAAAATTATCAAAGGTGTCATCTTTGTGCTCTAGAAAGGATACCCAAGTAAATCTTGAGTAATCATCAACTATGACAAATCCAAAATTCTTTCCTCCAAGACTGGTAGTCCTCATTGGCCCAAATAGATCCATGTGAAGTAGTTCTAACGGCTTTGAGGTGGTCACTACTGTCTTTGATTTGAAAGAGTTCTTGGTGTGCTTTCCTCTTGCACAAGGTCTGCAGATGCTATCCATTTTTGTGTTGACCTTTGGCAGTCCTTCCATAGATTTCTCTTTCTGGGCTTGTTCAATCCATCCAAACTGCAGTGGCCCAGTCTTCTGTGCCATAGCTCAGTTGATTGATCTTTGCTGGCTGCCAAACAGACATCTTGATCCTTGAGTTCCTCAAGATAGAGTACATACAAATTTCTTTCTCTATATGCTTCAAAGATGACTTCCATCCTTTAATATGCTGCATTTGATTCTTGGAACTGAATCTGATGGCCTTTGTCACACAACTGGCTGATGCTAATGAGATTGTGCTTTAATCCTTTGACCAGCAACACATCTTCAATAACTGATTTTCCTTTGTTGTTCACGGACCCACTTCCTATCACTGTGCCTTTCCATTATCTCCATAAGTAACTGTTCCTTCTTCAGCTTGGAGATTGACAAAAAGCTTCTGGTTACCTGACATGTGTCTTGAGCATCCACTATCCAAATACCATTTGGATGCTCTTGAATTTCCCTGAAATTTAAACATTAAGTTTTAGGTACCCAAGTTCTTTTGGGTCCTGATGGGTTAGTATCATCAATTTTCCTTTTATTATCCAATTTCTGTTCTTAGTGGGCAGGTTGCTTACTGTGTCCCAGTTATTACAATGATTGCAACAGGTTGTTCTAGTTATTCTTCAATTGGAGTGTATTTAAATTTGGTGTCTTTTGTCCTTTTCGGAATAAAACAGGAGTTGGATAAGTATTAGGAAGATTTTAGTTTCTTCATTTTCTGAGGGAGTGTACCAAATCCATGTTTCTTCTTGTTTGATCTTTTAGCTCCTTTTATCATTAGAAGGGGTTTATTATTTGTGAACTTGTTTATAGTGCTTGTTAAGTGTTCATTTTCTTTAATTAGTCTTTCTATTTCTGTTTTAAGTTCACTTATGTTTTCTTGTTTTTCTAAGTGTGTTTTTTTCTATTTTTCTTTTAGATCTTCATATAAAATCATTCTTCCTTTATGTTCAATTATTTGCTTTTCAAGTTCTTCATTTTCTACTTTAGGTCTGAATTAGTGTTTTCTAAACTATATGATTTTTCTTACTAACTTTAGTAATTTAGATACTTCTTTATATTTATCATAAAGTCATTAAAGGCACTTTCTAGATTATCAGAATCTGAATCATTACAGGAATCAAAGAAGAGGTCAGAAGTTACCTTGTCTTCGGTGTTGGCCATGAGAGCCAGGTTGGCTTCTTCTCCATCACTGCTTGAGCTTGACTCACTGTCTGAGTCACTGCTGTTCTCCCAAGCAGCTGCCATTGCTTTCTTTTTATACTTCTTGAATTTTCTGAAATTATCCTTCTTCTTGTGATCATTCTTCTTAAGCATTGGACAATCTGCCTTGATGTGTCCAGGCTTCTTGCATTCATAGCATATCACTTCTCCTTTCTTCGAATCCTTTACTTCTGGTTTTCTGAAATCTTATTTTTCTTAAAAAATCTTCTCCCAGACTGGAACTTCTTCTTCTTTGCTAGAATTCTTTGAAGTCTTCGAGACAGCATTGCTTCTTCATCATCACTGTCCTTACTGCTTTCACTGTGTCCAGTGATTCTTCTGATATATCATCTTGGCCTTGAGAGCTTGATTGCTTCTTTCTGCTGGAGGATTCTCCTAATCTCTCCATATTATCTCATGAGCCATGAGGGATCCTATAACTTCTTCAATGACATTAGTTTTAGATCATTGGCTTCCTCAATGGCTGTTACCTTTGGAGTCCATGAGGATGGCAGAGATCTGAGATCTTCTGACCATATCTGGTACATCATAGATTTTCCTAATCCAGCTAACCCATTTGTGATATCTGTGAATCTACTAAACATTTGGTTGGATTCACCTGACTGCATCTGGAATTTCATATTGAGTCACAAGAATGTCGATTCTTGTCTCCTTTACCTTATCTGTCCTTCATAGGTAATCCTGAGCTTTTCCCACATTTCCATTGCGGATTTGCAGGCTGAAACTCTGTTGAATTCTTTCTGCTGAGGGCACAGCACAGGATGCCCTTGGCTTTGTAGTTTAAGGAGATTTTTCTTCTGTCTTCATCTGTCCACTGAGCCTTTGCATTGGTGACTAGAAGATCGCCTTCTTCTACAATGGACCATATCATGTAATCGTGGCCTTGTAGAAGTACTCCATTCTTGTCTTCCAATAGGTATAATCTTCTCCATCAAACAAAGGAGGTCTATTGACTGACTGACCTTCGAAGTTACCTTGGGCTGCCATGGATCTTTACTCTTCAGATCGTTGGATCTTCTTCTTTGTCGAAGAGACTCGCTTGATACCACTTGTTGCCTAGCTAGCTATCCGGGAGGGGGGGGTGAATGGGTTATTAAAAATTAGATCTTAGATTGATACCTGTTCACTAAAAGATTACACAACAACTTAAACGAAGGTTAGAGTTAGAGGGAATTGATAATTGCGTTGTTATTGATGATAATCATGGTATATTATCTTATGGTCCTTAATTTCACACAAACTCATTGTCACTTTATTACAAAAAATGATAATTGATTAAATCTCTATTGTGTTGTATTTGCAGGATTAATGGGCCAAGAAATAAAGTGTCAAATGGGCCAATGGATTGGATTGAATCAAGAGAGAATAAAGGAGAGATTTATTAATTTTTTAAACACTTTCTTATTTTAAAAATCTCCTCTCTTATTTCCAAAAATCTCTCATTCCTTTCTTCTCTCCCCTTCCTCTCTTTCTCTACTATTTTATAAACCCCTCCCCTCTCTCTCTCATTCTTCTCTCTCTCATTTTCTCTCTTCTCCCTTTCCTGCGCATCCCCTTCCTCCTCTTCTCTTCTCTTCTTCTTCATCCCCCTTTCTTCCCCTTCTCTTTCTTCCTCTCCATCAGTTCTCTCTCTTGTAGAAGAAGTAGAAGCAGCAGCAGCCGGCCGCCTGGCCGCACCCCTGGCAACTCGAGCGCGCCGGCCCCAGCTGTGACCCCGCCAGGTCGCCCAGGCCCGCGCGCCCCTGCCGCGCCTGCCTCCACGCGGCCGCCGCCCGCGCGCCTTCGCCCGGCCACCTGCCCGCGCCCGCGCGCGAGCCCCGCGCGCCCCTGCTGCCGCCAGGCCGTGCCCAGCGGCCACGTCGCCCCCCCTCCTCTCTACGTGCATGCATGCACGTAGAGGAGGAGAGCCGGCGCGCCTCCCTCTCTCTCGCCTCTCTCCTCTCAGTGCTCTCTCTATCCTCTCTCAGCGCTCTCCCTTCTCTCTCTCTTGCCTTCTCCCCTCTCCTATCTCTCGTCTCTATCTCTCTCTCGCCTCTCTCTCTCTTCTCTCTCTTTCTCTCTCCTCGCGCCTCTCTCCTCTCTCTTTCACGCGCTCTCTCTCCTCTCTCTCTTCTCTCTCTCTCCTATCGCTCCTCTCTCTTTCATCTCTCTCTCTTCTTTTGTTCTCTCTCTCTCTCGTTCTCTCTCTATTTTCCAGTATTTCTTAGGATAGTTGTTGATTTACTTTGTTTAGTATCAAACAATTTTTGTTAAATTTAGTGGAATGCAATTTCAGAACTTTGTCCCTTTGTCTCTAATCCACTTTTATCTCTCTCTCTATTTACTTAGTTTAATTAGTTTAGTTTTATTTAATGCAACTTAGTTTAAATAGCACCACATTATTTTCCTAAATAAAAATCCAAGGTTTTCAACTCTAAAATCTAGTTCCCATGGATTCAACTCGGCTCTCACCACTTAACTATTGTCAAAATATTTAGTGTAGGCCGATAATTTTGAGATTGTTAGTCACGTGTTTAACGACGCATTCGTGGGCTATCAGGAATGAAACAGCAAATGCACAAAAACACGCACAAGACACAAGGATTTATCCTGGTTCGGAACTCCTTTCCACAGGAGACCTACGTCCAGTCCCTGAGCAATACCTCAGGATATCACTATCAAGGGTACTATCCCCCTCACGGATCCTTACACCCAGCCTCAACTGGTCTTCCTTCAACCTGAAGGGAATACAACACCCTGGATACCACCAGGTCTTCCTTCACACAGAAGGGAATAAAACTAATAAAAGTAAGCACAAGAAACACTTCAGGAACTAGCTCAAACAACTACAATCTGAAGCAAACAAGCCTCGAGAGAAAAAGGATTTTGACACTGGTTTCTCTCAAAGACTTCACTGGCTCTCACAGGAATTTCTTTTTCAACACAGAGAGCTAAGAGCTAAGATCTATTGGAATGGAGTGCTTCGCTCTTGTTTTAACTACTGAAGACTTGAAGGATTGGCTATTCTCTATCACAGAATGTTGTTCTCTTGAAAAGTCCTTTTCTTCTCAGTCTTGTAGTCTTGTATTTAAGCGTCTACTTGAAATTTGAACGTTAAGAACCGTTGTCTCTCATTCTGGTGTACGTTAGACTGGTCTGCAAGGAAGCTTCTGATCTCAGTCTTTTATCCTTTAGTACACGCCAAAGAACTGTTTTGATATCTTGTATCTTTTGTGTCCAACGTTGTACAGATAATCTGTCGGTATCTGCAAGCATATCAACCAAAATAGGAGACAGCTAGGGCTATCGTTGATTGTTAGCCACAGTGGAAAAGATATTGCTAGATTTAGCAAAGCTCCTTTCTATCAAAATAAAGATGTAGACAGAATAGCACAATAGTGGAAGATATCGTCTGCATGCATGAGAGATACGTTCAGAGTGCATTGAATGCATAGCTGTCAAACAGACAAGATACGACTTTGACTATTCAACGTATATTAAAGAGTATTGATATAACAATGAAATCGATATGAACAAAGCCGATGCCTTTATGACTTATGAAATCGTTATAAGTTGATAGGCAAATCGTTATGACAGAGAATCATTAAATCATAATAATGAAATCGTTATAAGCACTTATGAAATCGTTGTGCAAGACAAATCGTTATTAGCATCAAAGAAATCGATGTGTTACTTACCAAATCGTTACTGTAAGTAAATCGTTGTGATAAAAAAGAAATCGTTATGAATTCTACAGAAATCGATGTGATTACTTAAGAAATCGTTGTGGTAAGCAAATCGTTATGAACAATACAGAAATCGTTATGAACAATACAGAAATCGTTATGAGTTCTACATAAATCGATGTGATCACTTAAGAAATCGTTGTGGTAGGCAAATCGTTATGAACAATACAGAAATTGTTATGACGTCTTAAGAAATCGCTGCGACGAGCAAATCATTACGAGGTCTTAAGAGATCGTTATGACAACTTAATAAATCATTGCGACGAGCAAATCGTTACGAGGTCTTAAGAAATCGTTATGACAACTTAAGAAATCGTTTGCGACGAGCAAATCGTTACGAGGTCTTAAGAAATCGTTATGACAACTTAAGAAATCGTTGTGGAGACTTGGCAAGTCATTATAACTTACAAAGAAACCGATGTCTTAGAAAATCGTTATAGTGTAGAAGAAGTCGATGCAATGACTTGAAAAAAATGAAGTGAGAGTTTTACCGGATTGTCTTGAACTTCCTTTTACTTTTATTTCCTGTCCTCAAGGCTCAAGTAATTCATTAGTATTGTTTTGTTAATCATCAAAATTAATATATAAATAAGTGATTTAATTTATATGGGGAAAGTTTGGTCATCACAGTATGCATTCCAGTCAGTAGAGTCACAAGACCCTTTTTAGCGCTAGATAGTCATGAACAGTACAAAACAGTAGAAGCCACAACAACTCAAGGGTACCAAGAGAGTACGAGATAGACTAGATAGTTGAGTGAACAAGAGTATAGAGACAGTAGATGAGATCTTATGGTCATTGCACATGAAACGTCGAGTAACGAGCGATAGTAACAGTTGCTCAACACGTGCGTACAGTGTTGGCAGTCAGGTGGAACTCACTACCTTTCCGCTGACCATGTTACATAGGTCCAGAGGTCCGGCGTGATCAAGAAAGAGAGAGAACAATCTAAGGCCGTATGGATCTTACTGATCCCTAGAGTGTATCATAGGTGTTAGGGTACAACCAGCTCGTCGACCATGGGGAACCATGGACAGAGGAAACTTACAGAGGCCTTGAACAAAGACTCACTAGTCCGCAGAAGGAGTATCCGACGGAGAGTTCATCCAAGTCAAGAGAGTGTGTATATAGAAACAAATGCCTGATGTTCTAGAGGAATTCTAGAACAGTGGAGCATCAGTAATGGTATTCCCAAAATATTGCGAAAATGTAGACAGTTCATTTAAAATAGGGAAATTAATATATATATATTGAAAAAATTACTGGATGTACACGTGATAATTTTTATGCAAGTTAAGCCATATTGGATGGTTCAAAGTGGGTGCAAGTGTAAAGAAAATCATAGACAAGATAGATCATGTGATTAACTTGAATTAATTGAAATATATTCAATATTTACAAACTTCATTTTTTCTGTGTACATGACAGTCAATAGACATGGGGGTGACTGTATAACAATCTTGCAAAGAGGTGGGTTTTCCTGCAAAAATCCAGAACGTGACGCACCCTTATAAGGGTCACGACGGGGTTCAGGCAGAACGCGACAGAGGCTTGTAAGGGTCGCGACGGGCTTGTGAACAGGCAGGTAGATCGCGACAGGGTCTCATGATGATCGCAACGGTTGTTCGGTCAGGCGGCCAGAACGCGACAGGGTTCCCTATCGCGACCAGATCACAACAGGTACCATTGTCGCGACAGCCCTAAGAACGCGACCTATCGGGACGTTGCGTTCTCAGGTTCTGAACCTGAGTTCGAGCGGGAAAAGGACAGAGCCTCAGGTTGCGGGCCAACTTAACATATTTTGACACTGGTTGCTTAAAAAATTCATAACTAATTGTATAGTTGATGAAAAATCATGAAACAAGTAGCAAATCGATCTAGACATACATGGGCACTTACAGTAAATAGAAATTTGAAAATAGATAGAGTTTCGACATGCTTTATTCAAATCAAGCATGGAGTACATGACATAGTGAGCAGTTGAGAAGAGGGAATTAATTCACAAAGTAGGGTGGATAAAAATTAAGGCTTTCAGGGGTGAAAGATGCCTAACATGCATCAGTATCAATAAAAATTTCGAGGCATGAGATAGAGTATTCAAGAAGATATGAATAAACATGAAGGTTGGGGGTCAAGTGAGTTACAGGACTTCAAAATTCAATAAGAAAATATTGGCTCGATGGAAAATTATGAAACTGAGAGTTTTGTTTCTGTTGTATGGAACAATGTACAGACGAAATATTAGGATTTTAGCTTGTGAGAATGCCTACCTTTAGTCATTTTCCACTTCTAGTAGAACTTGAAGAACGGGGTGAGAGCTTGAAGGTTCTTCTCCCCACGAAATCTCCTCCTCCTTGGCCTCTCGTCCTGGTCCAGCAATCCCTTGGCATGAGCTAGGGCCAGCCATGAGGGTTTTAGGAGGGTATTTAGGCTTCTCCTCTTTCTATTTCCTATTTGGACTATAACTCCTATTAATTCTGAATTTCTATTTGCTTTCCCTTTCTAAGCATGAGAACTTCTATTTGGGTTGAGATGAGAGTTAAATTCATGGCCAACCCATTAGGGTAGGTCTAGGAATCTAATTACAACACAAATTAGCTATTTACTTATTTAATAACCCTTTTCTATTAGGTAATTTTAGTTACGAATTTAGAGTATTTTCTATTATTCCTCTTTTCAAAATCCATATTTTGGCCCAATAAATTCTAGAGGGTCCTTTAACACAACCTATTATTTATTGGAATTTATCTTTTGGGATTTTCTTTTTTTTTTAATTAGGGAATAATAGAGTTACATATTTTATTATATTTTTCTTACTTGATTTTATTCATGGACTATGAGAGGTCCATTGGTCCAATTCCATTAATGGGTAATCATTTCATGATGTTGAAAGTCTCTCCGACATGTTCGTTAATTTATGGGCGTGTTATTTTTCCGTGTTTAATAGTTTTCGACTTAGTTTCCAAATTTAGATAACTAGTCATGTTGTGACGTACGCTTGGTCAATTAGATTTGTCGTTGCATGAATTTCTTCGTGGAACACTTAGGGATAATAATGGGGTGATTTATAATTTTTTACAAAATTGTTAGATTGTTCTTGCACATACGATAGGGGTACGTATGTTTCTGTATTTCGTTTAAAGTAATTATTATTTCAAAAATTTAAGTATTAAATTTTCCGGGTTGCTATATCCTCCCCCACTTAAAAGAATTTGTCCCCAAATTCATATGATATGATACGACTACCAATTTACTCGGAATGTTTCATTCTATCATCTCCCCACTTACGGTTTTGCTATCGTGAAAGTAATATAAAATTAACCAAGGGTGTAATGATGGTACCTTGTCCACCTTCATTGGCATGATTCATATCCACGAGAGCTTGTAATCGTCCTTGGCGTGGAGTTTGGTTCTTCTTTGTTGGGCAATCGATGACTCGATGTTGTTGGCTTCCACATCACAAGCACCTACCCAATTTCTTCCAACAATTATCAATATGATGTCCTGGTTTCTTACAAAATTTACAGAATTCCTTACTCTCCACTTCCCCTTTCATTCTCTTTCTATCTATTATTTCTTCCTTTATGATCATTGGAATGAGTAGCACGTTCCCTTTTTATCACCTTCTTCCTACGGATCTTTTCAAGAAGTTCCATGGCGCCTTCTACTAATTGAGCTCTCAATACCATGTCTGAATATACTTCAATGTCTAGTGGAGCCAACTTTTCTCAGAACACAGGTCTCAACCCTTCTAAAAATCTCTTTGCCTTCATCTTTTTCGTATTCACCAAATGTGGTGCATACTGTGCTAGTCTTTCAAATTGCACTTCATATTCTGCTACAGACATCATTCGTTGCTTTAGATTGGCGAATTCATTTGCCTTTTTCTCACGAATCCTCTCGGAAAAGTATTTGGTGTTGAAGAGTTCTAAAAATTTATCCCACTCTATGTTGATGTTGGGTAGTTGTCGACTGGCAGCTTCCACCAAGCTCTAGCATCGCGGTCCAATTACAAGGTTGCCAGAAGAACTTTCTCCTACTCTAAGCATTGCATAACTCTAAAGATTCGTTCCATCGCCTTTACCCAATTTTCAACTTCATCGGGATCCGGAGTTCCATTAAACCTAGGGGGATTTATTCGTTGAAAGTTCTCATATAAGTCTCCTGCCCCATTTCTTGCTCCTGCTTGAATCACGTTGTTAAGGGCTCGAGTTAACCCCTGTATGGTCTGTTGTAATTTGTGCATTTGTGTATGCTCTCTAGCCATCTCCTCTAGTTCCTGCGAGCAAGAATACTTATTAATGTCTTCTAAAACTTAGGGTGCTTATACATATAGTTAAGCTCCTAGCATAACCCCAAGCTTTACCCAATCTCTCACATAGGTATGGTGGTTGACTTAGACAGGTCATGGCAGTTCACCTAGAACATCCCTAGACTTAAAATATCCTAGTAAGGACATCCTAGGCTCTGATACCAACTGTCACGCCCCTCCAATTTACAAGCGGAATAAATCGGAGGGAGACGCGAACAACGAGTATAGTAACGTAACTTGCGCATACATTCGCAAAATCAGAGCGTCTAATGAACAATAATTGAAATAAACTCTTGATTTCATTATAGAATCACTAAGACCATTACAACCACTAATTCGGAGCCAATACATAGGGCTCAATGACATCATTATATTGAAAAAAAATTCAAAGCAATAACTACTAGACTCCAATCGTGCTGGGGTAACTTCGTCATTTGACTCCAGGTCACTCATCACTCTAGTCCCGTCCCATTGGTTCTTATAAATCATGGTCTGACTTACTTGAGACACAAATAACAAATAACGAAGGGTGAAACGCCCAGTAGGACTTAAATCTCAATAGTCAAGTAGGCTTTAAATAATTAATGCTTTAAATGGCAGAGTAACTAATGATAGAGAGAGTCATGTAAAGTCGATAAAGTAATGGCACAAGTAACATGGTTCAAATAGCAGATAAATCGAGTATAGCATGATGATTAAAGTCAAGTCACACAATAGCAAGTAACGTCATTGTCAAGTAATAGCAAGCGACATGTATAGTAAGGAAAGAGATTATTAGATGGTCATGAAAGAGTAAATTGCACTTTGATTGATTTTCTTATCAATCGAATAGTATAGCACTTTTGATTAACTTTCGTCAATCGAAATAGTAATGGCACTTTGGTTATCCGTAGATAGTCGAGAGAGAGTATAACACTTTTATTATCAAGAGACAGCGAGAGAGTATAGAACTTTGAATGCGATCAGGTCACGATAGCACGCAATAACTCAAGATAGCGAGTATCAAGTAGAGCAAGTAGAGAGTACGACAGTAGTCGCTCAATAATAGTTCAGTAACACTCAGTGGCAGTACAGTAATAGTGCAGTATGTCTGAATCAACAGACTAACAGTAACAGTGTAACAGTCAGATGTCTAGCTAATTCAAAATAGTCAGTCAGAACCGGTGCAATGCAGAACACCGTCTATAGCTCCTGTAGATATTTTCGAGTGGCTCTCTGCCCCCAGGACTAGATTGGAGCCCCTCGGACACTCTCCGTGCCCTGAACAGTATGCTTTCCACTCAGTAGAGTCACAAGACCTTTTTTAGCGTTAGACAGTCATGAATAGTACAAAACAATAGAAGCCACAACAACTCAAGGGTACCAAGAGAGTACGAGATAGACGAGATAGTAGAGTAAACGAGAGTATAGAGACAATAGATGAGATCTTATGGTCATTGCACATGAAACGTTGAGTAACGAGCGATAGTAACAGTTGCTCAACACGTGCGTACGGTGTTGGCAGTCAGGTGGAACTCACTACCTTTCTGCTGGCCCTGTTACGCACAGGTCCAGAGGTCCGATGTGATTCAGGATAAGAGAGAGAACAATCTAAGGCCGTACGGATCTTACTGATCCCTAGAGTGTATCATAGGTGTTAGGATACAACCAGCTCGTTGACCATGTGGGAACCCATGGACAGAGGAGACTACGGAGGCCTTGAACAAAGACTCACTAGTCCGACAGAAGGAGTATCCGACGGAGAGTTCGTCCAAGTCAAGAGAGAGTGTGTATATAGAAACAAGTGCCCGACATTCTAGAGGAATTCTAGAATAGTGGAGCGTCGGTAACGGTATTCCCAAAATATCGCGAGAAAACGTAGACAAGTTCATTTAAAATAGGGCAATTAATATATATAATTGAAATAAATTGCTGGATGTACACGTGACAAGTTTTATGCCAAGTTAAGCCATATTGGATGGTTCAAAGTGGGTGCAAGTGTAATAGAAAATCATGGACAAGATAGATCATGTGATTAACTTGAATTAATTGAAATATATTCAATATTTACAAACTTCATTTTTTCTGTGTACATGACAGTTAATAAGACATGGGGGTGACTGTATAATAATAGATCTTGTAAAGAGGTGGGTTTTCCTACAAAAAAGCTAGAACGCGACGCACCCTTGTAAGGGTCGCGACGGGGTTCAGGCAGATTGCGACAGGGCTTGTAAGGGTCGCGACGGGCTTGTCTGAACAGGCAGGAAGATCTCGATAGGGTCTCATGAGGATCGTGACGGTTGATCGGTCAGGCGGCTAGAACATGACAGGGTTCCCTATCGCGATCAGATCGCGACATGTACCATTGTCGCGACGACCTGAGATCGCAACCTATCAGGCCGTCGCGTTCTCAGGATCTGAACCTGAGTTCGAGCGGGAAAAGGATAGAGCCTCGGGTTACGGGCCAACTTAATATGTTTTGTCACTGGTTGCTTAAAAAATCATAACTAATTATATAGTCAATGAAAAATCGTGAAACAAGTGGCAAATTGATCTAGACATACATGGGCACTTACAGTAAATAGGAATTTGAAAATAGATAGAGTTTCGACATGCTTTATTCAAATCAAACATGGAGTACATGACATAGTGAGTAGTTGAGAAGAGGAATTAACTCACGAAGTAGGGTGGATAAAAATTAGGGCTTTCAGAGGCGAAAGATGCCTAACATGCATCAGCATCTTCAATAAAAATTTCGAGGCGTGAGATAGAGTATTTAAGAAGATATGAATTAAACATGAAGGTTCGGGGTCAAGAGAGTTGCAGGACTTCAAAATTCAATAATAAAATATTGGCTCGATGGAAAATTATGAAACGTGAGAGTTTTGTTCTTGTTGCATGGAACAATCTACAGATGAAGTATTAGGATTTTAGCTTGTGAGAATGTCCACATTTAGTCGTTTTCCTCTACTAGGGTTAGAACTTGAAGAACGGGGTTGAGAGTTTGAAAGGTTCTTCTCCCCACGAAATCTCCTCCTGGTCCAGCAATCCCTTGTCATGAGCTAGGGTCATCCATGAGGGTTTTAGGAGGGTATTTAAGCTTCTCCTCTTTCTATTTCCTATTTGGACTATAACTCCTATTAATTCCGAATTTCCTATTTGCTCCTCCCTTTCTAAGCATGAGAACTTCTATTTGGGTTGGGATAAGAGTTAAATTCGTGGCCATCCCATTAGGGTAGGTCTAGGAATCCAATTACAACACAAATTAGCTATTTTACTTATTTAATAACCTCTTTTCTACTTAGGTAAATTTTTAGTTATGAATTTAGAGTATTTCCTATTATTCCTCTTTTAAAACCCATATTTTGGCCCAATAAATTCTAGAGGGTCCATTTAACACAACCCATTATTATTGGAATTTATCTTGTGGGATTTCCCTTTTTTTAAAAAATTAGGGAATAACAGAGTTACAGATTTATTATATTTTCTTACTTGATTTATTCATGGACTATGAAAGGTCCATTGGTCCAATTCTGTTAATAGGTAATCATTTCATGATGTTGGAAGTCTCTCCGACATGTTCGTTAAATTTATGGGCATGTTATTTTTCCGTGTTAACGGTTCCAACTTAGTTTCCAAATTTGGATAATTAGTCATGTTGTGACGTACGCTTGTCCAATCGGATTTTCGTTGTACGAATTTCTTTGTGGAACACTTAGGGATAATAATTGGGGTGATTTATAATTTTTTACGAAAATTTTAGATGTGTTCTTGCACATACGATAGTGGTACGTATATTTCTATTATTTCGTTTTAAAGAAATATTATTTCGAATTTCTAAGTATTAAATTTTCCGGGTTGCTACACCTCTATGTTGGACATTCCATTCTGGCAGACTAGGAACATTTTGTTAAGACCTTCGTAAGCCTCCGTACTCTGTGGATTCCTTCATAGAGATTGAGCTGGTCGTACCATCAATACCAATAACACCCTTAGGGATCACTATGATCCAAACTGCCTTAGATTTCTCTCTTACCTCGAGATCACGTCAGACCTTTGGACTGTGTTCGTAGCATGACCAGTGGGTGGTTAGTGAATTCTACCAGACTGCCCGCACCAATCATGCGTGTTGTGCAATGGTTACTACCGCCTGAATTAACGTTGTTTTATGTGCTTTGACCTTATTTCTCATCTATTCCTTATTCTATCATCTATTCACGTTCTCTCTACACTCTCGTCTATTCTTTAATTACTCTCATCTATTCTTGGTACTCTATTTGACCATCTATTGATTGTCTAAGATAATAAACATAACCAATGCCAGACAATATTATAAAGGGCCCGATCTGGTCCTATGATGAGCGCCCGAAAAGTGTCATTTGCCCATGGAGTTTAATGATCAAGATGTTTGGCATTACATCCAAGTGTCATACTATCTAGATTAATCAAAGAAAATCAAAACAAAGTGCTATACTCTCTCTCGGCTGTCTACTAACGACCAAAGTGCTATATTAATTATCTTGATCGATGAAAGTCGTTCAAACTGCTATACTATTTCGATTGATGAAAATCAATCAAAGTGCTATTTTCCTAGTGGGTATTTGCACTCTAAATGGCCAACTTCTCTTTCTTTGCTATACATGTTACTTGCTATTTACTTGACATTGACGTTTACTTGATATCGACTTGCCATCACTCTCTATTGTGACTCGACATTAATCATGTTCCTTGTGCTATACTTGATTCGTGTGCTATTTGAACCATGCTACTCGTGCTATTAATTTCTTGACTATACATGACTCTCTCTATCATTAGTTTATCTGCTCTTTAATACATTAATCATGTAAAGCATGCCTGATCATGAGATATAAGTCCTACTGAGTGTTATCGCTCACCCTGTGTTATTTGTTATTGTGTCTCAGGTAAGTCGGATGATGACGTTACACACACCAATGGGATAGGACCAGAGTGATGAGCGACCTGGCGTTATATCGACAGAAATACCCTAGTATAATAAAGTCTAGTTAGATATTTTGTTTAGATTTCTTTCCAATGTAATGATGTCAATGAGCCCTATCAATTGGCTCTGAATTTGTAGCACCCCGGAAAATTCAATGATTTAAAAATTGTAAATTAAAGGGGAATAAATAATTCCGTATCATCGGATGATAGAACGTACGTGCCACTATCGTACGTGTAAGAAAACATCAGAAAATTCCGTAAAAAATATAAATCAACCTAAAAAAATTATCCCTAAATGTTCCATAAAGAAATTCGTGCAACTAAAAATCCGAATGGCCAAGTGAACGTCACAATGTGACTAATTATCCAAATTATGAAACTAAGTCGGAAAACCGTTAACGTGAAAAAATGTCACGATCAAAATTAAATAAACATGTTGGAGAGACTTCCAACATCATGTATTGATGACCCATTATCAAAATTGGGCCAATGGATCACTTTTGGCCCAAGAATAAAATTGGAGCAAGAAAATACTAAAAATTCATACATGTAATTATGTGGTAAATTGTAAGGGCATATTAGGGTTAAAACTTGATGGATTAGCCATGTATGGCAATCCAATTCGTGCGTAACCATGTTAGGAGCCTTCCTAATGGTATTCCTACCTCTATGGGAGGAGAATTTCAAATTATGGCAACTATACATGCATAAACCGCAACCCCACTTTCCATAACCCGTTAAGACATGTATAAATAAACGTGAAGAGACTCTTAGGGAAGTTTTACCATCATGTTGGGGTTGTGTGGAGGCGAGCTAGGGCACCATAGGAGGAGAGGAACGGCTGGGAACGAGAGCTTCATCCCCCTACATCCTCTGCTGCGTCCAGAACCACGATTTGCTTTAGATCTTCACAAAGGTAGGTGATCTTCGGCAGAAAACTTAAGTTGCACATACCTATGGTTTGAGCATCATGTCTAGGTTGATTTTCAAGTGGTTTTCCCAATTTTCATGGAGTACATGAGTCGTATTTAGCGTTTTCCCTAAGTCGCGCACTGTTAGGGCTTTTCCCATTCTTCAAATGTTGCACGTGATTCGAGACCGAATTAGATTCAATCGACAACATGAACATTCTTCTACTAGTTGTCCTTGTCATATTTCATGTCGAGAGTTTTGTCTAAATGTCATAAGATAGAGAGTTATAAGCATTACATGATGATCGGTTCCTGTTTCACACGTTTTCAGTCTGAAGTTTGGACCGCGTACGGTCCAGGCGATGAGATTCCAGTGCCTGGACGTGATTCAGTAAACCGCGACCGTCAGGTCCGACGCGATTCAGCATCTGACCAGACAACGGCCCAAGTGAAACTTCACGCCATGTGGCTTTCTGCGCCGGTCTGATACGCGACGGGAACAACGTGATTCTGGCGGTTTTCCCACCCATTGCCTTATTAAATGGATTTTCATGAACGCGTCCAGATCCCCGACTCGATTCAATGATCAAGGCGTCCGTCCTAGTTGCCGCGATTTTGAATCTTCACAGTTTCGACCTGTTTCGATTGTGCACTGCATTGTGAATGGCGTCTACTGTGTAAGACACGATTTTAGAACCTACCGAGACTGTTTTAATGTACTGTCTGTTGGCCCTTTCGGTATGGCAGCAAGGTAGCCTAGAGGGGGGGGGGGGTGAATAGGTTTTTCTGCAATCTGAAATAGAAACTTAAACACAGAAATAACACTTGAAGGATTGGTTAGTTTAGTGTGATAAAGAGTAGCAGTGCGGAAGCAAAAGAACAATCACACAAAGGACACAGGAGATTTATCCTGGTTTGGTCCTTCCCACATGGAAGTCCTACGTCCAGTCCCCAAGCAAACTCTTGGGATTTCACTAACCGAAGGTACAGTCCCCCTCAAGGACACTACAACACCCTGGATACCCCACCAGGTCTTCTTCTCTTTCCCGGGCTAGAAGGCAGCCCACTTCTTTTCTAGGCTCAGAAGCAAACCTACTTCTTTTACAGGTTCAGAAGTAAACCTCTTGGAACAAACCCCAGTGCGGTTCTGCTAGACTTAAACCCCAGCTAGGTTACACACTGTATACAGTCCTACAGCTGGACATAGATCTTTCTTAGAAAGATCAGACTGAGAAGCTTTACATGATTAACACTTGTGTAAAGCTCACAGTCCCAGACTCTCCCCAGATATACAATGAGCTTGGAGAGAAAACAGAAGAGAGAAAAGAAAGCAATAGTGCTTGAATGCTTGAACGCTTGAGATGCTTGAAAGCTTGAGTGCTTTTGATGGGCTCAGGCTCTTTCTCTCTTTCTTTGAGTGTATGTGTCGTTGAGGTTCTTCTCACAGTTGTACACTCCTTCAAAGATATTCAAGAAAGGCTCTCACTTTTTCTTCAGCCATGCTTCATTTTTATATGAGGATTCTTTGAACAGATCCGTTGAAGAGATAGCCGTTTGAGTTTTGGATCCGTTGGAGTTCTGACGTTGCTTATCTTCTCTTCATTTGTCTTAATCAGACTCTTGTGGTCTTCGAGGTCTGTAAGCATAGAAGAGAGTGTTAGCATAGAAGAGTGTTTTATGATAAACTGTGCATACCACTGTGTTTCTGCTAACATGCTGAAAATAGTAGTTCATATCTATTTGACAAGACTCTGAAATATGCATGCAGTTTTTTTCTGTCAGAAGATATTTGATTTTTCATTTAAGCGCTAAGCATATTTGAAATATAAAGGCAATCTGAGTTTGATCAAAATCCATGAAGAAATCGTTATGCAAGCAGATCGTTATGATCTTCTGAAGAAATCGTTGTGATCAATAAAGAAATCGATGTGATTACTTATGAAATCGTTCTGAGATCAAATTCTTATCAAAACGTTGCGAAGGCAAATCGATGTGAGGGCAAATCGTTGCACTCACTTATCAATCGTTGTGAGATCGATTTCCTTATCAAATCGTTATGAGAGCGAAATCGATGTGAAAAAATCGTTGTGAGAGCAAGTCGTTGCACTCACTTATCAAATCGTTATGAGATTGATTTCCTTATCAAATCATTGCGAAGGCAAATTGATACGAGATCTATTTCTTAACAAATCGTTATGAGAGCGAAATCGATGTGAACAAATCGTTGTAAGAGCAAGTCGTTGCGCTCACTTATCAAATCGTTATGAGATCGATTTCCTTATCAAATCATTGCGAAGGCAAATCGATACGAGATCGATTTCTTAACAAATCGTTACAACCATTTAGCAAATCTTTGTGAGATCGATTTCTTAACAACTCGATGCACTCACTTAGCAAATCGTTATAGCGCTTGTTACTATGGCACTTAAAACTGAAATCGATGTATATGAATTAAACATCGACTTTATCATTATAGTGCGCCATATTGCATCAATGTGAGACTCAGCATTTTGCTATGAGATTGATGCGACACAGATGAAACAAAAATATTTACGAGACTCATCATCTGTTAAAGGGATTGATGCAACACAGATGAAGTTAAAATATTTATGAGTACCTATATTTTATTATCATCTAAATGCATCATATATTTTGTTATCACCAAAATACCAAGAACACAGATAACCATAGATTGGTTCAACAATCTCCCCCTTTTTGGTGATGACAAAATTTATGTGAATTTTCTGAATAAAAAAATTTAAGCTGAAAATTTAAGCAGAAAATTCATAGAGCATACTTACTCTCCCCCTTTTTGTCAATAATCCAAAAAGGTCTTACCGAGTATCTCCTTCGTTTTGAGAGAGTTTCTTACCATAGAGAGGTTCAAACTTTTCTCCCCCTTACTCTTTACTCCCCTTAATCAGAGCTCCCTCTTAATGAGAGGCTCTATCACTGCCTTGAGCACCCTTTCTTCTTGATGCTCCAAGGCTGCCCTGCAAACAACTTATTCAGATGTAGGTACCCAAAACTTTTTGGGTCCTTGATGGTTAGAGGCATGAAAGTATCCTTTCGGAATCCAAATTAGTGCTTGGTTGTGCAGGTGTTTACTATGTGTCCTAGTTTATTGCAATGAGAACAATGAAAATACTGTGTTTTACAATTCTTAGTGCTTTTATTACACTTTCCAGAATCCTTTTTCACTTGATGAGTTTTGCTTATTTGTAAAGCCCGTTCTTGAGGAGTGATGGATTCTTTTACAAATTTAGGTGATGGATACTGTTCAGTAGATTTGACTTGTTTTCCCTTTTCTGAGGATTTGTATCCAATACCTTGCTTATTTTTTTTTTCAGATTTTGATCCTTTTAAGCATAGGACTAAGGATGTTTTTCCATTAGTTAGTTTACTAACCAATTCTTTTAAATATACGTTTTCTTCAGTTAGAGTTTTTAATTTTCCTACTAACTCTAACTTCTAATCCTCCTTTCTTTTTAACTTTTCATTTTGAAGAGAGTTATTATCCTTGCATTCTTTTAACTGCTCTTCTAACTGTTCCAATTCTGACTTAAGATCAGAATTAGTGTTTTCTAAACAGGTAAGGTTGCTCTTGATAATTTTTAGTTCTTTTACCACAACCTTATGATTATTATATAGTTCATTTACGACTTTTTCTAAGTCTTCTGATTCTGACCCTGAATCTGTGCATGAATTAATGAGGGTTCAGAGAGTACCTCATCTAGTCCCACCATGAGGGCTAGATTTACCTGCTCATTTTCTGATCCTGAGCTTGATGAGCTTGATGATTCTGAGTTTGAGGCCTATCATTTTCCCAAGCAGCTGCCATGGCTTTTCTCTTAAATTTCTTGTGCTGCTTCTTGTGCTTTACGGTTTGACCAGTCTTTCTGAGCCTTGGACAATCTGGTCTTAGATGTCCAGGTTTCCAGCATTCATAGCACACTGGTTCTTTTTCTTTTCTTTCTTTCTTTTGGATCCTTCTCGATCCGTTTTCTTCTTCTTCTGCAAAAGCTTCTGGAGCTTGGACAATACTTCATCAACATTGTTGTCTTCAGAATCTGCATGTTGAGAACTAGAAGAAGAGCCGGAAGGAGCTGCTATAGTTTTAAGAGCGTTAGTGCATTTTATTTTAGATGAGCTTTCAGATAATCGCTCCATATTTATTTCATGTGCCATGAGATAACCTATCAAATTATCGATCGATAATTTGGTCAAATCGTGAGCTTCTTCCATGGCAGTTACCTTAGGTGTCCATGATATAGTTAAGGACCTAAGTATTTTTCTAACATTTTCTTCATCAGAAAGATTTTTACCTAAAGAGCTTAAACTTGCTACTATGGTTGAAAAACGATTATACATAGTAGTAATGTCTTCATGTGGAAGCATTTTAAATTGTTCATATTGAGATACTAGAATATCTATCCTAGTTTGCTTCACTTTATTTGTTCCTTCATAAGTTGCCTGTAGTTTATCCCATATCTTTGGCGATTTGCATGCAGACACTCTACTGAATTTTTTTTTAGATAAAGCACAACATAAATAGTTTTTAGCTTTAAAATTTAGTGATAGCTTTATCTTATCCACTGTTGTGATGTTAGTAGTGTTTTCAGCAGGGACAAAAATAAAATCACCTACCTCAATTACCTGCCACAGATCAAAGTCTGTGCCTCGAATGAAGCATTCCATCCTCATCTTCCAGTATTGATAATCTTCTCCGTTGAAGAATGGAGGTCTGGTGACTGATTGGCCTTCAGCATATCCTTGAGCTGCCATGGATCATTACTCTAAGATCGTTGGATCTTCTTGAAAGTTCAGAGACCCTCTCTGATACCACTTGTTGGCCCTTTCGGTATGGCAGCAAGGTAGCCTAGAGGGGGGGGGGGTGAATAGGTTTTTCCGCAATCTGAAATAGAAACTTAAACACAGAAATTAACACTTGAAGGTTTGGTTAGTTTAGTGTGATAAGGAGTAGCAGTACGGAAGCAAAAGAACAATCACACAAAGGACATAGGAGATTTATCTGGTTCGGCCCTTCCCACATGGAAGTCCTACGTCTAGTCCCCAAGAAAACTCTTGGGATTTCACTAACTGAAGGTACAGTCCCCCTCAAGGACACTACAACACCCTGGATACCCCACCAGGTCTTCTTCTCTTTCCCGGGCAAGAAGGCAGCCCACTTCTTTTCTAGGCTCAGAAGCAAACCTACTTCTTTTACAGGTTCAGAAGTAAACCTCCTGGAACAAACCCCAGTGCGGTTCTACTAGACTTAAACCCCCAGCTAGGTTACACACTGTATACAGTCCTACAGATGGACACAGATCTTTCTTAGAAAGATCAGACTGAGAAGCTTTACAAGATTAACACTTGTGTAAAGCTCACAGTCCCAGACTCTCCCCAGATATAGAATGAGCTCGGAGAGAAAACAAAAGAGAGAAAAGAAAGCAATAGTTCTTGAATGCTTGAACGCTTGAGATGCTTGAAAGCTTGAGTGCTTCTGCTGGGCTCAGGCTCTTTCTCTCTTTCTTTGAGTGTATGTGTCGTTGAGGTTCTTCTCACAGTTGTATACTCCTTCAAAGATATTCAAGAAAGGCTCTCACTTTTTCTTCAGCCATGCTTCATCTTTTATATGGGGATTCTTTGAACAGATCCGTTGAAGAGATAGCCGTTTGAGTTTTGGATCCATTGGAGTTCTGACCGTTGCTTATCTTCTCTTCATTTGTCTTAATCAGACTCTTGTGGTCTTCAAGGTCTGTAAGCATAGAAGAGAGTGTTAGCATAGAAGAGTGTTTTATGATAAACTGTGCATACCACTGTGTTTTTGCTAACATGCTGAAAATAGTAGTTCATATCTATTTGACAAGACTCTGAAATATGCATGCAGTTTTTTTTGTCAGAAGATATTTGATTTTTCATTTAAGCGCCAAGCATATTTGAAATATAAAGGCAATCTGAGTTTGATCAAAATCCATGAAGAAATCGTTATGCAAGCAAATTGTTATGATCTTCTGAAGAAATCGTTGTGATCAATAAAGAAATCGATGTGATTACTTATGAAATCGTTCTGAGATCAAATTCTTATTAAAACGTTGCGAAGGCAAATCGATGTGAGGGCAAATCGTTGCACTCACTTATCAAATCGTTGTGAGATCGATTTCCTTATTAAATCGTTATGAGAGCGAAATCGATGTGAACAAATTGTTGTGAGAGCAAGTCGTTGCGCTCACTTATCAAATCATTAATTATGAGATCGATTTCCTTATCAAATCATTGCGAAGGCAAATTGATACGAGATCGATTTCTTAACAAATCGTTATGAGAGTGAAATCGATGTGAACAAATCGTTGTGAGAGCAAGTCGTTGCGCTCACTTATCAAATCGTTATGAGATCGATTTCCTTATCAAATTATTGCGAAGGCAAATCGATACGAGATCGATTTCTTAACAAATCGTTACAACCATTTAGCAAATCTTTGTGAGATCGATTTCTTAACAACTCGATGCGCTCACTTAGCAAATCGTTATAGCGCTTGTTACTATGACACTTAAAACTGAAATCGATGTATATGAATTAAACATCGACTTTATCATTATAGTGCGCCATATTGCATCAATGTGAGACTCAGCATTTTGCTATGAGATTGATGCGACACAGATGAAACAAAAATATTTACGAGACTCATCATCTGTTAAAGGGATTGATGCAACACAGTTGAAGCAAAAATATTTATGAGTACCTATATTTTATTATCATCTAAATGCATCATATATTTTGTTATCACCAAAATACCAAGAACACAGATAACCATAGATTGGTTCAACACTGTCTAGTCTTGTTTATGCATATTCTAATGTAGCATCATGTCATATAGTTATGCATTGGCTTAAAAGTGAATAACCTACATGAAATCATAATGATTTGAATATCTATTCTAAGCGCAATGATTGATTTAATGTCATTTACCATGTGATCATATGATTGAGATATGTTGAACCACTCCTATATTTTACCCTTATATTTTGGTGATAACAAATTTATGATTCATTTAATATTATTAAAATATTTAATATCATGTTTTCCTAATAAATATAAATTTTTGGAATTATCGATGTGTTGTACACTAAAATGCTAAATCGATGTTTATTAAATATACATCAATTTCTGTTCAAAGTACCACATCGATTGCTTTCACTAAACAACGATTTGATAGCCGTATCGATTTGTTAAGTGAAACAACGATTTGGTTGCCACATCGACTCGATAAGTGAAAACATCGATTTGCCTCTCACAACGATTTGTTAAGTAAAAACATCGATTTTGGTCTACACAACGATTTCATAAGTGTCGCATCGATTTGGTCTCTATAACGATTCGATCATCATAACGATTCGATAAGTCACAATAGCGACTTGGTCAATGTAACGATTCGATAAAGCAAACAACGATTTGTTTATAATGATTTGCTTAACAATCCGGTCAAACAACGATTTACTTTCACTAAACAACGATTTAATAGCCATATCGATTTGTTAAGTGAAACAACGATTTGGTTGCTGTATCGATTTGATAAGTTAAACAACAATTTGATTATTGTAACGTTCCGATAAGGCAAACAATGATTTGCTCTTTCTTAAACATCGATTTCCATTATATTTCAAATATGTTTGGCACCTAATGAAAAGTCAAAAATGTCTTTGACAAAAGATTTTCTTTATCTCTTTAGATCTCTTCTCTCCTGTCAGACAGAAAGGTGGTCACCTACTACTTCTGGGGAGAAAACAGGAAGCATAGAGGTATGTGAGCTTTTTGACAGAAACACTCTCTTCTATGCTTGTAGACCTCGTAGACCACAAAATATCAGAAGAAAGAGAAGATGAGCAACAGCTAGAAGAGTTCCAACGGATCTACTCAACGGATTTGTTCAAAGATGTTCATATAAAAGATGAAGCAAAGCTGAAGAACAAGTGAACAGAGCTTTCCTGAAGATCTTTGAAGGAGTGTGCATCCTGTGAGGAACCTCAACTCCACATACACTCAAAGAAAGATAGAAGAGCTCGAGCTAAATCAAGAGAAGCCTTTCATAGCAGAAGTCTTCAACTCTTTCAAGCATTCCTCTCTTCACTCTCTCTCTCTGTGGTCGTTGTAAATTTGGGGGAGAGTCTGTGGCTAAGAGCTAGAGTTCGTAGTGTTCATCTTGTAATAGTTCTTGGTCTGTTCTTTCTTTCTTAGAAAGATCTTTGTCTAGCTGTAGGACTGTATACAGTGTAGAACCTAGCTAGGGGTTTGTGTCTAGCAGAACCGCACTGGGGTTTGTACCAGGAGGTTGGCTTCTTGACCTGTAAAAGAAGGGGGCTGCCTTCTTGCCTGGGAAAGAGAAGAAGACCAGCTGTGGGGTGTTGTAAAGGGGGACTGTACCCTTGGTTAGTAAAATCCAAGAGGTAAATCCCTTGTGTTATTTGTGTGATTGTTTATTTGCTTCCGCACTGGTACACTTTATCACACTTAACTAACCAAACTTTCAAGTGTTAATTTTCTGTGTTTAAGTTTCTATTTCAGATTTCAAAAAAACCTATTCCCCCCCCCCTCTAGGTTAGCTTGCTGCCATACCAAAAGTGCCAACAAGTGGTATTAGAGCGAGGTTCTCTGATCAATCAAGAAGATCCAACGATCTTAGAGAAGATCTATGACAACTCAAGGATATGCTGAAGATCAATCAGTCACCAGACCTCCATTCTTTAATGGAGAGGACTACCAATATTGGAAGATGCGAATGGAATGCTTCATTCGAGGCACAGACTTTGATCTATGGCAGGTAATAGAGGTAGGTGTTTTGTTGTTGCTCCTGCTGCAGGTACTGCTGCTATTACAACAATAATAAGAATAAACTATCTTTAAACTTTAAGGCTAAGAACTACTTATGTTGTGTCTTATCTAAAAGAAATTTATTAGAGTATCTGCTTGTAAATCTACAAAAGAAATGTGGGATAAACTGCAAATAACTTATGAAGGAACAGATAAAGTAAAACAAACTAGGATAGATATTCTTGTCTCACAATATGAACAATTTAAAATGATTCCATACGAAAATATTACTACTATGTATAATAGATTTTCAAGCATAGTAGTAGGCTTAAATTCTCTTGGTAAAACTCTATCTAATGAGGAAATCGTTACAAAGATACTTAGGTCTTTAACTCTTTCATGGACACCTAAAGTAACTGCTATTGAAGAAGCCCATGACTTAACCAAACTTTCTATTGATAACTTAATAGGTTCTCTCATGGCGCATGAAATTAATATGGAGCGTCTATCTGAGAGCTCATCAAAGAAAAAATGTACTAATGCTCTTAAAGTGGCAGCTGCTCCTTCCACTTCTTCTTCTTCTAGCTCAAAAATTACAGGATCTGAAGACCGTGATGTTGATGAAGTACTGTCCAAGCTTCAGAAGATTTTAAAGAAGAAGAAAAATGGATCAAGAAGGATCCAAAGGAAAGAGAAAAAGGAGAAAGAACCAGTCTGCTATGAATGCAAAAAACCTGGACATCTAAGACCAGACTGTCTAAGACTCAAGAAGACTGGTCAACCCAAAAAGTTCAAGAAGCAGCACAAGAAGTTCAAAAGAAAAGCCATGGCGGCTGCTTGGGAAAATGAAGAGGCCACTAGCTCAGAATCATCAAGCTCTGAATTGAAAATCATCAAGTTCTGAGTAGTTTATTTGCAGGATAGACTTGGAGCATCAGGATCAAGGATGCTCAAGGCATTGGTGATTGCTAGCTCTTCATCCAACTAACATTTGAAGAGGGAGTAGTCATTAATTTATTTTAAAATTTCAGTAATACTAACAATGTTTTGCAAGTCTCATTCAGGTAGAGTCTCTCATTAAGAGGGAGCACAGACTAAGGGGAGCTATTCTTTAATGTCAATCATTGTTGAACCCCTCAATGGTAAGAAATTTTCACAAAGGGGAGAGAATGCATGGTAAGATCCTTCCTTTTGGTTAGTGACAAAAAGGGGGAGAATTATCTATGATTTTCTGTATTTTCAATGCTTTAAGTATTTTCGTCAGAAATTCTCGTAAATTTTGTCATCACCAAAAAGGGGGAGATTGTTGAACCACTCCTATATTTTACCCTTATATTTTGGTGATAACAAAATTTATGTATCATTAAAAATATTTAATATCATGTTTTCCTAATAAATATAAATTTATGGAATTATCGTTGTGTGTTGTGCACTAAAATGTTGAATCGATGTTTATTCAATATACATCGATTTCTGTTCAAAGCGCTACATCGATTTGCTTTCACTAAACAACGATTTGATAGCCGTATCGATTTGTTAAGTGAAACAACGATTTGGTTGCCACATCGACTCGATAAGTGAAAACATCGATTTGCCTCTCACAACGATTTGTTAAGTAAAAACATCGATTTCGGTCTACACAACGATTTCATAAGTGTCACATCGATTTGGTCTCTATAACAATTCGATCATCATAATGATTCGATAAGTCACAATAGCGACTTGGTCAATGTAACGATTCGATAAAGCAAACAACGATTTATTTATAACGATTTGCTTAACGATCTGGTCAAACAACGATTTACTTTCACTAAACAACGATTTGTTAGTCGTATCGATTTGTTAAGTGAAACAACAATTTGGTTGCTATATCGATTTGATAAGTTAAACAAGAATTTGATCGTTGTAACGTTCCGATAAGGCAAACAACGATTTGCTCTTTCTTAAACATTGATTTCCTTTATATTTCAAATATGTTTGGTGCCTAATGAATAGTCAAAAATGTCTCTGATAGAAGATTTTCTTTTATCTCTCTAGATCTCTTCTCTCCTGTCAGACAGAAAGGTGGTCACCTACTACTTCAGGGAGAAAATAGGAAGCATCGAGGTATGTGAGCTTTTTGACAGAAATAATGTTTTATCTAAACACTCTCTTCTATGCTTGCAGACCTCGTAGACCACAAAATATCAGAAGAAAGAGAAGATGAGCAACGGCTAGAAGAGTTCCAACGGATCTCCTCAACGGATTTATTTAAAGCTGTTCATATAAAAGATGAAGCAAGGCTGAAGAATAAGTGAACAAAGCTTTCCTGAAGATCTTTGAAGGAGTGTGCATCCTGTGAGGAACCTCAACTCCATATACACTCAAAGAAAGATAGAAGAGCTCGAGCCAAATCAAGAGAAGCCTTTCATAGCAGAAGTCTTCAACTCTTTCAAGCCTTCCTCTCTTTAGTCTCTCTCTATGTGGTCATTGTAAATCTGGGGGAGAGTCTGTGGCTAAGAGCTAGAGTTCATAGTGTTCATCTTGTAATAGCTCTTGGTCTGTTCTTTCTTTTCTAAGAAAGATCTTTGTCCAGCTGTAAGACTGTATACAGTGTAGAACCTAGCTAGGGGTTGTGTCTAGTAGAACCGCACTGGGGTTGTACCAGGAGGTTGGCTTCTTGACTTGTTAAAGAAGTGGGCTGCCTTCTTGCCGGGAAGAGAAGAAGACCAGCTGGGGTGCTGGGTGTTGTATTGTCCTTGAGGGGACTGTACCCTTGGTTAGTAAAATCTCAAGAGGTTGCTTGGGAACTGGAAGTAAGACTTCCATGTGGGAAGGGCCGAACCAGGATAAATCCCTTGTGTTATTTGTGTGATTGTTTATTTGCTTCCGCACTGGTACTCTTTATCACACTTAACTAACCAAACTTCCAAGTGTTAATTTTCTGTGTTTAAGTTTCTATTCAGATTTCAAAAAAAACCTATTCCCCCCTCTAGGTTAGCTTGCTGCCGTACCAAAAGTGCCAACAAGATATGTTATATTCGTAATCTGTCCTGCCCATAATTGAAAGGTGATAAATGTTAAAAGTACTGCAACCATGAAATAGATTGAATTGCATACATGTTATGCATGTTTGTTACTTGCTTTCCGTAACGTTTTAACTAGTGGATTGTGGATTGAGACACGCTCTACATGTCACATTGCGTAAATGGAATTAAGCAACCTGCACACTTTATCTAAACTCTCCTTGGATACAAATCCCTTAGGCTATATCATATAGACCTCTTTCTCAAGGTTGCCAATGAGGAATGTGGTTTTAATGCCCATCTACTAGATCTCATAATCACATTGTGTTGTAATGGCCAATAAAATTTTGATGGACTTTAGCATAGCAATGGGCGAGAAGGTCTCATCATAGTCAACACCTTATCTTTGACGATATCTTTTAGCCACTAGTCTCACCTTATAGGTCTCTACCTTTCTATCTACTCAAATCTTCCTCTTAAAGATCCAGTTGCATCCAATGAGTACTATACCCTCAGGTGGATCAACTTGATTTCAAACCTTGTTGGAGTACATAGAGTCTATCTCAAAATTCATAGTCTCTAGCCACTTCCTGGAGTCCATGCTCATAATAGCCTCCTCATAGGTTTGAGGATTAATATTCTCAGAGTCCTTTCCCATGATAGTCCCACATATCTCTTAGGAGAGATATGAACTCTACTTGACCTATGTAAAGTTAAAATTTATATGATAGGTATCTGAACAAATTTTTCCTACAGAATGGTGTTTGATCTATGTTCTCCAACCTCACTTAATTCTATCAGGTTGCCACTATTTTCACCAAGAATTAATGTGTTCCTTCTCAAGAAACACTGCCCTCTTGGAAACAAATACCTTTTGATCCTCATAGTGATAGAAATGATACCCACAAGTTTTCTTAGGGTATCCTACATAGATGCACCATTCCATCCTCAATTCTAACTTTTCAGGATGGTGTCTCTTAATGTGGGTAGGGTAGCCCCAAATCTTAACAAACTTAAGATTGGGCTTCTTCCCTTTCCATATCTCATATGGAGTGGACACTAATGCCTTAATTGAAATTCTTTTCATAAGGAAAGCTATAGTTTCCAAAGCGTATCCCCATAATGACATGGGTAGGTCAACAAAGCTCATTATAGACAGCACCATGTCTAACAGTGTGCGATTCCTTCTTTCTGATACACCATTGAGATGAGGTGTATGAGAAATCGATTGGGTTAGGATCCCAAGGCCCTTGAGAAAATAGGTGAACTTTGTACTCAAGTATTCTTATCCTTGATCTGATCAAAGGGTCTTGATACTCTTTCCAATCCGATTCTTTACTTCATTCTTATATTCTCTAAAATTCTCAAAGCCCTCAAATTTGTACTTCATTGGGTAGACATGTTCATACCTAAAGAAGTCATCAATGAATATAATGAAGTAGGAGTACCCAGTCCTGTAGCAGTGTCGCAGTAGACACTAGCGTGGAGAGGGCTGGTAGGGGCTCCGAGATCTTTGAATAACATGCAACAAAAATTAATAACATGCAGATATTTGAATTTTTAAAAGAAAAATTAAGGCATGGACTTTATCTTAATTTTCTCCCACTATTTTCTTGCGATACACGACACCCTCTATCATGTCAATTGGAAGTTCTGCAAACTTTTTGCGGGAATCTGGATCCAATTGATGTCTTGGTATGATCTTGGGGGACTTAACCAATCATACCAAGCCCAAAAAGGTAGGCAACTCTTGCCAATCACAACTCCTAGTGATTCTCATTATATTCGGCCTCCAAACTATCATAGCCTCTATGGACTCAACAAACCATGAAGTTCAGTTAAGTCAAAAACATCATTACAGGATGAGTATGGTTCGATGATATGGCCTCGAGGGACTCAACCAAACATATCATGTCCCCAAGTCACTAGTGACATCTCCATGTCATAGGCTAGATCTTATATCCCAATATAGATGAGCCTCGAGGGACTCGACCAACTCAACCCATATCAAGAAATAATTTCTGCCCTAAAACACATGGGTCAATCTTATTTCCTAACGCTTACCGACTTAATATTATTAATAGAGGGGTTTTAAATTAATTTGGTCTCATAGGTAAATAATGCACGTCCCACACATACATTTAACCAATATTTACATCACATACAAATATGTACCTAGTTGGTGTAGAAATAAATAACTAAATAAATATAAATATAAATAACCACATCGGATGATGATGAACCAGATACTAGAGTGATCAAGCCAAAGCCAAAGGCTTGATCACTAAACCCTATGTGTGTCTTGATACATCTTATGCACAATAATTATCCATCTTGTCCTCATCAATTCTGTCGATAACTCCACACTCCCGCTACGCCTTCTTATAATTACAACTTAATCACAAGCATGCAGGCTTAGAATATACACTTTATTCAATAAGAATCTTGATCTTACAAAGGGAGATATAATTTAGGGGGAGGTAGAATTTTACAACTCAGATTTAGAAAAAGAGAGAGAGGAGACTTGTAGGCTCTAATAAACCACCACACACGTTATTACATTAAGGTTTATGATCATCCATCCACAACATACATATCAAAAGTAGGGGTGTAAACGATCCGAGTTGAGCCGAATAACACTCAGCTCGAACTCGACTTGTTTATTTTTATCAACTTCGAACTTGGCTCGATACTCGCCGAGTACTTATATTTTTTTTGAACTGGCCTGATTCATTTTTACAATGTTCGAACTTGGTTCGACGAGCTACTCGTTTACATAAATGAGCCAAAACTCGAGCTGAAACCGAGCTCGCTTGCACAAGTTCAAGAATGCTCAAACTTGCACAATTTTAATAATTGTAATTCAAATCGGACTCGAATTTGAGGTTAAAAAATTTTAAATTATCTTGGCTTAGCCGAGTTCAACTCGGACTCGAGTTGAAGCTTGGAGGGTGGGCTAGGAAAGGAACACGTTGAGTTGGGCCTATGGGATACCATTTTATAGCCACTCCATCTGGCATGTAATTTCTAACACCCGATATGGGATTAATAGAACTACACCAGTACACCACACAGGGACGCGTCTAATGCAAGGGGTGAGCAAGGTGGGTGGTGGGTGCAAGGGGTGGGGAGGCCAGAAAAGGCCATTGTGGACACCGTGGGCACCGTCGCGCAGGCATCCTCCAATCCTGCTGCCAATGGATCTGTCGAACACTAGAAGAAATGGTGCAATAGAGACCGAATTTGAGACCGAATTATTCTCACTAAGCTTTAGTATTAGTGACCGAAAACATTTCGGTCACTATTCAGTCTCAGATCTGAGACCGAATAGTGACCGAACAAAATTTGGTCACTAGTTCTATCTTTTAGCGGGTTTACAGGTGAAACTTTGTGACTGAATATTTTGGTCACAAATTCGGTCTCAGATCTGAGACTGAATGTGACCGAAAGTTATTCGGTCACAATATTGTTATGCGGGTGTGTGCGAACAAAATGTTTCAGTCACTATAGCCCTTTTATCCCCCCGACTGTCGACGCCTCTCCTCTCTTCACTCTCCCTCTCTCTCGCCGATGCCGAGCTCGCGCCACCACACCGTTGTTGCCGCTCCCTCGCCTCTTTTCTTTTCTCCCCTCTCTTGTTCGCCCCAACCAGAGGTCACCGCCATCGCCCCCGCCATCGGACAGTGCCGCCGTTGCCCCCGTCACCGGACAGAGCTGTCGACGCCCCCCCCCCCCCCCCCCCGGACAGGGCCGCCGTCACCCCCACTGCGGCCCAGTCCCCGCCGTCGTCATCGGACCCCATCGCCACCGCTGCTGTCGGTAAGTTCTTTCTCTGTCTCTCTGTCTGTCTGTGTGTGTGTGGATGAGGGTGGCTGGCTATGGGAGGGGGGAGGGAGGCCGGCTGTGGGAGGGGGGAGGGAGGCCGGCTATGGGTGGGGAAGGGAGGGGGTGGGTGTGTGGGTGAGGGGGTCAACTATGGGTGGGGATGAGGGTGGCCGGCTGTGGGAGGGGGTGGGGGAGGCCGGCTATGGGTGGGGAGGGGAGGGGGTGGGTGCTGTGGGTGAGGGGGCCGACTGAAATATGCAGGGGAGCTAATTTTCACCCACTTTGGCTTCATCATATGCAACTATGTATGCATAGAGAACTCCCTCAAATCTGCATATATTTCTCTGCAAATGTTACTTTGCAACTGGGTCACCCAAGCTTCCATGCCTAGAAAGCAACAACCGTCCTTGGATCAAAAGCCCACCAATCCATAGCTATAAGTCATTATAAAGAGAGGAACCACTCATCTCTCTCTCCACCCCCCTCTCTCTCTTGGATATCTGCATCAAGATTAGATAAGAATGGATTCCTCACCTTCCATTTTTCTAAGTGTTAACCTGCAGTACATATTTAAGTGTGCGTCGGTTGTTAAGATGGGGTATGGTTCTCAAATAAGAACTTGATAAAGACGGGGGCCTGCATGATAGGACACCTTATTCTATTTGGTTAAACATGATTTTTTTCTTATTCGTTACTGGATGGCCATTTTTATCTGTTTGGAAAAACCGTCTCCATCTTTAGATGCGTCTTGTCTTAGATACCTCCTGAATTATATGTAGTTTGACTCACCTTCTTAATTTGGTGATCAATGGTCACCAGACAAGTAAGAAAAAATATACATGTTAACATAGGCTAATGCAAGATCAACATATTTCTTAAGAATTTATACTATTTTTAAAATTTGTCTGTCTGAATCCTAAATAGGCCTAAGAAAGCACGGTTTATGGGCTAGAAAATTTAAATTTTCTCACATCATCTAACTACATTATTACAGAGAACATACATATGTGTAGATTATATATCTGACCAATACAAGAATAGATCAAACAGGAAATATGCCCATTAACATAGTCTTTAATTTTTCCTACCATCTAGTTTCAAGTCACATCCACAAGGAAGGGAAATGGAAAACAGCAGGGAGGGGGATTGAAAATACATTTTGTGCATAATGTTTCAACATATATAGGAAAAAAATATTGAAACAAAGGGGGAAAATTATCCTCATCTTAAATACCGAGGAAAAACATGTAGACTTTTTCTTCCTTTGTACAACAAGTCTTGCAGGGAAAAAACAGGTTCTACAACTACAAGACCATTAAGATATATATGTGCAGATTCCTTCTCTCACATATCATTTTGCAGATTATAATAGTAGTCTCTTTGCAAATCATAACTTGGCCTTCACAAAGAGCTGAGCGTTGCCCTTTGCTCATGTGGCAGTGGCAGCCTTGACACATATCACAGCTAGGTCTGAACCCTGTCTTAATTTAGATATGTTAGAACCACAAGAACATATAATGTGTAATGGAGACATACAACCCCAAGGTGGTGGTTTCTCCTGCTCCTCCTCTGATCTGTAAACTGTTGCCCCATTTGACAAGCCCAGAGGGGGAGTGAATGGGTCTTTAAAATTTATTTACTTAATACCTGTACTTAAAACATGCATACAAAAATATTCTTCGATGAAGGTAGTGAAGGTTAGTGTAAACAACAAACACACAAAAAGTAATCACACAACGCAAGGAATTATCCTGGTTCGGACCTCCTCTCCTTAGGAGTCCTACGTCTAGTCCCTGAGCAACAACTCAGGATTTCACTATCTAGGGTACAGTCCCCCTATGGACACTACAACACCCAGCCACATCTGGTCTTCCTTCACACGAAGGGAACTACACACCTTGGATCCCACCAGGTCTTCCTTCACACGAAGGGAACTACACACCCTGGATCCCACCAGATCTTCCTTCACAACTGAAGGGAAACATGCACAGCAATCAATGAAAAAGAGATCAAGCCCCTAGATCAGGGTTTAACAAGCCAAGATCTGAAGCTAACAGAACTGAGAGCACAAGATCTAAACAATGCACACTCCCTCAGAACTTCACAGGCTCTCTTAGGATTTGAATCACATCGCAGAGAGCAAAGAGCTATGAACTTATGGGAATGAGGCTAGGCTCTTTTCTAGAGAACTCGCAGACAACTTAAACTCAGTTGCTTGGAAGCGATGTCTCTAAAAGATATCTTCTCTGGAGTTTCACTCTTGCTTATATATATATATCTCTTGTTTGAAATTTGAACGTTGAGAGGTCCGTTGTCTCTACGCTTTGTTTACGTTAGACTGCTTGACACTGGAAGCTTCCAGTCAACAGTCTTTTATCCATTTGTGCACGCAAAGAGATAGGATCTTCTGTAATATCCTTTGGCTTCTATTTTGTCCAACGTTGTATCACTAGAGCTGTCAGTGACCTGCATATATTAAATGCTAGAACAGTAGACAACTAGGCTGTCTCTTGTTGTCAGTTAACGTTAGGGCAAGAGTTTATAGAAATAGTAATGCCATTTTGCTATATCTAAAAGATGCATACAGAGTAAGCACGATAATGGACGATATCGTCTGCATGCATGCAGAGATACATTCAGTCTTCATTAAATGCACAGATGTTAGAAAGATATGTGCGAAGACTTTTACTATTCAACGCTGTTAAATATCAAGTCGTTATAAACATAAAATCGATGCATTCGTGACTTATGAAATTGTTATGCACTAACCGCCAAATTGTTGTAACTTAGCATCAAATCGTTATGTTTCTACAAAAGAATCGTTATTATCAAGACGATATAATCAAATCGTTATGAGTTACAAGCAAATCATTATGATTACTAAAGAAGTCGATGCACGAAGCAAATCGTTATGAGTTACAAGTAAATCATTATGATTACTAAAGAAGTCGATGCGCGAAGCAAATCGTTATAACGTCTTAAGGAATCGTTGTGATGAGCAAATCGTTACGATGACTAAAGGAATCATTGCGATGAGCAAATCGTTACGATGACTAAAGGAATCGTTGCGATGAGCAAATCGTTACGATGACTAAAGGAATCGTTGTGATGAGCAAATCGTTACGATGACTAAAGGAATCGTTGCGATGAGCAAATCGTTACGATGACTAAAGGAATCGTTGCGATGAGCAAATCGTTACGATGACTAAAGGAATCGTTGCGATGAGCAAATCGTTATGATGGCTAAAGGAATCGTTGCGATGAGCAAATCGTTACGATGACTAAAGGAATCGTTGCGATGAGCAAATCGTTACGATGACTTAAGGAATCGTTGCGATGAGAAATCGTTACGATGACTAAAGGAATCGTTGCGATGAGAAAATCGTTACGATGACTAAAGGAATCGTTGCGATGATCGTTACGATGACTAAAGGAATCGTTACGATGACTAAAGGAATCGTTGCGATGAGCAAATCGTTACAGGAACGATTTCTGTTTAAATCTAAATGATGTTTCATGTTATGAGGAAATCGTTAAGGCACTTATGAAATCTTTACAGTTCTACCAAAATCGTTGTAGCATAAGGAAAGTCGATGTGGACTTAGAGAAATTTTATGCTGAACTTAATATTGCTTCAGAAAGGTAATACTTACCTAATTTGCTTGATTTTCCTGTAGTATTTCTGTGCTCAAGAATTATGGAATATGTGTTAGTAATCTTTGACATGGTTTTGTTAATCACCAAAATAAATGTATAATTAATGAAAATTACATGGGGACAGACTGATTATCAATCTCCCCCTTTTTGGTGATGACAAAACTTAACAAAAAATATGAATAATCGAAAGCTTTTGAAAATGTATTTCAGAAAAGCTAGGTAGTTCTCCCCCTTTTTGTCATTAAGTAAAAAGATAAATTTTGACAAAGAAGAGGAAAAAATATGTAAGAGAGAATCACATAACCAAATATATTGGATTAAATTTGAGGAGGTACAAGAAGATAGACTAGAGGAGAAAGAAGAGAGGAATGTTGAGAAATAATGGCCCAAGCCTTAACCTCCTGGTCTTAAAAAATTGTTGGAAAACCCCAGACTCTATAGAAAATGAGTCACCCATGGAAGGGATCATGCACTTAATGTAAAGCTGCCGCTGATCTTCCAAGAAGAGCGCATACTGATCCTTGTCAAGAGTAAATCTGAAGTGACTGCTCTTCCCAAAACTGGCACGCTGAAGGAAACAATTAAGAGTGATAGGATAGAAGATCTGGTGATCATGCATGTCCTTCTTCAAAGAGCTGAAAGCTGAATACCTTGAAGCCCATTGAACATACAGTTCTTGAACTGGATTAATGGAATTCAGGTCCAAGAAGGCTTCAGCAGATAGACGAGGCTTGCCTGCCCTGACCAAGGAACTATTTACTGATTCCAACTGGAGAGCGGATTGATGGTAGTGCTTTTCCCAGTCTGTGGGAGAAAGCCTTTCACATTCGGAAATTAACGGAGCTAGAACTTCAGAGGAGAGGTGGCCCAAGTGATATTCTCTGAAGATAAATCTCTGAAATGAGGGGAGGCGACCCTGCTTAGCTGACAGTCGTCCCATTACACGAGCAAATCTCTCAAAAGCATGAGAGCCAGCGGAGGAGTCAAACACTAAGGAGTGTAACTTGGGCAGGAAAACTATATCAGGCATTTTGAGGGTTGTGAAATCTACTTTGAAGGAGCAATTTACAGGCTGTTCTGTCCGGAGGAGAGCAAGAGCTCCATGGAATTGACCAAACTGAACCTCAGGGATCTTGTTAAGATAGCAGTAATCGCTATAAAGCTAAAAATACCTTGATATTCTGATTTCTTTAAGAATGAACTGGGCCCAGAGAGTTTGATGATGAAGAACAAACCACTTAGAGAGAGTGAGTGGGTGATCTCGACAAGAAATGCTATCTACTCTGGCAGCGAGGTATTTATTATAGAGAGACTTGTGCCCTTTTGCCCACTGATCTTCAGTCTTGCACTCAGCCAGATGAAAGATTTTTGATTGGTCGGCTTTGGACATATGGCAATAAGGAAGAATAATGTGTAGGTGATCAGTTAGGTTGAGATGGGGAATGCCAAAAGTGGTGGAAAGAATGCATTTTTGAAGATATTCACAGTAGATTTGTCTCCTTTGGTTTTCAACAGTGAGGGAGAACCAAAGAGGAGGAAATTTGGGTGTAGAGAGTATAGCTACATAAGTGGAGAGTTTCCTCTTTTTCTGAACAGGACTGGGGGGATTAGGCCTGTGAACATGAGTGGCAACTGCCAGGATTGAGGTGAGTGTTGAGCGTTCAAACTCATCCTCAACTTGGGTGAAAAAAGCGCTGGCAAGTTGTGGGTTTTCAGGTATGAATGTAATGGATGAAGGTGGAGTAGGAGGATGAATAAATGATCTTGGAGTAATGGTGGAAGAAGGTCTTGTGAAAGAATGACCAGATGAGGAGGAGGCTCCAGCGGATGAGGAAGCTGGAGTATTTGCAATGACAGATGGAGGTGGAGGAATGATTAGAGAAGAGGTAGGAAAGAAGAGAGATTGAGATGGAAAAGGAGTTGGTGAGGATATGGTGCGGGGCATAGGTTGTTTAAAAGAGGGTGGTGCTTGAGGTTCTGTGGATGAGGATGGTGGTGAAGAAGGGGCTGGTGTTGCAAGGAATGAAGGCTTAGGGGCTTCAGGAGCAACTGCTGGCTCTTCTACACCGGACTGCACATCCTTGGAGATCACTGGCCCTGCTGGTTCCATCTGAACTGCCTGAGGCTTGGACAGACCTGCTGGTTCAACCACAATGAGCCCAGATGGCTCGACTTCTTCTACTTGCTGCCTGGTCTGAGAAGGCTCTTGCTCACTGACCTCAACTAGAGGGACTACTTCTGCCGTCCCTGGTGGCCCTGCCTCTTGCTCACTTGGCCCTGATGGCCTTGGAACATTTGCTTCACTTGGCCCTGATGGCCTTGGAACATCTGCCTTCAAAATCTCAGAAAGCATTGTCTTCATGGTGCCCATTTCCTTATTAAACCACTTCATGGCATTTCTTATCTGAGATATTTCTTTGGAGGTTGAGGCCTGGCTTATAAGAATGGAATTCACGTTTGACTGTACAGAGCACATGATCTCACCTTGAGCATCCAACCTTTTAATGACAGGCTTCAAATTTACCTTCTTCTTATCTTCCTTAGCCTTTTGAGTGCTATTCTCTTTCTTTTGCTTGCCTTGTCAACGGGCTCCTCAAAGTTAGCATGGTCTGCATCTGATCTTTCATTCACAGGAACACCTTCAGTGTGCTCCCCCTGAGTCTCACCATCATTCAAAGTTTCTTCTTCAGTAGGCACACTTTCTAAGAGAATATCAGTGTGTGCTGCTTGGGCTGGATCTTCTTTTTCTACAGGAATATTAGTGTGGCCTGATGTCACACCAGTCTCTTCTTGAATTTCCTCTGACACTGAATGCTCCCCCTCAATGAGAGCATCTTCCAAAACAACATCTTCTGACACAGTTTCTTCAAGGTGGCCTAATGCACAGCTTCTTCTACAGAACTGCCATCGCCTTCTGGAATAACTGGAGTGCTTTGGATGGAATCTAGGACATCTCGGAGCACCGAAGCTACTATGGAGAAGGGTAGAGGTTCCTCTGATATTGATCCAACATGGACAATAATCTCAGGAGGGATGCCCTCAATTCTTCTATCAATTTCTTCCACTACTGCTCCTACAAGAGCTACTGAAGCTTCCTCTGCACCTACTCTTTCCACTGCTACTGCTTCTACTGAATCTTCTGCTGCTGCTGCTATTTCTGCTACTACCTCTTGCTGGACTTCTTGGGCTTCGCCAATTATGGCCTCACCCTCAGCCACAGAGGTCTTGGACCATACACCATTTACTATTGAAAAACCACTCTTTCTCAAATTTCTGGACCTAATTGCTTGGTCCATCTTCTCAACTACTGCTCCAGATAGATGTATGCCATAATGTTTGAAAAACTTGGTGAGCAGGTGGGCATAGGGCAAGGATACATTTAACTTGCTCTTAGTATCCCAAATTTGATCATGAGCAAACTTCATTCTTTCAATAATCACTGCAGCCATATTTACTTCCTGGTTCTGAATTGCCCAAAACATCATATCTGAATCTGCTTTAGTACAGGTTGAAAAGGTAGCACTTCTAGGAACCAAAATCTGACAGACTATAAAGTGTAGAAGGCGATTGAATGCATTCAATTGATTGATATCCAATTTACCATCTTTCAACCTAAATCCTGGACCAACAATTCCTAGACCCTTTGCCTGGGTATCCACAGAGTGGATCCCACTGTGACCAGACGTGCTCACACCAAACAGGGTCTTCAGAAGCTCATGGTTAATCTTGATCTGGACTCCCTTGACAGAGGATGTCAAGGACCCATCTGCCTCTGATCGCAAACATACATAAAAGGCCTTCACGAGGTCTGGATAGCTTACCTCTTAGAAGGTTGAGATTTCCGTCCTTTGCATCCTGTTCATAGCGGCCACTATGCTGTGCATACCATTCTTCTCAAGATCTGCAACATCTACTGCCTTATTTCCACATAGCTTAGTTTTCACAAAAGTGAACCTCTCCTGCTGCTCGGCTGTGAGAAACTCAGCGCTGTAGCCTCCAAGACTGCCGGAAACAACTGATGCGGACATGGATTTGGGTGGAGAAGGGTTTCTAGAGGGTGGAGATGGAAGTAGGAAAGAAAGCCCTCAAGAAATTTTTCGCGGGAAGAAGAGAGAGACTTCAAACTTGCAGAGAGTCGATGCCGGAGTCGTTAGGGTATCGGCTCTGGCAAGCGAACGAAAGAGGGAAAAAGGGTAAAGGTAGGAGGTGAATCGTTTCTACATCGATTTCGGAGTAAATAAATGCTTTATCGAAAAGTGAGGCGCCAACCGGGAAGGCAAAAAACGACAAAAGTATTTGACCAGTTTGAAAGCCTTTATAAAAGAGAACCGCCAAGGAAAATAATATGAATTTTTTTTTGCTTAAAAGCCAGGGAGAGAAAATTTACTTAAATTCTGAAAATTTATGTTTCAGTTCTAAGCAGAAATCTCTTCACAAATTACACATGCCCAATTCCCTTCTAAGAGATGTGAATCTCTCTTCGGATAAGGCTTTTGTGAAGATATCTGCTAACTGACCATTTGTATCAATAAAGAAAATTTCTAAATTGCCATTAGCTACATGATCCCGAATGAAATGATATCTAACCTCAATATGCTTGGTCCTTGAATGCTGTACTGGATTTTTGGTGAGGTTTATTGCACTGGTGTTGTCGCATAATAATGGAATTGTCTTGATATGTAGTCCATAATCCTCAAGTTGTTGCTTGATCCACAGGAGTTGTGTACAGCAACTTCCAGCAGCTACGTACTCAGCTTCAGCTGTTGACAGTGCTACTGAGTTTTGTTTCCTGGAGGACCATGATATCAAGCAACCTGCAAGAAATTGACAACAACCACTGGTGCTTTTTCTATCTATTTTGCATCCAGCATAATCAGCATCTGAGTATCCCACTAAGTTAATTTCACATGATTTGGATACCACAGACCTAAGTCATGAGTTCTAGATAGGTATCTAAAGATTCTTTTAACTGAAATCAGATGTGATTCTCTAGGATCAGCTTGGTATCTAGCACACATACATACACTAAACAAAATATCAGGTCTGCTAGCTGTTAGGTAAAGTAAAGAACCTATCATACCTCTGTAGTTCTTTTGATCTACTTTCTTACCATTCTTGTCACTGTCCATCCTTGTTGATGTGCTCATAGGTGTTGACAGTGGCTTGGCATTGTCGAATCCAAATTTCTTCAGAAGCTCTTGGTGTATTTTGCTTGACAGATGTGGGTCCCATCTTTTCCTTGCTTGATTTGTAGTCCAAGGAAATAGTTGAGCTCCCCCATCATGCTCATCTCGAATTCTCCCTGCATCAACTTTTCAAAATACTTGCAAAGGGATTCATCAGTAGATCAAAAAATTATGTCATCTACATAAATTTGAACAAGTAGTATATGGTTGACCTTTGACTTTATAAAAAGAGTGCTATCTACTTGACCTCTATTGAATCCATGGTTTAAAAGAAAAGAGCTAAGCCTTTCATACCAGGCTCTAGGTGCTTGCTTTAAACCATACAATGCCTTATGAAGTTTAAAAACATGATTAGAAAATTCCGTGTCATCAAAACCTGGGGGTTGTTCCACATAAACTTCTCCTTGATAAAACCATTTAAAAATACAGATTTGACATCCATTTGAAATAGTTTTAAATCCAAAGCTGATGCATAAGCAAGTAAAATTCTGATATCCTCAAGTCTAGCTACAGGTGCATAGGTTTCGTCGAAATCTATGCCTTCCTCTTGGGAATAGCCTTGAGCTACCAGTCTGGCCTTGTTTCTTAAGATCACACCAGTCTCATCCAATTTGTTTCTAACACCCACTTGGTGCCAATAACTGGATGGTCTGATGGTCTGGGAACAAGTGACCATACTTGGTTTCTCTTGAATTGATTAAGTTCATCTTGCATGGCTATAATCCAAGATTCATCAGTGAGAGCTTCATTGACTGTCTTAGGCTCAATCTGAGAAACAAATGCTAGATAATCACAAGGTATTACATTACCTCTTGTTCTTACCCCTACAGATGGATCACCAATGATGTTCTCGGATGGGTGATCCTTTTTGTATCTCCACTCCTTTGGAAGATTTTCATTGTAATGTCCTTTTGTTGCAGGTCTTCCAGAGGTGGATCATCCTTGTCTTCAATTGATGTATCCTTTAATTTCTTAGACAATTCATCTGCATCATCAATGTCACTATCTTCTTCCTTTCTCAAGGAAGGGTTAGTTTCATCAAAAATAATATGTACAGACTGCTCAATTAATAAAGTGCGTTTATTAAACACTCTATAGCCTTTGGGTTTAGAAGTGTACCCCATGAAGATGCCTTCATCTGATTTGGCATCTAACTTACCAATATCCCTTTTTCCATTATTGTGGATGAAGCAAGGACATCCAAATGTTCTAAAGTGACTGATCTTTGGCTTCTTTCCCTTGAATAGTTCATAGGCTGTCTTCTTCAGGATTGGCCTGATCATTACCCTGTTAATGATATAGCTTGCTGTGTTCACTGCTTCAGCCCAAAAATATCTTGGCAGGTCATATTCTGATAGCATTGTTCTTGCCATGTCCAATAAGGTTCTATTCTTCCTCTCAGCAACTCCATTCTGCTGTGGTGTCCTTGGTGCTGAGAAGTTGTGCTCAATCCCTTGGTCATCACAGAATTTTGTGAAATTTTCATTTTGAAATTCTCCTCCATGATCTGACCGGATTCCAACAATGCAGTACTTCTTGTCTTTTTGCACCTTTCTGCTGAAACTTACAAAACTTTCGAATGTGTCATCTTTGTGTTCCAAGAATGACACCCATGTGAATCTGGAGTAATCATCCACTATTACGAAACCAAAATTCTTTCCTCCAAGACTCGTGGTCCTCATTGGCCCAAATAAATCCATATGAAGGAGTTCCAAGGGTTTAGAGGTGGTTACCACAGTCTTTGACTTGAAGGAACTCTTAGTGTGCTTCCCTTTTGCACACGGTCTGCAGATTCCATCCAATTTATTGCTGACCTTTGGCAGACCTTCCACAAGGCTTCTCTTTCTGAGCTTGTTCATGCCGTCCAAACTGCAGTGGCCCAATCTTCTGTGCCACAGCTCAGTTGACTGCTCTTTGCTGGCTGCTAAACAGATGTCTTGGTCCTTGAGTTCTTCAAGATAGAGCACATACAGATTCTTTTCTCTGTTGGCTTCGAAGATTACTGCTCCATCCTTCAAGATACTGCACTTGGATTCTTGAAACTTAATCTGATGGCCTTTGTCACAAAGCTGGCTGATGCTTATGAGGTTGTGCTTCAGACCTTTTACACAAAGAACATCTTCTATTATTGGTTTTCCATTACTGCCAACAGATCCAGTACCAATAACAGTCCCTTTTCCATTGTCTCCATAGGTGAATGTTCCTTCTTCAGCTTCTAGATGAGAAAATAATCTTCTATTTCCTGACATGTGTCTTATGCTCGAAGATTTCCCTGAAATAAAAACATTAAGCTTTAGGTACCCAAGTTCTTTTGGGTCCTGGTTGGTTAGTATCATCATTTTTCCTTTTGATTATCCACCTTTTATATTTAGTTGGACATGTAGTCTTGTTGTGACCTAATTTGTTGCAGTGACTGCAATGTTGTTCTAGTTACTTTTTCAGGATATTTAAGGTGAGCTTTGTATGCTATGTCTTGTTCAGGTACAAATTTTGGAGTTGGATATGTCTTAGGGTATACTGTTGTGTCTTCATTATCTAGGGGCGTATAGCCTAGACCATGTTTCCTTTTTCCTGACCGTCTAGCACCTCTCAGTATTAGAGAATTCTTACCATTAGTGAATTTTTTAAGGTATTTGATAGTTTCATTTTCTTCTGTTAAAATTTTGATTTCATTTTTTAGTTTATCTGAATCTTCTTATTTTTCTAATTTTGTTATTTGTTCATTTTTATCTTTTAGATTTTCGCATAGCAATTCATTTCTTCTTTTGAGTTCATTAAGTTGCTTTTCTAGTTGTTCATTTTCTGATTTTAAGTCTGAATTAGTATTCTCTAGACATGTAACATTTTTCTTACTAGCTTTTAGTAATTTAGATATTTCTCTATATTTATCATATAATTCATTAAAAGCGTCTTCTAAGTTATCTGAATCAGAATCATTGCAGGAATCAAAGGATGAGTCAGAGGTTACCTTTTCTGTGATGTCTGCCATGAAGGCTAGGTTAGCCTTTTCTTCTTCCTCGCTGGTTGAACTTGACTCGCTGTCTGAGTCACTGTTGTTGTCCCAAGCTGCTGCCATGGCTTTCTTCTTATGTCTTCTGAACTTTCTTGAACTGTCCTTCTTCTTGAATTCAGTTTTCTTGAGTTTTGGACACTCTGCCCTGATGTGTCCTGGCTTCTTACACTCATAACATAACGGCTCAGCCTTCTTCTGCTCTTTTCCTTCTGACTTCTTGAACTCTTTGTGTTTCTTGAAATGCCTTCTGCCGGATTGGAACTTCTTCTTTTCTAGAATCCGTTGCAGTCTTCTGGATAGCATTGCTTCTTCATCATCACTGTCCTTGCTGCTCTCACTGTTGTCTAATGATTTTTCTGATGAGTCTTCGTCGGCCTTGAGTGCATTTGAGTGCTTCTTCCTGCTAGAGGATTCTCCTAATCTCTCCATGTTAATCTCATGAGCCATAAGGGACCCAATGAGTTTTTCCAGAGACATTCTCTTTAGATCATTTGCCTCCTCAATAGCTGTCACTTTAAGGAGTCCATGTAGGGGTAGAGATCTAAGAATCTTCTGACCATATCTCCCATTTCATAAGTCTTCCCTAGTCCAGTCAACCCATTTGTAATGTTGTGAATCGACTGAACATCTGGGTTATAGATTCTCCTGACTGCATCTGGAACCTTTCATATTGAGTTACCAGAATGTCAATCCTGGTTTCCTTGACCTTGTCCGTGCCTTCATAAGTGATTCTCAATTTTTCCCACATCTCCATTGCGGATTTGCAGGCTGACACTCTATTGAATTCTTTCTTGCTGAGAGCACAACACAAAATGCTTTTAGCCTTACAGTTTAAAGAAATCTTCTTTCTGTCATCATCTGTCCAATTAGCCTTTTCGTTGGTGACTAGGAGATCGCCTTCTTCAACTATGGACCATATCTGGTAGTCATTACCTTGTAGAAAATACTCCATTCTTGTTTTCCAGTAAGCATAGTCTTCTCCATCGAACAATGGTGGTCGGTTGACAGACTGACCTTCATTGTGACTTTGGGCTGCCATGGATCTTTACTCTTCAGATCGTTGGATCTTCTTCTTTGTCGAAGAGACTCGCTCTGATACCACTTGTTGCCCCAGTTGACGAGCCCAGAGGGGGGGTGAATGGGTCTTTAAAATTTATTTACTTAATACCTGTACTTAAAACATGCATACAAAAATATTCTTCGATGAAGGTTAGTGTAAACAACAAACACACAAAAAGTAATCACACAACGCAAGGAATTATCCTGGTTCGGTCCTCCTCTCCTTAGGAGTCCTACGTCCAGTCCCTCAGCAACAACTCAGGATTTCACTATCTAGGGTACAGTCCCCCTATGGACACTACAGCACCCAGCCACAGTTGGTCTTCCTTCACACGAAGGGAACTACACACCCTAGATCCCACCAGGTCTTCCTTCACACGAAGGGAACTACACACCCTGGATCCCACCAGGTCTTCCTTCACAACCGAAGGGAAACATGCACATCAATCAATGAAAAAGAGATCAAGCCCCTAGATCAAGGTTTAACAAGCCAAGATCTGAAGCTAACAGAACTGAGAGCACAAGATCTAAACAATGCACACTCCCTCAGAACTTCACAGGCTCTCTTAGGATTTGAATCACAGCGTAGAGAGCAAAGAGCTATGAACTTATGGGAATGAGGCTAGGCTCTTTTCTAGAGAACTCGCAGAGAACTTAAACTCAGTTGCTTGGAAGCAATGTCTCTAAAAGATATCTTCTCTGGAGTTTCACTCTTGCTTATATATATATATCTCTTGTTTGAAATTTGAACTTTGAGAGGTCCGTTGTCTCTACGCTTTGTTTACGTTAGACTGCTTGACACTTGGAAGCTTCCAGTCACCAGTCTTTTATCCATTTGTGCACACAAAGAGATAGGATCTTCTGTAATATCCTTTGGCTTCTATTTTGTCCAACGTTGTATCACTAGAGCTGTCAGTGACCTGCATATATTAAATGCTAGAACAGTAGACAACTCGGCTGTCTCTTGTTGTCAGTTAACGTTAGGGCAAGAGTTCATAGAAATAGTAATGCCATTTTGTTGTATCTAAAAGATGCATACAGAGTAAGCACGATAATGGACGATATCGTCTGCATGCATGCAAAGATACATTCAGTCTTCATTAAATGCACAGATGTCAGAAAGATATGTGCGAAGACTTTGACTATTCAACGCTGTTAAATATCAAGTCGTTATAAACATAAAATCGATGCATTCGTGACTTATGAAATCGTTATGCACTAACCGCCAAATCGTTGTAACTTAGCATCAAATCGTTATGTTTCTACAAAAGAATCGTTATGATCAAGACGATATAATCAAATCGTTATGAGTTACAAGCAAATCGTTATGATTACTAAAGAAGTCGATCCGCGAAGCAAATCGTTATGAGTTACAAGCAAATCATTATGATTACTAAAGAAGTCGATGCGCGAAGCAAATCGTTATGACGTCTTAAGAAATCGTTGTGACGAGCAAATTGTTACGATGACTAAAGGAATCGTTGCGATGAGCAAATCGTTACGATGACTAAAGGAATCGTTGCGATGAGCAAATTGTTACGATGACTAAAGGAATCGTTGTGATGTGCAAATCGTTACGATGACTTAAGGAATCGTTGCGATGAGCAAATCGTTACGATGGCTAAAGGAATCATTGCGATGAGCAAATCGTTACGATGACTTAAGGAATCGTTGCGATGAGCAAATCGTTACGATGACTAAAGGAATCGTTGCGATGAGCAAATCGTTACGATGACTAAAGGAATCGTTGTGATGAGCAAATCGTTACGATGACTAAAGGAATCGTTGCGATGAGCAAATCGTTACATGAACGATTTCTGTTTAAATCTAAACGATGTTTCAGGTTATGAGGAAATCGTTAAGGCACTTATGAAATCTTTACAGTTCTACTGAAATCGTTGTAGCATAAGGAAAGTCGATGTGGACTTAGAGAAATTTTATGCTGAACTTAATATTGCTTCAGAAAGGTAATACTTACCAAATTTGCTTGATTTTCCTGTAGTATTTCCTGTGCTTAAGACTTATGAAATATGTGTTAGTAATCTTTGACATGGTTTTGTTAATCACCAAAATAAATGTATAATTAATGAAAATTACATGGGGACAGACTGATCATCATAAACTTGGGCAGCCTAAGCAAATTAAGACAGAAGATGCCTGCATAGTTTTCAGCTGGACCAACATCTTTTTCAACTCTTCACTGGGTTTTCTTGTTCATGTTTTTGTGTAGATCTCATCAAGATATCGAACCTAGCCCTCTTGGATCGTCGTTTACTCATAAAACTTAAAAAAATTATAGAACGACTGTAAAACCTACTAAAATGAAAGTCAAAAGCTCAAAAAGGAGAAGAGAAGAAGGAAAATAATTGAAAAGGGTAAAATAAAACTTTCAATTTATCAATTATGGCTACCTAATTAATAAACTCTAAATAATTATATACTCATCTCTTTCACAAGTGAGGAAAAAAAACTAAACCCACAAGCCATAGCTATAGCATTCTTAAACATAAGCTACGTAAAAGATGATATGACTTGCCATGGCATCCTAAATTCTAGTTCGCCCTCTCCTCCTCATCAAAAAGTGAAAATACTATAATATAAAAGAATATATTGAATACATAATATTTTACCTTTGAAAATTTCATTGGATCAATAAGTGACCTTTACATTTGGATTTTAAGCAAATATAAAAGTCTATTTATTTCTAGTTTATTGTGATATCTCCAATGTCATATTACACGTATGTACCTAGAGAATTAGTTTAGAACAATCATAATTAAGGTGAAAATAATTATGGGTACTTTCAGTGTCGTATTAACAACCCCCCAAGGCAAAGCTTGTCCGGCCCCAATTCTCCTTGAACCCCCGTTCAACCCCTTCAATACCCCTTAAACATCTCCCAAAGATACAAGATGGTAGCCTTTGCTTGGAATGGGAACTTTAGTGGATTTTTGGGGATTTGGTTTTAGGCATTTCAGATTTAAAGAATCTGGGGTATTTGAAAATTTTGGGTACTTTAGATTTAAAGGACTTAGGGTATTGAAGGGGCTGAATGGGGTTCAAGGAGAATTAGGGCCGGACAAGCTTTGCCTTGGGGGGTTTTTATGGGGCTGTTAAAGGATTTAATAGGGCGTTTAATAGCAGTTTAATGGGATTTTTGTTTACTTTCAATTTAATGATTAATATTGCACTTTTTAATTTAATGTAATTCAATTACATGTATGTGTGAATTTGGTTTAGTATTGCACTTGTTTATATGTATGGTTTTGTTTTCATTTTCTTTTCATATTTATGTGGTATTTAAATTTGATTTATGCATGCATAGCAATTTAACACTACACACACCTCACGAGAGCGTGTTAAGTCGGTGTCAATGAACCTTCCCATTCAAGACTTTGGGATTGATGTGCACGAGTCTTATTTTCAATGATGAGAACGTGTATATCTAACTCAAAGTCTTGAATTGTCCCGTTTTAGACAGTATGTGAATGTTTGATCGCAGTTAGGTGGTCATTTACTATGTGTTTGTATTATTTGTTGAAAATTTCAGGTCTGTCTACTCACTCCTCTCTGATATATCTTTATTGATTTAGAATATTTTCTTAACCACTTATTAGTATGTGTTTAAGAAAATATCTTAATCAATAAATATTTTGGTATATCAGAGAGGTGTGGGGAGATGCTGTCGAAATTTTCAGCAAATTATACAAACGCATAGTAAACAACCATCTAAGTGCGATCAAATATTCACAGATGGGTAAAAAGTGATAATCTAAATAATATATCTTTCCTATTCATTTCGGTTGCGTAGAACGATATGTGAAAATGGTCAGATTTAGTTTTTTCTGAGTTTGAATTTTAAAGTTATTTGTCTGTTAATATTGGTTGGGTGCAGGAAAAAAATGACTTCAGATGTTCATGGTTGTATCGTAGAATAGTTGATCATGTGGTGTCCGTGGAGTTTAGGGCCGGAGTTGAGACTTTCATTCAGTTTGCATTGGGGAATCCAAATATAACAGTAGACATCGAAGGTTAAATCCAATGTCCTTGTATGAATTGTAAAAATTTGAAGTGGAATTCACCATGGGAGGTTCAACGCCATTTATATAGAAAAGGGTTTATTGAAGGTTATATGAATTGGAGATGTCATGGTGAGGAGCTATGGTGGCACGAGCCTAGTAATGTGGGAGGCACAAGTATGTACGTGGATATGGTTGTAGATGTTGTTGGTCCCACATTCAATGTACATGAGGATCCTGTATATGCTGAAGACGTGCCGAACAAGGGAGCTGAAAGATTCTATCAGTTACTTAAGGATGCTGATGAGCCATTGTCTGATGGTTGTCAAAAACACACTCGGTTGTCAGTGGTGTCACAGTTGCTAAACTTGAAATCTGAATTTCATATAAGTGAGTTGTTTTGATCATCTCCTCCTCATCATCAAGAGCATGTTACCTCGAGATGAGAAGCTGCCTCGAAATTTTTATCATGCCAAGAAGATGGTCAATGATTTAGGACTTGGATATGTGAAAACAGATGCATGTCCTAATCATTGTATATTGCATCACAAAGAGGATGCATATAAGGTATCATTTTCTATTTGCCATCATGATAGGTTTAAACCTAAAAGAAGGGCCAATTCTAGGCGAAAGGATATACCTTATGTGTCATTGCGATATTTCCCCCCTTACACCCAGACTGTAGCGGATGTATATGTGTTCAAAGATAGCTCGACATATGATGTGGCACACAGAAAGAGTATGTCGAGATGAGGATGTTATGAGTCATCCTGCAGATGGCGAAGCTTGGACTAATTTCAACCATGCTAATCCTATTTTCTCAAAGGAGTCGCGTAATGTGAGGCTTGGTTTGTACACTGACGGATTCAATCCATTTGGAGGTTCAGTGGCTTCCTACTCTAGCTGGCCAGTGTTCATGACACCATACAACCTTCCTCCGAGCATGTGCATGAAGTGAGAGAATTTGTTCCTGTCTTTATTGATTCTTGGTCCTAAAAGTCCGACAAAAAATATAGACATCTATCTCAGACCATTGATTGATGAATTGAAATTATTATGGACTGAGGGGGTCAATACTTATGATGCATCTAGAAAGTAAAATTTCACCATGAGGGCAGCATTGACGTGGACGATAAGTGATTATCGTGAATATGGAATGCTATCTGGTTAGAGCACACACAGGAGGCTAGCATGTCCTTACTGTATGGATAATACAAAATCATTTGTACTTAAACATGGTGGGAAGTCATGCTGGTTTGATTGCCATCGACAGTTTTTAGCAGCTGATCACCCTTTCAGAAGACAAAAAGATGCATTCCTAATGAACAGAATGGAACGAGATGAAGTTATGTTCGAGATGTTGTCCGATCATCATATGGCAGCACGTGTAGAAAATTTGCCAAATATCACACAACTGATGGGTAGTACCCGACACCTTTCAGGTTTTGGGAAGGAGGACAACTGGGTGAAGAGAAGCATTTTCTTGGAGCTACCTTATTGGTCGACTCTTCTTGTGCGGCACAATCTAGACATGATGCATATCGAGAAAAATGTCTTTGATAATGTGTTCAACACCATTATGGACATAAAAGGTAAAACAAAGGACAACGGGAATGCACGTTTGGACTTGTCCATACTTTGTAAACGTCCAGAGTTAGAACTTGTTGAAGTAAATGGGAAATCAATTAAACCAAAAGCAGTTTATGTGCTTGGAGGAGGACAAGTAAAGGAAGTGTGTCAGTGGCTAAAACAGTTGAGATTTCTTGATGGTTATGTGTCTAATATTGCTCGTTTTGTCAACGTTGTGAGGGAAAAATATATGGAATGAAGAGTAATGACTGCCATGTGCTCATGCAAAGGTTGCTACCTATTGCATTTCATGACATGTTGCCGAAGCCTCTATGGGGAGCATTGTCTGAGCTGAGTCAATTTTTCACAATTCTGTGTGCATTAGAACTCAGGCTTGAGGATGTGCAAACTATCGAACATAATGTGGTCACCATTATATGCAAGTTGAAGAAGATATTTTCACCTGTATTCTTTGATTCAATGGAGCATTTACTCGTACAACTACCATATGAAGCTAAAGTCGGAGGGCCAGTACAATATAGATGGGTGTATCCATTTGAGAGGTATATACGAATATTAACTTTTTTCTTCTTAGAATTGCACCTTATGTATGATATGTTTCCCATTTGTCTTGTACATTGTTGATGTAGGTGTATGCATGACCTCAAAATGAAAGTTTGAAATAAAGTAAAAGTGGAGGGTTCTATTGCTGAGGCATACATTGTGAAGGAAATCTTAAACTTTTGTTCGATGTACTTTGAAGCAAACATAAAAACTCATCGTACTCAACCTCCATGTAATGATGATGGGGGGAAATCTGTGTGTTCAGATCGACTCTCCATATTTAATCATCCTGGACGTGTGTTTAGACGTTCTTCAACTCGCATGCTAGATGACAGAGAGTTATGCGTCGCAGAGATATATATTCTTTTAAATTGTGCTGAGCTAGAGTGTTATGTTGTGTAAGTGCTGAACTCACAATTTATTGTGTATATAAATTCTTTGCCCTTATTCTAGCTATTGAAGGTGGTCTTCCATTCATATTGCAGACAATTTGATTCAAAAATAATTCAAAGAAATCCACATCTAAGTGATTATGAGGTTGAAAAAGAACGAGAGAAGCCATTGGTCTTATGGCTAAGAAAACGCATACGTGTACATGCTCAAAGAGTACGAAAGATAAGTTATGTTCACTTTTTAACTAGTCTTCTCTATACGTAGATTGAACTAGGTTTAATTATTGATGAAAGTGTTCGTCAGATAGCCTATGGCCCATCAAAAATTGCACAGAACTATCTTGGATTTATTATGAATGGATATAGATTTCATATAAAAGACTATGGGCAGAGTAAGTCTACCATGAACAGTGGCAAATGTGTTAAAGGAAGTACATATAATGAAAATGAATAAGACTACTATGGTATTGTAGAGGAGATCTTACAGTTGCAATATCCAGGACAAGACAATCATATATTCTTGTTCAAGTGTCATTGGTTTGATTTGAATTCCATTCGAAATGACACAATGCTTAGGATTGTCGAGCTTAAACATAAGTCGAAATTGAATACTTATGAGCCATTCATTTTAGCCGTACAAGCCCAGCATGTAACGTCGCGCATTTTTCGGATCCTCGTGGATCATGTGTTTAGCGCTTGTGGTGGCCAATGTGAGGCCAATGTGGCTTGTGTTCCGTGTGTGTGTGTGTTTCTGGGGCTTACTAGGCCGACCGTTTGGGCCTACAGTACCCTAGATTCCTCAGCCTGTCATCGCGACAGGAAGGTGTGTCGCGTTGTTAACGTGACAGAGGAGGCCGTCGCGTTCATGTGGCCGTCTTGAAGTGTTGAGTGTTGCATGTGCGCCACGTGTAGCGCTCAGGGCAGCGGGCGTTGGGAAGGCGACGCTCAAGTCCGTCGCGGCCTGATCGCGACGCCACAATGCGTCGTGTTCTGAACCGCTGTAGGTTTTTAAATAACCTCAACCAAGCAGAACGCACAAGGGTTCTGCTCGGCCAGGGGGAGGAGCTGTGGTGATTTCTGCTAGCTTTTGGCGTCTTCGGCGTGTCCTCGCTGCAGGGAGTCCGGGAGAAGCAGGGGAAACGCCAAGAGATCGTTGCATAACGCGTTCTTCGCGAAGGTAGGTGAACTCTTCCCGTTTTCGGGGTGTAAATCCCAAGGGATAGGGTTCCATCAGTTTAATGCATTTCTAACAATAGATAACATGCTTAGGCATTCACAAAAGCATGAAAACGAAGAATTATGGGTGATTTGTATGGTGTGAAATGGGCTTTCATAGAGAGAGCCCGGATTAGGGTTCCCGCCTGATAAGGCGACGGGTCCCACGTCTTGAACGCGACACAGCGATGTGTCGCGTTAAGGATCATGAGGTGACATGTAAGTAGGTTGCGTTCTGGATCTGAAGGCTACATGTCGTGGCGACGTCTTCTGAAGGCGACCCATTGGGTTGTCGCGACTTGGCCCGAGAGGCCCTGTTTGTGCATGGTTTACGCATGTGATTATCCGATTATCGTTATCGGGATGCTCAGTGTTAGTGAGCAATGCATTGGCACTTGTGGCGCTCTGGGAAGCGCGTGGTTTACGAGGCTAGCTCATAGGTTACGTAGCTAGCTAGTAGTTTGCCTGTGGACATAGGGTTCACACGAGGCAGGTGGTGTTCATGTGTTGTGGATTGTCAGTACACGAGGTTTACGTGAGGTTTCCGTGGTTTGTGCGGTGCGCACGTGGTTTCTGTGTGCGACGCCTACCGTGGTTACCTCTCCAGTTGGGTGCCCCAGGTTCTCTGTGAGCCAGGCTGTTAGCTCGGGGCTTTGTCCCGGTACTTGTGCTGTACCGTCAAGGTCTGTGTCGTCTGACCTGGACACCCTCACTCCTTAGTTTGTGTTGTACGTCCGGCTGAGGGAAAGACGACAATGGGACAGTGACTCTTGTGTTTGTTTCTAGTCACTTGTAGCACGCTCTTAGTTGGGGGTACGAACACCAGTTGTCGACACTGGTCCCCGACTAGTCCTTTTCCAGTGCCTCACTCTAGCGAGCCCAGGCCAGGGTCTCTAGAGGTGCCAGGCATGGGCCTGCGACCGTGTGGTCTGCAGGTGGTGGTGTTTAGTTGGTCTCCACAGTTGCTTGTCTTTTTCACGTAGAGCGGCAGCTGGACCTTTCGTCCGTGGCTGCGAGACTGAGAGGTAGACCTATGTTAGTTTGTCCGAGTCTGTTGCTGGTGTCGCGAACTAGTCTACGTGGCTCAAGTGTGGCGGTCTCTACCCTAGCTCGTACACATGTTGGAGTTTTGTCATTTATTTATTACAACTATTTTATGCAGTCGGCTAGCGGTGACTTTGTTTATAGCTTTAATATCCTGTTTAGTTGTACTATAAATTGCTAGCATAGTTTACTGCTTTCGGTACTTGTGTTTGGTTTGCTCGGTGTTGGGGGAGTTCCCTACGCAGCCAGTGACTAGCGAGGCTCACCCCTACTCCCCACAGGCGAGGGCGAGGAGGAGGTTTCTCTACCGTCATCCAGTTCAGAGCCGCGACGTAGCGGTGTTGGCCCAGTACCTCCAGCAGTGTAGCTTTTCTTTCTTCAGTTGTACCTGTTGTACCTTGGGGTATGCCCCAGGCTTGTGTACTTTCCTTTATTTCTTTTGAAGTTGGCTATGTAAAACCTTGCATATTATAAATGCAATGGTGTGTTCCTTTGTGTTTTCACGGACTAGTGTGTGGTATCCCTTGCGAGGCTTCGGCCCGTTCGCGGGAGATGGACTCGGGTCAAGCACGTTACCGGTTTAACAGGCTTGGACGAGGCGTTCCGTCACAGTTGGTATCAGGGCAAGATCCGTGAGAATATAAAGGAATTATGAAGTTACATAGCCATACCTTCTTGTAGATACACTGCTGGTAGCTGGCCTTGGTTTTGTAATGAATCGTTGTTTTGCCTATGGTTGGTTTGTTGTGTGTGCAGGCAGTTGTAATGGCCGGTAGAAGAGACTGGGGTGGTGGAGGAGATGACCCTGAGGAGTCGACTCAGCGGATGATAGAAAGGATTTGGGAGAGCCTCACCGATATTCGGATGAGGATGGATCAGCAGGCACCGGTACCACCAGTGATCAGAGAGGCGGTACCTGTAGCCCCAGTTCCACCACAACCAGGGGTGGAGGTACCTTTTGTGGCACCAGTACCACCATCACCACCCGTGATTGCGGCAGAAGAGCTAGTGGTGCAAGTTGAAAGGTTTTTGAGGTTGCAGCTGCCCACTTATATAGGAGGGCCGAATCTAGATACAGCGGAGCACTGGATTCATGAGATTGAGAGGGTCTTTATGACCATGAGGTGTCTGGCAGTGGATAGAGTTCTGTTGGCTACTTATCAGCTGAGGAGGTTTGCGCAGGAGTGGTGGCGTCTAAAGATGCAGACCACCTTTGCAGGCAGAATAGAGGGTGCTATTACCTGGCCTAAATTTCTTGAAGTGTTTAACGACACATTCTTTCCTCTTCAAGTGCAGCAGGCAAAAAGGGAGCAGTTCAGGACCTTGTAGCAGGGTGAGACTTCGGTCCTGGAATATCAGATGCGGTTCATGGCACTGAGCAGGTATGCACCCTATGTTGTCACGGATAATGCTATGATGGTTGAATATTTTATCCGTGGTTTGAGGCCAGAATTACAGACTGCAATGATACCATTAATGTGTAGAACAGTTGAAGAAGCAGCCCAGAGAGCAGCTACTCTGGAAAGAGCAGTTCGGACTCGTCAGGTGGGCGAGTCAGGTTCGGGTAGTTTCCGACTACCCCAGCAGTCAGCGGGTGTGAGTAAGGGCAAAGCATCAGCAGGACCTTCCTCATCAGGTTTTGGTAAGTGGGGCCAGAAATTAAAACAAGCATTTAAAGGTAAAGGAAAAGGATGGGGAGGTCGTTAGCAAGTTCAGCAGGGTCGTGGTAAGCCAGAGGCGGAGGAATCACAGCAAAGTACCGCCAGGCAGCCTACCCTTCCACCAAGCTATAGGTGTTTTAACTACAATCAGCCGGGGCATTTGATCCGTAATTGTCCCTATCCGAGGGAATATGGTTATGGTAGAGGTGTTCAGCAGCCGCAGCAGTCTCAGCAGCCACTAGCAGGTCGTGGCAGAGGAGCACCATAGTAGAGAGGTAGGGGCCGGGTTATGGCTATCACCCGTGCCCAGGCGGAGGCATCGAATATGATAGAAGGTACTATCCCTATTTATGAATATTCAGCAAAAGTTCTATTTGATTCAGGTGCCTCACATTCATTTATTTTTGAAGAATTCCTGGATAGAATGGCTCATCCTTTAGAAGAAAAATCATGTGAATTAGTAGTGGAAGTTCCCTCTGGTGAGTTTATGCTCACCTCGTGTTATATAGATGAGGCTCCAGTTGTGTTTGAAGGGAACCAGATGCCAGGTCGATTATATGCTTTACAGTTGACTGATTATGATATTATTTTGGGTATGGATTGGCTTGAGGCCTATGGAGCTATGCTAGATTGCAGGAAGAAAAGGATCAGGTTTTTCACCCCAATGGTTCTGTATTTGAATATCAAGGTATGCCTTTTTATGCTTCTAAGTTTATAATTTATGCAATTAGAGCTAGAAGGTTGATTAATGCGGGGTGTGTAGCTTACTTAGCTTCTGTAAGTTTGATAGAAGTTTGATAGCTTCAGTTGAGGCAGTTCCCATGGTTAGGGAATTTGCGGATGTTTTTCCTGATGAGTTGCCAGGTTTAGCTCCACACAGAGAGGTGGACTTTTCTGTTGAGTTGTTGCCAGGTACCATGCCGATTTCTAAAGCACCCTATCGGATGGCACCAGCAGAGCTCAAAGAGTTGAAGAAGCAATTGGAAGAATTTTTAGAAAAAGGGTTTATTAGGTCGAGTCACTCCCGTGGGGAGCACCAGTGTTATTTGTAAAAAAGAAGGATGGAAGCTTTCGAATGTGTATTGACTATAGAAAGTTGAATGATGTGACCATTAAGAATAAGTACCCGTTGCCAAGAATAGATGATTTGTTTGACCAATTGCAGTCAGCCAAGGTGTTTTCTAAAATTGACTTGAGGTCAGGGTACCATCAATTGAGAATCAGAGAGGAGGATATAGATAAAACAGCTTTCAGGACTAGATATGGTCACTATGAATTTGTGGTTATGCCGTTTGGGCTGACCAATGCTCCTGCAACTTTCATGGATCTGATGAACAGAATTTTTCATCCGTACTTGGACCAATTCATTGTGGTCTTTATAGATGATATTCTGATTTATTCAGCTTCTGAAGAGGAGCATGCTGCTCATTTGAGGTTTACTCTTCAGTTATTAAGAGATAATCAGTTATTTGCTAAATTTAGTAAGTGTGAGTTCTGGTTGAAGGAAATTCAGTTTTTGGGTCATGTCATCTCGGCAGATGGAGTGGCAGTCGATCCAAGTAAAGTGGAATCGGTGATGAAGTGGGAAGTGCCTAAGACAATTACAGAGATTAGAAGTTTCTTGGGGCTGGCAGGCTATTATAGGCGCTTCATACAAGATTTTTCTAAGATTGCGGCACCCATGACTAGACTGACTAGGAAGCGTGTGCCATTTGTGTGGTCCAGAGAGTGTCAGAGAAGTTTTATGGAATTAAAGAAAAGGCTTACTACAGCACCAATATTGACACTACCGGCAGGAAGTGGTGGATTTGTTGTGTATACAGATGCATCTAGAAGAGGGCTGGGCACAGTATTAATGCAGCATGGCAAAGTGATAGCCTATGCGTCCAGGCAATTGAAGCCAGCAGAAGAGAATTATCCCACCCATGATTTAGAATTGGCAGCAGTTGTGTTTGCTTTGAAAATGTGGAGGCATTATTTGTATGGCGAAAGATTTGAAATTTTTACAGATCATAAAAGTTTAAAGTATATCTTCTCTCAGAAGGATTTAAATCTTCGCCAGCGTAGATGGGTGGAATATTTAAAGGATTATGATTTTAGTTTGGCTTACCATCTGGGTAAGGCCAATGTTGTTGCTGATGCCTTAAGCAGGAAAGCTTATGTAAGTCACATGATGATTAAAGAATGGAAGTTGTATGAGGAGATAGCAGAAAACTCCTTGTACGTGCCAAGTAGTCAGCGACGAGCAGTACTAGCCAGTAATACTGTAGAGCCGTCTTTGTATTGGCAGATTGTTGAAGCTCAGAAAGCAGATGCAAATTTAGCTGAAATTGTAAAAATGGAAGGAGTTACCCTTGATGATAATTGTGTGGTCAGGCTCAGAGGCAGGTTATTTGTACCAACAGAAAGAGAAGTGAAGCAAAGAGTATTAGAAGAGGCTCATAAATCCCGGTACACTATCCATCCAGGCAGTACTAAGATGTACCAGGATCTGAGGAAGTATTTCTGGTGGCCTCATATGAAAAAGGAAATAGCTGAATTTGTTTCAAGATGTGCTGTGTGTCAGCAAATTAAGGCAGAGCATCAGAAGCCTGGAGGTCTATTGCAACCGTTACCCATTCCGCAGTGGAAGTGGGATGATATTGCTATGGACTTCGTGGCAGGCCTACCGAGAACAACATCAAGTCATAATGGAATATGGGTGTTTGTGGATAGATTGACTAAAGTGTGCAGATTGGTGCCAGTGAGTATGTCTTGGCCAGTGGATAAATTAGCAAAAGTGTATGCTGATAGAATTATTCCACTTCATGGTGTTCCGAAGTCAATTGTATCTGATAGAGATCCTAGATTTACTTCAGGTTTTTGGAGGAGCCTGCAGAGAGTTGTGGGCACTGAGTTGAGGTATAGCTCAGCTTACCACCCGTAGACGGATGGTCAAACAGAGAGAACTATCCAGACAATTGAAGATATGTTGCGAGCTTGTTGTTTAGTTTGGGGCGGTAGCTGGGAGCATCATTTGGGTATGGTGGAATTTGCTTATAATAATAGTTACCATACCAGCCTTGGGATGGCACCGTATGAAGCTTTATATGGAAGACCATGTAGAACACCTTTAAATTGGCATGAAGTGGGAGAGAGGCAGTTAGTGGGCCCTGAGTTAGTTCAGCAAACTACAGAGTTGGTAAAGTTTATTAAGGAAAAATTGCAAACAGCTCAGAGTAGGCAGAAAAGTTATGCTGATAATCGGAGAAGGCCACTTCAATTTGAAGTTGGAGATTATATTTTTCTAAAAATTTCTCCAGCAAAGGTATTGTGAGATTCAGTAAAAAGGGAAAGCTGAGTCCGAGATATGTGGGACCCTTCCAGGTGTTAGAAAGAATTGGGGAGACAGCGTATAGACTGGATTTGCCAGCAGATTTTGCAAATGTTCATGATATCTTTCATGTCTCCATGTTAAAGAAGTGTATTGAGGACCCAGCACAAATAATCAGTTATCAAGGAAGTGATTTGAGACCGGACATGTCCATGCCAGAATATCCGGTGCAAATTACTGGTCGCAAGACAAAAAAGTTGCGAAATAAAGAAATTGAGTTAGTTAAAGTTAGATGGGATAATAGGCTAGGTGGTGAGGATACCTGGGAGTTAGCCGACAAAATGGCTAAAGGATATCCTTACTTGCTTGAGTAATGTTTTAAATCTTTTTAGATGATAGTATTTGTAAATGTATGTGTACATTATATGTGAAATTGTATTATGAATTTCGAGGTTGAAATTTTTTTTTAGATGATAGTAATGTAACGTCGCGTGTTTTTTGGATCCTCGTGGATCGTGTGTTTAGTGCTTGTGGTGGCCAATGTGAGGCCAATGTGGCTTGTGTGCTGTGTGTGTGTGTGTTTCTGGGGCTTACTGGGCCGACCGTTTGGGCCTACAGTACCCTAGATTCCTCAGCCTGTCATCGCGACAGGAAGGTGTGTCGCATTGTTAATGCGACAGAGGAGGCCGTCACGTTCATGTGGCCGTCTTGAAGTGTTGAGCGTCTGCATGTGCGCCACGTGTAGCGCTCAGGGCATTGGGCGTTGGGAAGGCAACGCTCAGGTCTGTCGCGACCTGATCGCGACGCCACGATGCGTCGCGTTCCGAACCGCTACAGGTTTTTAAATAACCCCAGCCAAGCAGAACACACAAGGGTTCTGCTCGGCCAGGGGGAGGAGCTGTGGTGATTTCTGCTAGGTTTTGGCATCTTCGGCGTGTGCTCGCTGCAGGGAGTCCGGGAGAAGCAGGGGAAACGCCGGGAGATCGCTGCATAACACGTTCTTCGCGAAGGTAGGTGAACTCTTCCTATTTTCGGGGTGTAAATCGCAAGGGATAGGGTTCCAATCAGTTTAATGCATTTCTAACAATAGATAGCATGCTTAGGCATTCACAAAAGCATGAAAACGAGGAATTAAGGGTGGTTTGTATGGTGTGAAATGGGCTTTCATAGAGAGAGCCCGGATTAGGGTTCCCGCCTGATAAGGAGACGGGTCCCTATATCGCGTCTTGAACACGACACAGCGATGTGTCGCATTAAGGATCAGGAGGCGACATGTAAGTAGGTCGCGTTCTAGATTTGAAGGCGACATGTCGTGGCGACGTCTTCTGAAGGCTACCCATTGGGTTGTCGCGACTTGGCCCGAGAGGCCCTGTTTGTGCATGGTTTACGCATGTGATTATCTGATTATCGTTATCGGGATGCTCAGTGTTAGTGAGCAGTGCATGGCACTTGTGGCGCTCTGGGAAGCGCTTGGTTTATGAGGCTAGCTCACAGGTTACGTAGCTAGCTAGTAGTTTGCCTGTGGACATAGGGTTCACACGAGGCAGGTGGTGTTCATGTGTTGTGGACTGTTAGTACACGAGGTTTACGTGAGGTTTCACGTGGTTTGTGCGGTGCGCACGTGGTTTCTGTGTGCGTGTTAGGTAGTAGACGCCTACCATGGTTACCTCTCCAGTTGGGTGCCCCAAGTTCTCTGTGAGCCTGGCTGTTATCTCGGGGATTTGTCCCAGTACTTGTGCTGTACCGTCGAGGTCTGTGTCATCTGACCTGGACACCCTCACTCCTTAGTTTGAGTTGTACGTCCGGCTGAAGGAAAAAAGACAATGGGACAGTGACTCTTGTGTTTGTTTCTAGTCACTTGTAGCGCACTCTTAGTTGGGGGTACGGACACCAGTTGTCGACACTAGTCCCCGACTAGTCCTTTTCCAGTGCCTCACTCTGGCGAGCCCAGGCCAGGGTCTCTAGAGGTGCCAGGCATGGGCCTGCGACCGTGTGGTCTGCAGGTGGTGGTGTTTAGTTGGTCTCCACAGTTGCTTGTCTTTTTCACTTGGAGCGGCAGCTGGACCTTTTGTCCGTGGCTGCGAGACTGAGAGGTAGACCTGTGTTAGTTTGTCCGAGTCTGTTGCTGGTGTTGCGAACCAGTCTACGTGACTCGACTGTGGCGGTCTCTACCGTATCTCGTACACGTGTTGGAGTTTTGTCGTTTATTTATTACAACTGTTTTATGCAGTCGGCTAGCGGTGAGTTTGTTTATAGCTTTAATATCCTGTTTAGTTGTACTATAAATTGCTAGCATAGTTTACTGCTTTCGGTACTTGTGTTTGGTTTGCTCGGTGTTGGGGGAGTTCCCTACTGAACCAGTGACTAGCGAGGCTCACCCCTACTCTCCACAGGCGAGGGCGAGGAGGAGGTTTCTCTACCATCGTCCAGTTCAGAGCCGCGATGTAGCGGTGTTGGCCTAGCGCCTCCAGCAGTGTAGCTTTTCTTTCTTTAGTTGTACCTGTTGTACCTCAGGGTATGCCCCAGGCTTGTGTACTTTCCTTTATTTCTTTTGAAGTTGGCTATGTAAAACCTTGTATATTATAAATGCAATGGTGTGTTCCTTTGTGTTTTCACGGACTAGTGTGTGGTATCCCTTGCGAGACTTCGGCCCGTTCGCAAGAGACAGACTCGGGTCAAGCACGTTACTGGTTTAACGGGCTTGGACGAGGCGTTCCGTCACATAGTAGGAGTACTATACAAGCTATCCATCATCTACGAACAAAGAACGAAATGATTGGTGGGTAGTTTGCAGATACTATGAGGACTTAGATATAAACGATTAAATTTTAGGGGTGTATATACACAAATCATACAAATGGGGATATATAAATAAAATCTGATTTTAAATAAATGATGTAAATAAGGGTATGGTTCTTCGGCACCGCACTTCATCTTCTTCCCTCCGACTGCTCGCTATGCAGGTGCCGACGACCCAAGCCTTGCGTCGCTGAGGGGCGTCACGGTGGGTCACCGGAGTCTCCGGCGACCAACGCGGGCCACCTGCCAGTGCCGGATGGAGCTACCCGTGCGGCTGCAGTAGCGGCGGGGTAGACGAGGTGCAGTGCAGACATAGTGGCATACTGGCCTTTTTCCACTACAAGAAAAAAACGGGTTTAGAGACCGATCATTTCAGTCCCTATTTGGTCACTATTCAGTCACTGACCGAATAGTGACCGAATGGGGACTGAAAATGTCGGTGAAAAATTTTTGGTCACAATTCTGTGACCGAATAATTTTGGTCACTAATCAGTCACTGATAGTGACCGATTAGTGATTGAATTGTTTTGGTCGCTATCAGAGACCAAAACTATCAGTCACTATTTCGGTCACTAAAATAGTGACCGAATTATTGTGGTCGCTATTAGAGACCAAAAAATTCGGTCACTATTCTAGTGGCCGAAATAGTGACTGATTGTATCGGTCGCTAATAGTGACTGAACTAATTCGGTCACTATTTCAGACACTATTTTAGTGACCGAACTAGTCACTGATAGTTTCGGTCGCTGATAGCGACCGAAACAATTCAGTCACTAATCGGTCTCTATTTTTTTAATTATTATATATATATATATATATATATGTTAGGAACGGATGGGTGGATGGATCAGATCTAGAAGGGGGGTTGAATAGATCTAATACCAATTAACGCGGAAGCTTAAGCAATTAAAAAATACTTTGAATCAGAGATCAAATCACCCAAACAATTTACTGATCTGAAGTGTGATTAGTGTGTGTGAGAAAATCAATTAGTAGTATGAGCGAAATCCCTATGCATGCATCTAGCGAGATACAAAGGCAAACCACAATTCAAACCATTGCACAGAGGATTTTTAGGTGGTTCGGAAATCACCTCCAGTGACTCCTACGTCCACCCCTCACACAGTGAGGCCACACTACTCAAAACCTTGAGTACAACTCACACAGGAGCACGACGACTCCAAACACCCTTGAGCACGCCGACTCAAGAAACACCTGGAGCACGACGACTCCAAACTGAGCACGATGGCTCAAAACAACAACCGGAGTATGACGACTCCAAATTGAGCACGACGGCTCAAACCACACAGTGAGTGCGACGACTCACAAACCAGAGCTCGACGACTCACAATAAAAAAGCTAGATCAAACACAAAAGAGATCAGATCCTCTAGAAATGATCTGATTCAAGACAGTTTCATACACAGAAATTTGTACAGAACTTCATGCACAAATCTCATTGACGAAATAAGAAAGAACAAACTCAGAAATAAGGCAAATAGATGTAGAAAGAGTGTTCTTCGATGAAGAGGCCTTGCAAACGCTTCAATTGAGGAGCCTTGATGGAAATCGATGGAGATTCTCCTCAATTGGCGATGCTCTGCTTTGATGGCATCTGAAATGCCAGAAATCCTTCTTCTCCTGCGCCTCTTCAGTTGGATCTGCTCCCTTGCCTTGCACAACAAGCTTCTCTCCAGGGATTCCCCTTGATTCCCTTGTCCTTCCTCTTGAAAAGATGGCTTGTAGCTTCTGGAGATGGAGACAGATATGGAAAACCCCCTTTTGCCGCCAAAAGGCTTCTTCTGGAAGTGTATGGGCTCTCTTGCCTTTGGGGTACAAGGAACATGGGTATTTATAGCCCCATATGTCCATAAAGTGCCTTGGGGTGCATGGGCACGGAACCCTAGGTCAAATCCCCTAAATCACAAGCAGCCACATGTACAGAGAAATTCACGTTTTTGAGTTTCAGCCGGAGTGTGTCGACCTGCCCTGATCTAGTGTCGACCTGCTGTCCCATTTCTGTAAAACTGTTCTGCTGGAAACTGGATCTAGTGTCGACCTGCCCTTCTGAAATCTGGGACTAGTGTCGACCTGCTTTGATCTAGTGTCGACCTGCCCTTCTGGAATCTGGGACTAGTGTCGACCTACTTTGATCTAGTGTCGACCTACTGTCCCAGTCTGGCAACTGGGTCTTCTGGAATCTGGGACTAGTGTCGACCTGCTTTGATCTAGTGTCGACACTACCAAGACAAAAATGTGTGAACCTGAAAATTTAACACATAAACTATTAGTACAAGATATTATCATTAAAATATGAGATATTAACATCAAAAACATGTTGTTTAAGCATTATTGTGATATGTATAAAATGTATAACATGTTCAACATATCATCATCAAAATCACAACATGTCACAATATCTCATCATTAAAATCACAATATGTCATCATCAATATCACAGTATGTCATCATTAAGATCACAATATGTCATCATCAAAATCAATGTATGAGTGATGTTCATTGGATATCATTAAAATACAACTTTAGGAAGTTCCAAAACACACTCAACCCAACAATATATATATATATATATATATATTACCAAAATAACCTGTGCATATAATAAAAATAAAAACTATACTATGACAAATGTCAACAATAATAAAATGTCCACAACAATAAGTAAAATGTTCATAACAATGAAAAGAAAATCATGAATACTCGTCCTGGTCCTCTCCTCCTCATCCATGTCTCCTCCGACGCCACTCGATGAATGAACCTACAATAGATATATAACATTAATAAGTTAAATTAAATACTACTATAAACAATAAATTACTTAAATTTTTAGATTTTATTCACTCACTTTTAAACTAAATTAACTACCTTAATGTGAATTCGAGCGTCGAGCTCAAACTAGGAATCTGAATTCAACTCCGTCAGTTTCCACAAGTCACACTCATCGCCCCGAACGTGCTGGAACAAACCGAAGAGTATTTCAAATTTTGGACCCACAAACCTAGCTAAGTTCTTCCTTTTTAAACAAAACAAAACAAAACAAACTTGCTTAAGGAGAATTTGAGCGCCGAGCTCAAACTGGGAGTCCGAATTGAACTCCATCAATTTCCACTTGCCACAATCATCGCCCTGGCCGTGCTGGAAAAATCGGAGGCTAATCGGATTAGTATTTCTAATTTTGGACCCCTAAACCTAAGTTCTTCATTTTTAAATTAAACTAGCTTGCTTAATGTGAATTTGAGCGTCGAGCTCAAATCGGGAGTCTAAATTGAACTCCGTCAGTTACCACAAGTCACACTCATCGCCCTGACCATGCTGGAACAAACCGGAGGCCGATCAAATTAGTATTTCTAATTTTGGACCCCCAAACCTAGTTAAGTTCTTTCTTTTAAAACTAAACTAAACTAAACTAACTTACTTAAGGTGAATTTGAGCATCGAGCTCAAATTAGGAGTCTGAATTGAATTCCGTCAGTTTCCACAAGTCACAATCATTGCCCTAGCCATGCTGGAAAAAACCGGAGGCCAATCGGATTAGTATTTCTAATTTTGGACCCCTAAACCTAAGTTCTTCATTTTTAAAGTAAACTAACTTGCTTAAGGTGAATTTGAATGCCAAGCTCAAATAGGGAATCTGTGTTGAACTCATTCAGTTTCCACAAGTCACAATCATCGCCCTAGCCGTGCTGGAAAAAATCGGAGGTCAATCGGATTAGTATTTCTAATTTTGGACCCCGAAACCTAAGTTCTTCATTTTTAAAATAAACTAACATGCTTAATATGAATTTGAGCGTCGAGCTCAAACTGGGAGTCCGAATTGAACTCCGTCAGTTTTCACAAGTCACACTCATTGCCCCGACCGTGTTGGAACAAACCAGAGGCCGATCGGATTAGTATTTCAAATTTTTGACCCCAAAACCACGCTAAGTTCTTCCTTTTTAAATACAACAAAATAAAACTAACTTACTTAAGGTAAATTTGAGTGTCGAGCTCAAACTGAGAGTCCGAATTGAACTCCGTTAGTTTCCACAAGTCACAATCATCGCCCTGGCCATGCGGGAAAAAACCAAAGGTCCATCAGATTAGTATTTCTAATTCTGGACCCCCAAACCTAAGTTCTTCATTTTTAAAGTAAACTAACTTGCTTAAGGTGAATTTGAGCGTCGAGCTCAAACCGGGAGTCCGAATTCAACTCTGTTAGTTTCCACCAGTCACAATCATCGCCCTGGCTGTGCTCAAAAAAAGCAGAGGCCAATTGGATTAGTATTTCTATTTTTGGACCCCCATACCAAAGTTATTCATTTTAAAACTAAACTAACTAACTTAATGTGAATTTGAGCGTCGAGCTCAAATCGGGAGTCCGAATTGAACTCCGTCAGTTTCCCCAAGTCACACTCATTGCCCTGACCGTGCTGGAACAAACCGGAGGCTGATTAGATTATTATTTATAATTTTGGACCCCCAAACCTAGCTATGTTCTTCCTTTTTAAACAAAACTAAACTAACTTTCTTAAGGTGAATTTCAGCGCTGAGCTCAAACCAGGAGTCCAAATTGAACTCCGTCAGTTTCCACAAGTCACAATCATTGCCCTGGCCATACTGGAAAAAATTGGAAGCCAATTGGATTAGTATTTCTAATTTTGGACCCCCAAACATAAGTTCTTCATTTTTAAAGAAAACTAACTTGCTTAAGGTGAATTTGAGCGCCAAGCTCAAATCGGAGTGCGAATTGAACTTCGTTAGTTTCCACAAGTCACAATCATCACCCTAGCCATGCTGAAAAAAATCGGAGGCCAATCGGATTAGCATTTCTAATTTTGAACCCCCAAACGTAAGTTCTTCATTTTAAAACAAAACTAACATGCTTAATGTGAATTTGAGCATCGAGCTCAAACTGGGATAATTGAACTCCGTCAGTTTCCACAAGTCACACTCATCGCCCCGACCGTGTTGGAACAAACCGGAGGCCGATCGGATTAGTATTTCAAATTTTGGACCCCCAAACCTATCTAAGTTCTTCCTTTTTACACAAAACAAAAAAAACTAACTTACTTAAGGTGAATTTGAGCGCCGAGCTCAAACCGAGAGTCCGAATTGAACTCGGTCAGTTTTCACAAGTCACAATCATCGCTCTAGCCGTGTTGGAAAAAATCAGAGACTAATCAAATTAGTATTTCTAATTTTGGACCCCCTAACCTAAGTTCTTCATTTTTAAAGTAAACTAACTTGCTTAAAGTGAATTTGAGCGCCGAGCTCAAACCGGGAGTCCGAATTGAACTCTGTCAGTTTCCACAAGTCACAATCATCACCCTGGCCGTGCTGGAAAAAATTGGAGGCCAATCGGATTAGTATTTCTAATTTTGATCCCCAAACCTAAGTTCTTCATTTTTAAAGTAAACTAACTTGCTTAATGTTAATTTGAGCGCCGAGCACAAATCAGGAGTCCGAATTGAACTCTGCCAGTTTCCACAAGTCACAATCATCACCCTGGCCATGCTGAAAAAAACCAGAGGTCAATCGGATTAGTATTTCTAATTTTGGACCCCCAAACCTAAGTTCTTCATTTTTAAACTAAACTAACTTTCTTAATGAGAATTTGAGCGTCGAGCTCAAACCGGGAATCTGAATTGAACTCCCCCAATTATCAGAAGTCACACTCATCGCCCAGACCATACTGGAACAAACCAGAGGCCGATCGATTAGTATTTCAAATTTTGGACCCCAAAACCTAGCTAAGTTCTTCATTTTTAATCAAAAACTAAACTAAACTAACTTGCTTAAGGTGAATTTGAGCACCGAGCTCAAATCGTGAGTCCGAATTAAACTCCGTTAGTTTTCACAAGTCACAATCATCGCCTTGGCCATGCTTGAAAAAACCAGTGGCCAATCAGATTCGTATTTCTAATTTTGTACCCCCAAACCTATGTTCTTCATTTTTAAACTAAACTAACTTGCTTCACGTGAATTTGAGCGCCGAGCTCAAACCGGGAGTCCAAATTGAACTCCGTCAGTTTTCACGAGTCACACTCATGACCCTGGCTGTGCTAGAACAAATCAAAGGCCGATTGAATTAGTATTTTTAATTTTGGACCCCCAAACCTAATTAAGTTCATCCTTTTTAAACAAAACAAAACTAAAATTGACTGTTAAAATGGAAAAGCTAAAATAAAATCAATTTACTCTCATGAGGGGGCCCATGCTGATGTCGATGGTACTGCCTGAGGAGAAATGCTGACCTGGGAGATAGCCTGGGAGAGCTGGGCCTGGACAGCATCGGACACCTGCCTAAGCATCGTGTGGACTAGACAAGACTCCAAACCAGAGATCTCATCTCGAATGAAGCCCATCATCTCACTAGAAGAAGTACCTGGAGCACCAGGTATGGTGAATGCACTAGTCGCCGGTGAGGCTGAACTTGAGGCGCTAGATAACACCCTGCTTGTGTCCATACTGTGCCCAAAACCATACACATGGCCTTTCTGGGGCACCAGATGCCGCAACCCATACCTTAGGATCTAAGTGCGGCGGCTCTGCCTCCCTAGCGTACTTCTCTGTCATCTGTTAGCTATACGACTCCTACAAAAAATAAAATTGACAATGTAATATTAATCTATAACGAGAAAAAATAAATAATGAATAGACTGTAAATACTTACCGCAACCTCTCGGGCTCTGTTGCTAATGTACTGATCCGTCCCCTTTTTCTTATGTGTCTTATCAAACACCTCCTGAAATGTCGGAGGACGTTTTAGCTCATTTTCCTATTTCACAAAAAAAACATTACATAAATGAGTACCTAAATAAATAAAATATATTACAAACAGACCCACTTGTATGCTTGTTGGTCTCTGGATTGGCAGCCCAATTCACTTTCATTGTTGTGGAGGTTTCTTGCCATCTCTCTGTAGCCCATATGTTGCACAGACCTTCCCAATAGTCTCTCCTCATCCATGTCGGTGCGCGCTCCCTCCAAAGAGCCGGGTCTACACTCTGACAAACTCTCTGTGTGTTTTTCCTCGCATTATACAACAAATGTTTATAATTTGATCGTGCAGTGATCGTCCATACTGATCGAGACTGCGCCTCGTTCGAAGGATGCGTGAATCGATGATTGCTCTGTACAGATAATAGTTAGTTAACTAAATGTAGGAGTAAGAAAACAAATAAATTATAATAAGAAATTACATACCATGAACATCTGATACAACAATTCCTAGATCTCCATCGGAAAATCATTGAATCTATGAATAGGCCCAGGAAAGTGTGCTTGAATTCATCTTGTGATGAATTTAATGACCAAACTTTTCTCATATAAATTAATTCACTTATTTATATATTAATTTTGATGATTAACAAAACAATACTAATGAATTACTCGAGCCTTGAGGACAGGAAATAAAAGTAAAAGGAAGTTCAAGACAATCAGGTAAAACTCTCACTTCTTTTTTCCAAGTCATTGCATCGACTTCTTCATACACTATAACGATTTGCTCGTTGTAACGATTTGCTCATCGCAACGATTTCTTAAGTTGTCATAACGATTTCTTAAGACCTCGTAACAATTTGCTCGTCGCAACGATTTCTTAAGTTGTCATAACGATTTCTTAAGACCTCGTAACGATTTGCTCGTCGCAACGATTTCTTAAGTTGTCATAACGATTTCTTAAGACCTCGTAACGATTTGCTCGTCGCAACGATTTCTTAAGTTGTCATAACGATTTCTTAAGACCTCGTAACGATTTGCTCGTCGCAACAATTTCTTAAGACGTCATAACGATTTTTGTATTGTTCATAACGATTTGCTTACCACAACGATTTCTTAAGTGATCACATCGATTTCTGTAGAATTCATAACGATTTCTTTCTTGATCACAACGATTTACTTACAGTAACGATTTGGTAAGTAATCACATCGATTTCTTTGATGCTAATAATGATTTGTCTTGCACAACGATTTCATAAGTGCTTATAACGATTTCATTATTATGATTTAATGATTCTCTGTCATAACGATTTGCCTATCAACTTATAACGATTTCATAAGTCACGAAGGCATCGGCTTTGTTCATATCGATTTCATTGTTATATCAATACTCTTTAATATACGTTGAATAGTCAAAGTCGTATCTCGTCTGTTTGACTGCTATGCATTCAATGCACTCTGAACGCATCTCTCATGCATGCAGACGATATCTTCCACTATTGTGCTATTCTGTCTACATCTTTATTTTGACGGAAAGGAGCTTTGCTAAATCTAGCAATATCTTTTCCAACTGTGACTGACAATCAACGACAGCCCTAGCTGTCTCCTATTTATTGTTGATATGCTTGCAGATACCTGACAAGATTTATCTGTACAACGTTGGACACAAAAGATACAAGATATCAAAACATTTCTTTGGCGTGTACTAAAGGATAAAAGACTGAAGATCAGAAGCTTCCTTGCAGACCAGTCTAACGTACACCAGAATGAGAGACAACGGTTCTTTAACGTTCAAATTTCAAGTAGAAGCTTAAATACAAGACTACAAGACTGAAAAGAAAGGACTTTTCAAGAGAACAACATTCTGTGATAGAGAATAGCCAATCCTTCAAGTCTTCAGTAGTTAAAACAAGAGCGAAGCAATCCATTCCAATAGATCTTAGCTCTTTAGCTCTCTGTGTTGAAAAAGAAATTCCTGTGAGAGCCAGTGAAGTCTTTGAGAGAAACCAGTGTCAAAATCCTTTCACTCTTGAGGCTTGTTTGCTTCAGATTGTAGCTGTTTTAGCTAGTTCCTGAAGCTTGTTCTTGTGCTTACTTTTATTAGTTTTGTTCCCTTCTGTGTGAAGGAAGACCTGGTGGTATCCAGGGCGGGTTTATTCCCTTCTGTGTGAAGGAAGACCTGGTGGTATCCAGGGCGGGTTTATTCCCTTCTGTGTGAAGGAAGACCTGGTGGTATCCAGGGCGGGTTTATTCCCTTCTGTGTGAAGGAAGACCTGGTGGTATCCAGGGTGGTTGTATTCCCTTCAGGTTGAAGGAAGACCAGTTGAGGCTGGGTGTAAGGATCCGTGAGGGGGATAGTACCCTTGATAGTGATATCCTGAGGTATTGCTCAGGGACTGGACGTAGGTCTCCTGTGGAAAGGAGTTCCGAACCAGGATAAAATCCTTGTGTCTTGTGGCTGTGTTTTGTGCGTTTGCTGTTTCATTCCCTCTAACTCTAACCTTTGTTTAAGTTGTTGTGTAATCTTTTTAGTAAACATGTATCAATCTAAGATCTAATTTTTAATAACCCATTCACCCCCCCCCTCTGGGCTAGCTAGCTGGGCAACAAGTGGTATCAGAGAGAGTCTCTTCGACAAAGAAGAAGATCCAACGATCTGAAGAGTAAAGATCTATGGCAGCCCAAGGTAACTTCGAAGGTCAGTCAGTCAACAGACCTCCTTTGTTTGATGGAGAAGATTATACCTATTGGAAGACAAGAATGGAGTACTTTCTACAAGGCCACGATTACATGATATGGTCCATTGTAGAAGAAGGCGATCTTCTAGTCACCAATGCAAAGGCTCAGTGGACAGATGAAGACAGAAGACAAATCTCCTTAAACTGCAAAGCCAAGAGCATCCTGTGCTGTGCCCTCAGCAAGAAGGAATTCAACAGAGTTTCAGCCTGCAAATCCGCAATGGAAATGTGGGAAAAGCTCAGGATTACCTATGAAGGGACAGATAAGGTAAAGGAGACAAGAATCGACATTCTTGTGACTCAATATGAAAGATTCCAGATGCAGTCAGGTGAATCCATAACCCAAATGTTCAGTAGATTCACAGATATCACAAATGGGTTAGCTGGGTTAGGAAAAATCTATGATGTACCAGATATGGTCAGGAAGATCCTCAGATCTCTGCCATCCTCATGGACTCCAAAGGTAACAGCCATTGAGGAAGCCAATGATCTAAAACTAATGTCATTGGAGAAGTTAATAGGATCCCTCATGGCTCATGAGATAAATATGGAGAGATTAGGAGAATCCTCCAGCAGAAAGAAGCAATCAAACGCTCTCAAGGCCAATGAAGATATATCAGAAGAATCACTGGACAACAGTGAAAGCAGTAAGGACAGTGATGATGAAGAAGCAATGCTGTCTCAAGACTTCAAAGAATTCTAGCAAAGAAGAAGAAGTTCCAGTCTGGGAGAAGATTTTTTAAGAAAAATAAAGATTTCAGAAAACCAGAAGTAAAGGATTCGAAGAAAGGAGAAGTGATATGCTATGAATGCAAGAAGCCTGGACACATCAAGGCAGATTGTCCAATGCTTAAGAAGAATGATCACAAGAAGAAGGATAATTTCAGAAAATTCAAGAAGTATAAAAAGAAAGCAATGGCAGCTGCTTGGGAGAACAGCAGTGACTTAGACAGTGAGTCAAGCTCAAGCAGTGATGGAGAAGAAGCCAACCTGGCTCTCATGGCCAACATCGAAGACAAGGTAACTTCTAACTCTTCCTTTGATTCCTGTAATGATTCAGATTCTGATAATCTAGAAAGTGCCTTTAATGAATCTTATGATAAATATAAAGAAGTATCTAAATTACTTAAAGTTAGTAAGAAAAATGTAATCTGTTTAGAAAACACTAATTCAGACCTAAAAGCAGAAAATGAAGAACTTGAAAAGCAAATAATTGAACATAAAAGAAGAAATGAATTATTATATGAAGATCTAAAAGAGAAAAACAGAAAAATAACACACTTAGAAAAACAAGAAGACATAAGTGAACTTAAAACAGAAATAGAAAGACTAATTAAAGAAAATGAACACTTAACAAGCACTATAAACAAGTTCACAAATAATAAACCCCTTCTAATGATAAAAGGAGCTAAAAGATCAAACAAGAAGAAACATGGATTTGGTTACACTCCCTCAGAAAATGAAGAAACTAAAATCTTTCCTAATACTTATCCAACTCCTGAGTTTATATCCGAAAAGGACAAAAGACACCAAAAATTTAAATACACTCCAATTGAAAGAATAACTAGAACAACCTGTTGCAATCATTGTAATAAACTGGGACACAGTAAAGCAACCTGTCCCACTAAGAACACAAATTGGATAATAAAAGGGAAAATTGATGATACTAACCCATCAGGACCCAAAAGAACTTGGGTACCTAAAACTTAATGTTTAAATTTCAGGGAAATTCAAGAGCATCCAAATGGTATTTGGATAGTGGATGCTCAAGACACATGTCAGGTAACCAGAAGCTTTTCGTCAATCTCCAAGCTGAAGAAGGAACAGTTACTTATGGAGATAATGGAAAAGGCACAGTGATAGGAAGTGGGTCTGTGAACAACAAAGGAAAATCAGTTATTGAAGATGTGTTGCTGGTCAAAGGATTAAAGCACAATCTCATTAGCATCAACCAGTTGTGTGACAAAGGCCATCAGATTCAGTTCCAAGAATCAAAATGCAGTATATTAAAGGATGGAGCAGTCATCTTTGAAGCATATAGAGAAAGAAATTTGTATGTACTCTATCTTGAGGAACTCAAGGATCAAGATGTCTGTTTGGCAGCCAGCAAAGATCAATCAACTGAGCTGTGGCACAGAAGACTGGGCCACTGCAGTTTTGATGGATTGAACAAGCTCAGAAAGAGAAATCTAGTGGAAGGACTGCCAAAGGTCAACACAAAAATGGATATCATCTGCAGACCTTGTGCAAGAGGAAAGCACACCAAGAACTCTTTCAAATCAAAGACAGTAGTGACCACCTCAAAGCCGTTAGAACTACTTCACATGGATCTATTTGGGCCAATGAGGACTACCAGTCTTGGAGGAAAGAATTTTGGATTTGTCATAGTTGATGATTACTCAAGATTTACTTGGGTATCCTTTCTAGAGCACAAAGATGACACCTTCGATAATTTTGTCAGCTTCAGCAAGAACGTTCAGAAAGATCAGAAGTTCACCATTATCTCTATCCGATCAGATCATGGTGGTGAATTTCAAAATGAAAAGTTTGCTAGGTTCTGTGATGACCAAGGAATTGAGCACAACTTCTTAGCACCAAGGACACCTCAACAGAATGGAATTGCTGAGAGGAAAAATAGAACTCTTTTGGATATGGCAAGAACAATGTTATCAGAATATGACTTGCCAAGATATTTTTGGGCCGAAGCCATCAACACTCAAGCTACATCATTAATAGGGTAATGATCAGGCCAATTCTGAAGAAGACTGCTTATGAACTCTACAAGGGAAAGAAACCTAAGATCAGTCACTTCAAAATATTTGGATGTCCTTGCTTCATCCACAACAATGGAAAAAGGGACATTGGTAAGTTAGATGCCAAATAGATGAAGGCATCTTTATGGGGTACACTTCTAAACCCAAAAGTTATAGAGTTTTCAATAAACGCTCATTATTAATTGAACAATCTGTGCATGTTATTTTTGATGAATCTAACCCTTCCTTGAAAAAGGAAGAAATTAGTGACATTGATGATGCAGATGACTTGTCCGAAAAATTAAAGAATACCTCAATTGAGGACAAGGAAGATCCACCTCTGGAAGAACTGCAGCAAACTGAAATTCAACATGAAAATCTTCCAAAAGAATGGAGACATAAGAAAGATCACCCTCTTGAGAACATTATTGGTGATCCATCTGTAGGGGTAAGAACAAGAGGTAATGTAATTCCTTGTGATTATTTAGCTTTTGTTTCTCAAATAGAGCCTAAGACAGTCAATGAAGCTTTAACTGATGAATCTTGGATAATAGCCATGCAAGATGAACTAAATCAGTTCAAGAGAAACCAAGTATGTTCACTTGTTCCTAGACCATCCAATCATTCAGTTATTGGTACCAAGTGGGTGTTCAGAAATAAACTGGATGAGTCTGGAGTAATCTTAAGAAACAAGGCCAGACTGGTAGCTCAAGGCTATTCCCAAGAGGAAGACATAGATTTCGATGAAACCTATGCACCTGTGGCTAGACTTGAGGCTATTAGAATTTTACTTGCTTATGCATCTGCATTAGATTTAAAAATGTTTCAAATGGATGTCAAATCTGCCTTTTTAAATGGTTTTATCAAGGAGGAATTGTATGTTGAACAACCTCCAGGTTTTGATGACACTGAATTTCCAAATCATGTATTTAAACTCCATAAGGCTTTATATGGTTTAAAGCAAGCACCTAGAGCCTGGTATGAAAGGCTCAGTACTTTCTTATTAGATCATGGTTTCACTAGAGGTCAAGTAGATAGTACATTATTTATCAAATCAAAAGTCAAACATATACTACTTGTGCAAATATATGTAGATGATATTATTTTTGGATCTACTGATTAATCTCTTTGCAAGTACTTTGAAAAGCTTATGCAGGGAGAATTTGAAATGAGTATGATGGGGGAGCTAAACTACTTCCTTGGATTGCAAATCAAGCAAGGGAAGGAAGGCACCCACATCTGTCAAGCCAAGTACACCAAAGAGCTGCTAAAGAAATTTGGATTTGAAGGTGCGAAGCCATTGTCAACGCCAATGAGCACATCAACCAGAATGGACAGTGATCAAAATGGTAAAAAGGTAGATCAAAAGAACTATAGAGGTATGATAGGGTCATTACTTTACTTAACAGCAAGTAGACCAGACATTTTATTTAGTGTATGCATGTGTGCTAGATATCAAGCAGACCATAGAGAGTCTCTTTTAATTTCTGTGAAAAGAATATTTAGATATTTAGCTAGAACTCATGATTTAGGTCTTTGGTATCCAAAATCTTGTGAAATAAATTTAGTAGGATATTCTGATGCTGACTATGCTGGATGCAAAGTAGATAGAAAGAGCACCAGTAGTTGTTGTCAATTTCTTGCAGGATGTCTGATATCTTGGTCTTCCAAGAAACAAAACTCAGTAGCTCTATCAACAGCTGAAGCTGAATATGTTGCTGCTGGAAGTTGCTGTACACAACTCCTTTGGATAAAGCAACAACTTGAGGATTTCGGCATTCATATCAAGTCAATTCCACTACTGTGTGATAATACAAGTGCCATCAACCTCACCAAGAATCCAGTGCAACACTCAAGGACTAAACACATTGAGGTTAGATATCATTTCATTCGAGATCATGTAGCTAGTGGTAATTTAGAAATTTCTTTTATAGATACAAATGGTCAACTGGCAGATATCTTCACAAAAGCCCTACCTGAAGAGAGATTTACATCTCTTAGAAGGGAATTAGGGATGTGCAATTTGTGAAAAGATTTCTGTATTTAAATTGGCATATAAATTTTTCAGATTATAATGAAATTTTCTCTCTCTCTCTGGCATTAAGCAAAACTCAGCTTATTTACTTTATTTGACCGCTATTGTGTTAAAAGTAGTTTGACCCGTCAAACCCTTTTGTCGCTTTCTGCCGTTATCCCTTTTGGCGCCTCCTTTTTCGATAAAGTATTATTAATTAGTCAAATCGTTGTGGGAACGACTCATCTCCCACCTTTACCCTTCTTTTCCTTTATCTGTTCGCCCAAAGCCGATGCCCTAACGATTCCGGCATCGACTCTCCGCAAGATTTGAAGCCTTCTCTTCTTCCCGCGAAGAATCCCTTGAGGGCTTCCATCCCTTCCATCATCTCCTTTCTCCAGAACCTTTTCTCCACTCTACCCATGGCCGCTCCAGTGATCTCCGGAAGTGTAGGGGGCTACAGTGCTGAGTATTTGTCGCCTGAGCAGCAGGAAAGGTTTACATTCGTCAAGACGAAGGTTTGCGGAAATAAAGCAGTGGATGTACCAAATCTAGAGAAGAATGGCATGAACAGTATAGCAGAAACATTGAGAAGGATGCAGTGGATGGATATTGCCACCTTCACCGAGGTAAGCTATCCCGACCTGGTGAAAGCCTTTTATGTTTGTCTAAGGTCAGAGGCGGATGGGTCCCTTGTCTCATCTGTAAAGTGTATCCATGTAACGACCCTCTTCATACCGGTACGATTATACCAATCCCCATCGGTATAAAGGGCGTCGTCACAGTGGGACATTTACCCAACACTGGTCGATAGGTTGATATGTACCTGGATAGCAATAGAGTACAGCGGAATAAAATAAACAACTCAACTCTTAATCCGTCACCAACACACATTCCATAATCTAAATAGCGAGATAGAAGGACAATGTCCACATTAATACAAAATAAAGAGAGTTACAATGTCCAAAATATTGTCTATACAATAATCCTTTTTGTGCAAAAGAAAAGTACAACTGGTAACAGCTCCACAAAATAGTCTTCTAATGATGATCCTCGCCACGCTACCTTCTAGTGCACGATACCTGTCAACCTGTACGCCGAAGCAAGAGTGAGTCCAAAGACTCAGCAAGCGACACTACTCATGATATACACATACAAGTCTTAGTGGTTTCTACATGCACTTTTACAATTAACAACACATAGCATGCTAGTCAATTCAAGTTTTCTACCTATCATGAAAGTTCTACAATTTTATACATAACTCATGCTTTCAGATTTGTAAAATGAAATTCACCTATCACATGATCTCTATTCCATTTGCTCAGGAACTTTAGTCTTTTAAAGAGCTAAAACATGAAAGCTATCAACATGAACAATTTACACACATGAAAGGGAACACAACTAGCATGGATTTCACATAGTTTTAAACACATACACGAACCTTTTCACATGCTTTAGATTGCTGATTTCATATGATTCAATGACTATAAATCTACACATGAGAGCTACAATAATACATAAAACACATCATGTGAACAAGTAATCAAGCTATCTTGCACTCATTTTCACTAATTATCCCTAACATGGATTCTAGGCATTTATGCACACATAAGCATGATAATGACAACATTAGTTTACTGATTTCACATGGTTTCCAATAACACATTCTCACATTCTCGGTTTCACATGATTTCATACTTACTCATTCACGTTGTTCACTTTTACACATTTGACACGTACACATGTTCACACTTATACAATTTACTCATTTCCACATCATTTTCTCTTTCACTTTCACTTATCACATATCACATCGATTGCACTTACCACGTGCATCTTGGGCACTTACCACGTGCCATATTCACATATTTCACATTTTACTCATTTTTCATTACTTAAACAATTTGCCATGACACATAGTCCTAACCACCAGTAGAGGACACTAACAATATCTCATAGCTCGTGCTCATTCCTTAGCACAGCTCTCAACACAACTCATAACACAACACATGACACAACACTTACACAACTCATACACATACTCACCACCTAGGCAATACAGCGGTGAATCTTGGTAACTGCGCAGACCGGGAGAAGCCCTCTCCACCCTATCCAGTGGTACTTGTCCACCTCCGGGGTTTTCCCAATGCCTTTGGGACAAACTTATATCACATGGAGCCTTCTATAGGGACTTTTCTATATACGGCTCCCGATGCCTCTAGGGTAGCAGTGTCACATAGGCACAACTTTTACACTTTCACACATTACCGTTTTACACATAACTCTTCTCATTTCAATCACTTTCTCACTCACATGAACATTTCTGTTTTTCCTTAACATGGTACTACAGAATTTCAATAGTTCAACATACAGTAACCACACTAATCATGTTGGTTTTAGACCATAACAAACCACATTACAATTATATGCACGAATTATCACATTTCACATGAAAACACATAACTTTTTATTTACTGTTCCAATTGACCTGACATTTTAACCACATGCTGTTTTCGGGTTCAAAATCATACCCTCAATTTGTCAGATTTTTCTGAGCTAAATAGGATTTACAGAAAATCAAACACCTAATTAGCATATTATTCACAACTTAAGCTAACATGGGTCTAACACATTTTGCAATTTATCCACTTACTGTTTTGCACAGAGACTACTAATATATGCATGATTTTAGAATACAACATCACCCTAATTCATACATCTATAAGTCAATTACCACAAACCATTTTTGCATGTTTTTATTTTACCGAACCGAACTTATTTACAATTTCTCAAGCATGGATAAACTACTAAATTTTGCAAACACATATGCTGACCCACTATTCTTCATGATCAAACCGAAACCAAGGCATTCACACAAACCCTAATCATAAATCATGAATTTTACAAGATTGTCTACAAGTCATGCTCACATGTTTACAAGATATCATTATCCCACATTCACCAACACAACCCACATTCATCCACAACCACAATGCACAATATACATAGGGTATAAGGTGTACAATATATCCTCATCGCATAAAACATACCGAATTTAATGTATAAGAGGGACAGAACAGCTCACTGTTCTGTCCAGAAGAACTAGACGGCGGTCTCTGGCCGCTGACTCATGGTCAGCGGCATGATCGATGGACGCCAAGGATGAACTGGGCGTCCAGGGACCCTGCCGTCTACTCAGGTCTGTGCAGAAACACAGACCCGAGCTCTAAATCTTGGGTGAAATGGAGGGTCTAGGACTCGAGGAAAATTCCATAAAAATATCAAAACCCACCTAGACTCATACGGGGACACCATAGATAGGTCACTTGCCTCTCTAAAATTCCTCCAAGGGATTTATGGCTCGAAGAAGACCTCCTTGGGGCAGTTCCAAGAAGTTGCAGAAGTGCCTCCAAGATCGCCTTCCTCCGGGTTCCTGGGTGATCTCCACGCCGAGGGGATGATGGGGAAGCCTTCTCCTTTGCTTCAGCTTCCTCCTTGTTGCAGTAGATCTCCAGGTCCAGCTCCAAGGGGTCGGATTCGAGGGTTCTAAAATGGGGTTTTCTCACAGAATGCTCTAGGGTTTTTCTTTCTTCTCCTCTCCTCTTGCAAGGGTGAAAAATGAGAAGTGGGGAGAGGCCAATTCGGGTTCAGGATGTAGGAGAGCCCCTCACCCACTCACCATGCCGATTAGACAGCCTTAGATCCGTTGGGGGACATCCCCCAATGGGTGGCCATACCTTGTTCCCGGATTTTCTGGCTCTGCAACGCATGCAGGTCAGAGACGTTGACGTCCACATCGCTGGACGCCTGGGTCAGGCTTGGCGTCCATGTCTGGACGTTGACTCTACCTCGGCGGCCAGAGGTTGACGCCAAGGTGACCTTTGGCCAGAACCCTAATTTATGCAGAAACTATGCATGTAATGCATGTATACATGCATTATGTATATAGTAGGGTATACATACTATCACCATTCATTACACAAATTATTTACATTTAATATAACCATATGCACATTAATTATACTAATTAATATGTACATAAATATCTATATACATACACAAGCATACATAAATATACTAAGATAAAATGTACGTAGACACCTACCTGTACGTACATGATATTTTACATAAGTATGACTCAACACACGGCAAATTAAATGACGAGAATTATGAGGGCTTCGCAAATCATTAGGAGGTGATATGATTTATGCTAGCTAGGAATAATCCATTCGATAAAATAGTCCTCGCATGCACACACTTGATTTGACATATATATAGTATACGCACACTGGTGTAGCCTATTTATGTACATTATGATTGAAACAGATGGGTACAATATGCGCACCGGTAATTTGATTAACTTACACAACTTTACCTAACATTGCTGAAGTATTACATGTATAGGATTTCTTAATATACACTATATGCATAATTCATCCAATTGACTATTCTCACCTAATCATCATAAAGATATATGCATGTTATTCATGAGGAGTATAGAATCCCAATATGACCACTAATTACACCTACTATGCTTGAACTTTTACGTACATGAAACGCACGAAGTACAATGTACACATTAACTAAACCATGCAATAACAACGTTTACAACCAAATATACATATGCATACGCAAATACACCAAGGTGTTATGCATGTAGAATTAAGTATACAATTGTCACACATATAAGATAACATACATACGTACTACACATATGTACTTCATACACTTCCATACAAAGTTCCATAAAATAGGTAGTATAGGATATTCTTCAATATTTAGATAGCACGTGCATAGTGTTACTCAAGTATCCTAAGTCAGAGATTCTTGGTATTCATAATACACCTCTAGTTGTTTAGTTGTTCACTTCCGCATTAATTACCATATACCCGTATCTATATATATATAAATACAGATATACGCACATGCTCATGTTCAAGGGAAGGATAAAACTTATAGTAGGCACAATGAACTACGCATGCTAAGCACACAACAACCGAACACCCAACACACCATTCATATACATACAGATATATAAAGAGAGTAAAAATCCGGGTCTTACACCCTCCCCCTCTAGAAAAAGATCTTCGTCCTCGAAGATCGCATCGAGTACCTGTGGTGACGTCGCCTAGGTCATCATCAGCTACTCTCGCTCCTATATCGCGTCGGTGAAGCGCCTCGCGGAGTGAACTTCGTCTTCAGATTCGGACACTCTTTAAGCCGATGATCTTTGCTTCCACATTCAAGACACCTTCCTTCCTTCCTCCAACATGCTTTCCCACCATGACGCTTCCCGCACTGGGTGCACTCGGGCTTCTCGATGCTTGAGGCCACAGTTGACTATTGACTTTCCAAGGGTTTCTCCTTTGGAGTTGCCTCCCCCTCTGGGAGAGATCCCGCTCCTTTCTCTTGATGGGTGGTCACACCTAGAAGTTCTCCTAAGGTACGTGAATCGAGTTCCAGAAGCCTAGCCCTTACTGATGGCTGAAGTCCTTTCACAAAATTCTTCAGCTTGCGGTTCTGCTCGTACCTCCGAGACTGAGCACCACGTCTACCACGTCCAGCCATAGTCTGCAAAATGAATAACTAAATTAGAACCTAGGTTACTATATTCTAACTATTCTCTCTATTATCTTCCATCCATTAGTGGTAGATTCTATATATGGACAATTCTCTATGAAGACTTTGCAATGTTGTGACGGTGATGGCCTATCCATGTACAGTCTCAACCTTATGCTCTGATACCAATCTCTGTAACGACCCTCTTCATACCGGTACGATTATACCAATCCCCATCGGTATAAAGGGCGTCGTCACAGTGGGACATTTACCCAACACTGGTCGATAGGTTGATATGTACCTGGATAGCAATAGAGTACAGCGGAATAAAATAAACAACTCAACTCTTAATCCGTCACCAACACACATTCCATAATCTAAATAGCGAGATAGAAGGACAATGTCCACATTAATACAAAATAAAGAGAGTTACAATGTCCAAAATATTGTCCATACAATAATCCTTTTTGTGCAAAAGAAAAGTACAACTGGTAACAGCTCCACAAAATAGTCTTCTAATGATGATCCTCGCCACGCTACCTTCTAGTGCACGATACCTGTCAACCTGTACGCCGAAGCAAGAGTGAGTCCAAAGACTCAGCAAGCGACACTACTCATGATATACACATACAAGTCTTAGTGGTTTCTACATGCACTTTTACAATTAACAACACATAGCATGCTAGTCAATTCAAGTTTTCTACCTATCATGAAAGTTCTACAATTTTATACATAACTCATGCTTTCAGATTTGTAAAATGAAATTCACCTATCACATGATCTCTATTCCATTTGCTCAGGAACTTTAGTCTTTTAAAGAGCTAAAACATGAAAGCTATCAACATGAACAATTTACACACATGAAAGGGAACACAACTAGCATGGATTTCACATAGTTTTAAACACATACACGAACCTTTTCACATGCTTTAGATTGCTGATTTCATATGATTCAATGACTATAAATCTACACATGAGAGCTACAATAATACATAAAACACATCATGTGAACAAGTAATCAAGCTATCTTGCACTCATTTTCACTAATTATCCCTAACATGGATTCTAGGCATTTATGCACACATAAGCATGATAATGACAACATTAGTTTACTGATTTCACATGGTTTCCAATAACACATTCTCACATTCTCGGTTTCACATGATTTCATACTTACTCATTCACGTTGTTCACTTTTACACATTTGACACGTACACATGTTCACACTTATACAATTTACTCATTTCCACATCATTTTCTCTTTCACTTTCACTTATCACATATCACATCGATTGCACTTACCACGTGCATCTTGGGCACTTACCACGTGCCATATTCACATATTTCACATTTTACTCATTTTTCATTACTTAAACAATTTGCCATGACACATAGTCCTAACCACCAGTAGAGGACACTAACAATATCTCATAGCTCGTGCTCATTCCTTAGCACAGCTCTCAACACAACTCATAACACAACACATGACACAACACTTACACAACTCATACACATACTCACCACCTAGGCAATACAGCGGTGAATCTTGGTAACTGCGCAGACCGGGAGAAGCCCTCTCCACCCTATCCAGTGGTACTTGTCCACCTCCGGGGTTTTCCCAATGCCTTTGGGACAAACTTATATCACATGGAGCCTTCTATAGGGACTTTTCTATATACGGCTCCCGATGCCTCTAGGGTAGCAGTGTCACATAGGCACAACTTTTACACTTTTACACATTACCGTTTTACACATGGTTTTACACATAACTCTTCTCATTTCAATCACTTTCTCACTCACATGAACATTTCTGTTTTTCCTTAACATGGTACTACAGAATTTCAAGAGTTTAACATACAGTAACCACACTAATCATGTTGGTTTTAGACCATAACAAACCACATTACAATTATATGCACGAATTATCACATTTCACATGAAAACACATAACTTTTTATTTACTGTTCCAATTGACCTGAAATTTTAACCACATGCTGTTTTCGGGTTCAAAATCATACCCTCAATTTTTCAGATTTTTCTGAGCTAAATAGGATTTACAGAAAATCAAACACCTAATTAGCATATTATTCACAACTTAAGCTAACATGGGTCTAACACATTTTGCAATTTATCCACTTACTGTTTTGCACAGAGACTACTAATATATGCATGATTTTAGAATACAACATCACCCTAATTCATACATCTATAAGTCAATTACCACAAACCATTTTTGCATGTTTTTATTTTACCGAACCGAACTTATTTACAATTTCTCAAGCATGGATAAACTACTAAATTTTGCAAACACATATGCTGACCCACTATTCTTCATGATCAAACCGAAACCAAGGCATTCACACAAACCCTAATCATAAATCATGAATTTTACAAGATTGTCTACAAGTCATGCTCACATGTTTACAAGATATCATTATCCCACATTCACCAACACAACCCACATTCATCCACAACCACAATGCATAATATACATAGAGTATAAGGTGTACAATATATCCTCATCGCATAAAACATATCGAATTTAATGTATAAGAGGGACAGAACAGCTCACTGTTCTGTCCAGAAGAACTAGACGGCGGTCTCTGGCCGCTGACTCAAGGTCAGCGGCATGATCGATGGACGCCAAGGATGAACTGGGCGTCCAGGGACCCTGCCGTCTACTCAGGTCTGTGCAGAAACACAGACCCGAGCTCTAAATCTTAGGTGAAATGGAGGGTCTAGGACTCGAGGAAAATTCCATAAAAATATCAAAACCCACCTACACTCATACGGGGACACCATAGATAGGTCACTTGCCTCTCTAAAATTCCTCCAAGGGATTTATGGCTCGAAGAAGACCTCCTTGGGGCAGTTCCAAGAAGTTGCAGAAGTGCCTCCAAGATCGCCTTCCTCCGGGTTCCTGGGTGATCTCCACGCCGAGGGGATGATGGGGAAGCCTTCTCCTTTGCTTCAGCTTCCTCCTTGTTGCAGTAGATCTCCAGATCCAGCTCCAAGGGGTCGGATTTGAGGGTTCTAAAATGGGGTTTTCTCACAGAATGCTCTAGGGTTTTTCTTTCTTCTCCTCTCCTCTTGCAAGGGTGAAAAATGAGAAGTGGGGAGAGGCCAATTCGGGTTCAGGATGTAGGAGAGCCCCTCACCCACTCACCATGCCGATTAGACAGCCTTAGATCCGTTGGGGGACATCCCCCAATGGGTGGCCATGCCTTGCTCCCGGATTTTCTGGCTCTGCAACGCATGCAGGTCAGAGAGTTGACGTCCACATCGCTGGACGCCTGGGTCAGGCTTGGCGTCCAGGTCTGGACGTTGACTCCACCTCGGCGGCCAGAGGTTGACGCCAAGGTGGCCTTTGGCCAGAACCCTAATTTATGCAGAAACTATGCATGTAATGCATGTATACATGCATTATGTATATAGTAGGGTATACATACTATCACCATTCATTACACAAATTATTTACATTTAATATAACCATATGCACATTAATTATACTAATTAATATGTACATAAATATCTATATACATACACAAGCATACATAAATATACCAAGATAAAATGTACGTAGACACCTACCTGTACGTACATGATATTTTACATAAGTATGACTCAACATACGACAAATTAAATGACGAGAATTATGAGGGCTTCGCAAATCATTAGGAGGTGATATGATTTATGCTAGCTAGGAATAATCCATTCGATAAAATAGTCCTCGCATGCACACACTTGATTTGACATATATATAGTATACGCACACTGGTGTAGCCTATTTATGTACATTATGATTGAAACAGATGGGTACAATATGCGCACCGGTAATTTGATTAACTTACACAACTTTACCTAACATTGCTTAAGTATTACATGTATAGGATTTCTTAATATACACTATATGCATAATTCATCCAATTGACTATTCTCACCTAATCATCATAAAGATATATGCATGTTATTCATGAGGAGTATAGAATCCCAATATGACCACTAATTACACCTACTATGCTTGAACTTTTTACGTACATGAAACGCACGAAGTACAATGTACACATTAACTAAACCATGCAATAACAACGTTTACAACCAAATATACATATGCATACGCAAATACACCAAGGTGTTATGCATGTAGAATTAAGTATACAATTGTCACACATATAAGATAACATACATACGTACTTACACATATGTACTTCATACACTTCCATACAAAGTTCCATAAAATAGGTAGTATAGGATATTCTTCAATATTTAGATAGCACGTGCATAGTGTTACTCAAGTATCCTAAGTCAGAGATTCTTGGTATTCATAATACACCTCTAGTTGTTTAGTTGTTCACTTCCGCATTAATTACCATATACCCGTATCTATATATATATAAATACAGATATACGCACATGCTCATATTCAAGGGAAGGATAAAACTTATAGTAGGCACAATGAACTACGCATGCTAAGCACACAACAACCGAACACCCAACACACCATTCATATACATACAGATATATAAAGAGAGTAAAAATCCGGGGTCTTACAATCCAAATTAAAGTAGATCATGAGCTTTTGCACATGTTGTTTGGGGTGAAGACTTCTAGACACAGTGGGGTTCACACAGTGAACGATCAAGCAAAGGGTCTTGGCATTATAGGTCCAGGTTTCAGGCTGAGAGACGGGAAATTAGATATCAATCAGATGACTGCATTCAACCGTCTACTTCATTTTATTATCTGCCAAATCATGGTTCCCCGCAGTGCCACTTTCTCAACTTGTACTGGGGCAGATTCGGATATGATGTTCTGGGTAATCCAGCAAAAGGAGATTAACATGGCCGAGGTCATGATGGAGAGAATGAAGTTTGCCCATGATCAAATCTGGGATACAAAGAGCAAGTTGAATGTTTCATTGCCCTATGCTCATCTACTTACCAAGATATTCAAACATTTTGGAGTAAATCTATCTGGGGCAGTTGTGGAAAAGATGGGCCAGTCTATAAGGTCCAGGAACCTAAAGAAAAGTGGATTCTCAGTGCAGAATGGGATATGGACCAAGACCTCTATGGCAGAGGGAGAGGCCATCATTGGAGATGTCCCAGAGATTCCAGAAGAAGCAGCAGATCCACCAGCAGATCCACCAGCAGAATTAGAGGTAGAATCAGTAGCAGTAGACCAAGCAGCAGCAGAACCTGCAGTGGAAGAACAAGCAGAGACTTCAGAATCATCTGTTATGGAAGTTGAATCTCATTCTCCAGAAACTCCAATGGGATAAGCAGTAGCAGGTGTGGCAGATCCTTTGCCCACCTCCAGGGTTGCCTCTATTCTAAGAGAGGTGTTGGACTCCTTTCCCTTCACCTTAGTTACTTCAGAAATAGGTGGACTTGCAGAAGAAGAAGCTATGGCACCAGGCCATACTGAAAATTTAACTAAAGTAAATGTCAGTTTTGAGGTGCAAACAGCTACTCAACAAGAAGTGATTATGGAAGAAGTTCCCAGCCAAGGGGAGCCGAATGCTAGAGAGTCTCAATTGTCAGAATCAGTGGCAGAAGGCCTCATTGAGGAAATTGTTTTGGAAGAAGCTCCTACTCAGGGGGAGCAAGAAAATGTTGAACACAATGCTCCTATTCAGGGGGAGCAAATTGGCAATGAGGAATCTATGGTGGAGAATGCTCCTGAGACAGTTGCACCATCTCAGGGAAATCAAGCTCCTGCCAAAGTACCTGTAAATGAAGGACCAAGTACAAGCCATGCTAATATTGAGGAACCAGTCACTCAGTAAAGCAAAAGAAAGAGAGTGGCTCACAGAAGGCAAACAAAGAGCCACAGGAAAGTAAATTTGAAGCCTGTTATGGAAATATTAAAGGCTCAAGGAGATATATTATCATCAGTTCAGACCAGTGTCCAAGGCATTCTTGCCAGTCAAGCTTCAACCACTACTGAACTATCTCAAGTCCGAAATGCTATAAGGTGGTTCAACAAGGAAATGTCAGACATGAAGTCCATGCTATCAGTAATTTCAAGAACATGTGGATTTTCTCCTTCTGCTACTCAGAGCAGACCAGCAACTGTTCCTCGGCCACCAGGGCCACCAGCACAAGAGTCAGGGCCATCTGGGCCATCTGTGCAAGCATCAGGGCCATCAGGGCCATCTCATCAGGAATCTAGGCCATCTGGGCCGTCTGCAGTTGCCAGAGAAGGTCAAGCAAAAGGGAAAGAGCCAGTAGCAGCTACCAAGGCCCCTGAAACTTCTACTCTTGCAACTCCACCCCTCTCCTCACCTTCATCTTCTTCTACAACCCCTCCAACACCACCAACTTTCAAACACCCTATGCCTCGCACCCAAACCTCATCCTCTCTCATTTCATCTCAACCTTCCTTCTCTCCCACTCCCTCTCAAACCTCAGCTCCATCATCACCCTCACCTTCTTCACCTCTCACTGAAACTACTCCAGTTCACCCATCTACATCTTTCAATCCCAAACATCTCTTCTATCCTCCTACTCCTCCTTCTTCTGTCACCGTCATTCCGGAAAAACCTCAAATTCACAGTGTCTTTGACACTAATCTTCCGGATGACTTTGAGAGAAGTACCATCATCTCCATTCTATCCATTGCCACTCATGTCCACAGGACTGATCCTCCCAGTCCTGCCAAGAAAAAGAGGAAACATTCATCCTCTGTCAGCATCTCCTCCTCACCATTATTTCCTCCTCTTTGGTACTCTCTTACCCTTGAACCTCAGAAAAGATCCATGTATAGGGAATACCTTCAAAAATGTATCCTTTCCACTATCTATGGTATTCCTTTCCTCAACCTCTCTGAGCATCTAAACATTGTTCTTCCTCTTTGCCAGTTGTCCCACCTTCAAAAATCCAAAATCTATGAGGGCACTGAGTTCAAGACTGAAGAGCAGTGGGCCAACGTCAAGGGCAACAAGTCTCAGTACTCCAAATACTTGATTGCCCGTGCAGAAACCCTTACCCATAGAGATCGCCCACTCACTCTTTCTGAGTGGTTCATTCTTCAGCATAAGACCTCTTGGGGACCATTCATTCTGAAAGAGATCAGGATAGCCAGAACTTCCAGTTGTACAGTGATTTCTGCTACCTGAACAAGCTGCCTGAAGTCCAGTTCTGCCAATTTCATTCAACCATAGTGCTGCTGAGATCAGATCATCCAATAAATCTTCCCCCACAGTGGATTTTGCAAACCTCAAAGTTACCTCTTCAGTTCTTCTGCCGAAGCTACACTCCTTAGTGTTTGACTCAGATGCAGGCTCCCATGCTTTTGATATGTTTGCTAAGCAGATGGGCAGAAAGTCAGCTAGGCAGGGTAGATTGCCTTCCTTTTTGCGGTTTATTTTCAGAGAATACCACTCTGGCCGCATTTCCTCCCAAGTTTTGGCTCCACTCATTTTTGAGGGTGAGAGGCTTTCTCCCTCCGTATGGGAAAAGCTCTATAAGGAATCCCATCTTCAGTTGCAAGCCATCAACAGTTCCTTGTTCAGTCAAGATAAGCCTATTCTATCTTGGATCTCAACTCCATACATCCAATTCAAGAGATTTATGTTTAGTGGGCAGCCAGATCTACTGCCTTCTATGCCTTGAAGAAGGATCTTCTTGATCAGAAGATTTTCTATCCAATCTCTCTGGATAGATTTCTCCATCGTGCCAGTTTTGGAAATAGCACCTACTTCAGATTCATACTGGACAGAGATCAGTATGGAGAATTCCTGGAACAGCAGCGGCAGCTATACATTCAAAGGATCATTCCTGCCATAGATTCTTCTTTTTCAGTTGCTTCTGGTGTTTTCCACCAGATTTTTGAAGATATGGAGATCAAGGCATGGGCTGTCATTTCACAGCATGCCTCTCTTTTGTCTCCTCTGTATTATCTTGCTCCTAATTAATCTAAAGCTTTCTCTCTTCTTTGTCTCATAGACTATCTTTTTGCTTATTGACAAAAAGGGGGAGAAAACTAAAGCAACTCTGAAAAACATGTCTGTTTATTTATGTTGTTTAGTATATTTTATCATCATAAAAAAGGGGGAGATTGATGACCAAACTTTCCCCATATAAATTAATTCACTTATTTATATATTAATTTTGATGATTAACAAAACAATACTAATGAATTACTTGAGCCTTGAGGACATGAAATAAAAGTAAAAGGAAGTTCAAGACAATCAGGTAAAACTCTCACTTCTTTTTTCCAAGTCATTGCATCGACTTCTTCATACACTATAACGATTTGCTCGTCGAAACGATTTGCTCGTCGCAACGATTTCTTAAGTTGTCATAACAATTTCTTAAGACCTCGTAACGATTTTCTCGTTGCAACGATTTCTTAAGTTGTCATAACGATTTCTTAAGACCTCATAATGATTTGCTTATCGCAACGATTTCTTAAGTTGTCATAACGATTTCTTAAGACCTCGTAACGATTTGCTCGTCGCAACGATTTCTTAAGTTGTCATAACAATTTCTTAAGACCTCGTAACGATTTTCTCGTCGCAACGATTTCTTAAGACGTCATAACGATTTCTGTGTTGTTCATAATGATTTCTGTATTGTTCATAACGATTTCTGTATTGTTCATAACGATTTTCTTACCACAACGATTTCTTAAGTGATCACATCGATTTCTGTAGAATTCATAACGATTTCTTTTTTGATCACAACGATTTACTTACAGTAACAATTTGGTAAGTAATCACATCGATTTCTTTGATGCTAATAACGATTTGTCTTGCACAACGATTTCATAAGTGCTTATAATGATTTTATTATTATGATTTAATGATTCTCTGTCATATCGATTTGCCTATCAACTTATAACAATTTCATAAGTCATGAAGGCATCGGCTTTGTTCATATCGATTTCATTGTATATCAATACTCTTTAATATACGTTGAATAGTCAAAGTCGTATCTCGTCTGTTTGACTACTATGCATTCAATGCACTCTGAACGTATCTCTCATGCATGCAGACGATATCTTCCACTATTGTGCTATTCTGTCTACATCTTTATTTTGACAGAAAGGAGCTTTGCTAAATCTAGCAATATCTTTTCCAACTGTGACTGACAATCAACGACAGCCCTAGCTGTCTCCTATTTATTGTTGATATGCTTGCAGATACCTGACAAGATTTATCTGTACAACGTTGGACACAAAAGATACAAGATATCAAAACATTTCTTTGGCGTGTACTAAAGGATAAAAGACTGAAGATCAGAAGCTTCCTTGCAGACCAGTCTAACGTACACCAGAATGAGAGACAACGGTTCTTTAACGTTCAAATTTCACGTAGAAGCTTAAATACAAGACTACAAGACTAGAAGAAGAAAGGACTTTTCAAGAGAACAACATTCTGTGAAAGAGAATAGCCAATCCTTCAAGTCTTCAGTAGTTAAAACAAGAGCGAAACATCCATTCCAATAGATCTTAGCTCTTTAGCTCTCTGTGTTGAAAAAGAAATTCCTGTGAGAGCCAGTGAAGTCTTTGAGAGAAACCAGTGTCAAAATCCTTTCTCTCTCGAGGCTTGTTTGCTTCAGATTGTAGCTGTTTGAGCTAGTTCCTGAAGCTTGTTCTTGTGCTTACTTTTATTAGTTTTATTCCCTTCTGTGTGAAGGAAGACCTGGTGGTATCCAGGGCAGGTTTATTCCCTTCTGTGTGAAGGAAGACCTGGTGGTATCCATGGCGGGTTTATTCCCTTCTGTGTGAAGGAAGACCTAGTGGTATCTAGGGTGGTTGTATTCCCTTCAGGTTGAAGGAAGACCAGTTGAGGCCAGGTGTAAGGATCCGTGAGGGGGATAGTACCCTTGATAGTGATATCCTGAGGTATTGCTCAGGGACTGGATGTAGGTCTTCTGTGGAAAGGAGTTCCCAACCAGGATAAAATCCTTGTGTCTTGTGGCTGTTTTTTATGCGTTTGCTGTTTCATTCCCTCTAACTCTAACCTTTGTTTAAGTTGTTGTGTAATCTTTTTAGTGAACAGGTATCAATCTAAGATCTAATTTTTAATAACCCATTCACCCCCCCCCCCCCCTCTAGGCTAGCTAGCTGGGCAACAGAATTGAGACGCTTGGGCGGGCTCTATTTTATCCCTGTAATTATGTAATTTATTACAATGAATTTATGAGCTAAATATACCTCCTTAATAAAAAATACATATAAGTTTATTACGTACCCATTTATCCACACCTCCCGTAGAGTGCCACATAAAAACTGCCTCCCCCCTCCTGTAGACTGACAACATCCTCTGCCTCTAGCACTGTAGATGCACCTGCCAAAACTACTGGAGGTGCGGAAACACTCGGCCCTAGACAAAAATACACAACGACATAAGCAATGTACAAGAATATAAATAATGACTATACAAATACTTAAAAATTTAAATATACATACCTACTACTGTAGGAGGAGAAGGTGAAAACTGACCCGAACCTGTAAGAATTTTAATGACATAAGAATCAATGCACAATGAAAGTACAAGTTTAAATATACATACCTGCTGCCAGAGGAGGAGGCACAGAAGAAGGACCAGAAGCTGTAACAATTTAAATGGCATAAATAATATGTATAAATAATGCACAAAAAAAATACAACTTTAAATATACAATGTACAAGAATATAAATAATGACTATACAAATACTTACAAATTTAAATATACATACCTGGTACTCTATGTTGAACCACTCTTTGTTTATCCTTGTATTTTGGTGATAACAAAATTTATGAGTACTTAAATTAAATATCATGTTTCATCTGTGTCACATCAATCTCATAGCAAAATGCTAAGACTTTCATTGATGCAATATATGGCGCACTAAAATGATAAAGTCGATGTCTAACTCATATACATCAATTTCTATTTAAAGTGCCAAAGTAACAAGCGCTACAACGATTTGTTAAGAAATCGATGCCATAATGATTTCATAAGTGTTCGCAACGATTTCTTCTGTAAGCGCAACGATTTGTTAAGAAATCGATGCCATAACGATTTCATAAGTGTTCGCAATGATTTCTTCTGTAAGCGCAATGATTTGTTAAGAAATCGATGCCATAACGATTTCATAAGTGTTTGCAACGATTTCTTTAGAACGTAACGATTTCTTAAGTGAGCGCAACGATTTGCTCTCACAACAATTTGCTGGGTCGTAACGATTTGATAAGTGATCACATCGACTCCCTAAGAATTCATAACGATTTGTTAGGAAATCAATCTCATAACGATTTCATAAGTTTCCACATCGATTTCTTAAGTGATCACAACGATTTCTTTAGAGAGAACATCGACTTATTCTCCATATCAATTTGTTCAAAAACTTGTAACGATTTGCTTAAGTGAACAACGATTTCATAAGTCATGCTCATAACGATTTCTTCATGGATTCTGTTCAAACATAGATTGCCTTTATATTTCAAATATGCTTGGCGCTTAAATGAAAGTCATATATCTTCTGACAAAAAGCTGTATGCGTAATTTCTCAGTCCTGTTAGAAAAAGATATGACTTACAGTTTTAGCATGTTAAGAGAAACACAGTAGCATGCACAATTTTCATGTAAACACTCTTTTATGCTAACACTTTCTTCCATGCTCACAGACCTCGAAGACCACAAGAGTGATCAAGACAAGAGATGAGCAACGGGTAGAACTTCAACGGATCTCTTCAACGGATCCTTTTCAAAAGCCTCTCATATAAAAGATGAAGCATGGCTGAAGAAACAAAAGAACCTTCTTCCTGAATATTTTTCAAGGAGTGTACAACTGTGAGAAGAACCTTCACGCCACAAACACTCAGAGAAAGAGAGAAGAGCTCGAGCCAAAAATTTACAGAAGCTTTCAAGCAGAAGTCTTCATCGCCTTCAAGCTTTCTTCTCTTCCATTCTCCCTGTGCTCATTGTAATCTTGGGGGAGAGTTTTTACTGAGAGTTTCTTTTGGGTAGATGCCATTCTTGTAGAACTCTCAGCACTATTCTTTCTTTTATAAGAAAGACATCGTGTCCAGCTGTAGGACTGTATACAGTAGATAACCCAGCTAAGGGTTTGTGTCTAGCTGAACCAAACTGGGGTTTGTACCAGTAGATAACCTAGCTAGGGGTTAGTATCTAGCAGAACCGCACTGGGGTTTGTACCAGGAGGTTTGCTTCTAAACCTGTAAAAGAAGTGGGCTGCCTTCTTGCCCGGGAATGAGAAGAAGACCTGGTGGGGTATCCAGGGTGTTGTAGTGTCCTTGAGGGGGACTGTACCCTTGGTTAGTGAAATCCCAAGAGTTTGCTTGGGGACTGGACGTAGGACTTCCATGTGGGAAGGGCCGAACCAGGATAAATCCTTGTGTTATTTGTGTGATTGATTACTTGCTTCCGCACTGCTACTCTTTATCACACTAAACTAACCAAACTTTCAAGTGTTAATTTTTGTGTTTAAGTTTCTATTTCAGATTTCAGAAAAACCTATTCACCCCCCCTCTAGGCTAGCTTGCTGCCATACCGAAAGGGCCAACAAGTGGTATCAGAGCGGGTCTCTGAACTTTCAAGAAGATCCAACGATCTTAGAGCAAAGATCCATGGCAGCTCAAGGATATGATGAAGGGCCAACAAGTGGCCAATCAATCACCAGACCTCCATTCTTTGATGGAGAGGACTACCAATACTGGAAGATGAGAATGAAATGCTTCATTTGAGGCACAGACTTTGATCTGTGGCAGGTAATTGAGGTAGGTGATTTTGTTATTGTTCCTGCTAAAGGCACTACTGCTATTACAGCAGCAGATAAGCATACATTAGCCCTAAATTTAAACTAAGAACTTTTTATGTTGTGCTTTATCTAAAAAGAAATTTAGTAGAGTATCTGCTTGTAAATCTGCCAAAGAAATATGTGATAAGCTGCAGATAACTTGTGACGGCCCTCGTTACACCGGTACAGTTATACCAACCCACGTCGGTATAGCGAGTGCTGCCAGTCACAGTGGGACATTTACCCAACGATACAAACAGCTGAGATACACGCGAATATATATATAACAGAGTAGCGGAAGTAAAAGAGAACTATCTCCATTCATTCATCATCCACATTAAACATACATGCAGTTTACAATTTGCAAAAAGGAACTAAAGTTCTCATGAATTAAATTGCTGAAATTTAAATACAAAATTCCACATATTACATTCTTTTCCTGATAATTCTAATACAATGTTCAGGTACATACTACGAAATACACAATCACAAAGAAGCTCCAAGTAACTAGTCTCCGCGCTCGGAGTCCGTCTCCACCGTCTCCTCCAACGGTGCCGTGTCACCAACTACACCTGTACGCCGGAGCAAGGAGTGAGTCCAGGGACTCAGCAAGTAACACTATGCATGATATACACGTACAAGTCCTAGTGGTTTCTACATGCACATACAATTATCAACACATAACATGCTAGTCCATTCAAGGTTTCAACCTATCATGAAGTTCTACACTTTATACATAGCTCATGCTTTCAGATTTTTAAAATAAAGTTCACCTATCACATGGTCTCTAATCCATTCACTCATGAACTTTAACCTTTTAGAGAACCAAACATGAGAGTTAACAACATGGACAACTTACATACATAAACGGAGAACATAATTAGCATGGATTCTACAAGTTCTTAAGTACATACATAACTTTTTAACATGCTTTAGGTTGCTGATTTCACATGGTCCAAAGGCTATAATTCAACACATGAGAGCTACAACGTTGCTTAAAACCTAATCTATGAACAATCCATCATGCCATCTTGCACACATATTCATTTGTTGTCCCTATCATGGGTTCTAAACACTTTGCACACATAAACATAAGAATGATAACATGCATTTTCTGAATTCACATGGTTTCAGATTTAGTCTCACATGGTTTCAATAACACATTGCACATCTAGATTTTCACATTTTCCTTTCTCACAATTTCCTCTTTTCACATGGTTACCCTTTACACATACACATTCACATGTCACTTACACATTTACACATGGTCACATACACTTTACACATTACACTTTACACATATTTAGGTGCCGTGACACATAGTCCAAACCACCAAAGAAGGACACATTCACATTCACATAACACTTAGACACCATCTAGGCAATGCAATGGTGACTCTTGGACTGCGCAGACTGGGAGAACAAGTCTCCACCCTAACCAGTGGTACTTGTCCACCTCCAGGATTTCCCCCTAATGCCCTTAGGGTCACTTAACACAATGAACTTTCTCAGGGGGACTTTTCCCTGATACGGCTCCACTGCCTTCTCAGAAGCAGTATCACATTGGCACAGTTTACACTTTTACACATTTACTGTTTTACACATGGTTTTACACTTGACACTCTTCATTTCATTCACACTTTCTTACTCACATGAACACCTCTGTTTTCCTAGCATGGTACTACAGAGTTTTCAGGATTCAACACATAGTAAACACACCAATCATGCTGGGTTTAGACAAAATCTAATCACGTTTCGATCATATGTACGAATTATTCTTAATTCACATGAAAACACATAATTTTTATTTACTGTTCCAATTAACCTGAAATTTTAACCACATGCTGGTTTCGGGTTCAAAATCATACCCTCAATTTTTCAGATTTTTCTGAGCTAAATAGAATTTACAGAAAATCATACACCTAATTAGCACATTATTCACAATTTACGTTAACATGGAATTTACACATCATGCAATTTACCACTTGCTGTTTAGCCATAAGCTACCAACATTTGCATGAAATTAGAGTACAACATTTCCCTAATTCATACATCTATGGATTTAACACTACGAATCATTTTTGAATACTTCTATTCTATCGAACCGAAACTATTAACGAATTGCACAATCATGGATAAGTTTCCTAAATTTGCAACCACACATGCTGACCCACAATCTTCATGATTAAACCGAAATCAAGGCATTCACATTAATCTAAATCCTGAATCATGGGTTTTGCAAAATGGTCTACAAGTCATGCTCACATGTTTACAAGATATTATTATCCCACATTTGTCAACACAACTCACATACATCCACAACCAAAATGCACAATATACATAGCTTATAGGGATACCATATATCCTCATCACGAAAATCATAACGAAATTAACGTATAAGAGGGACAGAACAGCTCACTGTTCTGTCCTGAAGAACTAGACGGCGGTCTCTGGCCGCTGACTCAGAGTCAGCGGCATGATCGATGGACGCCAAGCTCATCACAGGCGTCCAGGGACCTTGCCGTTTACTCAGGTCTGTGCAGAAACACAGACCCGAGCTCTGAAATTTGGGTGAAATGGAGGGTCTAGGACTCGAGGAAAATTCCATAAAAATCATAAAAACCTTATAGACTCATACGGGGATACCATAGATAGGTCACTTGCCTCTCTAAAAATCCTCCAAGAGTTTTATGGCTTGAAGAAGACCTCCTTGGGCAGTTCCAAGAAGTTGCAGAAGCACCTCCAAGATCGCCTTCCTCCGAGCTCCTGGTTGATCTCCACGCCGAGGGGATGATGGGGAAGCCTTCCCCTATGCTTCAACTTCCTCCTTGATGCAGAAGATCTCCAAATCTAGCTTCAAGGGGTCGGATTTTTGGGTTCTAAAAGGGGTTTTTTTTTTCTCACAGAATGCTCTAGGGTTTTCTCTCCTCTTCTCTCCTCTTGCAAGGGTGAAAGTGAGAAGTGGGGAGAGGCCATTTCAGGTTCAGCATGTAGGAGAGGCCCTCACCCACTCACCATGCCGATTAGACATCCCTAGAGCCGTTGGGGGACATCCCCCCAATGGTTGTCATGCCTTGTTTCAGAAGATAGCAGCTCTGCTGCGCATGCAGGCCAGAGAAGTTGGCGTCCAGATCGCTGGACGCCGGAGTTAGTGTTGGCGTCCAGGGTTGGACGCTAACACCACCTCAACGGCCTGGGGATTGACGCCAAAAGGTCTTGCGGCCAGAACCCTAATTTATGCAGAAACCATGCATACCAAGCTTCTATACATGCAATATGTACATGGTATTATATTCACACTATCATCATGCAATACATACATTATTTACGTTTAATATAACACATGTACACGTATTTATACTATTTTAATATCCACGTAAATACGTACATACATACTCAACACAATATACACACATAAATACGAAAAATACGACGGAAATTCGAGGGCCTTACATAACTTATGAAGGAACAGATAAAGTGAAACAAACTAGGATATATATTCTTGTTTCACAATACGAACAATTTAAAATGCTTCAAAACGAAAATATCACTACTATGTATAATAGATTTTCAAGTATAGTAGTAGGTTTAAATTCTCTTGGAAAAATTCTTTCTAATGAAGAAACCGTTAGAAAAATACTTAGGTCCTTAACTATTTCATGGACACCTAAAGTAACTGCTATTGAAGAGGCCCATGATTTAACCAAATTGTCAATTGATAATTTAATAGGTTCTCTCATGGCACATGAAATAAATATGGAGCGATTGTCTGAAAGCTCATCTAAGAAGAAATGTACTGATGCTCTTAAGGTTGTAGCTACTCCTTCCACCTCTTCCTCTTCTAGTTCCCAAAATGCAGATTCTGAAGATAATGATGCTGATGAAGTAATGTACAAGCTTCAGAAGATTTTAAAGAAGAAGAAAAATAGATCAAGAAGGATCCAAAGAAAGGAGATAAAGGAGAAAGAACCAGTATGCTATGAATGCAGAAAACCTGGGCATCTGAGACCGGATTGTCCAAGACTCAAGAAGACTAGTCAAACCGAGAAGCCCAAGAAGCAGCACAAGAAATTTAAAAGAAGAGGCATGGCAGCTGCTTGGGAAAATGATGAGGTCACAAGCTCAGAATCATCAAGCTCAGATTCCGAAAAGGAGCAGGTAAATCTAGCCCTCATGGTGGGACTAGATGAGGTACATTCTGACTCATTTTTTAATTCTTGCACAGATTCAGGGTCAGAATCAGAAGACTTAGAAGAAGTCTTTAATGAACTGTATGAAAAACATAAGGGGGTTGTAAAAGAACTAAAAAATCTCAAGAGCAACCTTACCTGTTTAGAAAACACTAATTCTGATCTTAAATCAGAAATGGAACAACTAGAAGAACAATTAAAAGAATATAAGGATAAAAATTATCTTTTAAATGAAGATTTGAAAAGCAAGAACAAAGAGAAGTTAGAGTTAGAAGAAAAATTAAAAACTCTAACTGAAGAAAATCTCTATTTAAAAGAATCAGTTAGTAAATTAACTAGAGGGAAAACATCTTTAGCCCTATGCTTAAAAGGGTCAAAATCTGGAAATAATAAACAAGGGCTTGGATACATACTCCTGGAAAAAGGAAAACAAGCCATAATTCCAGAAAAATATCCACTACCAAAATTTGTAAAAGAAACCAAGATGCCCCATAAAAAGGCCCATGTAAAAGAAAAACTTTTCAAAAATTGTGTTCTAAAGAGACATCATAAAAATAATAAGAACTACAAAATAGATTACATTCATTGTTGTTCTCATTGCAATAAATTAGGACACACAGTAAACACCTGCACAACAAGGCACCTAGTATGGATCCCGAAAGGATATTTTTATACATCTAACCATCAATGACCCAAAAAGATTTGGGTACCTACTACTGAGTAATTTATTTGCAGGTTAGCCTTGGAGCATCAAAAACCAAGGATGCTCAAGGTAGGAGTGACTGTAGACTCTTCATCATCTGACGAAAGAGTAGTCACCAAAATTGAATTGGTCTTTATTACTAATAATTATTTACAAGTTTCATTCAAGTGGAGTCTCTCATTCAGGGGGAGCCTTCATTAAGGGGGAGTTATTCAATAAATATCTATGAATGTTGAACCCCTCAATGGTAAGAAATTTTCTCAAAGGGACGAAAATGCATGGTAAGATCCTTCCTTTTTGGTTAATGACAAAAAGGGGGAGAATTTGTATGGTCTATGAATTTTCTGCATTTTCTATACTTCATATATTTGTGTCAGAAAATTCGCATAAATTTTGTCATCACCAAAAAGGGGAGATTGTTGAACCACTCTTTGTTTATCCTTGTATTTTGGTGATAACAAAATTTATGAGTACTTAAATTAAATATCATGTTTCATTTGTGTCGCATCAATCTCATAGCAAAATGCTAAGTCCTTCATTGATGAAATATATGGCGCACTAAAATGATAAAGTCGATGTCTAACTCATATACATCGATTTCTGTTTAAAGTGCCAAAGTAACAAGCGCTACAACGATTTGTTAAGAAATCGATGCCATAACGATTTCATAAGTGTTCGCAACGATTTCTTCTGTAAGCGCAACGATTTGTTAAGAAATCGATGCCATGACGATTTCATAAGTGTTCCCAACGATTTCTTTTGTAAGCGCAACGATTTGTTAAGAAATCGATGCCATAACGATTTCATAAGTGTTCGCAACGATTTCTTTAGAACGTAACGATTTCTTAAGTGAGCGCAACGATTTGCTCTCACAACGATTTGCTGGGTCGTAATGATTTGATAAGTGATCACATCGACTCCCTAAGAATTCATAACGATTTGTTAGGAAATCAATCTCATAACGATTTCATAAGTTTCCACATCGATTTCTTAAGTGATCACAACGATTTCTTTAGAGAGAACATCGACTTATTCTCCATATCAATTTGTTCATAAACTTGCAACGATTTGCTTAAGTGAACAACGATTTCATAAGTCATGCTCATAACGATTTCTTCATGGATTCTGTTCAAACACAGATTGCCTTTATATTTGAAATATGCTTGGTGCTTAAATGAAAGTCAAATATCTTCTGACAAAAAGCTGCATACGTAATTTCTCAGTCCTGTCAGAAAAAGATATGACTTATCAGTTTTAGCATGTTAAGAGAAACACAGTAGTATGCACAGTTTTCATGTAAACACTCTTTTATGCTAACACTTTCTTCCATGCTCACAGACCTCGAAGACCACAAGAGTGATCAAGACAAGAGATGAGCAACGGGTAGAACTTCAACGGATCTCTTCAACGGATCCTTTTCAAAAGCCTCTCATATAAAAGATGAAGCATGGCTGAAGAAACAAAAGAACCTTCTTCCTGAATATTTTTCAAGGAGTGTACAACTGTGAGAAGAACCTTCACGCCACAAACACTCAGAGAAAGAGAGAAGAGCTCGAGCTTTTGGTGCAACGGTAAGGGGCTTGGTCCAACACTCTAGGAGGTGGAGGTGTAAACTAACCCGAACCTGTAAGAATTTTAATGGCATAAGAATAAATGCACAATGAAAGTACAACTTTAAATATACATACCTGCTGCCAGAGGAGAAGGCACAAAAGAAGGACGAGAAGCTATAACAATTTAAATAGCATAAATAATATGTATACATAATGCACAAAAAAAATACAACTTTAAATATACAATATACAAGAATATAAATAATGACTATACAAATACTTACAAATTTAAATATACATACCTGGTACTGTAGGAGGAGGAGATGTAAATTGACTCGAACCTGTAAGAATTTTAATGACATAAGAATCAATGCACAATGAAAGTACAAATTTAAATATACATATCTGCTGCCAGAGGAGGAGGCACAGAAGAAGGACCAGAAGCTGTAACAATTTAAATGACATAAATAATATGTATAAATAATGCATAAAGAAAAATATACATACTTGATGCCGTAGAGAAATCCCTCCCACTACTCATCCTCCTCCCAGAACTGGAGCCCGATCGTGCGCCACACACCATATCTTCATAGGGAACATAAAAAATTAATGTTCATTAGTCAATTGCTTATATTGAAAGTGGGCAACTTTAAATATACTGAACATATGTGAAAAAATTCTACCCATTTTTAAATGATATCCATTTCCTCCTTAAATGATGACGATATGTCTAATTCAGCCCCATCCTCACATATTTATTATAAAAAGTTCAAGTATATTAAAGAGTAATTTATCGAGTATCTTAACAAGTATGTTGTCGAGTACTTAACGAGCTGTTTCAGAACATAATCGAGTCGAGCTTATCTTTGTTCAAGCTTGGCTCATTTATGAATGGAACTTAATTTTTTGTTCAAGCTCCGCTCGTTAAGTTAATAAACGAGTTTTGTTGAGCTTTTATCGAGCCAAGCTCCGTACTACTTGTCGAACGTATCGGCTCGTTTACACCCCTAATGCAAGCATATATGTATGTACTGGACAATAATTAATTTAACACTTTAATTAATTAACTTTAGATTAACTATTAATCTATGTTCTAACTTGATAATAACACTTAATCTTAAACCTATAGTCTTCATAATCATAATTATATATATTTGGAATTTAGATCCTCATTTTGACATTTTCTGAAATTATCTAGTTTCTCAAACTAGATATTCTCTTAAAGAAGCAAAATAGCCAAAGGCACTTGGCCCATGAGGAAAAGTCAAAGAGTATTAAATGCTATTCTAAAGAACTACATGAGTGCCATCCGTCCTCTCACATGGACCATCCATGCAACCACTTCTGCCATGTCTGGGTAGGGGGTGGGGGAGGAAGCCAACCCATATCTAGGGTGTGTTGTCTCGGAAACAACATCATAATGCCTGCAATCTTTAGCCAATCATGAAGAAGATTTGGACGAGGCATAAATGACAAAGATGGCCATGCAAAAAGGAGACGCCATGAGAGAACTTGTCAAGTAATGAGAGATAGACAAATGCATTAGGTACATTCTTGGTGACATAACCCACTGTCGTCAGGAAACCCTAGCGACAGGGGTCACTGTCGCCAAGAAAAATTCTTCAAAGCACTTAGTCCCATTGCCAAGACAATCTTGGTGACACAACTCCTTGTTGTCAGGGCAATCCTAAGGTAATCTCCTATGTCCTTAATGAAGCTACAATAGCCGATTTGTTGTTATGACAGAGCTACAATGCTACAATACTCGAGGAATCTTTTTTCAGAAGACAAACATGAATGTCATTACATTTGGGTGACAAAATTAATTGTCGTCTGAACTCTTCGAGCGACAAAAGTCATTGTTGCCCAAACTTGCATACCCTAATCCGAGTTAGAGAAGATTTGTTAGATAACTCTTATCTAATCCTCTATTTGTTGCGTAATCCACGTATTGCGTATTATTCTCTAAATTTGGAACTACTAGACCTACGATTCCAATACCAAAGAATAGAATACTCAAATAAGGCATCCTTGGCATTACAAATCTAAGGACTAGTTATACAACTAGGACCGCTGAATCATTGTCTAACAATTTAGGTATCATCAACCATATGGTATTTTGAGAGCGGATCATTCAGTGAATTCATTCTCCAATGAGCACATGTATTATATACCTAGCGTCTCCACACAAGCAGTCATGAGACCAGCTCCCCCCATCATATGGATGGGTATATAGCACACTGGTCTATCAGTTTACTCTCAATGTCTTTCTCAAGTAACATATGACTAGGAGTATTTAAGATCTATGTTTAAAGAGAATTATTTTCATTATCATGATCTCATCATAATCCAATTTCCATTACATGGATCCATGGACATCATAGTAAACATCACATCATCATGTAATTAATATACAATGATAAACTGCCATTGTGGCATTATCAAAAGAGATTTGTATATGATTACAAGTACTATCACATAGGTGATTTCGTTTGTACAACTGGCAATCACAATGCATCAACATCAGCTGCAAGTATGAAAAATCCATGTCTTGTTGAAGAGACAGTAGCCATAGCATCTCACAAGCAGCATGCGTCATTGCCCCACACTTAGCTTTTGTACTGAAATGGGCCACCATGTTCTACTTCTTGCTATGCCGAGAGACAAGATTACCACCAACATAAATGTAATAGCCTATGGTGAATTTCTTGTCAAAGACCAGCCAACATAGTCTGCATAAAAAAAAACCTTCCACACGTATGACCATGTTTCCTATATAGCAAATCCTTTGCAAGAGCACATTTTACATATTTTAGAATTTTCAGATCAGCCGCCTAGTGACATTGCTTTGGATTCTACATGAATTGATAGGAAGAAGGTTTGGCTTGGGACTGATTGAGGTATCAGATGATGGTGTTGTACTCTGTAGATTTTGATGATCACAAAAACACTATTTTTAACTCATGTTGAGAAAATTACAAAAACACTAAGTATAATTTATGTTCTTGATGCAAGTGTTGGAATTATTTATATGTGATTTGAGAGTCTAATTTGTGTGTTAAATGTGCAATAAAAGTGTCCACAAGTCACACTTGGAGTGGACATTGCAAAGCCCAAGATGTCGACAAAAAGACAAGAAAGGATTGGAAGAAGAACTGCAAAACTGATACATTCGGACGACTGACTTTAGTAAATTGGTCGATCGATTATCAAGATGTGTCGACCGATTATGAAGATGTTCAGAATCGATTGACGACCGATTTGGAAAAGATCAGACGACCGATTTGGCAAAATCGATGACCGACCTAGCCATATAGATTGGCATTGGACAGTTAAGAAATTGGACGACCGATTCTCTAGAATTGGAAGACCGATTGGCCAGCCGATTGGCTAGTTGATTTTCAGCCGAAGCATCAGTTGAAGTTAAGTTAGAAATTGGATGACCAATCTGAAGATTTCAGTCGACTGATTCCGACGTTTCTACGTATGGACTTTCCTAAACAGAATCCTATAGAGATCCAACTCTTTCCAAACTTGAAGGAATCTTTTGTGATTATAAATATAACATGTTATCATGATTTGGAAGAGTTCTTCATGCAACCAAGATCCCATCTTGTGCCCTAGAGTTCAGAACAAGGGGTTATTTCCCTGAAGAGATCTACATGAAGACCTGAACATCTAGAAGGTTGGAAGATGAGTTCTTATTGATTTAAAAAACTACCAAACATTCCAAGCAGATGATGTTCATCAGAAAAGATGTGGGCTTGGGTGATTAGATCATGCTTCTTCACTTGGAGAGTTTACATCGGCGATCTTGCTTCTACAATGGCTCTCCATATTTCAAACAGGGGGAATCCTTGTGTTTACTGTTCTATCTCTATTCCCTCTATATGTGTTCATTGAGTTGTTTGAATTTCGTTTTGAACATCATCATTGTGTGTATGCTCGTTTTAGGAGGAGGAGTTTGGGTTTATGGTTTCTTTGTACCCATGAAACAAAGATCTTATGAGGGGTCGGTGTTGTCCTTGGGAAACAACCATGTAAGGGGTTTATCTGCTTCTACCCGGGAAACAACTTAGTGGAAAATCCTCGCAGGGGTGTGAGGTAGTGGACTTAGGCACACACAGGGGTGTGTATGCTGAACCACTATAAATCTTGTGTATCTTATGGTTTGATCCATATCTTCTACCTCCGTTCTATATATGCTAGGATAGTTTGTTTCACAGTTTCTATTGTCATATTCCATTGTGCACATCGTTTTATAGATTGTCTTAATTGAGTTTTTTTGTATTCTATTTAAAAACTTTTTAAATTTGGTGATAACCAATTCACCCCTCCCCTCTTGGTTGTTCATCGCACGTACACCAATATTTCAAATGGCATCAAAGCAGAGCTTTTGATTATAAGAGTGATCTTGTGTGCGATGGCCAGCAAAGAATTTGTGCTTAAGGGTGACCACCCTATTTTGATGGCCATAATTATTCTTATTGGAAAAATCAGATGCACGCCATTCTTAAGGCTCAGGATTATGAGATCAGGAAAATAGTAAATACTGGTCCTTATGAGTTGCCAGAGGATGAAGGAAAGTGGACGGAGGATAACATTAAGAAATCCAAGATTAATTTCAGTGCTATGAATATCATGCAGTATGCTATACATCCTGATGAGTATTCTCATGTTTCTATGTGTAGCTCAGTAAAGGAAATGTGGGACAAATTGAACCTAATCTATGAAGGCATTTCAAAAGTCAAAGAGACTAAAGCAAACATCTTGGTCCATGAGTATGAGATGTTCTAGATGAGCCCAATGGAGTCAATTTTGGATATGTTTTCTAGGCTCTCGAAGATCACAAATGGATTGAAGGCACTTGGCAATAATTACATGGACACAGAAATAGTCAGTAAAATTTTGAGATCCCTCCCACCGGCATGGCACACTAACGCCACGATCATTGATGACTCCAAGAATTTGTCAAGCCTCACTATTAAGGAGTTGATTGGGAGTCTCATGACTTATGAACTAAACCTAAAAAGGGAGGAAGCAGAGCAACCCATTCTGAAGCAAAAGGATGTGGCTCTGAAAGCTATGAAATCCAAGGCAATTTGTCTATATGAGAACTCCTCAAGTGAAGATGAGGAAGAAGTGGCCAAGATTGCACGAAGCTTCAGGAATTTTTTGGAAAGAAAAGGCCACAATATGCAACTTATTCCAAGGACTTCAAGGGCAGAAACAAGGAAGAGGACTCCAGTATAAAAACTGAATTGGTCTACTATGAATGCCAAGGCATTGGGCACATGAGATCCGAATGCCCGATCTTTCTAAAAAAGTAGAGCAAAGCCAAGGAAAAGAAGTCCAAGGCCATAGTCGCCACGTAGAGTGACTCTGATGAGTCAAGCTCTGCAATAGAAGATGTCTAGGAAAAGAAGGACGTTGACTGTGGACTCATGGCTATTGAGGATGAATCTCTTGAGGTAACTTATGATCAAGAATATTTTACCATTGAGGAGATGGAAACAATGTCCCTAAAAAGAAAATAAGGGATTGAAAAATAAAATCAATGATATTCTGCATAATGAATAACCTTGTGAATCATGTGATATGTTGAATGTACAATGCAATGTTCTTCAAGATGAAAATGAAACCATGAAAAATAAAATTTCATTGTATGCAAAAGAAATGCAATGCATGCTTCATGTTAATGCTAATTCTGAAAATCTAAGCTTTCTTCAAAGTCAAAACACATCTTTGAAATTTGAAAATGAAGAACTGAAAAATAAATTGCACGTGTTTGAAGAAAATGTTGAGAAATCGGAAAAATCTATCAAAACATTGCATGTAACCATTAATGATATAAAGTTTACTGTTTCTAGACCCATGAAGGGGAAGCAAAAACATGATAAAGTTTTTAGTGTTAAAGTTAATACTAATAGACATGGTTTAGGCTACTCTTCTAACATAAAAAGAGCAAATCTTTTGAGTCTAAGACTGTAACATCTTTTGTTCATGCATCCAGTTCTCAAATGCTTCTCATGCCAAACCACAACAGATAACGGCCCAACTGAATTCTCATGTTAAGAAATCTGTCCATGCTAGGAAGCCTGTGCATCTAGAGAAAACTATACAACCTAAGAAATAGATACAAAACAAAAAACAAGCTCATGTGAAAGGTAAGCAGGTTGAATAACCTGTCATTTATAGGCCACAAGTCACATAACACAATTTTAATACCACATGTTATTTCTGTTGTGGGCATGGACATATGAATTATACTTGTTCTTTAAATAGAAACATGTAGAAAATAAACTTGGTGTGGATTAGAAAAGATTTGTTGCGTTCTAGGACTAACACTGTTGGACCAAAAACCATTTGAGTACCAAAAAAATCCACCTGATATCTGTGGTTGTAGGTGTCTTGTGAAATTTGGAGTTGGAACATCAATGTGAAACTCAAGACATCGGAATTGCTTTGTGAGTATCATGTACTTCTATTTTAGAGTTTCAAGGTAACACATGAATACTCTTGTATGCTGTATTATTTACTCTTTTAAATCTTGATTATAGGTTGTGTTTTTGTTTTCTTTATATAAAAAATGAAAAATTAAAACAAAATGAATCTTAGGGTTTAGTGTCTAGTGCATGTCTATCCCTTGTGTGCTTCTATGTAAAGTATATGTAAAGACACTTCCTTGACTCTTTCTATGGCCTAATACTCCCTTAATATTTATTTCATTTGCTTAAGACTTAGTGTGTGTTAATTGAACCACTAAGGGGGAGATTTCTGCATTTAGTGTGTGCATACATTAAGGGCCAAATAGCTCTGTATTTAACTTGCTTCTCAAAATACATATGAAATTGAGACCAACACCCTAATGCACATGGACTATGATTAATAGATATCACCTTAATGATCAGTGAAATTTTTTATTAATACTCTTGTGATGCTTAAAATCCACCTAACTTGTAGTAACTCATGAGGAAAAAGCTACCTGTCCAAGATTGAAAAGTGAAAAGAGGAACTGAGCTTAGTAATCGGGTCTTTCCACTGAACAAGTGAGAAGCCTCGTGTCAAATGACAATAACCTCCTCAAATGTGAAAGAAAAGAAATAAATAAAAAATTGAATGATATCATTTCTTTCAAAACAAAAAAGGGGGCAGAGTGATAGCTACCAAAACTCGAGGGTCTTTCATGCATGGGTAAGATTGAGAGTATTCGTTAGTGTTAATTAGAAATTATGCTTATCATCATGCATGATGCCTTTTAATCATGTCTCATACATCACATCTAATAAAATTTAATTTCTGAATGTGTGTTGAGAACTTGATTAAATACATGGACTATAAAATGTATATTTATTAGAGCATGCACTCCCAACATCATCCACTTGGTGAACTCTTCACATACACTGTATTTATGCCAATTGCAATTCTTATCCCTAATACCCCACTTTTCGATGTTGTCAAAAAGGGGAGAGAATATGTAGAGAGTATATGTAGATTTTATATTTTGGTTTTGGGGGGGGTTTGTTCAAAAGAAAATGGGAGAGTTAGAAGTATCCTTGAGAGGGGGAGTCATATTTTGTATTGCATGACTGAATGCTTGTATTCATGTTAAAAAAAAAACATCAATCAAATTGGCATATGAATTTGACATATGAATGTGAATGTTGTGCTTTGTGTGAAAAATCAACAAGTGTTTTGTCATTATAAAAAATGGAGAGATTGTTGTACTATGTAGATTTTGATGATCACAAAAATATGATGTTTAAGTCATGTTGAGAAAATCATAAAAAACAATAAATAAAATTCATGTTCTTAACCCAAGTGTTTGAATTATTTATATGTGATTTAAGGGTCTAATTTGTGTGTTAAGTGTGCAGTAAAAGTGTTCACAAGTCGCACTTGAATTGGACATTGCAAAGCCCAAGACTTGGACAAAAAGAAAAGACAAGAGTGGAAGAAGAATTGCAGAACTGATACATTCGGATGACCGACTTTAGTAAATCGGTCGACTGATTATCAAGAGGTGTCGACACATGCTCTGTAGGTGTCGACAGATCAGGAAATCGGACGGCCAATTTGGAGATTACGATCGACCGATTATGGACCAATCGATTGATGTTCAGTCCAATCGATTTATGGTGAAAATGCCAATAAATTGATGACCAAGGTTCCAATTGGTGACGAAAACATCGAACCACCAATTTGGAAAAATTGGACGACGGACCTTGATAGTACAGATTGGCAATGGGACAATCAAGAAATTGGACAATTGATTCTCCAGAATCGTATGATTGATTGGCCAGCCGATTGGCCAGTTGATTTGCCAGCCGAAGCGCTCGTTGATGTTAAGGCAGAAATCAGACTACTGATCCGAAGATTTTGGTCGTCTGATTCTGGCATTTCTGTATACGGACCTTCCTAAATAGAGTCCTACGAAGATCCAACTCTTTTCAAACTTTGACGAATCCTTTGAAATTATAAATACAACACATTCTCATGATTTAGTAGAGTTCTCCACGTACCCAAGATCCCATCTTGTACCCCAGAGTTCAAAACAATATGGGTTCTTGCCCTGGAGAGATCTACATGAAGCCCTGAACATCCAGAAGGTTGGAAGACAAGTTATTATTGATCTGGAAGACTTCCAAACATTCCAAGGAGCTGATCTTCATCAGAAAGATGCGGGCTTGAGTGATTCGATCGTGATTTTGTCACTTGGAGAGTTTACATCAGCGATCTTGCTTCTAAAGCAGCTCTCCATATTTCAGACATAGGGAATTCTTACATTTACTATTCTATCTCTCTTCCCACTATCATGTGCTTATTGAGTTTTTTGAATTTTGTTTTGAACATCATCATTGTGTGTATGCTCGGTTTGTGAGTAGGAGTTTGGGTTTTTGGCGTCTTTCTACCAGTGAAACAAAGATTGTGTGAGGGGTTGGTGTTGTCCCTGGGAAACAACTGTGTGAGGGATTTATCAGATTGTACCTGGGAAACAAGTTAGTGAAAAATCCTCACGGGGGTGTGAGGTAGTGGATGTAGGCACACACAGGGGTGTGACATAGTGGACGTAGGCAGGCACAGGAGTGTGTTTGCTGATCTCTATAAATCCTACATGTCTTATGGTTTGATCCATATCTTCTACCTCCGTTCTATACACACTAGGATAGTTCGTCTTGCAGTTTCTATTGTCATATTCTGTTGTGCACATCATTTTATAGATTGTCTTAATTGAGATCAATCTATTCTGTTTAAAATATTTTTAAATCAAGCGACAACTAATTCACATGTCCCTTCTTGGTTGCTCATCGCACGTATATTTGTACTTCAATTGGGATCAGAGCAGGGCTCTTGATTATAAAAGTGATTCTGTGCGATGGTCAGCAAAGCATATGTACCTGAGGGTCATTCTATCAACTGACCACCCTATTTTGATGGCAATAATTATTCTTTTTAGAAAAGCCGTTTGCACGTCTTTCTCAGGGCTCAAGATTATGAGATTTGGAAAGTCATAAATACTGGTCGTTATGAATTGCCAGAGGATGAAAGGAAGTGGGCAGAGGATAACATTAAGAAATCCAAGATTAATTTCAGTGCTATGACTATCATGCAGTGTGTTATACATCTTGATGAGTATTCTCGCATTTCTATGTGTAACTCAGCAAAAGAAATATGAGACAAATTGAAGCTAATCTATGAAGGCACTTCAGAAGTCAAAGAGACTAAAGCAAACATCATGATCCATGAGTATGAGATGTTCAAGATGAGCCCGGTGGAGTAAATTTCAGATATGTTTGCTAGGCACTCCAAGATCACAAATGGTCTGAAGGCTCTTGGCAAGAAATACACAGACACATATATAGTCCGTAAAAATTTTGAGATCCCTCCAACCAACGTGGCACACTAAGGCCATGGTCATTGAGGACTTCAAGAATTTGTCAAGCCTCACTTTTGAGGAGTTGATTGAGAGTCTCATGACCTATGAAATAAACCTAAAAAAGGAGGAAGCAAAGCAACCCATTCTCAAGCAAAAGGATGTGGCTCTGAAAGCTAAGAAATCTAAGGCAATGTGTCTAGATGAGAACTCCTCAAGTGAGGATCAGGAAGAAGTGGCCAACATTGCACGAAACTTCAAGCAAGAAAAGGCTGCAGTATGCAACTTCTTCCAAGGACTTCAAGGGCAGAAACAAGGAAGAGGACTCCAGCAGAAAAATTGAATTAGTCTGCTATGAATGGGCACATGAGATCCAAATGTCCTGGTCTTTCTGAAAAAAGCAGTGAAAAGCCAAGGCAAAGAAGTCCAAAGCCATGGTCTCCACATGGAGTGACTCCATTGAGTCAAGCTCTGCAACAGAAGATGTCCATGAAAAGAAGGACTACAATTGTGGACTCATGGTTATGAAGGATGAATCTCCTGAGGTAACTTCTGATCGAGAATCTTTTTCCATTGAGGAGATTGAAACAATGTACTCTACTTTGCATGAAAAATATAAGAAAGCTAAGAGAAAATAAGGGATTGAAAAACAAAATCAATGATATCCTACGTAATGAATATTCTTGTGAATCATGTGATTTGTTGAATGTACAATGCAATGTTCTTCAAGATGAAATGTAAACCATGCAAAGTAAAATTTCATTGTATGAAGAAGAAACGCAATGCATGCTTCATAATAATGGTAATTCTGAAAATCTAAGCATTTTTCAAAGTCAAAACACATCCTTGAAATTTGAAAATGAAGAACTGAAAAATAAATTGCATGTGTATGAAGAAAATGTTGAGAAATCTGAAAATTCTATCATAACGTTGCTTGAAACCATTAATGATCTAAAGTCTACTGTTTCTAGACACATGAAGGGGAAGCAAAAACTTGATGAAGTTCTTAGTGTTAAAGTTAACACTAATAGCCATGGTTTAGTCTATTCCCCTAAAAATAAAAAGGGCAAATCTTTTGAGTCTAAGACAAAACATCTTTTGTTCATGCTTCCAGTTCTTCAAATGCTTCTCATGTTAAACCACAAAAGAAAAAGGTCCAACTAAATTATCATGTTAAGAAATTAGTCCATGCTAAGAAACCTGTGCATTATGAGAAAACTGTACATGCTAAGAAAAAGGTACAAAACAAAAATAAGCTCATGTCAAAGATAAGCATGTTGAATATCATGTCATTCATAGGCCACAACCCACAAAACACAATTCTAATGTCACATTTATTTCTGTGGTGGACATGGGCATATGAAGACCTATAAGCTTATGCAACTTCATTTACAAAATTATATCACGTGTGTTTTGTGGGCGCTTAACCCCCATCCTGCCTCACATTATTTCGGAAGAACAAAGTGCTTTTGTGAAGGACAGATATATTTTGATAATGTCTCTCTCTCCAGCCAGTTACTCTGAGATATTGATCGGAAAGTTAGAGGGCACAATGTCATGTTCAAATTGGACATGGCCAAGGCATATGACAGAATGGAATGGCATTTTATTCTACAGGTTATGAATAAATTTGGTTTCTCTAGCAGGTTCACCTCATATATTGATATGATGTTATCTAACTACTGGTCTTCTATTATTTCAATGGGATTGTTTCTGGGTATTTCAAATCTACTCGGGGAATTCGGCAAGGAGATCCTTTGGCACCTATTCCTTTTCATCATTGCTTCGAAAGTGCTCATTAGAGGTTTGAGGATGTTGTTTATCAATGGGAAAATCAAGCATTACAGTAGTCCTCGGGGGTGTCTGCAGGTTTCTCACCTTCTGTATGCAGATGACACTTTGGTCTTCATGAATGCTGGTGTTGGGAATGTGAAACAAATGCTCCATTTCCTTCACGATTATGAAAAAAGTTCTGGCCAACAAGTTAATGCTGGAAAAAGTTGTTTTCAAATTTCTGCTAAGGCTCCTAGTGTGTTGGCATCTCGCATTCTCAATATTATTGGGTATAGGCATCACCAAGGTAGTATGAGATATTTGGGTGTACCTATGAAACCTGGCAAACTGAAGGTTCAAGATCACAAATTCTTGGTAGATAATGTTACTCATAAGCTCGTTGGTTGGAGAGCAAAAACTTTGTCCCAAGCTGGGTGTGCAGTTCTTATTAGATTGGTCCTCTTGAGTCTCCCCATTTATTTGGCCAACTCCATTTCCATTCCTAAAAGTATTTGTAATCAGGTTAACCGTCTTTGTGCCAATTTTTTCTGGTAGGGTGCTGATGGTAATCATAGACATCATTCAGTGGCATAGGCTCTTATGCAGAAACCTTATGTGGAAGGTGGTCTTAACTTTCGTAATTTGGACACTTTACAGGTCACTCTGGTGGCTAAGCAGCTTTGGAATATCATACATGGCGATTCTTTATCGTCCTCTTATACTAAACAGAGGTTTCTCAACCATCACCATCTTAGAGATATTTCTAACATATTCCCTATGGGTGTTTCGAAGAAAATTTTTGGTCAAGCCAAAGAAGTTGTTCTAGCGAATACGAGGTGGCTAGGGGGTAATGGGTCTACTGTTGATTTTTTCAAGGATGTTTTGATTGGGGAAAAAACTATAATGCAGAATTCAGAAACATGGTTTCTAATGACCAATAGTGGCCTAATATCTTAGTAAAGGATGTGACCACAGATGATAATCACTATGTTTGGAGTTGCATGGGTGTTACCCACCAACATGTTCAGGCACTTTTAACAGAAACTTTTGATGAGTTTTGTTACTGCTATAGTAACATAGCTCGGCTCCAGTCGAGGTGACCGTTGAGGCGCTTCTCGCCAGACGGAGACGAGACGACCAAGCCGATGAATCCTTTTAAGGCGCGCTTGGCCGACGTGTGAAGCTGCTCCCGACCTCTCGACCTAACCTGCAAAGCCCGCCGAGTGGGCTCGACGGGGAGACACTCCGATGCTCAAGTTAGTCGCTAGCCGAGCAGAATGGCGTAGCATGGGGGAGAACAGCGTACCTGCGCCTGTGGAGTGTCTGCCTCTTATATAGTGGGGGGATGACTGACAGTTGTACTACTTGATGGTGCTTAACCGACTCCCACTAGCGAGCTTTCAAAGGTCGCGCCCTTCATGGCCACGATTACTGCACGCGCGGGTTTCGGGGTGACGTGTCTTCCGAACATCCCGCGGTCGGATGAGCTGTCTTCCGGGCATCCCGCGGTCGGATGAGCTGTCTTCCGGGCATCCCGCGATCGGATGAGCTGTCTTTCGGGCATCCCGCAATCGAATGAGCTGTCAGACCGCTCTTGCCATAACTGACTGCCACTGGGATGACTATAGGTCGGATGGGTCGAGCGTAGCTCGGCCGCCATTCAACGTCAGTCGCGAGTACCACTTCAGGGCATGTCGTGCACAAAGGCACCAGGTTAGATAAAACTGTGCTGAGAGATCGTCTTGGCCGAGCTTCGAAAGATGGTCCGAGGTGTTCGATACATTTGAACCGTCGGGCCATACTCGTCTGATCGCATATAGCTGCCGTTTTGAGAAAGGTCGTCGCCTTGTCTTCCATGTGGTCGGCTTGGCTCGGGTCTTAGCTGACCTGCCGAGAACATACCGCATCATTGGACCCCCAGGTTCGCGTCGGACTGCGAATCGTAGGCCGAGGTGAAGCTATTAAAGAATACGCGCCCTCGACTCATCATTGTGCCAACCCACGTGGCCATGTTAGCATTACATAGTCACGCTTGTCAGCGCCGGCCTGCTACCTGGCACGTCACCAAGCTGTCTATTCAGTCTATCCTGCGTCGTAGTGTCAGATCTCCTCGACTATCGCGTGGACTCCAACTTTCACGTCGCCTCCTCGACTCTCGCGAGCCATGATTCACTTTTCGCTTCCCGTGCTGATCAGATCCAAGGCATCGCTCGCCGGCCAATCCATTTGCGCTATGTGTTAGAATCTGAACCGCGTTGTTCTTGATTTGGAATCTTTCTGACCTCTTCAAGACGCCTATTAAGGTCGGCTCCGACCTATATAATTTGTATAATCAATCCTCGAGGTCGGCTCAGACCTTTATGACTACTAACACGTTTGAATCAAGACCATGACGGCCAATTCTCGAGGTCGGCTCAGACCTCTATGACAAACCACTTGTCAACTCTTGCGGTCGGCTAGGACCTTTATTACTTCAAAACCACTCGCCAATCCTTGAGGTCGGTTCTGACCTCTATGACCACTGAAACGTCGATTCCTGAGGTCAGCTCGGACATCTATGACTACTGAAGGTACGTCAGTTCTTGAGGTCAGCTCGGATCTCTATGACTACTGAAGGCGTCAATTCTTGAGGTCAGCTCAGACCTCTACGACCCGAAACCACAAGTCAATTCTTGAAGTAGGCGAGGACCTTTATGACCACAAAACCAAGTCAATTCGTGGTCGGCTCAGACCTCTTATGACCATGAAACCGTCAATTCTCGAGGTCGGCGCGGACCTCTATGACCACAAAACCGTCAATTCGAGGTTGGGTCAGACCTTTATGACTGCCATCAGCCCACGTCGGACGTTGTCTCTCAGTTCCCGGAGAGTGCCGAAGCGACCACGCCTTCAAATCACGTTGGACGTCGTCTATCAGTTCCTGACGAGTGCCTAAGTGACCTCGTCCAGCGAACACGACGCTCACGTCTACGTGTGCCGAAGCGACCACGCCTTCAAATCACATCGAACGTCGTCTCTCAGTTCCTAACGAGTGCCTAAGCGACCTCGTCCAGCGAACACGACGTTCACGTCTACGTGTCCGAAGCTACCACGCCTTCAAATCACGTCAGACGTCGTCTATCAGTTCCTGAAGAGTGCCTAAGCGACCTCGTCCAGCGAACACGGAGTTCACGTCTACGTGTGCCGAAGCGACCACACCTTCAAATCACATCGGATGTCATCTATCAGTTCCTGACGAGTGCCTAAGCGACCTCGTCCAGCGAACACGACGTTCACGTCTACGTGTGCCGAAGCGACCACTCCTTCAAATCACGTCGGACGTCGTCTCTTAGTTCCTGACGAGTGCCTAAGCGACCTCGTCCAGCGAACACGACGTTCACGTCTACGTGTGCCGAAGCGACATGGCCTTCAAATCACGTCGGACGTCGTCTATCAGATCTTGACGAGTGCCTAAGCGACCTCGCCTTCAAATCACGTTGGACGTCGTCTATCAGTTCCTGACGAGGGCCTTAGCGACCTCGTCCAGCGAACACGATGTTCACGTCTACGTGTGCCGAAGCGACCACACCTTCAAATCACGTCGGACGTCGTCTCTCAGTTCCTAACGAGTGCCTAAGCGACCTCGTCCAGCGAACACGACATTCACATCTACGTGTGCCGAAGATACCACGCCTTCAAATCACGTCGAACGTCGTCTATCAGTTCCTGACGAGTGCCTAAGCGACCTCGTCCAGCGAACACGACGTTCACGTCTACGTGTGCCGAAGCGACCACACCTTCAAATGACGTCGGATGTCGTCTATGAGTTCCTGACGAGTGCCTAAGCGACCTCATCCAGTGAACATGACGTTCACGTCTACGTGTGCCGAAGTGACCACTCCTTCAAATCACGTAGGACGTCGTCTCTCAGTTCTTGACGAGTGCCTAAGCGACCTCGTTCAGTGAACACGACGTTCACGTCTACGTGTGTCGAAGCGACCACGCCTTCAAATCACGTCGGACGTCGTCTATCAGTTCCTGACGAGTGCCTAAGCGACCTCGTGCAGCGAACACGACGTTCACGTCTACGTGTGCCGAAGCGACCACGCCTTCAAATCATGTCGTACGTCGTCTACCATTTCCTGATGAGTGCCTAAGCGACCTCGTCCAGCGAACACGACGTTCACGTCTACGTGTGCCGAAGCGACCACGCCACCTTTCCACATCGGATGTCGTCTCTCAGTTCCAGGAGAGTGCCGAAGCGACCTCGTCCAGCGAACTACGACGTCCACGGCCATTGCATGTGCCGAAGCGACCACGCCACCAAATCACATCGGACGTCATCTCTCAGTTCCTGAAGAGTGCCTAAGCGACCTCGTCCAGCGATCACGACGTTCACATCTACGTGTGTCGAAGCGACCACACCTTCAAATCACGTCGGACGTCGTCTAACATTTCCTGACGAGTGCCTAAGCGACCTCGTCTAGCGAACATGACGTTCACGTCTACGTGTGCCGAAGCGACCACGCTTCAAATCACATCGAACATCATCTATCAGTTCCTGACGAGTGCCTAAGCGACCTCGTCCAGCGAACACGACGTTCACGTCTATTGCATGTGCCGAAGCGACCACGCCTTCAAATCACGTCAGACATCGTCTATCAGTTCTGACGAGTGCCTAAGCGACCTCGTCCAGCGAACACGAGGCTCACGTCTACGTGTGCCGAAGCGACCACGCCTTCAAATCACGTCGGACGTCCTCTTGGTTCCTGGAGAGTGCCGAAGCGACCACTCCTTCAAATCATGTCGGACATCGTCTCTCAGTTCCTGACGAGTGCCTAAGCGACCTCATCCAGCGAATACGACGTTCACGTCTACGTGTGCTGAAGCGACCATGCCTTCAAATCACGTCGGACGTCGTCTATCAGTTCCTGACGAGTGCCTAAGCGACCTCATCCAGCGAGCACGACGTTCACGTCTACGTGTGCCGAAGCGACCACGCCTTCAAATCACGTCGGACGTCGTCTATCTGTTCCTGACGAGTGCCTAAGGGACCTCGTCCAGCGAACACGACGTTCACGTCTACATATGCCGAAGCGACCACACCTTCAAATCACGTCGGACGTCCGCTTGGTTCCTGGAGAGTGTCGAAGCTACCTCGTCCAGCGAACTGATGCTATTCTTTGACTTGCTCTCACGTTGTAAGGGCGAATCGGCTCGTCCAATTTCAATCATTCAGTTGAAATGCAATTGGGAAATCATTTTCGATGACAAATCACAACAAATACCGTGGGGTTTTCAAAGTGACTAACCTGTTCTTTGTAACCAACTCGTCGGCCCAGAGGCCCGAGTCTACTCGCTTAGCATGAGTCCAATGCTCAGAATACATTAACACAACTAATCTCGTTATTCCAGGTCGAAGAAAATTCAAGGCCGACCATCAGGCCCCCGGGTCTTCGGCACAACCAACTGGGGAGATGGGGACCTTCTACTCAAGATGACGCTAAGAAACTTGTCCCCTGCCCCTTGAGACGGCTCTCGATGTTCCCGTCAGAATACCCTTGTTCGCTCAAGGTCGGCCCCCTCAGTCGATCGTGGACGACGCTCAAGGGCTCCATAATTCCCGCCGATAGTGGGCGATTGCAAAATGGTGGGATGTGAGGGGAACCGTACTGACCTTTAGTAACGATTTCCCACAGACGGTGCCAATGTTACTGCTATAGTAACATAGCTCCGCTCCAGCCGAGGTGACCATTGAGGCGCTTCTCGCAAGACGGAGCCGAGATGACCAAGACGATGAATCCTTTTGAGGCGCGCTTGGACGACGTGTGAAGCTGCTCCCGACCTCCCGACCTGACCTGCAAAGCCCGCCGAGTGGGCTCGGCGGGGAGACACTTTGATGCTCAAGTTAGTCGCTAGCCGAGCAGAATGGCGTAGCGTGGGGGAGAACAGCGTACCTACGCCTGTGGAGTGTCTGCCTCTTATATAGTGGGGGGATGACTGACAGCTGTACTACCTTTGATGGTGCTTAACCAACTCCCGCGGGCGAGCTTTCAAAGGTCGCGCCCTTCATGGCCACGATTACCGCACGCGCGGGTTTCGGGGGGACGTGTCTTCCGGACATCCCGCGGTCGGATGAGCTGTCTTTCGGGCATCCCGCAGTCGGATGAGCTCTCTTCCGGGCATACCACGATCGGATGAGCTGTCTTCCGGGCATCCCACGATCGGATGAGCTATCAGACCGCTCTTGCCATAACTGACTTCCGCTGGGATGACTATAGGTCGGATGGGTCGAGCGTAGCTCGGCCGCCATTCAACATCAGTCACGAGTACCACTTCGGGGCATGTCGTGCACAAAGGCACCAGGTCGGATAAAACCGTGCTGAGAGATCATCTTGGTCGAGCTTCGAAAGATGGTCCAAGGTGTTCGATACGTTTGAACCGTCGGGCCATACTCGTCTGATCGCATATAGTTGCCGTTTTGAGAAAGGTCGTCGCCTTGTCTTCCGTGTGGTAGGCTTGGCTCGGGTCTTAGCCGACCTGCCGAGAACATACCGCATCAAGTTTATTTGGGTTGGGAATGCTAAAGGAGTTTTTACTGTTAAATCTACCTATTCTCTGGCCTCTAATCTGGGTGTCAGTAGAGGTACCTAGATGAAATTATGGCATCATGCTATCCCTCCTCGTCTTGTCATGTTTGTTCAAAAATACTTCATAGGGCGGTTCAGGTTGACTCCAGAGTTGCTGACTGTGGTATTCCCCTGGTGTCTAAGTGTGTGTGCTGCAAGATTCCTGAGCAAGAAACGCTGTGTAACATTGCGAGATTTTCGGATCCTTATGGATCTAGTGTGTAATGGTTGTGAAGGCCATTGTGAGGCCAATGTGGTTTGGATGTGTGGTGTGTGCAGGTGTGGTGTAGGTTGGGTCCTGAAATAAAATAGGACCTGCTGCAGTTGAGTAGGAGTTGGCGGCCAGGGGTGGTCGTTGACTTGTTGGCGTCCATATAAGTTGACGTTTAAAGTATAAACTTCGTGACAAGGGATATGGACGTCTAGCCTTGGCGGTCTGATTGGAGACATCCATGTTGATGCCAACCTGTGTGACCTGCAGAATATAGTCTACCCGAGAGCAGTTCCCTCACTCCATTCTCCCTCTCTCTTGCCCTGAATTCATGCCCCTTGCTTCCCCAATGCTTCCAATGGTTGTAAAAGGATAATTGGAGGAACGAGGAACGTGAGGCGGTGACGAATTTGCCAAGGAAACGCAGAATCGTGGTGCAATTGCCATAGGAGCTCGCAGACGGTTCGCCGTAGACGGGGATAATTTAGGAGGTTTAAGCGCGTATTGAGGTAGGGAATGATCCCTTTAGTTCCTATAGGTTGTGATAATGCAATTAGACAGCATGAATCTGCATGATAATTTTGTTTTCGGGTAATGGTATCCATGCGGGGAAAATAGGTGGTTTGAGCAATTAGAAGAATGAAACATGTTGTTTTAGTTTGATTAGAATGCTTGCATGTTAGAGGAAGTGTTTCCTCGTGTTTTTTCGTAGGTTTTAGGGCCGAGGACACCTGTGGAATCGGCCTAGGGTTTCTGTGAAAACTGGTAGCCGAGGAGCTTGGCGTCAACATCGTTTGACGCCAGATTCTTCAGTTGGGAGCTTAACGGCTATATGCCTTGCCGTTTATATCTCATCGACGGCAGTCGATGTTGCCGCCAGCATGATTATATGAAAATGTTGTTATATTAGATATTTGTTGTTATCAAGTGGTGTAACGATAATTGTGATGCACCTAATGCTCGTGGTTACTGAGATTAGCGTACTGGGTACGCAGTTAGTCAGTTCTTTACATATTTACGTGATGTTCACGTGTAGTGGACTATCAGTGCACGAGGTTTGTGCGAGACTTCACGTGGTTTGTGTGTGACGTGCACGTGGTTTTGTGTACGTGGCGAGTAGTACGACGCCTATTGTGGTTACCTCTCCAGTTGGGTGCCCCAGGTTCTCTGTGAGCCAGGCTGTTAGCTCGGGGCTTTGTCCTGGTACTTGTGTTGTACCGTTGAGGTCTGTGTCGTCTGACCTGGACACCCTCACTCCTGTGTTTGAGTTGTACGTCCGGCTGAGGGAAAGACGACAGTGGGACAGTGACACTTGTGTTTGTCTTTAGTCACGTGTAGCGCGCTCGTAGTTGGGGGTACGGACACCAGTAGTCGACACTGGTCCCCAGCTAGTCCTTCTCCAGTGCCTCACTCTAGCGAGCCCAGGCCAGGGTCTCCAAGGTGTCAGGCATGGGCCTGTGACCGTGTGGTCCGCAGGTGGTGGTGTTTAGTTGGTCTCCACAGTTGCTTGACCTTTGCACGTGGAGCGGTAGTTGGACCTTTCGTTCATGGCTACGAGACTGAGAGGTAGACCTGTGTTAGCTTGTCCGAGTCAGTTTCTGGTGTCGCGAACCAGTTCACGTGGCTCGTGTTTGGCTGTCTCTACTTTAGCTTGTACACTTGTACTGGTTTGCCGTTTAATTATTACAGTTGTTTTTCGTAGTCGGCAGACGGTGAGTACTTTTACAGCTTTCATATTCTGCTTAGCCGTTCTATAAATTGTTGGTACTGTTTACTGCTTTTGTACCTGTGGTTTTGGTTTTGCTCGGTGTTGGGGGAGTTCCCTACTGAGCCAGTGACTAGCGAGGCTCACCCCTACCCCCACAGGTGAAGGCGAGGAGGACGTTTCTCGACCGTCATCCAGTTCAGGGCCGCGTCGTAGCGGTGTAGGGTCAGTACCTCTAGCAGTGTAGTAGTACTGTGTAGTTGTAGCAGTACTGTGTAGTTGTAGCAGTAGCAGTGTAGCTAGTTGTTTACTTCTTTTAATTGTGCCTCGGGGTATGCCCCAGGCTCTTGTACTTTCTTTCAGTTTCTGTGGAAATGTGGCTATGTAAACTTGTGAAATATATTTATAAAATGGTGTGTTCCTTTGTGTTTACACGGACTGTGGTGTGGTATCCCTAGCGAGGCTTCGGCCCGTTCTCGGGAGGCGGACTCGGATCAAGTACGTTATTAGTTTAACGGGCTTGGTTGAGGTGTTCCGTCACAGTTGGTATTAGAGCAAGGTCTGTGTTAATATAAAGGAACTAGAAGGTTACATAGCCTTATTTCCGGTCTTAGTATACTGCTGGTAGGGACCCTGGTTTTTGATAATTCGTTGTTGTGTTTCTGTTTGGTGTTTTGCTTGTGCAGAAATTTTTGAAATGGCTGATAGAAGAGATTGGGGTGGTGGAGGAGATGATCCAGAGGAGAGTACTTAGCGTATGATAGAGAGGATCTGGGAAAGCCTCACTGATATCCAGAGAAGGATGGATCAGCAGGCGCCGGTACCATCGGTTGCAGTGCCACCTGGGGATGGAGAGACTGTACATATTGCTCCAGTCCCGCCAGGAGTGGAGGTGCCTTTTTTAGCACCTTTGCCACCACCACCAGTGTTAGTAGCAGAGGAACCAGTGATACAGGTGGAGAAATTTCTGAGATTGCAGCCGCCTACTTACTCAGGAGGGCCGAATCCAGATACAGCGGAACACTGGGTCCATGAGATTGAAAGAGTCTTTGCGACCATGAGGTGTCCGGAAGCAGATAGTGTTGTGTTAGCTGCCTATCAGTTGAGGGGTTTTGCATTGGAATGGTGGCGATTGAAGATGCAGACCACCTTTGCGGACAGGACAGAAGAGGCTATCACTTGGTCGGAATTTCTTGATGTATTTAACGATACATTCTTTCCGATTCAAGTACAGCAAGGGAAGAGAGAGCAATTTCAGACACTCCAACAAGGTAACTCTTCAGTTTAGAGTATCAGATGAGATTTATGGCGCTTAGCCGATATGCGCCTTATGTAGTATCGGATAATAATATGATGGTTGAGTATTTCATTAGAGGTTTGAGAGTGGAGTTGCAGGATGCAATAGTACCTCTCATGTGTAAGACAGTGGAAGAAGCAGCTCAGAGAGCAGCTTCGTTGGAAAGGTCTATTCGGACTCATCAAGTGGGTGAGTCAGGTTCAGGTAGTTTTCGGCTACCGCAACAGTCAGTGGGTGCGAGTAAGGGTAAAGCACCAGCAGGACCTTCTTCATCAGGCTTTGGTAAGTGGGGTCAAAAATTGAAGCAAGTATTTAAAGGTAAAGGAAGAGGATGGGGAGGTCGACAGCAATTTCAGCAACGTCGTGGTAGGCCAGAGGTGGAGGAGTCACAGCAGAGTACTGCCAGGCAACCCATTATTCCACCAGGATATAGATGTTACAATTGCAATCAGCCAGGACATTTGATCCGCAATTGCCCCTATCCGAGAGAGTATGGATATGGAAGAGGTGTACAGCAGCAGCAGCCTCAGCAGTTTCAGCAGCCACAGGCAGGTCGTGGCAGAGGAGCACCGCAACAGCGAGGAAGAGGCCGGGTTATGACTATCACCCGAGCCCAGGTGGTGGCATCAAATATGATAGAAGGTATTTTACCTCTTTATGATTATTCAGCAAGAGTTTTATTTGATTCGGGTGCCTCTCATTCTTTTATTTCTGAAGAGTTTTTGGATTGCATGACTCATCCTTTAGAGGAAAAGTCTTGTGAGTTAGTAGTGGAAGTTCCCTCGGGTGAGTTCCTGCTCACTTCGAGCTATATAGATGAAGCTCCTGTTATGATTGAAGGGAACCAGATGCCAGGTCGGTTGTATGCCCTGCAGTTGGTAGATTGTGATATTATTTTCGGTATGGATTGGCTTGAAGCTTATGGAGCAATGTTAGATTGCAGAAAGAAGAGGATCAGGTTTTACCATCCTAATGGTGTAGTGTTTGAATATCAAGGTATGCCTTTTTATACCTCTAAGTTTCTAATTTCTGCAATTAGAGCTAGAAAGTTGATAAATGCTGGATGTGTGGCTTATTTAGCCTCGGTGAGTCTGGTAGAAGCTAGTCAGTAAGTTGAAGCAGTTCTCGTGGTTAAGGAATTTGCTGATATTTTTCCTGAAGATTTGCATGGTTTAGCTCCACATAGAGAGGTGGACTTTACCATTGAGTTGCTGTCAGGTACCATGCCGATCTCTAAAGCTCCATATCGGATGGCACCAGCAGAACTTAAAGAATTGAAAAAGCAATTAAAAGAGTTGTTGCAGAAAGGGTTTATTAGACCGAGTCATTCCCCGTGGGGAGCACCGGTATTATTTGTGAAAAAGAAAGATGGAAGTTTTTGTATGTGTATTGATTATAGAAAGTTAAATGATGTGACCATTAAAAATAAATACCCGTTGCCGAGGATAGATGATCTGTTTCATCAGTTGCAATCGGCAAAAGTATTTTTTAAAATTGATTTGAGGTCCGGGTACCATCAGTTGAGAATTAAAGAGGAGGATATAGATAAAACAGCTTTTAGAACCAGATATGGTCACTATGAATTTGTGGTTATGCCATTTGGGTTGACCAATGCTCCTGCAGGTTTTATGGATCTGATGAATAGAATTTTTCATCCGTATTTAGGATCAATTCATTGTGATTTTTATTGATGATATTCTGATTTATTCAGCATCTGAGGAGGAGTATGCAGCTCATTTGAGGTTTACCCTGCAGTTGTTAAGAGATAATCAGTTGTTTGCCAAATTCAGTAAGTGTGAATTTTGGTTGAAAGAAATTCAATTTCTGGGTCATGTCATCTCAGCTAAAGGAGTAGCAGTGGACCCAAGTAAAGTGGAAGCAGTGATGAAATGGGAAGTGCCTAAGACACTAACTGAGATTAGAAGTTTTCTGGGATTGGCAGGTTATTATAGGCGCTTTATACAAGATTTTTCTAAGATTGCGGCACCTATGACCAAGTTGACCAGAAAAGGTGTGACATTTGTGTGGTCCGGTGAATGTCAGAAAAGTTTTATGGAATTGAAGAAAAGACTTACAACAACACCTATATTGGCATTACCGGCAGGAAGTGGTGGTTTTGTGGTATATACAGATGCTTCAAGGAGAGGACTTGGCGCAGTGCTTATGCAGCATGGTAAAGTGATAGCATATGCGTCCAGGCAATTGAAACCAGCAGAAGAGAATTACCCCACTCATGATTTGGAATTGGCAGCAGTTGTGTTTGCCTTGAAAATATGGAGACATTATCTGTATGGTGAGAGATTTGAGATCTTTACATATCATAAAAGCTTGAAATATATCTTCTCGCATAAAGATTTAAATCTTTGTCAGCGTAGGTGGGTGGAGTATTTGAAAGATTATGATTTCAGTTTGGCTTACCATTCGGGTAAGGCCAATGTTGTGGCAGATGCCTTGAGTAGAAAAGCATATATAAATTGATGATGATTAAAGAGTGGAAGCTGTATGAAGAGATAGTGGAGAACTCCTTATATGTGCCTAGTAGTCAGCGACGGGCAGTACTAGCTGCTAGTGCTGTAGAACCGTCATTATATTGGCAGATCGTGGAAGCTCAGAGGGCAGATGCAAGTTTAGCTAAGATTGTAAAAATGGAAGGAGTTACCATTGATGATAATTGTGTGGTTAGGCTCAGAGGCAGGTTATTTGTACCAGCTGAAAGAGAGGTGAAGCAGCGAGTGTTGGAAGAGGCTCATAAATCCAGGTACACTATCCATCCGGGTAGTACTAAAATGTACCACGATTTGAGGAAGCATTTCTGGTGGCCTCATATGAAAAAGGAAATAGCAGAGTTTGTTGCAAGGTGTGCTATCTGTCAACAGATTAAAGCAGAGCATCAGAAGCCTGGAGGTCTATTGCAACCATTGCCAATTCCACAGTGGAAATGGGATGATATTGCTATGGACTTTGTGGCAGGTTTACCAAGATCAGCTTCGGGACATAATGGAATTTGGGTGTTTGTTGACAGATTGACTAAGGTGTGCAGGTTAGTGGCAGTAAGTATGTCTTGGACAGTGGACAAATTAGCAAAAATTTATGTTGAAAGAATTGTTCCACTGCATGGTATTCCGAAAACTATTGTGTCTGATAGAGATCCAAGATTTACTTCTGGTTTTTGGAGAAGTCTGCAGAAAGTAATTGGTACTGAGTTAAGATATAGCTCCGCTTATCATCCCCAGACAGATGGTCAGACAGAAAGGACTATCCAGACTATTGAAGATATGTTAAGGGCTTGCTGTTTAGTATGGGGAGGTAACTGGGAGCATCATTTGGGAATAGTTGAATTTGCCTATAATAATAGTTATCATACCAGTCTTGGGATGGCACCGTATGAAGCTTTATATGGAAGGCCATGTAGAACCCCATTGAACTGGCATGAAGTGGGAGAAAGGCAGTTAGTGGGTCCTGAATTGATTCAGCAAACCACAGATGTAGTAAAGCTTATTAAAGAAAAATTGCAGGCAGCTCAAAGCAGATAGAAGAGTTATGCAGATATTCGGAGGAGACCACTTCAGTTTGAAGTGGGAGATTTTGTTTTCTTAGAGTTTCCCCGAGTAAAGGTATTATGAGATTTGGTAAGACTGGAAAATTGAGCCCAAGATATGTGGGACCTTTCCAGGTAATTGAAAGAATTGGGGAAACAGCTTATAGGCTTGATTTGCCAGCAGATTTTGCGGATGTCCATGATATATTTTATGTTTCTATGCTAAGAAAGTGTATTGAAGATCCAGCTCAGATAATCAGTTATCAAGGTGGTGACTTGAGGCCGGATTTGACTATGCCAGAGTATCTGGTGCAAATCACCGATCGAAAGATAAAGAAGTTGAGAAATAAAGAAATTGAGTTGGTTAAAGTGAGATGGGAAAATAGGTTGGGTGGTGAGGATACCTGGGAATTAGCCGAGGAGATGGCTAAAGGGTATCCCTATCTGTTTGAATAAGCTTTTGTATTTTCTTTTTAGATAATAGCACTTGTAAAGGTGTGTATGTTTAAGTTGTTTAACTTTGAGTTGTGTTATGAATTTCGAGGTCGAAATTTTCTTTTTAGATGATAGTAATGTAAAGTCGCGAGCTTTTCGGATCCTTATGGATCTTGTGTGTAATGGTTGTGAAGGCCATTGTGAGGCCAATGTGGTTTGGACGTGTGGTGTGTGCAGGTGTGGTGCAGGTTGGGTCCTGAAATAAAATAGGACCTGCTGCAGTTGAGTAGGAGTTGGCGGCCAGGGGTGGTCGTTGACTTGTTGGCGTCCATATAAGTTGACGTTTAAAGTATAAACTTGGCGACAAGGGATATGGACGTCTAACCTTGGCGGTCTGATTGGCGACATCCATGTTGACGCCAACCTATGCGACCTGCAGAATATAGGCTACCCGAGAGCAGTTCCCTCACTCCATTCTCCCTCTCTCTTGCCCTGAATTCATGCCCCTTACTTCCCCAATGCATCCAATGGTTGTCAAAGGATAATTGGAGGAACGAGGAACGTGAGGCAGTGACGAATTGGCCAAGGAAACGCCGAATCGTGGTGCAATTGCCATAGGAGCTCGCGGAGGGTTCACCGTAGACAGGGAGAATTTAGGAGGTTTAAGCGCGTATTGAGGTAGGGAATGATCCCTTTAGTTCCTATAGGTTGTGATAATGCAATTAGAAAGCATGGATTTGCATGATAATTGTGTTTTCGGGTAATGGTATCCATGCGGGGAAAATGGGTGGTTTGAGCAATTAGAAGAATGAAACATGTTGTTTTAGTTTGATTAGAATGCATGCATGTTTGAGGAAGTGTTTCCTCGTGTTTTTCCATAGGTTTTAGGGCCGAGGACACCTGTGGAATCGGCCTAGGGTTTCTGTGAAAACTGGTAGCCGAGGAGCTTGGCGTCAACATCGTTTGACGCTAGATTCTTCAGCTGGGAGCTTAACGGCTATATGCCTTGCCGTTTATATCTCATCGACGGCAGTCGATGTTGCCGCCAACATGATTATATAAAAATGTTGTTATATTAGATATTTGTTGTTATCAAGTGGTGTAACGATAATTGTGATGCACCTAATGCTCATGGTTACTGAGATTAGCGTACTGGGTACGCAGTTAGTCAGTTCTTTAGGTATTTACGTGATGTTCACGTGTAGTGGACTATCAGTGCACGAGGTTTGTGCGAGACTTCACGTGGTCTGTGTGTGACGTGCACGTGGTTTTGTGTACGTGGCGAGTAGTACGACGCCTACCGTGGTTACCTCTCTAGTTGGGTGCCCCAGGTTCTCTGTGAGCCAGGCTGTTAGCTCGGGGCTTTGTCCTGGTACTTGTGTTGTACCGTTGAGGTCTGTGTCGTCTGACCTGGACACCCTCACTCCTGTGTTTGAGTTGTACGTCCGGCTGAGGGAAAGACGACAGTGGGACAGTGACACTTGTGTTTGTCTTTAGTCACGTGTAGCGCGCTCGTAGTTGGGGGTACGGACACCAGTAGTCGACACTGGTCCCCAGCTAGTCCTTCTCCAATGCCTCACTCTAGCGAGCCCAGGCCAGGGTCTCCAGAGGTGTCAGGCATGGGCCTGCGACCGTGTGGTCCGCAGGTGGTGGTGTTTAGTTGGTCTCCACAGTTGCTTGACCTTTGCACGTGGAGCGGTAGTTGGACCCTTCGTCCGTGGCTACGAGACTGAGAGGTAGACCTGTGTTAGCTTGTCCGAGTCAGTTTCTGGTGTCGCGAACCAGTTCACGTGGCTTGTGTTTGGCTGTCTCTACTTTAGCTTGTACACTTGTACTGGTTTCCCGTTTAATTATTACAGTTGTTTTTCGTAGTCGACAGATGGTGAGTACTTTTACAGATTTCATATTCTGCTTAGCCGTTCTATAAATTGTTGGTACTGTTTACTGCTTTTGTACCTGTGGATTTGGTTTTGCTAGGTGTTGGGGGAGTTCCCTACTAAGCCAGTGACTAGCGAGGCTCACCTCTACCCCCACAGGTGAAGGCGAGGAGGATGTTTCTCGACCGTCGTACAGTTCAGGGCCGCGTCGTAGCGGTGTAGGGTCAGTACCTCCAGCAGTGTAGCAGTACTGTGTAGTTGTAGCAGTAGCAGTGTAGCTAGTTGTTTACTTCTTTTAATTGTACCTCGGGGTATGCCCCAGGCTCTTGTACTTTCTTTCAGTTTCTGTGGAAATGTGGCTATGTAAACTTGTGAAATATATTTATAAAATGGTGTGTTCCTTTGTGTTTACACGGACTGTGGTGTGGTATCCCTAGCGAGGCTTCGGCCCATTCGCGGGAGGCGGACTCGGATCAAGTACGTTATCAGTTTAACGGGCTTGGTTGAGGTGTTCCGTCACATGCTGGATCACCTTTTCATTTCCAGTTATATTTCCAAAGAGCTTTGGAGGTGGATTGCACCTCTCCTTAATAATAAAATCAATCGGAGTGAGCATGTTACCACTAGATGCTGGAGTGTTTTATCCAATACCATTTTGAATTCTGCTTTACAGTTTACTGGATTGGTTACTACTATTCTTATGTTATGGGAAATATGGAAGTTCAGGTGCACTGCCCCCATGGAGGGAAATTTCCAGTCTGTGGACTGCATTAAGCGTATTATTATGTTTAATGTCAACAAGGTTTTGGAAACAGTCTAGTTTAACCGGCCCATCTCTATGAGACAAGCCGATATTCTAAACACCTTTCATGTCAGAGCTGTAGTCAACATCAGAGCATCAGAGCTCTGATTACTATTAAGTGGCATCCTTCGATGGTCAATTATAGCCTTAATGTGGATAGAGCTTCTAAAGGTAACCTAGGTAAATGTGGTGGCAGTGGATGCATCAGGGACCATCATGGTGAATTCGTTTGTGGTTTTACTTTTTTCTATGGCACTGGGAGCAGCATTATGGCAGAGACCAGGGCAATTCACGATGGGCTGAGGTTTGCTATGTAATGGAATCTTAACATATTTGTTTTATTTTCAGATTCGGCTCTCCTTGTGAGGGCGATTTCTTGCGGCCAGATACCTCACTGGGTAGTCTTTCCTTGGTGGCGGGGAATATGCAACAAATTCTAAATCCTAAGATTTTGCATACTTACCGTGAGGGTAATCAGGTCGCTGATTCCCTTGCTTCTCAGGCATGTGCTCAAGAAAATAATACAGTTTATCTCAACATTGGGGATCTTCCTATCGCTTCAAGGGGAGTTGTGATTGTTGATAAAGCTGGGTTACCTAGCTTTAGGCAGAGATAGTAGAAGGGTTTAGCTTTTCTTATCTTATTCCTGTTTGGAGTTGTTCGGGTGCAATTTTTTGGTGGTGGTTTCTTCATGACGTTGGGTGTAGTCCCTCCTTATTTTATTTCTGAAATAAAAATTCTTCCTTTGGTGGATCGCCTAGTGGAGTGAGAACATCTCATCCCTCTGGGAGGGGGTGCACTCTCCTGGTCGCTGACCCATTGGAATTTTGGGGAAAAAAATTTGAACTTGGTGTGGATTAGGTAGGATCTGTTGCCTTCTAGGACTAACACTTTTAAACTGAAAACCATTTGGGTTCCAAAGAAATCCACTTGAGATCTATGGTTGTAGGTGTCTTGTTAAATTTGGAGTTGGAACATCAATGTGAAACTCAAGGCATCATAATTGCATTGTGAGTATCATGTACTTCTGCTTTGGACTTTCATGGTAACATATGGATACTCTTGTATGTTGTATTGTTTACTCTTTTTGATCTTGATTATAGGCTATGTTTTTGTTTTCTTTCTATAAAAAAATAAATAAATAATCAAAAACACAAAAAGAGTCTTAAAGTTTAGTGTCTATTGCATGTCTATCCTTTGTGTGCTTGCATGTAAAGTATATGTAAAGATACTTCCTTGACTCTTTCTATGGCTTAATACTCGCTTGATATTTATTACATTGGCTTAAGACTTAATGTGCTTTAATTCAACTACTAAGTGGGAGATTTCTGCATTTGGTGTGTGTATACATTAAGGGGGAGCCAAATAGCTCTATATTTAACTTGCTTCTTAAAATACATCTGAAATTGAGACCACTGCCCTAATGCACATGACTATGATTAACAAATATCACCTTAATGATCTGTGGAAATTTTTCTTAATACTCTTGTGATACTTAAAATCCACCTAACTTGTAGTAATTTGTGAGAAAAAAGCTACCTGTCCAAGATTGAAAAGTGAAAAGAGGAATTGAGCTAAGTAACCGAGTCTTTCCACTGAACAAGTGAGAAGCCTCGCATCAAACGACAATACCTTTCTCAAAAGTGAAAGAAAAAGAAAAGAAAGAATCAAAAAATTGAATGATATCATTTGTTTAAAAACAAAAAAAGGGGGCAGAGTGATATCTACCAAAACTCGAGGGTCTTTTATGCATGGGTAAGATTGAGAGTATCTCTTAGTGTTAATTAGAAATTATACTTATCATTATGCATGATGCCTTTTAATCATATCTCACACATCACATCTAATGGAATTTATTTTTTGATTGTGTGTTGATAACTTGATTAAATACATGGACTATAAAATGGATATCTCTTAGAGCATTCGCTCCCATCATGATCCCCTTGGTAAACTATTCACATACTCTATATTTATGCCAATTGGATTTCTTATCCATAATACCACCCATTTTTTGATGTTGTCAAAAACGGGGAGAGAATATGTAGATTTTATACTTTGGTTTATGGAGAGTTTGTTCAAAATAAAAGTGGAGAGTTAAAAGTATCCTTGAGAGAGGAGTCCTATTTCATATTGCATGACTGAATGCTTCCTTGCATGTTAAAAAAAAAACATCAATCAAATTGACATATGAATGTGAATGTTGTGCTTTATGTGAAAAATCTACAAGTGTTTTGTCATCATCAAAAATGGGGAGATTGTTGTACTCTGTGGGTTTTGATGATCACAAAAATAATAAGTTTAACTCATGTTGAGAAAATCGCAAAAACACTAAGTATAATTCATGTTCTTGACCCAAGTGTTTGAATTATTTATATGTGATTTGAGGGTCTAATTTGTGTGTTAAGTGTGCAGTAAAAATGTCCACATGCAATGTACCATGCTTGAACTCTTTATGTACATGCAATGTACGCATTAACTAAACCATGCAATGAACCATGTTTACAACTAAACATACTCATGCATACATAAGTACACCAAGGTGTTATCATGTAGAATTAGGTATACAATTGTCACACGCATAAGATAACATACATACGTACATACACATATGTACTTCATATACTCTCATACAAAATTCCATGAAATAGGTAGTATAGGATATTCTTCAATATTTAGAAAATACATACATAATATTACTCAATCATTCTAAGTCTAAGATTCTTGGAAAAGAAAAGAGAACATTCCTATTACTTCTTAATTTAGCTAATTGCTCACTTCTACGTGAATACACTATATATATATATATATATATATATATATATATATATATATGCTCAAGAGAAATATAAAACTTATAGTAGGCACAATGAACTACGCATGCTATGCAAACAACGAGCGAACTCCCAACACACCATTCATATACATATATATATAAAAGAGAATAAAAATTCGGGGTCTAACACCACAAGTCACACTTGAAGTGGACATTACAAAGCCTAAGACTTGGACAAAAGGAAACGACAAGACTAGAAGAAGAACTGCAGAACTGATACATTCAGCCGACCAACTTTAGTAAATCGGTCAACCGATTATCAAGAGGTGTCGACACATGCTCTGAAGGTGTCGACAGATCAGTAAATCGGACGACCAATTTGGGGATTTCGGTCGACGGATTATGGACCAATCGATTGATGTTCAGTCCAACCGATTGATGGTGAAAAGGCCAATTGATTGATGACCAAGGTTCCATTTGGTGAAGAAAATATCAGACGAACGATTTGGCAAAATTGGACAACCGACCTAGCCAGTACATATTGGCACTGGGACAGTCAAGAAGTTAGATGACTGATTGGCTAGCCGATTCGCTAGTTGATTTGCCAGCCGAAGCTCCAGTTGAAGTTAAGGCAGAAATCGGACGACCAATCCAAAGATTTCAGTCGATCGATTCCAGCGTTTCTACAAATGAACTTTCCTAAATAGAGTTCTACGAAGATCCAACTCTTTCCAAACTTTGAGGAATCTTTTGGGATTATAAATACAACATGTTCTCATGATTTGGTAGAGTTCTCCATGCACACAGGATCCCATCTTGTGCCTAGAGTTCAGAACAACGGTTCTTGCCCAGGTGAGATCTACATGAAGCCCTGAACATTCGGAATCTTCGAAGATGAGTTCTTATTGATCCAAAAGACTTCCAAACATTCCAAGGAGCTGATCTTCATTAGAAAGACTTGGGCTTGGGTGATCAGATCGTGGTTCTTCACCTAGAGAGTTTACGTCGGCGATCTTGCTTCTACAACTGCTCTCCGTGTTTTAGACAGGGGAATTCTTGCATTTATTGTTTCATTTTGAACATCATCATTATGTGTATGTTTGGTTTATGAGCAGGAGTTTGGGTTTTTGGTTTCTTTGTACTCGTGAAACAAAGATCGTGTGAGGGATTGGTGTTGTCCTGGGGAAACAACCGTGTGAGGGGTGTATCAATTTGTTCTTGGGAAACTAGTTAGTGGAAAATCCTCACAAGGGTGTGAGGTAGTGGATGTAGGTGCACACACGGGTGTGTTTTTTGAACCACTATAAATCCTGTGTGTCTTATGGTTTGATCCATATCTTCTACCTCTGTTCTATACATGCTAGGATAGTTGGTTTCGTCGTTTCTATTGTCATATTCCGTTGTATACATCATTTTATAGATTTTCTTAATTGAGTTTAATCTATTTTGTTTAAAAGATTTTTAAATTAGATGATAACCAATTCATCCCTCCCCTCTTGGTTGCTTATCGCACGTACACCTATACTTCAGATGGATGTCCTCAATTTGAGGGACTGATTAGGTACCCGCTATTACATCCGTACATACACAGGAAGAAGGTTGCAACGATTAAAAATTGTCATTGCTAGCTATGCACTGACACTAAAGATGTTGTAGATTTGGTAGATTACTGACAAGTATGATTTCCTCTACTCCAATAAAAAGATGTGCAATTAATGTAATAGAAAGTCTTGTAACAAGTTAGTTTCTAGAGTATTTTATAGTTTTGTAGATGCACATACAAGAACCGAAAAAAATAAAAAGATGTATGACATCCCGTCAGTCAAAGTCTGGTCTAAGAATAAAGTTCATGCTGCAACATGAACAACTAAATTATACCCTGAACAATGACAAGTCTAGTGGTCTGAGAATATAGCCTGAACAACTTAAATATAACCGAATAAAGGCCAGTGGTCTCCAATATGAGCAAGTGCTGCACGCCAAAGCAAATGTAGTCTCGACCATTTGGAGTATAAAGTTTATACTGTGCCCTCAAAAGACCTCGAATACATTCAGCTTGATCATGACCTAGTTGAAAGAGGAATGACAACTAAAACCAATGCTCATTTTACCAAGCACTTTTATGATAAAATAAAAGCTGGGTAAGAAAATTTACTAGATAGGAATATAGAAATGACAGAATCTCATTGTGCAATTCACGCGTACATGTGATGCTCCCATCCTAAAAAATTTTGCTCGTAGTTTCTAGTGGATTATTAACCAAATTAAATTTAATTCGACAACACCACTATCTGAACATCATGCACTGCAAGAAGACCTCATGAATAAATCAACATTATATATCATCATTTAGAGAGCCATAAAGTGATCAAGTAGTACAATACAATTGAAGTAGATGGAGAAAAAAGAAACATTATTAAAAGTATTTAATAACCATTATCCATCAATGCTTACAGCATAAAGAGTCCATGAATAGCACAAGAAAAGGTGATCTCAATCACTTATAGTTTCGGTTTGCCCCAGACATTTTTCAAATTTCAGGAATAAGTTCACTACAAGAAAAATGACATATGTCAGCGGCTATAAGCCATTGACAAAAATAAAAAACCGGTTGACAAAGACATATGTCAACGGCATGCATCCGTTGACAAAGCCATCGACATCTTGGTCGTCGACTTATCATATGTCAACAACAAATGAAGCCGTTGACAAAAAAGGCATTTATCTACGGTTACTATCCATTGACAAAAAACTTTTATGTCATCGGCCTCAGAGTCGATGATATAAGTTCTCTATGTCGACAGATTAAACCGCTAACAAACGTATTTTTTGTCAACAACTCTATATGTTAGCGGCTTAAGGCCGTTGACAAAGAGTTTGCACGTAGCCGCCGACAAAAGTATATTTCGTCATCAGATATGCGGCTGCTGACAAATGTCACATTGTCAACACATACATAGCCGCTGACAAAAGTGAGAATATCTTTTGTCAACGACTTTCAGCCGCTGAAAAATCTTTGTATAAATTTTTAATATAATCTTTTAAAAAAAATCTAATTTCCTGTTTGTACAACCTAAATACAAACACAAGAAGAAAACAAGCATACAATACAACTAAAATAAATCCACATCATACTTAATTCATAAAACATCAAAGTCTCTAAGTTCATGTCATCAAAATATCTATCTATCAATCATCATCAGCATAGTCATCTCCCTCCGCATCAGTATCTACATGGTCGTCCTCTGGTGCTCTCGGTGGAGTTGACATATGTCAGAATATACATCAACGACTAGATTTAGCTGTTGATATATGATAAGGATATGTTAATGGATGAACAAAGTCGTTGATGTAAGTCTCGTTTGTCAGCAGATTTATCAACAGATTTATCAATGGATGAACAAAGAAACATTATTAAAAGTATTTAATAGCCATTGATGAAACTACTATTTATCAACGGATGTTCTCAGCCATTGACAAATATCTAACTTATGTCAACGGGTATTTTTTTTGTTGATATAAATATCTTGTTAGTGACTTTTGTAAGCCGCTGACATATGATCGTTGACAAATGTTGTCTTCCTTGTAGTGGACGTTGAACCTTTGGATTTGTTCACTAAGAATAGAAAATAGTAAAAGAGAACGGGTTGAACATGATGGATGTTCACAAAAGAATTGCCTTGAATAAAGCATACATGATTATATGCATATGCCGAGCACAGGGACCATCAACATTGCACATTAATGAAATAGGATCAAGTAATTAATGTGCCTAACTTAGACATAAAATGTTCCTTGGTTTCAACTTGCCTAACTTCTTGTTGTCTTGTTGAAAGCTATGGAAGGTAACACATAAAGCTCAAACTCAAGAATATAATGCACCCTTTAAAGCAGAGCTCCAAATGCCGAACAAGCATCTCTTGCCCCAGCAGGCTCTTTCTATAGATGATGTAAGGATATCTCACAAAGATAACCAGAAATGCAGACCATGAGAATGACAAGAATCTCATCTAACATCTCAAAAAGGAGCTTACAAGTGGCCCACATCAACAAAACACAAAATAAACTAGAATACTACATTATGGAACCAGGTAACGAGGGAGCTTGAAACACCTGTAACCTACAATAGCACTATTCCTGGTTCGGTTCGGTTCAATTTGAAGTCATTTTTTATTCAATCTGAATCGAATTGAAATTTTTTGTGAATCAAATCGATCCGAACCAAGTAAAAAATGAACCGTTCGATTTGGTCAATCGGTTTTCCCTATTGGACTTCTTTTTAGACTGTTTTATATAGTGGAAACAAAAATCAGTGATAAAAATAGTGAAAATAAAAATAAGTGAGAGTAAAAATGGGTGATATGAGAATAAAAATTAGTGATTAAAAAGAAAAAAAATAGTGAGAATAAAAATCAGAGAGAAAAACATGAGAATAAAAATAGTGTTAAAAGAGTGAAAATAAAATCTGTAAGAAAAATAGTGACAACAAGACCCATAGCGGGTTGGTGCAATCCGGTTCGGACTAGTACAGTTCGAGCCTGATTAGTAATGGATCCTATCGAGTCCATAGTGGTCCGTTTGAATGTCCATTTAAACCCCCCCCCCCCCCCCCTCCCCTTTTTACTTTCTCCTATCTCCACTTTTCCAACCCCCCAACGTAGGTAAGGTTCTTCTTCTTCCTCTTTTTCTCATCCTTTCTGCCCCTCACCATTTTCATGCGATTTGCTTATTTGTTTTCTTTTTTCCAATTTAGGATCTAAATAGTGTATCATCTCCCTTCTCAACTTAAGATTCAAGGTTTTTTTAAGGAAAGACTCCCTCTTTAAGGTATATATCATTCCCTACTGTTGGGTTGAGTGTGAATACAATTCATTTCCCCTCATATTTTGATGATGACAAGTTGTGATTTTGATGCATAATAATTGAAACATGTGAAATACATCACACATGAAACAATAATATTCAAAAAGCATGTTTCCAAACACATTTATCATTTATATTCATGATAATACATTGGACTAGTGATTTATGTGTTTTATTTCTCAGGGACACAATTCTTGCAAGGGTAGTGTCGACACACCCCATACTGGTGTCGACACAATGCTCCAAGCCCTAAGCCAAAAGATGAAGAAATGGTCAAGTAGTGTCGACACAAGATCAAGCAGTGTCGACACTAGACCCAGCTCCCAGAGAACCCTGCCAACAGGTCTGGACAGTGTGTCGACACTAAACCAGATGGTGTCGACACTAGATGCCTCTCCCAGAAGGCCTGTTTTGCAGTTTTCTAAAGTGTGTCGACACGAGATGAAGTGGTGTCGACACTAGAGACCCTTCCCAGAGAAGCTATTTTGCCAGTCTGTGACAGTGTGTCGACACAACCTATGGGCAGGTCGACACACTCCGGAAACTTTCTGACTTAAAGTCACATCTGGACATGTGGCACTTTAGGGATTTGGTGGATCGGCCTTGGATCATGTGCCCACGACCCCCAAGGGTACTTTTGGACCTTTTAGGGTATAAATACACCCCTAATTGGCCATCCAACCAAGAGAGCCCCCAAGAGCTTTCCAGAAATCCTTTTTGCGGCTGTGAGAGCTCTCCTCCCTGTTCTTGCTCCCCTTGTGCTCCTTCGCCCCAATTCGCAGATCTCCAAGCACAAGAAGAGAAATCTGATCCAAGATGAAGCAGTGAGATCACTTCCAAGGGTGCAGATCAAGTAGAAGCTGACAAGTGTGAAGAATTCAAGGAAGATCCCAAAGACCAAGTTGCAGAGCATCGGCCAGGGACTTCTGGAGATCAAGCCTCTTCACAATTCAGCCTCTACAAGGAAGCCTTCTTGAAGAACAAGGACATTTCACCCCATTCCTCATTTCTCCTTGTTTCTTCTTGTTCATTCTAGAGATTGTGCATGAGCTATTGCATCAATCCTCTTGAATGAACCTTTTTAGATCAGATCATTGCTAGAGGATCTGGATCTTTGTGTTTTTGATCTAGCAAGTGATTTGTGAGCCTGTGTGCTCAGTGTTGAGTCGTCGTACTCAGTTGTGGTTGAGCAATTGTGCTCAAGTGTCTAGAGTAGTCTTGCTCTAGGAGTTGTGTGAGTTGTAGAACTCATTGTGTTGGAGTTGTCAGGCTCCAGTCTGTGTGTATCCAAGTTGTTAGTGGATCCTCACTGTGTGAGGGGTGGATGTAGGAATCACATGGTGTGATTTTCGAACCACCTAAAAATTCTCTGTGCAGTGGTTTATGTGTGACTTAAATTCACTTTGCGCTAGATGTATGCATAGGGTTTTTCGAATTCACTGTTGATCAACTTGTTTCCACACTTCAATCATATAATTCACACAATCTCTCATCAAATCTATAAATTGCTCTTTCAAATTGCCTCTGATTCTATGCATTGATTTAAATTGGTTAAGCTTCCGCATTAGTTGGCCTAGATCTATTCAACCCCCCCTTCTAGATCTTGTCCAGATCCTTTTTGATCCATCACCTACATCTACTAAGATTTTTTCATCTTCTTTACATTTGAAAGCAAGATTTAGATAGAAAGTTTTAATATAAGTGTTTAGTAGTTATTTTCAAGAAGGAAATCTATAGATCCATACCAACTTATGGATGATTTCCGTAATCGGTTGACCGTTTTCCACCTATCGGTCGACCGTTCTTCAAAAGCTAGTACTCAAAATTTAGAACTAAAGTTTAGTCGACCGATTTTTATTTTGGCCCACGACAACATAGTTGGAATCACCTAGAGGGGGGTGAATAGGTTGATGTAGCAAACTAGATGCAAATCAAACACTTTAAACTTCGGTTAGTGAATATAATCATATGCAATAAAGATTAAGAGAGTGGAAGTAATCATACACAAAGAACACAAGTAATTTATCATGGTTAAGCCCTTCCCAAATGGAAGTCCTACATCTAGTCCCCAAGCAAACTCTTGGGATTTCACTAACTCGGGGTATAGTCACCCCAATGGGCATACAACACCCAGCTCCCCGCTGGTCTTCTTTCATTCCCTGGCAAGAAGGAAGCCCACTACTTTTACAGGCTCAGAAGCAAATGTACTCTAATTCCATGTGTGAATGCACCCACTGTTTAACCTCAGCTAGGTGTTTCTTTCTACAATTCAGAAGCCAACTTGTTGGTACAAATCCCAGCATGGTTTCCACTGGTAATGACCTTACATGGTCTTCCTACACAAGGAGAACACAAAGAATAGTCTCTCTGCTAGACACAACAACTAGCAACCAACTGGTCTTCTCTTTACACTGGAAGAGGAACACACCTTTCTTTCTTTAGAAAAGAAAGAGTGAGTGTAAGGCCCTCGAATTTTGTTCCTTATTTAAACTTTGTCATATGGTAGTTAGATGCTTGTGTATAAAGAGGTATGTATATATGTATATGTATTTATTTATGTACATATTGTATATGAATAATGGTGTACATTGGCATATATGTGTTTAGTTATGTACATGTTGTTTTATTAATTGTACATATGGTGTTTAAATTATACATTTCATTGCATGTATATATGTATATAGTGTATGTATGTTTGGGTACTTCTGTGTTCCGGCTGAGAGGCCAATTGACGTCAACATGCGTGGACGTTTACAAGGGAGTCGACGTCCAGATCGATGGACGCCAATTCCCAATAAACGGCAGGAAAGTGGACGTCAATTTCCCCAGAATTTGTGCGATTTCAGATCTAGAAACGACTGTATTTCCTTCAGTTCCTATTTTGGAAACTGACTCCCAATGGTAGGAAAACCTATCTAATGCGTACCCAACCCCCTTGGCTCAATAAAAACACCCTCTTTCGGCCAGATTAGGTTCCTTTGGCTCTTGAGAAAACCCTAGAATGTTTGTGCAAAAATCGGAACTTTGAAGGCTTTGATCTGTCATTGTGGTGCGTCTTCTGGTGATCTACCATGACTGGAAGACACTTTGGACTTTGGTGAGGCTTCCCCGACCATGGTGTGCAATCGGCATCAACACAGAAGCTGGTTTGAGAGGAGATTTGGGCGCTTCTTGCTTGGCCGAGGAGAGCATCTTCTGAAACATAATCCTTCCAACAATTTTCCAAAGGCAAGTAACCTATGAATATCAACCCTACCCATGTCAAGTAGGTCTCATGATTTTTATGGAATTTTTCTCGTGTCCTGGAACCCCCTATTCTCTTGTTTTTGTGCGCCCTGTCTATGTTTCTGCAGACAGGAGATTGACGGCCACATGTGTGCCGTCATGTTCTTGAGTTGACGGCAACATCGTGTGCCGTTAACCTTTGTTGGCGGCAACCCTTGTGCCGCCAAGTTCATTAGGTTTGACAGATTTGATGTTTTTAATCTCTGTGGTATATTTTCGGACTTCTGAATGTCAGTGCATGTTGTAAATTTTATATATTATTAGGTGCAATCATTAGGTCATGTCATATAGAGGAGTTGAGTTTCTGTGCATAGTTTTATTTATTAAAATTTCTGTAAAGGGATATTAAGCATGATTTGATCTTGATAAATCCTGATTAATTAGATCCATGATGAATTAGGGTTTCATGAATTTTGTACGATCACATGGTAACTGTCTTCAAGTGTTGACTCTGTTAGATATGACTGTCTTCTTGTGGAATCTGCTTAAATAAATTTAGTGAGAAAAATGCCTGAGATCCATTTTATTTGTTATAAATATGCTACAGATCCAATAAATCTAAAAAACTGAGCATATGACATGTTAGCTATTTAGAACCTGTGATAAAATTTTTGTTCTGTTTTGATGACAGTAGGTGCAGTTATTGACTTGGCAATGAAAATTAACATTGTTGAGTATATTAAATTTAATCTTGTATGATGCAATGATTAAAAACATGATTTGGACTGTGATATGAGTTAATTAGCACTGTGAACAGTAGCATCATGTTAGGTAAAACGGATGCATATGTAATTGTGTAAAAGTGCATGCAATTGTGTTAAATAGTGCATGAGAAATATGTAAATAATGTGATTAATGTGAATTGTGTAAAATGTGTCGTTAGTGACACTGCTACCATAGAGGGCTGTGGAACCGTACCGTAGTAAAGTGCCTACGGAAAGGTTCAATGTGTGTGATATGCTATAGGCATTAGGATGAAATCTTGAAGGTGGACAAGTATCACTGGTTGGGGTGGAGAGTGCTTCTCCTGGTTCTGCACAGTTAACCAAGATCTATCACTATGTTGCCTAGGTGATGGATATGTGTAAGTGTATGTGTGTCCTTCGAGTGATGGTTTGGACTATGTGTTATGACAATTAAGTGTGAAATGTGAATATGTGTGTGTGAACATGTGAATTATGCAATGTGAAATTGTGAAGTGAATGATCTAGCATGTGAATAAATGTAAACCATTGTGATTATGTTTATTTTATGTCAAAACAGCAAGCAAAATGTGTGTATATGTATGATAAATGCATACGAAAATGATTAGATACCATGTTAAGCATGTTAATTACCTTATTCATAGTTTCATGCTTTAATTGTATATAATTTCCAAATGATTTGAATAAGATTTGAATCTTTGAACCATGTTGAATATAGGGTGTAGAAAGCATGCTATAGGTTTTATAATTAATTGTTTTAAGTAGCATGAAGCATGTACCATTTTTTTTTAAATGGTCTTCCAGGGGAAAAAAGTATTATTGCGACTAAAGCATTTATAAGTAAAACCAACCCAGTGTTCCAAACACATTTCCCAACAAACACCCAAAGGGCCTGTGCCGAATAAGATCGAGAGGGGCAAATACAACTGTGGATCCTCCTCCGCACACTAAAAACTGTTGACAAGCTGATTCATTTCTCCTCCGTAACAGGACACTGGATAACACCAAGCGTGCTCCTATCCATACCCAGACACCAGAGAGATACCTCCATCTGTGCTCCCCTCCTCACAACCCAGAGAGGAAAAGGAGAAAAATGGTTTCCCCATTGTCACTTCAAGCTTAACTCGCATGGGACAGGCACTTCAGACTCACATTTTAGGTTAAAAGAATACGTACACCATCCAATCTCTTCTTCATGTCCCTGATCTTCCCTCCATTTCGAGCAAATACTTAATAAACATCTTTTCGAAGCTACCATTTTTCCAGTTCACCGTCCGGTCGCCCACGCCCCCCCCCCCCTCCTCGATGTGAATCGCAGACACCCGCCTCGGCATGAAGCATGTACCATGTTTAGTTCCTAAATGCTTGAAAGACTAGCATGTGGTTATGATATGAGTAAGGTTGTATTCTTAAATTGCTTGCTGGGTCTCTTTAGACTCATCCTTGCTTCGGCATACAGGTGTGACAGGTATCTCCACTTCTGAGGAGGATATAGTTAGGAGCGACTCCGAGCGGGAGGAGTAGCTAGTTGTGTGGAGACTTGTACTTTGTACTTTTCATTTCATAAGTATGTATTCAATAAGTAATGTAATTCATATGGACAGTGTATCTATTTTGAAGTTGTAATAATGTGGACACTTGCATTTCTTTTATCAATGTATAGACTGTGGATATGATGTGGATGATGGAATAAGATTGAATATTTGCTTGTTTCCGCTGTATTATTTCAATATTTGTGTACATCTCAATCTAATGTTTAGTGTTGGGTAAATGTCCCACTGTGACAACATTCTTTATATCGACGTAGATTGGTATAATCGTACCAGTATAAGGAGGGTCGTTACAAAGATTGGTATCAGAGCAACAAGTTGAGAATGTACATAAATATACCATCATCTTCATAATATGCTAAGTCTTTATAGAATTATCTACATATATAGAAAATATTTAATAATGAATGAAAGATAGCTAAGAAAATGGTTAGGGCTAATTACTTAGTTTCTAACTAGATAAATTTGTTTTACAGGCTATGACTTCTCGTGGTAGGCGTGATGCTCATGCTTGAGATGATGAGCAGAGGAGTGAGGATAGGCATGAGCAGCAGGCCACAGCACCCAAGGGTCCTACAATTCTTCCTCCACCACCACCTGTAGATTATGGAGTGTTCATGCAAGGTCTGGTTCAAGCTATGCAGACCCAGGCACACACTCAGGCTGCACTCCAGGCTTAGCTGGAGGCTCAGGTTAGAAATGTTAGATACAAGTAGCCTGTTTTCATTAAATGTATGATTGTTATGTTGCTATTATGTTGCTTATATTGTTTGTTGTGGCAGGATCAGGTGTAGACGCGAGATTTGGCCCATCTCCCGCAAGGCTATTTGGCCCATTAAGCCTCGTTTGACCATGTGTTGGCCAGCCTCGGATCCCATGTAGACGGCAGCATCGATGGCCGCCGACTACAGGTTGGCGGCAATCCCCCTGGACGTTGACCCAAGTTGGCGTCTACCTCGATGGACGTCTGCATGAGGTTGGCGGCCTGATCCCTGGACGTCAAGAGCGTTTACCTGGTCTATGCAACTAACCCGAGATTCCAGCCCACTAGCGCCCTTGTCTCGGCCATGCAACGCACATAGCCGTTCCCAACGGGTATATGGGCCACCTAGGCACCCTCTTGACCCAGTAAAAATCCTACATGGCCTCTACCCATTGGTTGGAGCTTAAACACATAGATTGCCACATGTACAAGTGTGTTTCTTCACACTTGAGCATCCAATGCTCTCAACCCCGAGCTCACTGTCTATATAACTCCCCCTTGGTCCCTCTGAACAAGGGGGGAGAGGCTGGACGTCCATATGCTCAAGCTTTGAGAGAGGAGAGAGAAAATTGCACCAAGCTTCACCAAGTCATCCTCTACTTCCTCTCAACCTTTGGGACGTCCAAGGAGGCTTCTCTAGAGTTGAAGGAGCCTCTGCAACGAGCTAGCATCACCAACAACGAGGATCACCTCCCCCCTCTTCCTCTCTTCTTCCTTTTCTCTCTTAGATACTTGCATGTCACACACCCTTTCCCACACACTCTAGGCACGTAGGGCACCTTCCTACACACCTAGAAAGGGGTTTCCCAACCAAAAACGGAGGGAAGAAGGGTGGTCATAACACTTGGCCACCCCTCTTCTCAAGTCCGCAACCGGTACGGGACTCTCCTTTTGGGCCTTCCACATTTCGTTTTGAACGTTTGCTGCACTATTTAGGGTCTAATTGAGTCTTGTTCTGTGGCAGGAACGATCCGAAGAAGACCGTGGAGCTCTCTTCCTTTGGCCGGCTGAAGGAGGAGAAGTTGGATCTCTACCATCACCCGCGACGCGAGGCTGCTACATCAACGTGATCAGAACAACCCCTTGGGCACAGGTAAGGCCCTGGCGATCGCAACTATCTCCCTTATATCACCGGTTTCCTTTGTTTTCTCCTCAGTCAACGCAGTCAACTCGGGGTCAACGGGGTCAACCGGCACATTCTCCATCGCCAACGAAGGAGCGGCACGTCCGTGAACCACCGTCGAAGAAGGCCACACCAGTCGGCATTCGAAGACGGAGGCGAAACGAAACGTCACAGCTCTTTTCTGGCGATCGCGATGAGACAACAGTGCTACTGCGGTCTGAGTGCATCCAGGTAGACGGCAAGCGATCTTGCCGCCTACCCAGGTAAACGTCCAGTCTTCCTGCCGTTGAACTCTTCTTAGCGTCCATCTAGGGTGCCGTTTACTGTCTGTTAGCGTCAGTCGATATTGTCGTCCACTGATTTCTGATAAACTTGGAGTCAACTTGTTTGCCGTTTAGTTTTACAGAAACCTATTTTTCTCTGTTTTCTGTTTGTTTTGCTTTGTTTTATTTTTTTTGTTTGCTTACTGTTTGTCACTAACAATTCTCAGTCACCAGGGGGTCTTCTTCTTCTCTTGTCTAGCCTCCCCTCACATTTCTAGGATTACCCTTCTTCAGTTTACAACCTTTTACTCGGGGATTCCCGCTCAGGTAAATCGGGTTGGCTCCGGAGAAAACTCTATAAGTCCCTAAATTCCGTGGATTCCCTCACGGTACGGGGCAGGAGGACCTTTACCCACCTTGTCTAGTCACCTACGTACCGGGATTCGAGTGAGCTTTGAGAGGACGGTCTTACCAATCAACTTAACTCAACACACAACTTTGGTAATTTTTAAAATTTTAGGGACGTTGATTGCTAACATTGTTTGGTAGAAACCCACATTTCTGTCTAAACAGTAAAGTTAATCAACTTTGACCACTTTAAAATCCATAGGTTGTGTGCTAATGGACACTTGGTTGGACCCTGTTGACATGGCTAATAAACCGGCTTTTGAATATGATGATAATATCAATGAAATGGTCGGTATGATTAACACCAATGTCCAGCCTGAGGAGTCAGTCCAATCATCCTCTCAGGCTGATAATGAAGAAGTGAGTTTGAGGGTCAATCCCACTCATGACCAAAACAGTCAAGAAGACCCCGAGTTTTCTAAACTCATGTCCCAGTACTCGCCCGAGGATATTATTTCCATGCTTTCAAAGCATACCATTCGGGCAGCAACCTCTCCTTCCACTCCATCTTTATCCCCATTCAATGCCTCCACATCTAGGCCCACTCCTAAACCAGTCACCCCATCCCGAGTTCCCGCCTCCGCCTTCATTCCTCCTGTCACTCCCGCTCCTTTGCCTACTCCAATTCCCACTCCTCCTTCCGCCTATTCGCCACCTATCCAAATTGCACCCCCCATTCAATCTAAATCTGTTCCCCTTTCGGAGGTTGAAGGTCTCGTTAGGAAGCTTGTACCGGATTCCTTATCCCACTCTAAACCTCATTCGCTACTAAACTACTGCAAGCTCCCCAACGCTTACTTTCCCCCCGACTTCAAGGCCCCAAAGTACCGCAAGTATGATGGGACCTCCGACCCCCAATTTCATCTCGCCGGCTTCACCATGGATTCCCATCGGTGGTTATATGATCGGGTCCTCTTAGTTCACCTTTTCCAACAGTCATTGGAAGGGGAAGCTTTGAGGTGGTTTACCTCTCTACCCGCATCTGACCTTGTTAATTTTGACATAGTCTCCGAGCGATTCATCTCGCACTTTTCATACATAGCCACTCAAGTCCCCACACTTTCCGACTTGATGGCAGAAAAGATGAAGTCGAACGAAGACTTTGTAACTTATGCCAACCGATGGAGGTCCATGGCTTCAAGAGCCGACATTCATATCCCGGAGTCTCAAGCCATAACCCTCTTGGTTACTAACACTACCCCTGTGCTCCGTTCTGTCTTAATGCTAAGTGAGTTCCACTCCTTCTCACATCTTTATAATAGAGCCAGGGTAGTTGAAAATCAAATCAAGGACTCCTCTCTCCCACACTTCTTTGAAGGAAAGCCAAAGGCACGCAAGGCTCCCGCGGCACCTACCACCAAAGGGGTGACTGTCAATGAATCTGTTAGTGCTTGCAGCCAGCCTTTGAGGCCTCCCAACAAATCCTCTATCCCTCCGTCCAATCCTCCCTCTAATCCTCACCAATTCCCATCACACCCCTCTAAGCCTTACTCTGCTGTTCCTCCTCCCTCTTCTGGCTACACTCGGCCTGGTCCTAAGAGGTCTCACTACCCTCCTCTCCCCGAGACCCTTGAGGACATATTCTTCGCACTCATGTCTTGCGAAGCTATCCGGCTCCCCCCACAAAGGGAAAACACAAATCCAAGGCTGGATACTTCCAAGTACTGTCCTTACCACCGCACCCATGGCCACGATATCAACAACTGTTTCACATTCCGTGACTGGGTGTATGATGTGAATGATCAAGGGAGAATCAACTGGGAGGATGTCAGTGTAGCCATAGCCAAGTCTAGGTACACTAAGAAGGAATTAGGCATCTTCCAGAACCCTCTCCCCAATCATCGAAACAGCAACCCCTCCTCCTCCAAATCCCAGAAAATGTCCACACCATGACTTGTTCGGAACCCCGGGTCGTGAGGAGAGAACAACAATGGGGGGTAGAGGGCTTTGATGAGTGGTATCCATGTCCCACTGTAGAGTCCCAGGAACCTCCACCTCGGTGGATGCCATTCTCGAGGAAAGACCTTTAGTGCTTATCCGACCTCCTCAGGACACCTACCCCACTGTTCTCACTTCCCCCGCCAGTGAGTCATCCACCAGGACTCTCCAGTTGATTCTTCCAAGACCCCAAGAGGATGTTCATGTCACGCTTAGGAATCGGATTGTTCCTCCACCTTCGCGGCCAAACCAAGATGAGGGGGACAGTGGACCTCCACCTCCTGCCGGCACCAATATGATATTCTGCAACATCTAGACAGAGCACCCGCGAGGGTGTCTATTTTAGAGTTGATTCGGAGATCGCCGTCACATCAATCCACCCTCCTTCAATTCCTCCAGAAAATCATGGTCAATGATGACCTCCCTCCTAGTGGGGTCACCAATGCTATCCTCTGTCTTACCCAAGGACCCTCAATCTCCTTCTCGGATAAGGATCTTGCCACTCCCGATTGTCGCTCGCTTCCTCTCTGTCTCACCATAAACCTCAATGGGGTTTCGGTGGATTCCACTCTTATTGACACCGGGGCATCCATTAATGTCTGTCCGATGAAGACCCTCAAACAGCTGGGTCTAGGGGAAAATAATCTGGAGAAGAGTTGCTCTACCATTGCTGCCTATGACAACTCCAAGAGGGTTGCTAAAGGCAAAATTGCTCTTAACTGGAAATCGGACCAGTCACCATGTCCACTGAGTTTCTAGTTCTTGATGTCGATCCGGCTTACAAAGCCATCCTCGGTCGTCCCTGGCTAGAACAGACTCTAGGAGTCCCTTCCACCGCCCATCAATGTTTCAAATTTCCTTACAATGGGCGGATTATCAAGATCAAGAGCATTCCCACTTTGGAGACTCTTAATGCTATCACCTCAGAGCAGATGCCACACCTTTTCGTTCCAGATAAGGGGAAGAAGCCGGTCATGTCTCTCTTTGATTCCCCACACCCTCTGAGCTTAGCCAACCTCCCAAGCCCGCTATAGAACCTTATGTCCCATGTCTCCCGGGAAAAGGTTGGGAAGTGATGGCGAACATCGGCTATGTTCATGGCCGCAGTTTGGGTACGGATGAAAAGGGGGAGACCCAGAGTGTCCAGGCAATTAGGAGGATGTTACCTAAGGCCGGTCTAGGTTTTCACCCAGACCCGGTCCATCCCGACCCGTTCATACCTTATCAACCTCTTACCTAGACCTTGAAGCAGCACTTCGTCCAAGGACCCACCCAAATGGGAACCCGAGAGCCATTGATAGAGGAACTGCCTTGCTCTGAGAGTGAGGAAGAAGAAGAAGAAGCAGAAGAGGAAATGGCGGAAATAGAGGAAGTCTGTGATGACTTCGGCCTCCTCTCACTCTTTGGGTCCGAATCCCCCTCTTCACCATCTCTACCCTCATCTCCTTCTGCTTCTAATCTTCCATCCGCATCTACTCCACTCCTATCACCATCTCTATCTCTCACCCATCCAGTCGAGGCCACCTTGAGTCAGCAACTCATGGTTTTGGGCCTTGATTCCCAAAAAAAAATGCCAATTATCAAAGTTGGAAATGCGAGATCTCCATTGAGCACCCTTCCTCTTTGGAATCTCTTCCGCTCGGCCAAGGGCCGACGCTCTCCCCGTTAGTTTCTGACCCCTCTGGGGGTACTTCCCTTGTACATAGTTGTCCTGTACATAGCAGTCTAGATCCTAGTTTAGATTTGGGTTTAGAGTCGGGTTTAGGGTCCAGTCTAGAGTCAGGATTAGGAGAGTCTGGTCCCTCTCAACCATGCATTCGCAAAGAGAAGGGTAGGCAAGTTCCTGCCCGATATGTGATGGCCTTGGCCGAGAAGTGTGCCAAATTGAGTCAAGTCCCGGAATTTCTTGAGGAACCTGCCTTAGTAGAAACCATTTCTGATTTTGAAGAAGGTGATTCTGTAGATGACGGTCTAGGAGTCTATCTGCTAGATTTCAGTGAGAAAGATGGGCTAGGAGATCTTGGGTCAGAAGAAGAAGAAGACCCAGTGAGCTCCTATGTGGATGGCACAAAAAGGTTCGACGAGCCCACCACGGCTGCAGACGAACCTACTAAGGAAGTCAATCTTGGCACCAAGGAATCCCCGAAGACAGTGTTAGTCAGTGCCAACTTGAGTGAAGAAGAAGAGCATGCGTTGGTAGCTATCCTTAAAGAATTCTCCGACGGTTTTGCTTGGTCCTACGAGGACATGCCGGGACTCGACACCTCTTTGGTCGAACACCGGTTAGTCCTAAAAGCCGACGCAACCGCCGTCAAACAAAAGCTAAGGAGGCTACATCCCAAGCTAGCACTCAAGATCAAAGAGGAGATTGACAAATTGCACAAAGCTAAGTTCATCAGGGTTGTGTTATATCCACATTGGGTAGCTAATATCGTCCCTGTGATGAAGAAGGACGGTAAGGTTAGGATCTGTATAGATTTCCGAGACCTTAATCGTGCTTGCCCAAAGGACGATTTCCCTCTCCCACACATAGATGTCCTAGTGGACAACACTGCCGGGTTTGAAATGTTATCTTTCATGGATGGTTTCTCGGGGTACAACCAGATCCGTCTGGCGGAGGAAGACCAGGAGAAAACTTCTTTCACAACACCCTGGGGGACCTATTGTTACGTCGTCATGCCCTTCGGATTGAAGAACGCAGGAGCAACATATCAAAGGGCAATGATGGCAATTTTTCATGACATGATGCATGTGCACATGGAGGTCTATGTGGACGATGTCTTGGTGAAATCGAAGACTCGACATGGCCATGCTGACATCCTCCGGGCGGTTCTCCAACGGTCTAGAGAGCATAAGCTTAAAATGAACCCCAAGAAGTGTGTCTTTGGAGTCTCTTCGGGGAAATTGCTTGGGTTCATAGTTAGCAAAAGGGGGATTGAGATTGATCCCAACAAGGCCAAAGCAATAATCGAAATGCCTCCTCCTAGGAACATCAGAGAAGTTAGAGGGCTGATTGGCAGACTTCAATTCATTAGGAGATTCATTTCCCAGCATTCAATCCGTTGTAAGCCCTTCTACGAGATGCTAAAAGGAGAGGCAAAATTTGATTGGAACGATAAATGTCAAAAGGCCTTTGATGAGTTGAAGAGTTACCTATTCAATCCCCCTGTTCTCGCTCCTCCGGTCCCGGGTCGGCCTTTATTGCTCTATGTATCAACTACTGAAGATTCAACTGGAGCAGTTTTGGCCCAATACGACGACGAGAAGAAGGAGAGAGCGGTGTACTACTTATCCAAATTGTTCAATGAAGCTGAAAAGAGGTACACCGCCATGGAAAGAACATGTGCAGCCGTCGTCTGGGTGGTCCAGAAGTTGAAGCACTATTTCCTGGCGCATGAAGTGAAACTTCTGGCACGAATGGATCCAATTCGGTTCTTGCTAGAGAAGCCCGTCCTAACTGAGCGGTTGATGCGGTGGCAAAGTTTTCTCAATCAATTTGACATCACCTACGTCAACCAGAAGTCAATCAAGGGGCATGCCATAGCCGAACACCTAGCCCATCACCCCTTACCTTCGTATTCTCCTGTCGACGAAACCTTTCCCGATGAAGAGTTAGGAGCCATCATCGATGGTGAGCCTTCATGGGTGCTTTACTTCGACGGGGCTTTAAATTCCAAAGGGAGTGGAATAGGGGCAGTCCTCCTCTCACCGGAAGGGGTAGTCATCCCGCACGCCTACCAATTAACCTTCCGTGCCACGAACAATGTGGCTGAGTATGAGGCTCTCCTAGTTGGGTTGAAGATGGCGTTGTTGCTCGGAGTCAAGGAATTAAGGATTATTGGAGATTCGCAGTTGATACTCCGGCAATCTCTCAGCAAGTACCAAACCCGGGACCCCAAGTTGAAACCATATCAAGAGTTGGTAGCAAAGGTAATCCGGCAGTTTAGGAAGCTCACCCTTGTCCACACTCCTAGGGCCCAAAACATCCTAGCAGATTCCCTCGCCTCTCTGGCCTCTTCCATTCCCATCCCTTTAGAAAGGTCCTCCGAAACCATCTCTGTTCAAAGGCTAAGAATCCCTTCTCATACTGATCCCTGGTTTGTCCAACTTCAATCTCCCTCCCATCAAATCAATGCACTCTCAAAAGAGCCTGAAATCGACCTCGATGATGGCCATCCCTGGTATTTTGACATCGAGAACTACCTCAAAGATGGATCCTTCCCGGATTACGCCACTTCTGCCGATAGACGGGCTATTCGCCGTGTCTCCGAACGGTACAAGATCATAGGTGGCGTTCTCTACAAGAAATCCCTCAATGGGGTCTATCTCCGTTGCCTTGATGAAATCGAATCTGAAAGCATTGTTGAAGCTGCTCACTCTAGTGAATGTGGTGGCCATGTCAATGGTAGAGCAATTGCCCAGAAGTTGCTACGACACTATTACTGGCCTACCATGGAAGAAGATTGCACCCATTTCGTCCGTCACTGTGCTAAATGCCAATTACACGGTGATAAAATTCATGCTCCTTCTTCCTCTCTTCATCCCCTTATTGCTCCATGGCCTTCGCCATGTGGGCATTCGATGTGGTAGGTCCCCTTGCGGATAGAACTGGAGAAATCCGGAAGAAATCCTTCATTCTGACCGCCACAGAGTACTTCACAAAGTGGGCTGAAGCAGAAGCGTTCATAGAAGTCAAAGCATCAACGGTTGTCAAGTTCATCAAGCGCAACATCCTTGCAAGGTTCGGCGTGCCTCGGGACATCGTCACCGACAATGGACCACAGTTCACCTCGCAGGAGCTCCGCGACATGTGTGGTAAATATGGCATTAACTTGCATCATTCATCACCATATTATCCACAAGGTAATGGACAAGCGGAAGCTACTAATAAAACTCTTATCAAAATAATCAAGAAAACGTGCAAATCTCACAACAACACTGACTGGCCAGAACGCTTAGTTGAAGCTCTCTGGGCTTATCGCACCTCAGTTCGTACTCCCACGGGGCAAACCCCCTATGCTTTGACATACGGATCGGATGCGATACTCCCATATGAGATCTTCCTCCCTTCACTGAGAGTTCAATTGGATTCCGAACTTGACCCCAGTCAACGTCGGGAAGCCTTGTTGGCACAACTTGAACTCTTAGATGAAAGGCGAATGATAGCGGCTGACCATGCTCAAGTCTATCGTCAGAGAATTGCACGTTTTTATGCCAAAGAGTTCTTGAAAGAAAATTCGAAGTGGGTGAATGGTTCTGAAGCGGAAAATCATAAAGGCACCAGGTCCCAGGAGCAAATTGCAAGAAAATTGGGAGGGTCCGTTCGTTGTTAAGGAAGCATACTCAGGGAACGCTTATAGATTAGTGGATGCCGAAGGAGTCGAATTGACGCACCCTTGGAATGCAGTCTACCTCAAGAAGTTCTATCCTTAGTCAGTTGGTCAGTCATTCATCACTTGTCAACGGTTCGGGTTTAAGTCTCTACTTTTCCACTCGGTCACTAGTGAGGTAGGACTTATTCACACACCACACGATGTTAAAATATTGCCCTTTGGCTGGAAAATCACAAGTACACTCGGGCGGTCTCATCCGGTCAATGTGTTTCCCCTATTCTTTTCCCACTCGGTCGTGTCTGGAAGCGGAACAAACTACGAGTAAGGGACCACCCACTCTCTTTTAAAAGGACAAGGTCACCATAAAACAGGGGCAACTAATAAGAGCAAGGGGCAAAATGTCAAAATCAAGCCTCAAAGGGGAAAAGAAGAGCCAAAAGGTCAAAAAAGGGTAGCAAAAAGTACGTACCCGGAAAAAGGCTGACCAACTCAAGGAGGTAGCAAAAAGTACGTGCCTCCACCCCAGAAATCAGAAAAGAAATGAAAAAAAAAACAATGGTTGACCAAGTCTGCTTGATATGAGATGTCGGTTTGGAAACAAAAAGTAGTTTGAACCAAAATCCTACATGACTTCCTATACATTTCTTCCCATTTCTCCCTCTAGGGGCAATTTGATTGTATAAGATCCTCCGTAGTGGAAAATATCAAGAAGGCTAGGGGCAATTTCCAACATCAAGGAATTCATGCACGTCCCTCCTCACTTTTGGCCTCTGTGGTTAAAGATCGTGTAAACCCTACACCCCAACATGTGATGAATATGTGTCTTAGAGTCCAAAAAATCCAAAAAAAAAAAAAAAAAACAAAAAGAGAGTCTTTTGATGTATATATTTCACATTGTACATATTTTCTCCCAAATTTTCTCCCTTATTTTCAAAACCAAAAAAAAAAAAAAAAAAATCAAAAATCCAAAAATTAGTGGTACCATGTATATATGCTAACATTCTCTTTATTTTCTTATCAAAAACAACAAAAAACAAAAAACAACAAAACAAAACAAAAAAAAAAAAAATGCATGTGCATATTTCCTTTTCGGTTATTTTATGTTCCTATCTTTGATTAGAAATTAGCCCCTTGACCAGATCTCAAGAAAGGTATATCGTAGGCAAGGGGCTAAAAACAGATCTACACTAACCTGTTTCTTTAAGTGTTGTGGATACAGGATGCAGGAACCAAAGAGCAAGAAGCAAACCATTCAAGCACACAAGTCACAAAAAATCCACAATGTTCCACTATGATAATCAAGTCTGTGTACATATCATGACAGAGGCATACCCCTGGTGGTACAAAAGTGTCACTCCTCTCTCCGCTCCCCCTCCGCAGGCCTCTGCCTACGGGAGCTGCTCACCTCCTCCTCCTCCCTCTCCCGACGCCGGTCTGGGAGAGGAGGTCTGGAAGCCGTGGACGCCTCGGGTCTCTGCACCCCTCCTCGCACCACGGAGGGGTCCCCTAGCGACACGATGTCGTCAAGGGAGGCGAACGCTGATCCGGTCCTCGCCGGCGTCGCCTGCTGGGCCTGCCGCTGCTGCTCCCGGCGCTTCTTCAGCACCCGGTCCTTGAGGATCTCGTAATCCGCGGCAATCCGTGTCCGAGCTGTCTCGGCCTCCCTCTGACTCTCTCGGGCCTCGAGCAGGCGACCCCTCATGGTGGCCCGGTCGTCCCTCAACTCCTCCATGGCTGTCACCATGGTCCGCCGCTGCGCATCAAAAGCAAAAGAGGATCAGTCCTGAACATGTGCAGGAAAAAGAGGAAAGAAGAAAGTGTCTTACCTCGGCCTCCAGACCGGAAATCCGCGCCTCTAGCTCCAGACGCAAACTCTCCATCTGTGCCTGGAGAGTAGCCACATCTCCTCCCTGCCGCTGCATGTCAAGGGGCAAGCATGTTAGAACATTCAGTAGACTTTGAAAGAAAGTGCTAGTTTGGTGTCTTACCTGAGCCCCAATCTCTCGAGCCTGCTCCTCAAGCTCCCGGACTCTCGCCTCCGCTCGGTCCAGGGCCCTCTGCAAGCGGACCGCCAGGTCCCCTCCGGCCGGCTGGGCGGACGAGCTCGCCCCCGCATCCCGGCTCGCCTGTGCTCTCAATAGCTCTCCTCTCTGCATGCACAAAATCTTGGTCAGAAATCAAATCAAATCAATGGCAATTTCAAGATCAACGGTTAATGTTACTTACCAATGTCCTGACCTCGGCCCGGAGCCTCGTCAGCTCCACCTCCTGCTCGGCCAGTCGCCCCTCCAAGAGGCGGATGGCCTGTGACTCCGGCATCTGCCAAATGCTTCAAGGTTAGAATCAATTCAAATTCAGATCCGACCAAGGCTTAGAGTTAGGAGTTTCACTCACCACTCGTCGGTCAAGCCGGAGTCGCCCGGCGTATCGTGCCTGGTAGTCCTCCATATAAGCCGAGCTGTCCTGGAGGTCGGTCACTCGTACCACCTGCTCGCCGCCCTCGCGCCAATATGCGACGGTGCTGCCGTGGTCTGCCCCCCAGTCGCGGTCCTCGGCAAAGAACCGCCGGCGTGAGTGTCCCTCTCTCCCGAGGGAGGGCACCTCGATGGCCGGCTGGTGCCAGCCCAGGGTCCGTACCACCAACTCCAAGTACAGTACCTCACATGTCCCGAGGCACAGTAAAAGGAGGTGGCGGTCGAACAAGGGGCGACCTGCCGCCACCGCCGGGTGCGAGGCGTCCGCCTCCCCCACATAGGGGGTCCACACCACCTGAGAAGAACAAGAAGGCACTGGTCAGTAACATCAAATGCAGCAGTAATTGAAAGAATGCAAAAGCTAGTTGAGGGTTTCATACCTGATCGTGCGGGTAGTGGTCAAGTGCGACCCGCACATCCCCTGCCCTCCTGTCGGTGACCCTGGGGTCCGGGGCCACCGCCCACCTCGTCATGAGAGGCACCATCATCTGGCGCCCCTCTACAAGTGTCCCGCGCCCCATGGGGAAGCGGGTGTACCCCCAGATCTGCAAGAAGAGAAAGTCAGTCAGTCAAGCAATTTAATCAATTGAAATTCAAGTTGAGCTTTAAAGGAAAAAATTGCGTACCTGAAGGAAGGGGGTGAAGCCCCCAGTGCTCTGAGAGCGCTGCGAGCTGCTGGGAAGGAGAGAGAAAAGGTGTCCCAGCATCGCAGCACCCCAAGCGTACCTCCCCGCCTGCGCCAAGTCCCTCAGCAACAGCACGAACTTGCAGTTCATCTGAGATGACTGCGTCGCGAACAACAGGCGTCCGAAGAGGTAGCTGACAAAAATCCGTACCGAGCGCTCCTCGCTCCGGTCTCCTAGGTCGAGTGCCCCCCGCACTCCAGCATAGAACTCATCAAGTGACTCTAGGGGTCCTCTCCTCCTCCCCCTCAATCCAACTGCCTCCGACAACGATCCGAGCAGGATGCTCCGGATCGGTCTCCTCCTCCCGGCCACGAACTCTGGCCCCAGTAGCTCTACTATGTCGTCATAGTAGTCCCTCCTCTCCAATCCGACTACCGGCTCTCCCTGAACCGGCAGTCCCGTCAGATACGCCACATCCTCCAATGTGGGTATCATGTGACCCCAAGGCATGATGAATGCCTTGCAGTCCTCCTCCCATCTCTCCCTCAATGCCTCCAGGTACGGCACATCTAAGTGGAAAGGGCGTACCGACAGTAGATGTCCGAACCCCATCCTCGCTATCTGGTCCTGCTGGGCCTCTGGAAGCGCATGGTACCACGCCCAGCATAAATCCCAGGTCACCCTGCTCCTCATTCGGCCCTTGCCCTGCAAAAAAACAGAAAGCTTAACGTCAGTATCGATGGCCGTTTACTCAAAGCTGACGGCAAGGGTCTGCCGTTTACTCTTAGTCGGCGTCCAGGGGTGGCCGTTTAGTTCCTGTGTCGACGTCCGGCCCATTGACGTCAGGTTCCCTTGACGGCAAGGGTTGGACGCCAACAGGAACTCGACGGCAACCGATGTTGCCGTCAAGTTCCTGTCTAACCCGACGGCCCTTCCCCTGTTTCCCCTTCTTTTCACCAAATGAAATCACACTCACACAGAGGTTTTGGGGTACTCACCCGAGGTCGTCGAGGTGCCTCCGCCTCCGTCTCATCTCCTCCCTCGGTCTCGTCCCCCTCCGGTACGTCCTCTACCGCCACTTCTTCTTCTTCCCCCGCCGTAGCCATCTCCACCTCTTCTTCTTCCTCCTCCGTTTGGCGACGGCCCCGGGTGATGGTTCGTTTCTCCCTGGTCCTCATTGTCTCGAGCAAGGGTATGGATTTTCTTTCTCCCGGCGCTTGGGAAGACAGAATGGCGCCCAGGAGAAGGCGTCGGTTCAAAAAAAGGGCGTTTACTGGTTTAACGTCCAGGGCTGGCCGTTTACCTTTATCTGACGTCAACCCTAGGCCGCTGACGTACTCTCGACGGCTAGTCTGTGGACGCCAATATCTCTTCAATGTCAGACCTCGAAGTCTGGTCGACGGCCATCTCTGGCCGTCTAATTTGAATGTCGACGGCTACAGATGTGGACGTCGATTGTCAGTCTCAGTGGTTGGCGACCAGCATTTGGACGTTAACCAGAGGTTGGCGGCCATCGATGTGGACGCCAACTACTCCGCGCTCAGCCCTCGCAGCACTGTCTTTTGAACATCTTTGAGATCCTTTTACACCCATTTCACCACATTTCATTCCACACATCAATCAATGCAAGTCAATTGAACACAAATGCAAAAGAATCTTTATTCATCTAATTGTGTTACACTTATTCAGATTTGAAAAGTACATCACTTTGCCCTGCGGGCCATGAAATAACCACAAGCAACGGGAAGAATGCTATAATTGTATTCCTCATACTTCAAGATCTCTTCCCGTTTCTCCTGAACAGCCAAACCCACCTTCCTGCTCACTGTATGTCTCGCCCAAACCTTCATCGCTTTCTTCATCAGCCTCTCATTTCTTCCGGTGACTATCATATCGATGCCGTTGAATGAAATGGGAATTCCCCGTGGAATCCCAAGCTGACAGTGGCACCGATGTGGTTGATACGCCACCATCCGATCTGCTCCAATCAACCATAAATCTTTGTCTTCCCTGGTCCGCGCTTTGAACTCGATAGTCCTCATAAACAGTGGCCTCACGATGAACTCATCCATGCCCAGATATGCTAAGTGATCTCTCCAAGCATCTCGGCCCTTCAAGTGCGCGGTCACACACTTGATCTCATCCTCTGGCTCGTACCATGCCCTGCTGCAGTGCACTGAACTCCGAAGGAAGACTCTGGAGGGGGTAGGTTGTGCATCAGCAAAATCAAACTTTAGATGAGCTTCCATCCATACCTGGAGCAGAAACAAACTCCCGCACGTGCGTCCTCCTAGGCTCATGGTGGTGAGCGAACTGTACAGGTGGGCCAGCACTGCAGGGGCAAGTGACTGCCCGCGCCATAGCAGAGTGAGTATCCCAACATGCTCGTACAGGATGAAGTCGCCGCTCGTGGGGAACAGGAACACCCCGGCCAGGCAAAGAGTCAGTCCTCGCGTCGCTCTCTCTCCGCCAATTTCCCGGGCATGCTGGATCAGCCACCAAGCCAGCCGGTCCAGGAAGATCCCATCCTTGTTCGTCATTCGCAGCACCTCTTTCTTGTCCCGCACGATGTCAGCAAGAATCTCTTCCCACGGGAGGAGAGGAGTCGCTGCATCATACTCCAGGCACCGCTGCCATCCCAAGAACATTCCACCTCCTCCAGCAACACGCTCGCCTCGAATCCCTGGAACACGAACGTGTGCGTGTGCGGGTGCCATCTCTCCACCAACGCTCCCAGGGCGTCGAATCCCCACCACATCTCTTTCATGTTCTTGGCCAAGACTACCATGAAGTTCAAGTGCCACATTCCGATGAAGCTCCGCATGTCCAGGGTTATCGCGTTAACCAAGTTCACGAGCCAGGAAAAGGCCCGTACCTGGCCTTGGCTTGGGAATGCCGGGATCTCCTGCATGAGGGCGAGGTTTTGTGAGAGTGCTGTTTGGGGCGTTTTCAGCCCGGAAAGAACAGAACAATCATCACTTACCTCTCCATTGGCCAGACGTGCGCTCAGGTGTCCCGGTATTTCACTTAGAACTCCGGGATTCGCACCTGTAGATTGTCCGGTTGATGAGGAGGCCATCTTGCTGTTCTTCTCTGTCTCTTTGCTCTCTGGTTCGCAGCAGGAGCAGGGAGGGACGGAGGTAGGAGATGAAAGAGTCCTTATGGACTCTCATCACCTATTTTTTCGGTCTGATCCGCTGTCATGTAGACGTCCATATCGGTGGACGTCAGTTAAAGATTGGCGGCCACATCTGTGGACGTTAACAAGATTACTGGCGGCCATCGATGTGGACGTTGACTGACCGGAAATGCTTAAATTCTTAATCTTTATATGGCCATTATCCTTTATCTTGTGCTTCAAGTTGTTTTGCAGATATCTTAAGCACAAGCCGCGCTTCAACTTCGGAACGCTCATGCGACCTTGAGCGTTACAGGTATGTCTAACATAGGACCCCACCAGAGGCGAATAACTTGGCGACCGTGAACCCTGAGTTCCCCTTCATCAAAACCATGATGGGTTTGCGATCTCTCAGTTATTCGTATGGCCTTTAGAATTTTCCTCTGGTGCTAACTTGCATTTTAGATAGGCAACCCACACCAGCATGCATCTTCACTGCTAACATTCTCTTACTAACACTAAAAAAAAAAAATGGTGATTTTCCTCGATCATTTGATTGCTCCATGGCTCCCCAGCTCAGGTAGCCTACTGGGTCCGCCCTTCATGACTATCCAGGTTGATATCGGGTTTTTGTTGCCCCCATTCTCCACTTGTCCCACCGTGCTTTTCACAACTGATCATTTGAGCCTTCATTTGAGCTTTCTGGACTTCAGCTTTCCCTTGATTCCAGTTGATTCTTTTGTGAATCCCTCCTTGTCTTCGTGACCTCCTAAATTCGGGACCGACGTCCTGATTAGGCCAGCGAGCCCACGACTCCGGTTACGAGACCCTCCTGATTCAACCGTCATATTACAACTCCTTTGACTCAGACACGCCGGAAACTAGTCAAAGTCCAACACGGCCACGCCAGGGACCCTGCCATTGGGTCGCAGTTGTAGTTACACGGGTAGATCATCCTTTTCCTACCCCTATTTGTCTCTCAGACGATTCGTCATTTGTTTCTAGCTTGTCTCTTTCGTTTGGTTCGCTAGAATTCCTATCCTCGGAGATGGCCCTCTGCGTCCTTGTTTACCGAGACACCAACCTTTCAGTCCGCTCTGCTCCCTTGCAAGGCCGGACGTCTCGGAGGGGCATTTGTAGACGCGAGATTTGGCCCATCTCCCGCAAGGCTATTTGGCCCATTAAGCCTCGTTTGACCATGTGTTGACCAGCCTCGGATCCCATGTAGACGGCAGCATCGATGGCCGCCGACTACAGGTTGGCGGCAATCCCCCTGGACGTTGACCCATGTTGGCGTCTATCTCGATGGACGTCTGCATGAGGTTGGCGGCCTGATCCCTGGACGTCAAGAGCGTTTACCTGGTCTGCGCAACTAACCCGAGATTCCAGCCCACTAGCGCCCTTGTCTCGGCCATGCAACGCACATAGCCGTTCCCAACGGGTATATGGGCCACCTAGGCACCCTCTTGACCCAGTAAAAATCCTACATGGCCTCTACCCTTGGTTGGAGCTTAAACACATAGATTGCCACATGTACAAGTGTGTTTCTTCACACTTGAGCATCCAATGCTCTCAACCCCGAGCTCACTGTCTATATAACTCCCCCTTGGTCCCTCTGAACAAGGGGGGAGAGGCTGGACGTCCATATGCTCAAGCTTTGAGAGAGGAGAGAGAAAATTGCACCCAAGCTTCACCAAGTCATCCTCTACTTCCTCTCAACCTTTGGGACGTCCAAGGAGGCTTCTCTGGAGTTGAAGGAGCCTCTGCAACGAGCTAGCATCACCAACAACGAGGATCACCTCCCCCCTCTTCCTCTCTTCTTCCTTTTCTCTCTTAGATACTTGCATGTCACACACCCTTTCCCACACACTCTAGGCACGTAGGGCACCTTCCTACACACCTAGAAAGGGGTTTCCCAACCAAAAACGGAGGGAAGAAGGGTGGTCATAACACTTGGCCACCCCTCTTCTCAAGTCCGCAACCGGTACGGGACTCTCCTTTTGGGCCTTCCACATTTCGTTTTGAACGTTTGCTGCACTATTTAGGGTCTAATTGAGTCTTGTTCTGTGGCAGGAACGATCCGAAGAAGACCGTGGAGCTCTCTTCCTTTGGCCGGCTGAAGGAGGAGAAGTTGGATCTCTACCATCACCCGCGACGCGAGGCTGCTACATCAACGTGATCAGAACAACCCCTTGGGCACAGGTAAGGCCCTGGCGATCGCAACTATCTCCCTTATATCACCGGTTTCCTTTGTTTTCTCCTCAGTCAACGCAGTCAACTCGGGGTCAACGGGGTCAACCGGCACATTCTCCATCGCCAACGAAGGAGCGGCACGTCCGTGAACCACCGTCGAAGAAGGCCACACCAGTCGGCATTCGAAGACGGAGGCGAAACGAAACGTCAACATCAGGCTCCAGCTCTAGTTCTTCAGGAGCAAGGCCATGGTGGTCCTTCCATCATGGAGCGATTCAAGAGGATGGCTCCACCCTCTTTTAAGGGGAGAGTCAGCCATTGCTGGCGGAGAGCTGATTGAGGAAGATTGAAAAGATCTTCCGGGCCATTAGGTGTGCCGAGGAGGACAAGGTCAGCTTGGCCACCTATATGCTATATGTATTTAATTTATATGCTTGTACTTGTGTTAAGTTTAGAATTTGTTTAGATTGGTGCTTATAGGTGATTTCTTTCAGGAGAGAGCCGATGTGTGGTGGGCCTCTTTACTTCACACCAGATTTGAGGAAGGTGCTGTCGAGGTGGCATGGGATGAGTTTGTGAGGCTCTTTCGAGCCAAGTTTGTTCCCGAACATATTCAAGACAAGATGGAGTAGGAGTTCCTCACTCTTACTCAGGGCTCCATGTCGGTGCTTGAGTATGAGGCCAGGTTTGCGGAAGTATCCAAATATGCACCTCATATAGTTGCCGATGAGCGCAAGAAGGCGAAGAAGTTCGTGATGGGTCTTAAGTCATCACTAAGGTCGAGGCTCGTGGCATTTAACCATCGTACCCTTGATGAGGCTCTCAACGCGGGTTGCAAGCAGGAGAGCGAGATGGAGCAGTACCTGGAAGAAAAGAAGGCTTCGCAGAAAAGATCAGCGCCACCATTCCAGCGGTAGAACAGGAAGAAGGCGGCGTACCAGTCACCGCAGCATCCCGTGGCAGCGAGCAGTCAGCAGGCAGTTGCACCGCGGTCCCCAAGCGTCAGATCTAGTGGCAAGAAGGAGTGTCCTCACTGTGGAAGGGCATACGGCGGTACCGAGTGCTAGAAGTTAGCGGGGAAATGCTTAAAGTGCGGTAGCAGTGAGCATCAGATCAGGGATTGTCCTAGATTGCAGCAGGGAGTTCAGCGTGGAGCGCCAGCCCCAGCAGCGGCAGCAGCAGCAGTGCTAGTAACCAGAAGACCAGGAAGTCCTCGAGCCCATGCTCGAGTGTTTGCATTGGCGTGAGAGGATGCAGAGTAGGCAGAAAACGTCATGGAAGGTATGGTTCTTTTCATGGGTGTGCATGCTCGGGTTTTGTTTGATACGAGTGCCACTTACTCGTTCATTTCCGAGCGGTTTTCTAGGCAGTTAGCTGTAGAGTCTAGTGTAGAGGCTGAGGAGTTAGAGGTCCCTTTGTCTGTGCACACACCAGCGGGAACGGTATCGACTAGGAAGTGTATTCCGTCTTTACCTGTGTGCATTGAGTACCGAGTCTTAGAAGGGTGCTTCTACTTGCTAAAGATGAAGGACTATGATGCTATTGCAGGTCTGGATTGGCTAGAGGAGTACTATGCGTTAGTAGATTGTCGTGGGGAGAAGATCACTTTCCGTATTCCTGGTGAGGATGAGTTTTCACATCCATTGCCAAGGAACTTAGTGGGAAAGTATGTTATCTCTGCCATGAAGGCGATAAAGATGATGAACAAGGGTTGTGACGCTTTTCTTGTCAGCGTGGTCTTAGTACCGAAGGTTGATCAATCACCTACTCTTGGGGAGATTGATGTAGTGCAGGAGTTCCCAGACGTATTTCCTGATGATTTTTCTGGTTTGCCACTAGTTAGAGAGATAGATTTTACTATAGAGTTGCTTCCAGGCACCTCTCCTATCTCAAAGGCTCCATATCGGATGGCACCTGCGGAATTATCTGAGTTAAGGAAGCAGTTGCAAGATTTGCTGGACAAGGGATTTATTCGCCCTAGTGTATCCCCTTGGGGCGCACCTGTACTATTTGTGAAGAAGAAGGATGGATCACTCAGGTTGTGCATCGATTATAGGAAGCTCAACCAGGTGACTGTGAAGAACATGTATCCCTTACCGTGGATTGATGATCTATTTAACCAGTTGCAGAATGCATCGGTATTTTCCAAGATTGATCTATTGTCTGGCTATCATCAATTGAGGATTAGGAGTGAAGAAGTGACCAAGACGGCCTTTAGGACTCGTTACGGACATTATGAGTTCTTGGTGCTTCCATTTAGTCTAACCAACACCCCTGCAGCATTCATGGATCTCATGAACAGGGTGTTTAGATCTTATCTAGATAGTTTCGTAGTAGTGTTTATCGATGATGTGTTAGTCTATTCTCCCGATGAGACTACGCACCGTGATCATTTGAGAGTTGTTTTGAAGATTCTCCGAGAGCACAAGCTGTATGCAAAGTTCAGCAAGTGCAATTTCTGGACGCACGAGGTTCATTTCGTTGGGCATGTTATCTCTGGTGCTGGGGTAGCAGTTGACCCAGCGAAGGTCCAGGCTATGTTAGATTGGGAGATCCTGAGGACCCCATCGGAGATTCGGAGTTTCCTTAGTTTAGCAGGCTATTATCGGCGCTTCATTGAGGGATTTACATCTATCGCCGCACCTTTGACTAAGCTAACTAGGAAGGGTGTGAAGTTTATCTGGTCCGAGGATTGTGAGAGTAGCTTTCAATTGTGGAAGGCTAAGCTTACTTCTGCACCCGTGTTGATTTTGCCGAGTGGTGTAGAGGGTTTTGCCATTTATTCGGATGCATCTCGGATTGGTCTTGGCTGTATGTTGATGCAGCATGGTAGGGTAGTGGTGTATGCTTCTCGTCAGTTAAAGGAGCATGAGCGTAACTATCTGACTCATGATTTGGAGCTTGAGGCAGTGGTTCATGCACTAAAGATCTAGAGGCACTATCTTTATGGTGTTAGATTTGAGGTGTTCACTGACCACAAGAGTTTGAGGTATCTCTTCTCGCATAATGAGTTAAACCTACGGCAGAGGAGATGGATTGAGTTCCTCAAGGACTACGACTTCGATCTTCAATATCATCCAGGGAAGGCGAATGTCATAGCGGATGCTCTTAGCAGGAAGAGACCATTGCTCCAGTAGGATTGGAAGATGTTGGAGGATGCTGCTTGTGCGATGACTGAGTTAGAGCCATCGTTATGTTAGACTTTCATGGCTCAGCTGTCAATTCAGTCCACTATTTTGGATGAAGTGATTGAGCAGCAGAAGGCTGACCCTAGACTCCAGGAGTTGGTGGGCAAGGTAGGCATTGCTCGTGATGAGGACGGTGTGATTAGATTTCATCACCGCATTTGTGTCCCCGATATTGTGGATTTCTGTGAGTATGTTCTTGCAGAAGCTCATTGGTCGAGGTTCTCTATTCATCCAGGTAACACCAAGATGTACCAGGACTTGAAGAGATCTTTTTGGTGGTCTAGCATGAAGAAGGATGTAGCGGATTTTGTATCTAGGTGTTTAGTATGCCAACAAGTGAAGGCAGAGCGTCAGTGACCATCTGGTCTTATGCAGAAGATGGAGAACCTAGTATGGAAGTGGGAGGCTGTCACTATGGGATTTTGTGACGGATTAGCCCAGATCAGTGAAGGGAAATAAATCGATTTGGGTGATTGTAGATAGATTCTCTAAGACTGCGCATTTCTTGCCCATGAATAAGAAGCAGTCAGTAGAGGGTTTGGCTAGGTTGTATGTTAGTAGCATTGTTAGATTGCATGGTGTGCCAAAGTCAATTATTTTGGATCGAGATCCGAGATTTACTTCGAGGTTGTGGAAGGGTCTTCAGGAGGCTTTAGGTTCCGAGTTGAAGCTCAGTTCGGCATTCCATCCTCAGACAGATGGACAGTCTGAAAGGACTATCCAAACTCTCGAGGATATGTTGAGAGCATGTGTGATGAATTGGAAGGGTGATTGGGAGCGTCATTTGCCTCTTGTGGAGTTCGCATATAACAATAGTTTTCATACGAGCATTGGTATGGCTTCGTTTGAGGCTTTGTATGCGTGGCCTTGTAGATCTCCTTTATGTTGGGAGGAGGCAGGTGATAGGCAATTGATAGGTCCGGAGTTAGTGCATGAGACTTCGGATAAGATTCAGCTTATTAGGCAGAGGCTTGTTGCGGCGTAGGATAGGCAGAAGAGTTACGCCAACAACAGAAGGAAGGATTTAGAGTTCGAGGTTGGCGAGCATGTTTTCCTGAAGGTTTTGCGTACTCAAGGTGTTGTCAGGTTTGGCAGGCATAGTAAGTTGAGTCCTCGATTCATTGGCCCATATGAGATTCTTAAGCGGTTTGGCAATGTCGCATATGAGCTAGCTTTACCCCCAGCGTTAGCTAGTGTTCATCCTATTTTCTACGTATCTATGATTAGGAGGCATGTGCGAGATCCGTCTCATGTGATTAGTCATGAGCCAGTGGAGATTCAGCCAGATCTGTCGTATGTTGAGCACTAGTACCTATTCTTGATCAAAAGGTCCAGCACCTCAGGAACAAGAGCATTGCGTCCACAAAGGTGTTTTGGCAGAACTTCTCACGAGAGGAGGCTACTTGGGAGCTTGAGATGCTATGATGAATAAATATCCCCAATTGTTTGAGTAGTTCATTCTAACTTCGAGGACGAAGTTTCTTTAAGGGGGAGAGGGTGTAAGGCCCTCGAATTTTGTTCCTTATTTAAACTTTGTCATATGGTAGTTAGATGCTTGTGTATATAGTGGTATGTATATATGTATGTGTATATATGTATATGTATTTATTTCTGTACATATTGTATTTGAATAATGGTGTACATAGGCATACATGTGTTTAGTTATGTACATGCTGTTTAATTAATTGTACATATGGTGTTTAAATTAAACATTTCATTGCATGTATATATCTATATAGTGTATGTATGTTTGGGTACTTCTGCATTCTGGCCGAGAGGCCAATTGACGTCAACATGCGTGGACGTTTACAAGGGAGTTGACATCCAGATCGACGGACGCCAATTCCCAGTAAATGGTAGGAAAGTGGACGTCTATTTCCCCAGAATTTGTGCGATTTTAGATCTGGAAATGGCTACGTTTCCTTCAATTCCTATTTTGGAAACTGACTCCCAATGGTAGGAAAACCTATCTAATGCGTACCCAACCCTCTTGGCTCTATAAAAACACCCTCTTTCGGTCGGATTAGGTTCTTTTGGCTCTTGAGAAAACACTAGAACTTTTGTGCAAAAATCTGAACTTTGAAGGCTTTGATCTGTCGTTGTGGTGCATCTTTCGGCGATCTACAACGACTGGAAGACACTTTGGACTTTGGTGAGGCTTCCTCGACTACGGTGTGCAATCAGCATCAACACAAAAGCCGGTTCGGGAGGAGATTTAGGTGCTTCTTGGCTTGGCCGAGGAGAGCATCTTCTGAAAAATAATCCTATCCAACAATTTTCCAAAGGCAAGTAACCTATGGATATCAACCCTACCCATGTCAAGTAGGTCTAAGGATTTTTACAGAATTTTTCTTGTGTCCTGGAACCCCCTATTCTCTTGTTTTTGTGCGCTCTGTCTTTGTTTCTGTAGATAGGAGATTGACGGCCACATGTGTGCCGTCAAGTTCTTGAGTTGACGGCAACATCGTGTGCCGTTAACCTTTGTTGGCGGCAACCCTTGTGCCGCCAAGTTCATCAGGTTTGACAGATTTGATGTTTTTAATCTCTATGGTATATTTTCAGACTTCTGAATGTCAGTGCATGCTGTAAATTTTATATATTGTTAGGTGCAGTCATTAGGTCATGTCATACAGAGGAGTTTAATTTCTGTGCATAGTTTTATTTATTAAAATTTCTGTAAAGAGATATTAAGCATGATTTGATCTTGATAAATCCTGATTAATTAGATCCATGATGAATTAGGGTTTCATGAATTTTGTACGATCATATGGTAACTGTCTTCAAGTGTTGACTCTATTAGATATGACTATCTTCTTGTGGAATCTGCTTAAATAAATTTAGTGATAAAAATGCATGAGATCCATTTTATTTGTTATAAATATGCTATAAATCCAAAAAATCTGAAAAATTGAGCATATGACATGTTAGCTGTTTAGAACATGTGATAAAATTTTCGTTCTGTTTTGATGATAGTAGGTGCAGTTATTGACTTGGCAATGAAAATTAACATTGTTGAGTATATTAAATTTAATCTTGTATGATGCAATGATTAACAACATGATTTGGACTGTGATATGAGTTAATTAGCACTGTGAACAGTAGCATCATGTTAGGTAAAACTGAAGCATATGTAATTGTGTAAAAGTGCATGCAATTGTGTTAAATGGTGCATGAGAAATATGTAAATAATGTGATTAATGTGAATTGTGTAAAATGTGTTGTTAGTGACACTGCTACCATAGAGGGCTTTGGAACCATACCGTAGTAAAATCCCTACAGGAAGGTTCAATATGTGTGATATCCTATGGGCATTAGGATGAAATCTTGGAGGTGGACCACTGGTTAGGGTGGAGAGTGCTTCTCCCGGTTCTGCACAGTTAACCAAGATCTATCATTATGTTACCTAGGTGATAGATATGTGTAAGTGTATGTGTGTCCTTCTTGTGGTGGTTTGGACTATGTGTCACGGTAATTAAGTGTGAAATGTGAATGTGTGTGTGTGAACATGTGAATTATCATGTGAATAAATGTTAACCATTGTGATTATGTTTATTTTATGTCAAAACAGCAAGCAAAATGTGTGTATATGTATGATAAATGAATACAAAATGATGAGATACCATGTTAGGCATGTTAATTACCTTATTCATAGTTTCATGCTTTAATTGTATATAATTTCCAAATGATTTGAATAAGATTTGAATCCTTGAAGCATGTTGAATAGAATGTGTAGAAAGCATGCTATAGGTTTTATAATTAATTGTTTTAAGTAGCGTGAAGCATGTACCATGTTTAGTTCCTAAATGCTTAAAAGACTAGCGTGTGGTTATGATGTGAGTAAGGTTGTATTCTTAGATTGCTTGCTGGGTCTCTTTAAACTCATCCTTGCTTCGGCGTCAGGTATGACAGTATCTCCACTTTGGAGAAGGATATAGTAGTTAGGAGCGACTCCAAGCGGGAGGAGTAGCTAGTTGTGTGGGACTTCTACTTTGTACTTTTCATTTCATAATTGTATTCAATAAGTGATGTAATTCAATGGACAATGTATCTTATTTTGAAGTTGTAATAATGTGGACACTTACATTTCTTTTATCACTGTATAGACTGTGGATATGATGTGGATGATGGAATAAGATTGAATATTTACTTGTTTCCACTGTATTATTTCAATATTTGTGTACATCTCAATCTAATGTTTAGTGTTGGGTAAATGTCCCACTGTGATGACATTCTTTTTACCGATGTGGATTGGTATAATCTTACCGGTATAAGGAGGGTCGTTATAGTGAGCTATCGACATCAAGTTCAAGAATGATGAACTTGGCATCCTTGATCTCAATAGTAACTTGAGAGCTATAGAAAAGAATGAGAAGTTCAATCTCTCAAGCTCACAATCCCTCCTTCAGATTTACAATATCAAACAGAGAGAGGGAAAGAATGAAGGCTTAAACCTTTTTTCAGATTTATAAGATTTATGCTGGATGCTTCTAGCTTTTTTGTATTATCTACTTCAAAGCCTCCATCTTCCTATACACCTTTTTAAAGAAGATTCGTTAGAGCTGCTTCTATCTGTCGCTACTTATTCTTCTTTCTTCTACTCTTCCTTATATCTAACCTCTTCTTCTTGAGTCTAATAGATGCCTCAGATCACATTTGTCCTACGAGCATTTAATGCTCGAAGAGGATAGTGAGAGAGAAGATATAACATGTCCGTCAACCCATACCTCTTCTACTGTAAGGCCCTCAATTTTTGTGTATTTTATAACCGTTTTGATTCTTTGTTGTTTTGGCCAAAATTTCTCCTTAACGTCACATCCCTTGATGTTAAGGGCTAGTTGACGGCAACACTTGTGTCGTTTACCTTGTGGCCAGAAGATCTAGACATCAACATCGATTGACGCATATTTCTGGTTGAGGGCAGATATGTGGCCGTTTACTTCTCTGGCTGTGTTTGGGATTCTTGATCTAAAACTGTCTTGTTTTCTCCAGAGTCTGATTAGGAAACCTCCCCTCAACGGTCAGGACTCTAATGACCTAGGATTCCCTCGACCCAATTGGCTTTATAACCGAGTCATCTCTGCAAAGAGAGGACTTTGGCCCTAAGAGGTTTTCTAGGCTTCGGTGAGAGAAAGAGAGAACTTGTAACGACCCGACCTCCCGGACCCCCTCCAGGGACCCCGAAGGTCGTGCCGCCACCCACAAGATCTGAAGACCGGAAAGGGTTAGAATTTAGTCCAGTGAGATAAGCAATGAATTCAAATAACTATAACAATAAAGAATTAAGTACAACATGTTCCAAATAAAAGTACATGTACAACAAGAAGGTGCAGTCCTTAAGGGGCATACCCCGAGGACTTGTAAAAAAGGCCACTCTCAACTCCCACTACAAGCGCTCACGCTCACAACTCACACTGCTAGCAACGCACGGCGAACAAGCCGCCACCACAACCATGCATCAATGAACTCTTGAGATAGCGAGTCCCTAGCTGAAGAGAGTAGGGGGGTGAGCCTCGCAAACAAGGCTCAGTAGGGATAACCAGTCCCTTACCAGCCATAGCAGCAAGAACTCCAACAAAGCGGAAGCAAAACTACTCTACAAAGCATAAAGTGGGAAACACCTACTGCAGAGAGCTACAAAGCAGCGGAACAGAGAAATGCCACGACCCACAACCAGAGTCGGGCCCAACACGACTCCCGCAGAACCAGCGGAGTCAAACATAATGCGGAAGCAACCCTCGGCACACACCTGCCGAGATGAAGAAGCTCACGGAACACCAGAGCAACCACGTAAGACCAGAGTCTCACGACACAAGCACCAACATCCCGGACCTCCACGAGGTCGGGAAGGAACAACTAGTTGTCACCCACGAGAGACACCGAGCAACCATGTGAGAAACACCATCTCACCACAGGCACGGCCACCGTAGACCTCCACAAGGTCGAGGGCCCCCAAGCAGAACCACCCTGCACCTCGGACAAGCCACAAGGTTAGGGAAATACACACTCCGGTGCTACTATGAACGGCACCAAGGAACGGGTTACCAAAACAGCAGTCGAGTGTCTACACAAGACAACCCGAGAGAACACGCAGAGCGGAATCCATTAAACTCGACCCACAAGGCCAAACCAACAGAGCCCACGGAACTAGACACGGCTAGGCTACAACCATCGTGTAGGCTAGGGTGACGAGACTCACTTAGAAACAACGTGAGAAACTCCGTCACAGCAAGAGCAACCAAGCCACCGCCACAGGCAGCTAAGAGAGGGACACACAATCAACCCCTTTCACTCGCCATCCACTGAATCCTGCCTATGACCTCCCTAGGTAGAGTGAGGCAAGCGAGTCACAGCAAAGAACACAACCACAAACCACCGCAGCCCGGCCGAGCTGCGGCCCCACGCCTAACCACCCTACGCGGCACCGGAACCAACGCAGAGCGAGGCAGTGAGAAGGACTAGCTGGTCCACACCGAAAGAGTGCCACAACAACCTCGGCTACCCAGACCCAGCTAAGAGAGCTCTACAAACGGCTCACGCCGCTGCCCCCACTATTTTCCCCTACTGCTACCAGAGTCAGCAACTCGAGCAAACCCCGCCGCCCGGAGAAACTCCCTCTTACATAGACGCGCGGGGACTGGGGGTCCTAGGTAACGGTAACAACCTGTCTCGCAGACAAGCCCTCAAGTGCTGAGCATTGGGTGAAAGCGAAACTGGTGGGGCAACCACCACAGAAATCAGCACAGCTGGCTTGTAGCCAAGACAAGCCCAGCAGGCACAGGCACGCACGACACTCGTTCCCGAAACCCCCAGAAGGGCCGTCGGCCAACGCTGGCACACACGGAACGGCCCGAGAAACCGGAACACCACCAGACAGAACAAAAACCATCGCTCTTCTAATAATCGATTGACAGTCAGACAATCGATTACTAGACAGACGCGAGCCTCCTAGCACCACTGCTAGGACACGGCCACGAAGGTGTCACCTTTGGTCACTGAACGCAGGGAGGCAACCTGTCGCGTTCCCTACCAGAAGGTCTTAAGGGCAAACCCTGCCCTGGGGCACAAGCTGACATGCCAAACGGGCCACGGAAGCACCCGAGGCAGACCAGATGTTGTCACGCCCTCCTATCCCGTCGCGATACCATCGTGATGGGAAGGGCAACCACGACAAGCACCGCGTCGTGACGGGGAAGCGGGCCGCGAAAAGAACCTTGTCGCGAAAGGCAACCGAATCGCGACACGACCCGTATCGCGACGGCCACCTGCATTGCGATAAGGTCATGCCAGACCAAGGCGATGCCTTCTCTGATGTCGCGACACGCTCGGCGGTCGCGACATCAGTTGGAAGGCAGACCGCTGGGATGCTACATCCCGGGGTCCCCCACACAACTACAATCACACAAACACAGGGAGGGGATCATGGAGAAAGCTGTAAAGCATGCAAACAAAACACATGGACTTCCAATCCCCACCAACAAGAAAGGGCACAAGCATCCCTACGAATTTAGAAGAACCGAACCCACAAATGGGCCTTCACGAAGCCACGGCCGCCTAGTCCTCGCCGCTCCGCCGCCGCTCCCGCCGGCCGAGCCACCGGCCTCTCCACCAAGCTCCAACGCCGGAGAGGGACGAGAGGGAGACCTCTCCACCTCGGAGAAGAGAGGAAAGGGAGAAATGAGAGAAAGAGGAAAGGGGGGAAACCGGCGAAGGCTTTTAGCCTCCGGCCCCCAGAACGCGACGGGGCGGGGCGTCGCGTTACCAATCGTAACGTGACGGCCGCCCACACCACGACCAGATCGCTCCTATCGAGGGCACCGCGAGAACCAGACATCCCGCTCTGACATGCCTGCCCTTCTGACAGGTGTCAGACAACCAAAAAGCGGAAACGCTTTCGCGACCCGTTGACTGGGCACGACACCAAGACGCGGCAGAGAAACAAGGCGCGACAAGAACGCAACGTAGGCACTAGTCGCAACACGGATGACTATCGCGAGGGCTAGCTTCGTCGCGACACTAATGTGTCGCCAAGTCCGGACGTGTTCGGGCCAGTCATCTCACACACAAACGGAAAGCCGGAAAGCCCGAGATATTACAATACATCCTACAAAAAAATAACTTCATCCTCAAAATTAAGGGCGAAACCCGGTTGTAGAAAACAACATTTGCAAAGGGACCACTAAGTCGCATAGCGACTTCCCGGTGGTCACCACCACGACCCCGCCACAGACGGAGTGCCTAACCAGACATTCGACGGCTCACAGGGTGAACAACAACGACGCAGAGCACACAAGCAGACGTCAACAACTCCACAGGCACGACACGCACCATGCCGACCAGAAACATTAAAACCGCCAGCCGAAAACCACGTGACTGAGCCCTCAACAGACCACACCGTTGAGACCAACTGGTCAGTAACTCACTCTGTCGCCAACGACAAAACAGAGGACACCGCTACTGACGGAAAATCAAGAAAACGCCAAGAGGTCATCCACGAGACTCTTCTGAATGGCTCCGCACAACTAGCAACAGCTAGCTCCCACGGTAAGGCCAAACGAGAGTTTCTTAATGGTGACCCCAAGCCAAGCGAAAAACACGAACGTGAAGAAAACCACGGCCAGCCAGACAGTGTCTACCGACACCACTAGATCTCACCTAGATCGTCCTCGTGGTCCGCCCAGGACACGTAACAACTGTGGAGACACAGAAAGCTAAAAACCCGCTCCACAGGCACACGCACAGAGGAAAAACCAAAGAGATGTCTGGGTTTGCAAAGCCAAGCTAATCAAACGTCGGAAACCGCACGGGAACGAAACCAGTGCAGAGGTCGAGGGTACACGTCGACCTCAAGGAACCCAAACCAAAACAGGTACCCCAACCGAACACCTCGCTCCTAAAGCAAGAGGGAAACCCGGACACAGGCCACGACCAAAGCCTAGCGTACCACCGATAGGGCTACCTAGACAAGGCAAAGCAGCCACCCCACAGCAGTAACGGTACAGCCACAAGGCACGACCAGCACAAAGTGTCTCAGAGGCAGAAAGCTCAACGCCTCAAACACCGAGCAAACTCACGAAGCGACGCACGAAGTTTACGATCAGGGAAAAATAGCACAACCCACGGTGCTAACACAAGCACCAAGAGCCACCCAAGCACATCACAATGCACCAAGGCTCCAGACGGCATGAAACAACCACTCGAGCACGAGCACAGGGTGCTACCACTAGCATCAAAACCAGGCAAGATGCAACACAGTTGCACCAACGGCCGAACAACACAGCTAACAGGGAGGATTCTCCATAAGAGACCTGCCAAAAGCCACACGCAAGAAACTGCAAGCATGAGAAGGGCACGACAGGCCATACCGGCCCCAACCCTGAAGGCACAAGACACGAAACATCGAAAAGAAACACGCTCAAGGTGCAGTACCCAACTGCACCAACGGCCTGAAACGACCTGAGGCCAACCGATAGGGACTCTCCACCAGAGACCCACATAAGTAACACACATGGAGAACTAGCAGCTTCAATAGCGCAACAACACATTGGCTCTTAGAAGCACACAATACTAGACACCGCTCCCACCACGCAGGCGGAGAGGGCCACACACTAAACATCAATAAGTGCCTCCAAGCACAACTGAGGCACAAGAGGAAACACACACCGGAACGATGCTTGCACAAGCAAGCCAAACCACAGAAAACTGGTGCTGCCTCACACTGAATACAGGGTACGCTACTCTACATCGTCCAGTCAGGCGACAAGAAACTAGCACAACAAGAGATGGCACAGTAGGTCACCACAACCTATCGCACCACAAAAAACAATGCGCACGAGGGAAGCAACCTGCTCAACCTCAAAACAGCTCAAGGGGAGGGACCTTCGCCACAAAGGTCGCCACGGTGCGTGACATGGGACCAAATGCCATGTGAAAGCACCACCACCCCAAGCAACCAACAGAAAGCAGGGGAAGGAGACCCTCACAACGAGTCTCTTCCACATGCAAGGAAAAACCGCTAAGCGAGACCGACACTTCCACAGAAGCACAAACAGCCAAACACCCACGGCACTCACCAGACTACCATCTGGCAGAGCACATGGGGCGCGAGAAACGAAGAAAACCACCCGACCACGGGGACACACGACGTCCCACCAGTGCAGCCGAGAAAACTCGAAACGAACAGGAAGACAACCTGGCCAGCACAATGGCCAGACACATGGCCAAGGGCACAACACCTCGACCGACAATGCCCAAATAGACTGTAACACGGACAGTCCGACCGGCAATAACGATAGCTCATCTCTTCAGAGAGAGAGAGCAGCGACAACCAAAGTAAACACAAGGCAGCTTAAGGAGGACCTCCACCCAAAGCGCCAATAGCCGTTCTGGGAAAACATCACCAGAACACAGCCCCAAACAAACGGCCAATAGAGAGAACACAGCAGACAGCGGAAGCAACACAACTGGTTTTGGGAGAACCTCCACCAGAACTACCAAGGCGCCGTTCTGGAAAACCCACCAGAACGCACCAGCCAACACAACAATAGCATACCTCAACCCTGAGGTAGCACAACAACCGGCAAAAACAAGCCCGGAACAACCTGAGAGCAACCCTCACCGGGACAATAGCTAACGGTTCTGGGAAACATCACTAGAACACAGGGCAACCAAGTGAGCACCTTAATCCAGAGGGAAGTGCAACAGCAACCAACCAAACAACAGAGACTCAAACCAAAGAGGCAACACAGCGGAAGACTTCAACAAGCACAGAAACAGTTCCAGAGGGAAAGTAACCTCATAGGACAACAACAAACAGTTCTGGGAACACCACCAGAACCCAACAACTAAGCGATGCACCTCAACCCAGAGGGCAACGCCGCACCAACCAGAAGCGAGCACAACATAGTTCTGGGAAACCTCACCTCCACCAGAACCAACATAGAAGAACTCCGGGAGCACCTCACTAGAATTCACAACTAGCCAGCACAAAGTCGGCAACAAACCACGACAGTGTCACACGCTCAACCATTGTGCAACACGACACCAAGCATCTGCTTAGCTCGAGCAAAGATGCCGACTGAGCAGAGCACAGTGCACAACGGCGCACAGGCACACAAGGCCAAACACACAGCCAACACAACACACACCCCAACAACAAGGGGACATCCAACAAGGACACACCCTAACAACAAGGGGACTGCCAGCAAGGCAAGGACACCTTCGACTGGATCCACATGAAACAACCCTGCACCGGTGGAGGCCACACCACACGTAGGCTCTCTCAGCCTTCACGACACAACCACTCGGACGCGCAGGCTGAGAATGAATCTAACCGCAGCATGAGCGAAAACAGCAACCATGCTCGCAGCATGCACACCCAGCGACAGTAGCAACACTCTCCTATAGCTCACACCCGGACCCTGCTGGAAAGCTAGCCACTTGCAACAAAGAACCAAATGCTCACCTAACAGCACTCTACATGGACGGGCCAACAGCGCACGAGTACCTTTCTTTAGGACCGCCATAGTTATAAACTCATTACAAATCTCGTTGGACCCCTGAGCTCTGATACCACTATAACGACCCGACCTTCCGGACCCCTTCCAGGGACCCTGAAGGTCGTGCCGCCACCAACGGATCCGAAGACTCAGAAGGGTTAGAATTTAGTCCAGTGAGATAAGCAAGAATCAAATAACTATAACAAGAAAGACTGTACATTAATAAAGAAATTAAGTACAACATGTCCCAAATAAAAGTACAGGTACAACAGAAGGCGTAGTCCTTAAGGGCATACCCCGAGACTTGCAAAAAGGCCACTCTCAGTCCCACTACAAGTGCTCATGCTCACACCTCACACTACTGCCAACGCACGACGAACAGCCGCCACCACGACCGTCTGGCAATGAACTCCTGCGACAGCGAGTCCCTACCTAAAGAGAGTAGGGGGGTGAGCCTCGCGAACAAGGCTCAGTAGGGATAACAAGTCCCTTACCAGCCAGAGTAGCAGGAACTCCAACAAAGGGGAAGCAAAACTACTCTACAAAGCAGTAAAGCGGGAAACACCTACTGCAGAGAGCTACAAAGTAGCGGAACAGAGAAATGCCACGACCCACAACCAGAGTCGAGCACAACACGACTCCCACAGAACCAGCGGAGTCAAACACAATGCGGAAGAAACCCTCGGCACACACCCGTCGAGACAAAGAAGCTCACAGAACACCGGAGCAACCACGTTAGACTAGAGTCTCACGACACAAGCACCAACATCCCGGACCACCACGAGGTCGGGAAGGAACAACCAGGTGTCACCACTAGAGACACCGAGCAACCATGTGAGAAACACTGTCTCACCACAGGCCACCACAAGGTCGAGGTCCCCTAAGCAGAACCACCCTGTACCTCGGACAAGCCACGAGGTTCGGGAAATACACACTCCGGTGCCACCACAGACGGCACCAAGGAACGGGTTACCGAAACAGCAGTCGGATGTCTACACAAGACACCCTGAGAGAACACGCAGAGCGGAATCCACTAAACCCGGCCCATAAGGCCAATCCAACAGAGCCCACGGCACTAGACACGGCTAGGCTACAACAACCGTATAGGCTAGGGCGACGAGACTCACTTAGAAACAACGTGAGAAACTCGGTCACAGCAAGAGAAACCAAGCCACCGCCACAGGCAGCTAAGAGAGGGACACACAGTCAACCCATCTCGCTCGCCAACCTCTGAATCCAGCCTATGACCTCCCTAGGTAGAGTGAGGCTAGCGAGTCACAGCAAAGAACACAACCACAAACCACCGTAGCCCGGCCGAGCTGCAGCCCCACGCCTGACCTCCCTACGTGGCTCTGGAACCAACGCAGAGCGAGGCAGTGAGAAGGACTAGCTGGTCTGTACCGAAAGAGTTCCACAACAACCTCGGCGACCCAGACCCAGCTAAGAGAGCTCAACAAATGGCCACGCCATTGCCCCCACTATTTTCTCGTACTACTACCAGAGTCAGCGACTCGAGCAAACCCCGCCGCCCGGAGAAACTCCCTCTGACACAGACGCGCGGGGACCGGGGGTCCCAGGTAATGGTAACAACCTGTCTCGCGGACAAGCCCTCAAGTGCTGAGCACCGAGCAAAAGAGAAACTAGCGGGGCAACCACCACAGAAACCGGCACCGCTGGCTTGTAACCAAGACAAGCCCAGCAGGCACAGGCACGCACGGCACTCGTTCCGGAAACCCCCAGAAGGGCCGTCGGCCAACGCCGGCACACACGTCACGGCCCAAGAAACCGGAACACCACCAGAAAAAATAGAAACCATCGCTCTTCTAATAATCAATTGACAGTCAGGCAATTGATTATTAGACAGACGCGAGCCTCCTAGCCCCACTGCTAGGACACGGCCACGAAGGTGTCACCTTTGGTCACTGAATGCAGGGAGGCAACCTGTCGCGTTCCCTACCAGAAGGTCTTAAGGGCAAACTGTAATGTAGCTTGTTTTCGGACCTTCGCGGATCGTGGATTAGTGGTAGTTCAGATCTTTGTTTATTGGTTTTAGTGTGGTGCTTATGGCCAATATGGGGTCAATGGGCCTTGGTTGTGGTTTCCGTGTGTTGTGTGGATCTTAGTAGGCCGGCAGGTTAGGTCCGTAGTGCCCGTTGGTTCGCAGAGTGTGAACGCGTCGGTGGTGAAGGCCGCGTTATGAACGCGTCAGTATCGGGGTCGCATTCAGGATGCCGTTCTTTGGTGCCGACGTCTGCATGTGCGCCGCGTGTCGCGCATGGAGTGGAGCTTGCTGACGTCTGGAGTGCTAACGTGACGCTTGAGGCTGTCGCGATCTGGTCGCGGTGGTTATCTGTGTCGCGTTAGTAACCGTTGTTTGGTTTTTAAAAAGGGTTTGGCCGAACAGAGCAGGGGAGGCTCTGCTCGACCCAGGGGAGGAGCTGCTGCGGCTCTGTTGGGAGATTTGGCGTTTCAGTGGAGTTCTCGTCGCGCTCTCGACGCGAGACGTTGCATGGAGCGGGGAGACGTCGTGCCATAGCCAGTTTGAGTGTTCTTCGTGAAGGTAGGGAGTTCTACCATGATTTGATTATGTGGATTGCTCTTTGTTTGTTACTGTTTTAAGAACAATAGATACCATGTCTAGGAGGTGAACTGGGCATGAAAACCGGATTGAAATTATGTTTAGGGTGTTTGTAGGAATGATCAGGTGATGGTTTCCGGATCCTTAGAAGGCGGTGGTTTAGAATGTCGCGACCAGGTCGCGGTAGGCCGCTCTGTCACGACAGTGTTTCTTGTCACGCCATATCGTAGTGTCGCGATCAGAAGGCGGTCCTAGCCTCTGTCGCGACAGTAACCGAAGGTTCCGCTTTGCTTGCTGTTGGTGTTTTGGTTATTCGATTATAGTTTAATTATTGTGCTTGGCAATGCTAATGATGCCTTGGCACTTGTGCGCTCGTGAGCGTGGTTAGTGTGTCGTTTGTGTATGGTTTATATCTAAGGGTGGTGCTCACGAAGTGAGTATGCATTTATGTGATATTTATATAGTTTGAGTATTGTGCAAGTGTAGGCATGGCTAGTAGTCGATATTGTGATTATTGTAGTATAGCTGGTATAGCTAGTATGAGGTGATGGGGCAATGAAGTCAGATATGAACCTAGCCCTAGTCTATGGTTGTCTTTTAAGAGTATTACAATGATATATGTGTTAAGTATTATGTGTTGCCATGAGGTCACGGAGTGCCGATGACAAGCAAGGTTTGTTGCACTGTCGTGATACGATATGTATTAGGGTGGAATGGTTTGGAGGTCACATGGTGACCAATGATAGGCCAAGTGTGGTTGACTATCGGATCTATGTGTATGCTTGTGTAGGATAGCTTGTGGGTCACGGAGTGACCAGGTCAAGCTAGTCCTTATTTTGTATCGTGGATTGTAATTAAGATTATATGAGTTAATGATATGGTTTGTGCATTGCTGAGTTTGGTGGTCCGGCGCCTATTCCGGAATGCCTCTTCAGTTGGGTACCCCAGGTTCTGTGTGAGCCAGGCACGTGAGTGTGCTCGGGGTTTGTCCTGGTGCAGTGGTACCGTTGAGGTCTTGTCGTCTTCCTAGACACCCTCACTCTCGTGTGCTGAGTAGTACGTCCGGCTGAGGGAAAGACGGCAGTGGGACAGTGACTTGTGAGAGTTTTGCGTTTAGTCACTTGTAGCGCGCTCGTAGTTGGAGGTTACAAACACCAATAGACTACTGGTCCCCAGCTAGTCCTGTTTACCAGTGCCTCACTTTAGAGAGCTCGAGCCAGAGTTTCTAAAGGTGTCAGGCATGGGCCTGCAGGGTGTGTGACCTGTAGGTTTGTGTGGTTTTGGTTGGTCTCCACAGTTCTTTGGCTTTACTTCTGTTTGGAGCTGCAGTTGGACCTTTCGTCCGTGACTGCGAGACTGAGAGGTTGTTCTTGTGTTGTGTTGTCCGGGTTGGATACTGGTGTCATGACCCGTAGTCTGTCCCGTGTGGTGGCATCGTGCTTTCCGACTCGTGCTTTGCTATTGGCTATAGCGTGTGTTAGTTTTGGTTTTCACCGGTTGTTGTTGTGCCATGGTGTTGGCACAGTTGTAGTTGTCGTTGGTGAGCGGTGACTCACTAGTTGAGGTGTGCCCTAGTGGTGGCACAGTTGTGTTTGTGTTTCAGTGGTGGTACCTCATGGTGGTGGGTACCTGTACCCTTTGTGGGTGTTGGTTTCTCGTGGTACCTTGTGTACCAGTCTTTCAGGTGTTGAGGTGGAGCTGTGCTCCGTGGGGTCGTGTGTGAGACCTTCCACTTGTTGTGTTTTTACCCTTCCATGGGTAAGTGTCCGAATATGATAGTATGTGATGGATGGCATCGTGGTAGACAGTCCTGCTTCTTAAGTATGACAGTCGATACATCGTGATTTAAGTGTATAGAGGATTGGCTCATGGTTAGCAGTCATGTTATTTACATGTTTAGAAGCTTGCCAGTGAAGCTAGTAGCTTAGGCAATGCTTTGCTTGTGTGGCCTACAGCTTAGACAACCAGTCTGTTGAGGTGGTGTGCCTGTGAGGCTTGTGGCCTAGGCTTTACAGTTATTGAGTGGATTAATGATGTTGTTGTCTCTTAGTCTTTCCGAGATTTGCAGCAATTGTGTTAATCATGTTTAGTAACTATTAAGTATGCCTTGTTGTGAGCATGAAATGGTTTGGCTTCTGGTGTTGCCAGTGAGACCCGTTGGGGTTGGTTCTCCTGCGTTGAGTGTTGTTTTGGGTGGTTCCTCCTGCTGAGCCGTGACTGTTGAGGCTCACTCCCTTATAATTCTTTTCAGGGTTTACCGTTGGTGTCGCTTGAGGAGGTGTGGTGACAGACTTGTACCATCAGCAGTAGTGTTAGTAGAGTTGTGCGAGCTTGTGCTCCCTTGGGGTATGCCCTAGGTAGTGGTACTCTATTTAATTTGGATATGTAATAATGTAATGGGACAGTTGTAAATTGTAAATGCAGGTATGAGCACATATCCTTTTTGTGTCTCTTACTGTTGTGGTTTGTCTTTATATTCTTCCTGAACACATGTACGAGCTATCCCTTCGAGACTTCGTCCGTTCGCGGGAGACGGATCTGGATATGGACCCTTATTGGGTATAGATATCCAGGGCCGTTACAGTTGGTATCAGAGCAATTGTTCAGTTAGAATATAAAAAGACATTAAGATGACAATGTCCCAATACATGATTTAATGTCCACTGCTAGTAGTAAGTCTGTAGTTTCCTGAGCTTTTTAGTGCTGTTTATTTGTGAGTTTGGTATATGAAATGTGTAGTTGGTTAGAATATATTGTGGGTAATAGCAGATGTGATTGGTGGTGTAGTATGAGTGATTATTGGATTGTGGTTAAAGTATGTTTGATTAAAGATTCTTTGTTATAGAAATTGAAAGAATTAATGAGTTTAGTTATGAAATTCACTAAAATGTTTTAATGAGAATCAGAATTGGTAGAGAAAGGTATAAAGTAGTGATGTGATGGAATAATAGAGAGAATTGTATTATGATGAGAAATAAGGCTTTGTGATTAGAACTGTTAAATGGGTGAATTGTGTTTGAGAATTGTAGTAGAGATAGTTATTGTGTTTGAGATTTATGTTAATGAAGTGTTAAGGAGTTGCTTGAATAATAGTATGATTAGTGGTATGTTAGATTTGAAATGATTAAGTGAGATAGTCTTGTTTGAGATGAGATGCTGGTAAGCAGAGGAGTAGTGATTAACATGATTCTTAAGTGTGATTTGTGATTAAGAATAGTTGTAATAAGAATTTAAGAGCAGTATTATCATGAGTAATAAGAATAAGAGAAAGTTTGATTCAAAAACTCATGTAAGTGGATGTAAAGGTGATTGGTTGATTAAAGAGAGAGTAAAAGAGCAGTGGGAAGTCAGATTTTGTCAGAATTTTATAAGAGAAAGATGTTTGTTAATAAAAGGCAATGGATAAAGATTTGCAGAAAGATTTGTATATAGTTGTTGCAGTATTAAAGATAAGAATAGTGGTGCCAGCATTTGTGTATAGATTGCGGAAGCAGAGAAGGAAATTGGTGTCAGAGGCAGATTGAAGTTAAAGCTAAATAATTAATGTAAGTTGAAGTTATGTAAGTTAGAATGGATAAGGTTAAGTCCATTGAAAGTAATGGGGAATAGTAAGTGGGTTATGAATAGATATTTGTGAATGAGTTGTAATAGTGAAGCTGTTTATATTTGGCAGTAAGTTAGTAATGTGGAATAAAGTAGAATAAATTATTGTGTTTAAAAGAAATATTTTGCAGAAATGATGTTATGCTATTGATAGTAAAGATAAAGTTTAGTATTAATGATCAGATGAAGAAAAAGAATGTGTTAGATTATAGAATAGTGATAATTAAATGATTCAGGAAATGTGCAATAGAATTTGTGTAATGAAAAGCAGTAATGTGATTTGGATGAATAAATGAATTTTGTTATAAGAATATTTCTAGAATTTGAAGAAAGGTTATAATATTCGATTAAGGAATTGTGTGCAGATTATGGCATAGAGAAAGAAAGCAAGAAAGGTGAGGAGCATTATAATTAGTTTAATGGTAAGGAAAATTTTGAGATTTCTTGTTAGATAGTTGAGCAAGCTTTGAATAAAGGAAAATGTGAATTTTCGGGTATATGTAGTAATGAGAATAGAAGATGTGAAAAGTTGTGAATTAATTTGTTAAATTGATTAGAGAATATTGTTTGAAGCAAGGAAAATATATAAAGGAAAAAGTATATCAATATTGTTATATGTCGAGATTTAGAATCTAGTGTGAAGCTATTGAGGCAGTAGATAGAATATGAGTGGAGTCAATTAAGTGGTATGATGTATGATAAGAGAAATGTAAAGTTAGTTGGAAAGTATAATTTGAAGCGAGATAAGTTATTAATCAATTATTGAATCCAGAGTTTATGAAATATTTGATAAAAGGTTTAGTCTGATTAGAGTAGCGCAGCGGAAGCGTGGAAGATTTAATATTCATGATTATATGAAGTTTAAGTAATTAAAAGAGAATTTAAAGTTTGTACTTAATTGAGCTAAGTGATGATTAGTGGTGATAAATGAATGGTGGAATAATATATAGAAATTTGAAAATTTTAGATAATGTAAAATAAAAGGATTTAAGCAAGAAAGTGGCCCAGAAAGAATGTTGCAAGCAAAACCAGGAAAAATGTGGAAATAGGTTCGATCCAAGGAGATAAAGCATTAATAGCAAGGTAGAATTGCTTATGATGCAAAGGTAAAGAATGGCAGAAAAATCCAGAAAAATGAAGTAATTGCAGAATAAATTAAAGAGAAAGGGAAGGCACAGCAAGTAAGAGAATGAGTAAATAGTTGGAAAAGAAAGATGCAGGGAAGCATTGCATTTGGCTTTGTTTCTTTTTAGGTGATAGTGTGGTTTATTGTCGCTCGTTTTGAATGTCGAGGACGACATTCCTTTTTAGGTGATAGTAATGTAACATAGCGCGTTTTCGGATCTTCGTGGATTGTGGATTAGTGGTAGTTCGGATCTGTGTTTATTGGTTTTAGTGTGGTGCTCATGGCCAATATGGGGTCAATGGCCTTGGTTGTGGTTTCCGCGTTTTGTGTGGAGCTTAGTGGGCCGGCAGGTTAGGTCCGTAGTGCCCGTTGGTTCGCAGAGTGTGAACGTGACGGTGGTGAGGCCGCGTTATGAACGCGTCAGTATCGGGGGTCGCGTTCAGGTTGCCGTTGTTTGGTGCCGACGTTTGCATGTGCGCCGCGTGTCGCGCATGGAGTGGAGCTTGCTGACGTCTGGAGTGCTAACGCGACGCTTGAGGCTGACGCGATCTGGTCGCGGGGATTATCTGTGTCGCGTTAGTAACCGCTGTTTGGGTTTTAAAAAGGGTTTGGCCAACAGAGCAGGGGAGGCTCTGCTCGACCCAGGGTAGGAGCTGTTGCGGCTCTGTTGGGCGATTTGGCGTTTCAGTGGAGTTCTCGTCGCGCTCTCGACGCGAGGACGTTGCATGGAGCGGGGGAGACGTCGTGCCATAGCCAGTTTGGGTGTTCTTCGTGAAGGTAGGGAGTTCTACCTTGATTGATTATGTGGATTGCTCTTTGGTTTGTTTACTGTTTTAAGAACAATAGATACCATGTCTAGGAGGTGAACTGAGCATGAAAACCGGATTGAAATTATGTTTAGGGTGGTTTGTATGAATGATCAGGTGATGGTTTCCGGATCCTGAGAAGGCGGCGGTTTAGACTGTCGCGACCAGGTCGCGGTAGGCCGCTCTGCCGCGATAGTGTTTCTTGTCGCGTCATATCGGATTGTCGCGATCAGAAGGCGGTCCTAGCCTCTGTCGCGACAGTAACCGAAGGTTCCGCTTTGCTTGCTGTTGGTGTTTTGGTTATTCGATTATAGTTTAATTATTGTGCTTGGCAATGCTAATGATGCCTTGGCACTTGTAGCGCTCGGTGAGCGTGGTTAGTGTGTCGTTTGTGTATGGTTTATATGCTAAGGGTGGTGCTCACGAAGTGAGCATGCATTTATGTGATATTTATATAGTTTGAGTATTGTGCAAGTGTAGGCATGGCTAGTAGTCGATATTGTGATTATTGTAGTATAGCTGGTATAGCTAGTATGAGGTGATGGGGCAATGAAGGTCAGATATGAACCTAGACCTAGTCTATGGTTGTCTTTTAAAGAGTATTACAATGATATATGTGTTAAGTATTATGTGTTGCCATAGAGGTCACGGAGTGACCGATGACAGGCAAGGTTGTGTTGCGCTGTCGTGATACGAATATGTATTAGTGTGGAATGGTTTGGAGGTCACATGGTGACCAATGATAGGCCAAGTGTGGTTGACTATCGGGATCTATGTGTATGCTTGTGTAGGATAGCTTGTGGGTCACGGAGTGACCAGGTCAAGCTAGTCCTTATGTTTGTATCGTGGATTGTAATTAAGATTATATGAGTTAATGATATGGTTTTGTCCATTGCTGAGTTTTGGTGGTCCGGCGCCTATTCCGGAATGCCTCTTCAGTTGGGTACCCCAGGTTCTGTGTGAGCCAGGCACGTGAGTGTGCTCGGGGTTTGTCCTGGTGCAGTGGTACCGTTGAGGTCTTGTCGTCTTCCTGGACACCCTCACTCTTATGTGCTGAGTAGTACGTCCAGCTGAGGGAAAGACGGCAGTGGGAAAGTGACTTGTGAGAGTTTGTGTTTAGTCACTTGTAGCGCGCTCGTAGTTGGAGGTTACGGACACCAGTAGACGTACTGGTCCCCAGCTAGTCCTGTTTACCAGTGCCTCACTTTAGAGAGCTCGAGCCAGAGTTTCTAAAGGTGTCAGGCATGGGCCTGCAGGGTGTGTGACCTGTAGGTTGTGGTGGTTTGGTTGGTCTCCACAGTTCTTTGGCTTTACTTCTGTTGTGGAGCTACAGTTGGACCTTTCGTCCATGACTGCGAGACTGAGAGGTTGTTCTTGTGTTGTGTTGTCCGGGTTGGATACTGGTGTCATGAACCAGTAGTCTGTCCCGTGTGGTGGCGTCGTGCTTTCCGACTCGTGCTTTGCTATTGGCTATAGCGTGTGTTAGTTGTGGTTTCACCGGTTGTTGTGTGCCATGGTGTTGGCACAGTTGTAGTTGTGGTTGGTGAGCGGTGACTCACTAGTTGTGGTGTGCCCTAGTGGTGGCACAGTTGCATTTGTGTTTCAGTGGTGGTACCTCGTGGTGGTGGGTACCTGTACCCTTTGTGGGTGATGGTTTCTCGTGGTATCTTGTGTACCAGTCTTTCAGGTGTTGAGGTGGAGCTGTGCTCCGTGGGGGTCGTGTGGTGAGACCTTCCACTTGTTGTGTTTTACCCTTCCATGGGTAACTGTCCGAATATGATTTAGTATGTGATGGATTGGCATCGTGGTAGCCAGTCCTGCTTCTTAAGTATGATAGTCGATACATCGTGATTTATGTGTATAGAGGATTGGCTCATGGTTAGCATCCTGTTATTTACATGTTTAGAAGCTTGCCAGTGAAGCTAGTAGCTTAGGAAATGCTTTGCCTGTGTGGCTTACAGCTTAGACGACCAGTCTGTTCAGGTGGTGTGCCTGTGAGGCTTGTGGCCTAGGCTTTACAGTTATTGAGTGGATTAATGATGTTGTTGTCTCTTAGTCTTTCCGGGATTTGCAGCAATTGTGTTAATCATGTTTAGTAACTGTTAAGTATGCCTTGTTGTGAGCATGAAATGGTTTGGCTTCTGGTGTTGCCAGTGAGACCCGTTGGGGTTGAGGTTCTCCTGCGTTGAGTGTTGTTTTGGGTGGTTCCTGAAGGATCGAGGAAAAGGTGTGGATAAGATCTAGAAGGGGGGGATGAATAGATCTATGCCACTCTATGCGGAAGCTTAAGCAATTTAAAAAATGCTTTGAGAATCAGAGGCAATTTTAACAGTGAAAAACACAGATCTGATGAGATGATAGGTGAGTTGATAAAATAGATGTGAAACCAGTTGATTAAGTGACTTTTAAGCGATCCTATGCAAGCATCTAACGGATAATAGAATCAAACCACAGATAGACAAGTGCACAGAGATTTTTAGGTGGTTCGGAAATCACCCATGTGATTCCTACATTCACCCCTCACACCTAGTGAGGATTCACTAAACAACCTGGGTAACACACCTACTGGAGCCAGACAACTCCAACACTTGAGTTTACAACTCACACACCTCTAGACTAAGACTACTCTAGATCCCTGAGCAAGACTGATCAACAACTACTTGAGCTCGACGACTCAAACTGAGCACAATGGCTCACAATTAACTATGCTAGACACCAACACACGACATAGATCTTCTAGCAGCAGATCATGTCAAACATGAGAACATTCATGAGAATTATGCAGAAGCACTTGCACAATCTCAAAATGTCTCAGAAGAACAAAAGTACAAAGAGGATTGTATGAAAAGACTTTGTTCTTCAGTGTACTCCCTTGTAGAAGCTCAGATTGGGAAGAGGCTTGAATCCTTGAAGTCCCAACCGATGCTCTGCACAATTGAACTTGGGGATCTTCCTTGAAATCTTCTCCAACAGATGCTTCTACTTGATCTGCTTCCTTGAGGCGCTTCAGATGCTTCTTCAACAATCACACTCCAATTCTCACAATCGAATTGATGAGAATTGGTCTTCAGAAGACACCAGGAGAGCAGAGGAGGGAGATCAACTCTTCTCGCCGCCAAAGGGAACTTTCTAAAGGCTCCAAGAGTTCGTTGGGTCTCTTGATGTGATGGATGGCCAGTTGGGGGCTTTTTATACCCAAAAGATTCCAAGGATACCCTTTAGGTACAAGGGCACATGATCCTAGGTTGATACCCCATCGCCCTAGGATGACATGTGGCAATCATCCATCTTAAGTTGGAATCTTTCCGTAGTGTGTCGACCTGCCCTGGTGATGGTGTCGACACACTGTCCCAAATCTGAGAATTGGCTGTTCTGGGAACAAGGTCCAGTGTCGACCTGCTCTGGTCTTGCGTCGACCTGCTGTCCCATTCTGCAAACAGGCTGTTCTGGAAACGAGTTCCAGTGTTGACCTGCCCTGATCCTGCGTCGACCTGGGTAGACTAATTCCTGGAATTTTGCAACTCGTGTCGACCTGCTCTTTGACTAGTGTCGACACAGTCTAGGCATTTCTTCTGCTTTTTGCCTTTGAGACTGAGGTGTTGTGTCGACACCATTGTGGGGTGTGTCGACACCACCTTTGCAAAAAATATTTGTACCTGAAAATTAAACACATACATCATTAGTAAAATATTTTATTATTAGTACAAATGATAAGTGTGCTTTGAAACATGCTTTTTGAATATAAATTTCAGGTGGAATGTGTGTATCATGTTTCAATTAGTTTGCATTCAAATCACATTTGTCATCATCAAAATTAGAGGGGAAATGATATGAAATTACACTCAACCCAACAATCTCCCCCTTTTTGATGATGACAACATTAAATCCATATGACAATGAGGTTTTGATTAGATGTGATTTTAAGCAATTTTTGGTTATTCAAAAGTCCTTATTTTTCTTTTTGTTCATGCTTGTCAAAGACCTTTAAATATTACTAAGTCACAATTGATGGTTGTACTTGAAGTACAATGTTACTTGAAGTAAGTGTGTTGCATAATGAAGGTCAAGCAACTTGACAAGCATTCATACATTCACATTCACATAACAATTTTCAATCACATTAAAGACACAAATGAGAAATTCATTCATTCAAGCTAAGCAAAAAGCATTTCATTTTATTCAAGAGAAGCATTACAATGTTTCCAAAAGGATTACAATCATTTCTTGTTCTCTTTCTTTCTTCTCCCCCTTTGACATCATCAAAAAAATAAATACATTATGAAGAAGGTGGAGGAGGAGGAATGGGAAGTAAGATTTGCTCAATGTCTGACAGTCTTTTCTCCATGAAATTCAAGCTGGACTTGATTTGATCTTGAATGGTTGTGAGTTTTGTGTGCAAGTAGTGTTCCATTCTGTCTGAATTTTCTATCAAGGTAGCTTGAATTCTGGCTAGATCAGCTGAAATGGGTTGTGAAGATGAAGATGATCCAGCTGACCAACCAGGCCTTTGCATGATCTTGAATTCCTTTGTCAAATCAGAGATCTAGTTGTCAATATGTGCATTGAAGTTCCTCATGCTCTCCAAATCATCCACAAAATGAGCAAAAGACAGTCTAGTGCTGGTGATCTCATGTAGTGTCTGCTTTGTGTTGAACACATCAGCTTGAGAGTTTGCTAAGATCCCCTTAAGAACCTGCTCCAGTTTTTCTTGATGTTCTTTGAGCTCAATTGAGGCATCTCCCAGCGTACCAATTAATATATTGAACCTCTGAGCTGCATAGTCTGAGGCAGCTTTTTGCTCTATGAACTTGGCAGACACAGTGTTCTCCAATCTCTGAATCCTCAACTCAAAGGCTTGTGACATGGTTTGAATAGAGGTGTTCAAGGTGTCAAATTTGTCATTTAAAAGGGAGAACAACTTTGGTGGAACAGAAGGTCCACCAGAGGATGTAGATGCTGGAAAGGTGGGTTGTGGAGAGACATGGGGAATGTCAAAGTCAGTGTTCATTGAGGAGGGTTGTAACTGAGGTGAGAGAGGGGCATGAGATGGAATGTCACCTTCAGTTGAGATTTGAGGCTGACCCTCATTCAAAGGAGGCTGATCCTCTTGACCTTGGGGCTGGTCCCCTTGAGCTTGAGGCTGATCCTCTTCACCCTGGGGCTGGTCCCCTTGACCCTGAGGTTGTTCCTCTTCACCCTGGGGCTGGTCCCCTTGACCCTGAGGCTGTTCCTCTTGAGCTTGAGGGGCCTCAACCACAACTGGCCCTCTCCTCACTTGAGTACCCTCCAGTCTAAATCCCATGAATTTCTGAATATTCTTAAAGGTGTAGATGTTGGATTTAGGAATAGACTAGGATTTCTCATTATCTAATGGCACACCAAAGTGCTGGAACACTGAGGTCAAATGTGCAGCATATGGAAGAGATCTCTTGAGGTCTTTCCTAGTTGTTTCAGATATAATTTGGTACAGTATTACATGGAGATTGATTTTGATGTCTTTTACCTTGCAATATAGAATGAACCTCTGAATATCTGTTAGCCTGTCCCTTCCACCACCTTGAGGGGTAATGATTGTGGTCAACATATGGTGGATGACCCTCAACACAGGGGGAAATGAGTTTGTGTTGAATTTGGTGACATAGGTCTGTTTGGGATCAGAGGCATCAGCAGGAAGGCCTGTCATGATGGTGTAGGCTTCATGAAGATCAAATTCGAAATTGTGATAATCTGCCCCTTCATCTGGTACTTTGAAACTCAGAAATAAAGAGTAACCAAGACTGAAAGGAGAAGTAGGTCTGAATTTCTGGAAATGAGTTTGCTAGCTGAATATCTGATAAATCCACTATCCTGGGCTTCAAGATTAACTTGGCTTCACTAATGGTGTCTTGAGACTTGGAAGACTCAGACAAAGATGAAGATGACTCTGTAGAATCTCCAGAAGAGGAGCCCGGATTCTCTGGTCTAGAAACCCTACCTCTGCCCGAAGAAGAGGGTCTACCTCTCTTGGCAGCTGGCTGAGGTGCAGAGGAGGACCCTGGTTGCTCTGCAGGGTCATTGCGCCTTTTGGTTCTTCTTTCAAATTGAGGAACATCATCCTCTGCCGGAAGTGGCCTAGATGAGGCCTGAGATCTTGCTCACGGCGAGGACCCATTTTTCTCACCATGGTTGCAAGGATGGAGTGGAATCGAGAGTTGATGAAGGAGAAGAGAGATGATTGAGAAAGGGATGTGATTGAGAGAGAAATCTGTGGAATTTCTTGCCGGAAATGAGAAGAAAGCGACCGCCGGGTCGACCTAATGCCTAAGAAGGGTTTGCAGTGGTGCAATACCCCGCAGGAACAACAAGGTTTATCCGGAACCCACGATTTAAAAAGGTCTGGCAAGAGGGCAGTGTCGACACTGGAAGACTGTAGTGTCGACCTGACCTAGGGTGTGTGTCGACACGAGATAGGATGGTGTCGACACGGCCTTAGAAGAAAAGTTGAATTATTTTGAGAGAATTTTTGAGAATTTTTGGACTTCTTTAGAATGATAATCAATGAGAGAAATAGTCATTTCAAGGATGTTTAAGAGGCTTAAAAATTCATTTGTTATATTTTGCAAAAATTCATCACAATTCAAGTTTTAAACAATTTCCAATAGGATATGAGCATTCAAAGACTTGAATCAGTGAAATGATGATTTGAGGGATATAATATATCTAACAATCAATTTATTCTACCATATTTCTCAACGTTAAAGAAATAAAGATATTCTTTAGACTAAATACAATTGCTTTGAAAATAAAACACAATCTTAAAGAACAACTTGATGATGAATGAAAATGATTCTTTCTAGACAAAACTCCATTAACACATATATTTTGTTTTTGTAACAGACTATCAAATGATATAAATCTTTTTCACTCAAGTGCTAGTGCTTTTTACACACCATAGTCCCTGGATACTTAAGATTTATTCATTATCAAGTCTCAAAGGGGTAAATAATGACCTTTTGACATGAAAATATACGTTTTGTAGACGCCAATATTTCCAGTTACTCAGTCATTATCAAAAAGTATATCACATTTTTGCTGTATTTTGAATCTATTTTTGAATTTTTATCCCCTTTGAACAGAGATAACAGTAGTACCTCATGACATGCATGGCACTTCATTCGTTGTGAAGGTGTGCAGTTTCTCAGCACAAATGTCATTGCTCTGTTGAATTTTCAAAATTTTGAGAGTTTTGTAAGATAGAAATCAATTTTATCCAACATCAGTTGCAAACGAGGAGATGTTTTAATTTCAAGACACAAGTTGTTTTCAATCTTGGAAGAATTCTGAGTTTCTGTGGGTTGAAAAATATAGTTGACAATTGATTGGTAAAAAATATGATAGATCACTCAAAGGATCATTTGGAGACTCTAGACATCTGAATGATGACATCATGCAGGAAATTGATGAAATGCAAGAATAGTTTTGAGTTTTGCAAAAGTCATGACTTGTGAATTTTCTAGCTCCCCTTGAGATAATGATTTCAATCATTTTCTATCAAAATAAAGATATGCAAGTTTTTGAAATCAAGAAAGATTCTCTTTAAACAATAAAAGCTACCCCTCAATAATTGCATTTTCATTTCTTGGTACTTGGCGGAGACATATACTCTCGCATAGTGAAAGTGTCCAGACAAGCATAACTTGTCCTTCTCCAAATCACCATTTGATATACCAAGAAGTTCAACACAATGAGAGTTGAAGACTTTATTGTCCAAAGAAAAAGGAAGTGGAATTGAGAGAGATATGGACATTGTGACTGAAGGAAGCAAAGGGTTATGATATGAAAAGAACTCCCCCTTAGACAGTGCATAACACTCAACCCAAACCTAAAGAGAGATCAAGAATGTGGATATTTACAAAGACCAAGTTCTCTCCTCAAAGATGAAAATCTGTTTTCAGGAAGGGGTTTGGTGAAAATGTCAGCAACTTGTTTTTCAGTTTCAATGAAATGGAGTTCAAAGGACTTCTTTGCAACCTCATCTCTCAAGAAGTGATGCCTAAGCTCAATATGCTTGGTTCTAGAATGCTGAATGGGGTTTTTAGACAGATTTATTACACTTGTATTATCACATAGGATGGGTACACAACCAAAATCTTGGTTGTAATCGAGAAGTTGATGTTTCACCCAGAGAATTTGAGTTCCACATCTACCTGCTGCAACATATTCAGCCTCTACAGTTGACAATGCAACTGAATGTTGCTTCTTGGAAGCCCAAGAAATAAGGCACCCACCTAGGAATAAACACTAGCCACTTGTGCTTTTTCTATCTAATTTACACCCAGCATAGTCAGCATCACAATAGGCAATCAAATCTAGCTTGCAATTAGCAGTGATACTGATCGTCGTCAGCCGACGAACTGGACCGACGAGATCAAGGATCGGCCATACCGACGAGCCGACAATTAAGAGGATCGGGTGTTGTCGCCATAGGTTAGTCCGTTATCGCCGAGGACTAATTCAAAATTAAGCGCTATGTGCGGGCGTATCCAGCTGGCACCAGCTCGCACTTGCCCAAAGTATAAACGAGTCCCGATAATCACGACCCCACAGCTAGCCCGTGTCCGCTTTAGGCAGGTGGCGGTCAAGGCGAGACTCTCCATACCCAACTGGCGAGGATAACCTAGATAGCGCCCTTGCCTCATGGAGGCCCGTCCACCACCTTCCTTCTTTGACCAAAGGACCAAGCCCTTATAAAAGACAGGGAGACCCACCAGGAAAAGGTACGCTATTCGTAGCACGAAACTCTCTCTCTCTCGATTCTCCTCTCTTTACAACCTTCACTGACTTGATCGTCGGAGTGTCCGACCGCCGAGGAGTCTCGGTGGTTCTTTCTGCAGGTCGACTTCTCTTCTCCGACGACAGCGCGACGCGGCCAATCCCTCGGGGCCCACCCAGCTCGGCTCCGGCCGACAACACTTGCTGATTTTTTCCAGCAACATTTGGCGCCGTCTGTGGGAACCGATACAAAAGGCTTATCCCAATGGCACCCAAGGGAAAGGCTACAGCTCGCCCGCTGGAGGAGGAAACCGCCCTTGTTAATGTCGTAGAAGAAGTAGCAGGGGGAGCATCTGGCGCAGGAGAGCAGGATTCGACTACCCTATCACGGCTCGATCGCGTAGAGCAGACGTTGGCGAGCCTTCAACAGATACTTATGAGGATGGAGCAGAACCAGCAGGCGCACCCTGTACAAGGGGAGGGCTCGGTTCGTCAGGTAGAAAAGGTCCAGGGTGATCAGGAGGATGTAGAGGCCCTCAACCGGTAGCGTATACCTCCCGCGATGTCGGCAAGTCATGCCGGTGCACCGCCGGCGATGGTCGGGACCCTCGCACCAGCCGTAAACCAAACTGACAATGTCCTACCCGTCACGCCAGTGGCGGCCGTAGGAAATGTGGCCAAGGCCGACCTTGCCGACCATTTTACGGCGGAATCTGCTCCAATCAGCCGTAGCGAGTCTCTTTTCGACCCGCGATGGAAGGACGACCTGCGAGAGATGAACAGGAAGATAGAAGCTCTACAGCTCGGCACTCGCGCCCCATCGTGGCGACGCTCCTCACCTCCTCACCATTCACAGAAGAAATACATCGGCTCCGGTCCCACCAAAGTTTCAGCTGCCGAAGTTCCGACGCTACAACGGGACCACAAACCCAGTCCACCACCTCGACCATTTCCAAGGACAGGTGGAAATGATAAATGTGACTGACGCTCTGAAATGCAGGGCTTTCATGTCCACTCTAGATGACGCAGCTCTGCAGTGGTTTAAGGCGCTGCCCGCTCGATCGGTCTCGGACTTCTCCAACCTGGCCCAGAGGTTCCTCGACCACTTCTTCAACACGGTGCAACATTCATTATGCACTGACGATCTGTGGCTGGTGTCCCAGAGAGAAAATGAGATGTTCCGGGACTACGCGAAGCGCTTCCAGATTGAAGTGATGAAAGTGGTGGACCTGGACTTGAGAACCGCGGTCAACATTCTCACCAGGGTGTGCACCGACGTTTCGTTTGTGGCGTCGGTCGCCAAAAAACCACCGGTAAGCCTCTCCGACCTCCTCTCTCGGATGCAGAAATACGTCAGGCTGGAATCAACCCTTGGAGCTGCTGGACGATTGAAGCAGCCGCTGGAGAGGGGGAACGCGAGCTCTGAGACGAGCGAGAAGAGGCCGAGAAGGGAGGAAACGCGCGGAGACAGGCGCCGAGACTCGGAGAGCCGACGGGTGTCTGACCGACGACCCGACGAATATCGTCGCGTCAGAGATCTCCCCCGGTTCGGAAGGCTACCGTCGGAAATCCTCCCCATCATCAAGAAGCTACCGGAGTTCAGGCGACCAGAACCCATCACGCGGCCTCCATCAGGACGAGGGGCCGAGCTATACTGTGAGTACCATAAAGGTTTTGGCCACCTAACCGACCAATGCAGGAGCCTGAAGATGGAAATATCGGAGATGTTACGACGAGGGATAATCGGAAAAGACGTCGTCGACGGCAAACCGAAAGATCGCGAGCAGGAAGGGGATCGCGAGCGCGAAGGGAAGGGCGCCGTCCTGGTCCTCGCCGGCGGATCGGCGGGAGGCGGCGACAGCGGCAGAAAGAGGAAAGCGTATGCGTCGGCCGTTGTCCTCAGAATCAACCAACCAAGCTTGGAGCCGATCACCTTCTCCGCCGACGACGCAATGGGGCTGAGCTTCCCTCACGATGACGCGCTGGTCATCCATGCTGACATCGACGGTTACACCGTGCATCGCATCCTCGTCGACAACGGAGCGGCGCCTGACGTCCTTTTCTATGACTGCTTCCTGAAGATGACGAACCTGAGCACGGAGCTCAAGCCAGTCGCTACACCTCTATTTGGGTTCAGCGGAACACCAGTCACCGCCGAGGGGTCCATCAGGCTCAAGGTGACGCTGGGAACCCGTCCTCGTCATGTAACGGTTGAGGTCGACTTCTTAATTGTGAAGGTCAAGTCGGCCTACAACGCGATTTTTGGGCGCGGATTGCTCGGGAAGCTCGGGGGGGTTGCCGTCAACATACCACCAGAAGCTGAAGTTTCCAACTCCTAGCGGGGTAGGTGAAGTTGTCGGGAGTCAGGCCGAGGCGTGCCTGTGTTATGTTAATTCCATCAAGGCCAAAGAACCAGCTATTTCTGAGTATGTGCCGGCTATAGATGACACCCCAAAGCACGAGCCAGTAGAACTAACTAAACAAATTAAAATCGAAAGCGGACTTCTAATCATCGGGACCGAACTCAAAGAGTTGGAAAATGACGTCACTACGTTCCTCAGCCAGAGTGGCGATGTATTCGCTTGGTCTGACGACGACCTCCCGGGGATAGATCCGAGCATTATCCAACATCACTTGAACGTGGATCCCGAGGCCCGGCCTATCCGACAAAAGAAGAGGCCCTTATCGGCCGAGCGGCAGGAAGTAGTTGAAAACCAGTTGACGAAATATTTGCATGCAGGTACCGTTAGGAATTCGTTTTACCCAAATTGGGTCGCCAACGTCGTACTGGTGCAAAAAGCGAACGGCAAGTGGCGAATGTGCGTTGACTTCTCCAACCTAAACAAAGCCTGCCCAAAGGACAGCTTCCCCTTACCCCGGATCGACCAGCTAGTCGACTCAACTGCCGGGCACGAGCTCTTAAGCTTCCTCGACGCCTATTCAGGCTATCACCAAATAAGAATGGCTCCAGAAGACGAGGAAAAGACGTCTTTCACCACTGAGAGAGGTTTGTATTGTTTTACTCGTATGCCGTTCGGACTAAAAAATGCAGGAGCAACATACCAAAGGCTGGTCAACAAAATGTTCGAGATGCAGATTGGCAAGACCATGGAAATATACGTCGACGACATGCTGGTAAAAATCCGACAAGCCGAGGACCACGTCAGGGACTTAGCCGAAGCCTACGAAATACTGAAGCTCTACGGGATGAAATTGAACCCAGAAAAGTGCGTCTTCGGCGTCCGGGCTGGAAAGTTCTTGGGGTACCTTGTCTCCCAACGAGGCATAGACGTCAACCCCGACAAAGTTCAGGCCATCCTCGATATGACGGCTCCGAGAACAGTCAAAGAGGTACAAAGACTTAATGGCATGGTTACAGCTCTAAGCAGGTTTATGTCCAGGTCAGCAGAGCGGTGCAAGCCATTTTTTGAGGTGCTAAGGAAAGGCCGCTTCGAGTGGACCGAGGACTGCCAAAAGGCATTCGACGAGTTAAAAGAACACCTGGCAAGCGTACCAACGCTGAGCAAGCCAAAGGAGGGGGAAGAGCTGCTGTTGTATTTTTCCGCAACGAGCTATTCCGTCAGCTCGGTCCTCGTCCGAGAAGAAGACCGAGCCCACCTACCGGTGTACTACATGAGCAAGGCGCTGCGAGGAGCCGAGCAACGCTACCCTGACCTCGAGAAGGTCGGGTATGCTCTCATCATGGCCGCACGTCGATTGCGTCCGTATTTTCAATCGCACAAAGTCGTCGTCCTCACCGACACACCGATCCGACAAGTTCTTGAGCGACCCGAGTCCTCGGGAAGGTTGGCCAAGTGGGCCGTAGAGCTCGGAGAATTCAACAATGAGTTCAGGCCCCGTGTCGCTATCAAAGCCCAAGCCCTCGCAGATTTCATTTCCGAGGGCACTACCCGAGCAACTTCGGAGGAAAAATCCGGCGGAAGTTGGGAAGTTTTTGTCGACGGAGCCTCAAACTCCCAGGGCAGCGGAGCAGGGGTGGTCATGCGCTCACCCGAAGGCGTCGACCTAAGGTACGCGGTTCGTTTCGGTTTCCAAGCATCTAACAACGTAGCAGAATACGAAGCGGTGGTATCAGGACTAAAGATGGCAAGGACTCTTGGTGCGAAGAAGGTCCGCGTCCACAGCGATTCTCAACTGGTCGTCAACCAGGTCTCGCAAGCGTTCGAGGCGAAAGAGGTAAGCTCGCGTCATATAAGGCCGAGGTGTTAAGGCTCATGGCGGAATTCGACTCTGCCGAGCTTGTCAAAATACCAAGGTCCGAGAACGAACAAGCTGACGAGCTTTCGAAAATCGCATCATCTGCATTGGAATCGCCCGCAACCCTACTAATAGAAGAACTATTGGAGCCAACCATAACACCCAAAGATCTAATGAGTATCGAGGTAAAAACAACCTGGATGACCCCACTAATAAATTTCCTCAGGAATAGGGTGCTACCGGAGGACAAGAACGAGGCCGAGAAAACGAGACGGCGGTCGTCAAAGTTCTTCATCATCGGTGACGACCTGTACCGGAAGGGCTTTAGCTACCCCAGCCTCCTATGCGTGGACCCTGTTCAAGCCGAAGAAATCATCAACGAAGTTCACGAGGGAACGTGTGGTTCTCATGCAGGCCCCAGATCTCTAGTAAGAAGAGTAACCCGACAAGGATACTGGTGGCCGACGATGCTTAAAGATGCCGAGAAGTACGTCAAAAGCTGCCGACAATGCCAGTTGTTCGGCAAGATCGACCGACAACCTCCGTCGGAACTCACGAGCATAACTTCCCCATGGCCATTCGCGCAATGGGGCATGGACATCCTCGGACCATTCCCACCTGCGATGGGCCAAAAGAAGTTCATCATCGTCGGAGTCGATTACTTCACAAAATGGGTCGAAGCTGAGCCCCTAGCAAAAATTACGGATACCAACGCCTGGGGCTTCGTATGGAAAAGTATCATCTGCAGGTTCGGTCTTCCACGAACAATCATCACCGACAACGGACGACAGTTCGACAACGCCAAGTTTCGTTGGAATTGAGTCGCATTCAGGATCGAACACAGGTTCTCCTCGGTAGCCCATCCCCAGTCAAACGGAATGGCCGAGGTCACCAACCGGACAATCCTGGATGGACTAAAGAAGAGAATAGCGAGCCACAAGGGAGCTTGGGCCGACCAACTCCTCCATGTACTTTGGGCATACAGGACGACACCAAGGGAAGCCACTCGGGAATCGCCCTTCGCGTTAGCTTTCGGGATGGAGGCAATGTCACCGGTAGAGATGCTCGTCCCCTCACAAAGAATCCTCGGATTTAGCGAAGAAAGCAACAATCAAGCATTGCGTGCCGAACTTGACTTAATAGAAGAAAAGCGAGGAAATGCTTATACAAGGATGGAGATATACCAAAAGAGGGTCAAGAAAAGCTTCGACAAGAAGGTCAAACCACGACGCTACGGGGTAGGGAGCCTTGTCCTCAGAAAGCTCGCGATTTCGGACCCAAAGTCGGCAAGCGGGAAGTTGTCGCCAAACTGGGAAGGACCATACCGAATCGCCGACGAACTCGGACAAGGGGCTTATCGGCTTGAAGAGCTCGGGGGAGCGGCCATACCGAGAACATGGAACGCCGAGCACCTTCGACGTTACTTCCCATGAGTACGAGGTCGCTTCGGCACTCTAAGCCCTAGTACGAGGTCGCTTCGGCACTCTAAGCCCAAGTACGAGGTCGCTTCGGCACTCTTTAAGATCCAAGTATGAGGTCGCTTCGGCACTCTAAGCCAAAGTACGAGGTCGCTTCGGCACTCTAAACCCTAGTACGAGGTCGCTTCGGCACTCTAAGCCCAAGTACGAAGTCGCTTCGGCACTCTAAGCCCTAGTACGAGGTCGCTTCGGCACTCTTTAAATCCAAGCACGAGGTCGCTTAGGCACTCTTACCGACGAGGTCGCTTAGGCACTCTCACTGACGAGGTCGCATTACGAATGAGGTCGCCTCGGCACTTCCCTACTTACAGTCGCTTTTGGTACACTCGTCGACGGGGTCGTTGGTGCGTTTGTAAACGATAAAATGAACGACAATCGTCGGCCAAAAACAAAGGCGTGTCCGAGAATATATCTTCATCGACAAGGAATACAGAGTACATAAACGGGGGCAGCTATGCCTCGTTCAAAACATCAGCTGCCTGATCAAGGGATTGATCAACAGCTATCTCTATGGCCTCATCCACCACTGTGACGAACTCCTCGTCTCCGCCTCCAGCAGCCTGGTCGTCGCCCTCGCCATCTCCAGCAAGAGTCGCGCCCGACCAGTCGAGGTCGGGGTACAACCTCTTAACCTTGGCGAGGCAGTCGTTGTATCCTCCCTGGAAGAGGTCGGCGATCTCGTCCTGAAGCTTGTCCGAGTCGCGATACTCCTCGATCGCCTTGTTCCTTTCCTTAGCAACGAGGCGCGTAAAGCTGTTCTTCGTTTCTTCGTGGGCGGCAATCTCGTCGTATTGCGCCTTCTTCACAGCCTCAAGCGCCTTTTTCTCAGACGCAAGGGCCTCCTGGAGGACGCCTTCCCTCTTCTTCGCCTCCTCCTCCACTTCGGCGACACACTTGTCAGCCTCGGCGACGCGCTTGTCGCAAGCCAACCTCTTCACCTCGGCCCGGTGCACAAAAGCGTCGAACGCGGCCAGCTGGCTCAGCATGCCGTGATAATACTCATGCATGAGCCGACGTGCAGGGTGGCCGAGCGTTTCTGCCTTGACCTCGGGCGGTAGGGCTTGTCGGCCCCACTCGACTGGGTCCAGGGAAAAGCGAGTCTGGGGCGGAGCCGAAGCATCAGGTGCCGTAGACGACGACGCCGGAACTGGGCGCTTCTTCGTCCTCTCAGACGGCGGAGTGGCTGCCGAGCTCTGACCAGGCGCTGGAGGCGGCGGAGGCACAGCTTCGGCCTCGCGCTGGCGCTTCTCGGGACGAGAAGCCACCTTCTTCCCCCGTGCTTGAGCTCGGCTCTTGGCCTTCTCCATGAGCGAAGACCCCCTTCGCGACGGAGGAACAGAGTCATCCTTGTCGGCCATGGCTGCAAGCATATGGCTGTTAGATAAGGAAACCGAGGACAGAACAACAGTACAACTACAAGGCTGGCAACCTTTTGTGCCGTCGTCGATCAGCCGAAACAATTCCTCGGAGATATCGATCAGGTTGGGGGGCTCCACCTCCTTCAAACACTCAAGGTCGAAGAGCTCGGATGCAGTAAGCCTCGGCGATCCAAAAGCTTTGCTCCGGACGTCGACGGCCGACCACTTGGTCGGGAACGGCCAACCCGAGGGACTATAAACAAAAACAAAGTTCCTCTTCCAGCCGTGGAGTGAGGAGGGTAGTCTTCCAAGGATATGCCGACCATTCCTCGCCGCAAAGTAGAACCAGTCTCCGAACGGTTTAATAGAGAACAGGTATAGAAAAAGGCGCGAGGTCGGAGGGACCCCTGCCGAATAGCACAAAGATAGAAAGCCGACGATTACTCGCCAGGCGTTCGGTGCCAACTCAGAAGGAGCCACCCCAAGCTCCAAGAGAAGAAAAATAACAAAGGGGTGGAAGGGGAAACAGAGGCCTGCCCGAACCGCCTCGGTGTAAACCGAGAACCCCCCGTTAAAAACATAATGATCCCTAAAATCCCTGTTAGCAAACACGACGGCGTCGGCAGGGAGAACAAACCTAGGGTGCTTCCGCAGCCACCTAAAGTACCAGGGGAGGTCTCGCAACGAGCTTCGGCCACGTTGTCGGCTCGACGGCGAGCACCGGAAGTGTGGGCTGAGGGTTCCTTAGGAACATAGGTCCCGTGGACTAGTTCAAGGACGAAGGTATCGTCAACGGGCCCCCAGACCTGGGTTTCTACAGACATCGACCCTTCCCCAAGGCTTTCAGAAACGGAGTCGGGAGCGTCGACAGAAGCATGGGGGTCCCTAGATTTTGTGGACGACGACGAGGAGGAAGCCTCAGGAGAGGTGGAGGAAGAGGAAAGGCTCATCGTTTACCTCGAAAGGAAGCAAGCGAGGATCGTCGGTCGACTTCGTACGGGAGGGCACAATCGTCGGATTGTCGGCAGTTGTCGGGGCGGCAAGGATCGTAAGACTCGCGCGCGAGGTGAAGAAACATCTGTTTCGCGTCGAACCTCAGCTATTTATAGTACCTTGACGCCAATGCGATCGGACGGCCCAGAAATCCTGCGTATCCAGGAGTCCGCCACGTGTCGGAAGCCCGACGGCCAGGAGGCGTTCACCCGGATCCGCGGCGCGCGCCCCGAAACCGTGCGGCGTCATCATGGCGCAGAGTTCAGAGTGAAGTACCTGACAAACCATCATCAGAAGTACCATCATTATGACAAGACCGCGACTCTCATCATGACAGAGGCAGAGCGCCCCCGATTCAAGCGCGCGGAATGCGAGGCGGCGTACATCCGTATAAATTCCTGAGAGTGATAAATGGCTTCTCTTCGAGCCGAGGACTCGTCTCGAAAAGAACCCGGGGGACTAGTGATACCGATCGTCGTTAGCCGACGAACTGGACCGACGAGATCAAGGATCGGCCATACCGACGAGCCGACAATTAAGAGGATCAGGTGTTGTCGCCATAGGTTAGTCCGTTATCGCCGAGGACTAATTCAAAATTAAGCGCTATGTGCGGGCGTATCCAACTAGCACCAGCTCGCACTTGCCCAAAGTATAAACGAGTCTCGATAATCACGACCCCACAGCTAGCCCGTGTCCGCTTTAGGCAGGCGGCGGTCAAGGCGAGACTCTCCATACCCAACGGGCGAGGATTCCCTAGATAGCGCCCTTGCCTCATGGAGGCCCGTCCACTACCTTCCTTCTTTGACCGAAGGACCAAGCCCTTATAAAAGACAGGGAGACCCACCAGGAAAAGGTACGTTATTCGTAGCACAAAACTCTCTCTCTCTCGATTCTCCTCTCTTTACAACCTTCACTGACTTGATCGTCGGAGTGTCCGACTGCCGAGGAGTCTCGGTGGTTCTTTCTGCAAGTCGACTTCTCTTCTCCGACGACAGCGCGACGCGGCCAATCCCTCGGGGCCCACCCAGCTCGGCTCCGGCCGACAACACTTGCTGATTTTTTCCAGCAACAAGCAGGATACCAAATTCCTAAATCACATGTTCCAACAAGATATTTAAAAATTCTTTTAACAGCTAACATGTGACTTTCCTTAGGATTAGACTGAAATCTAGCACACAAACACACACTAAACTGATATCTGGTCTAGAAGTTGTAAGATAGAGTAGAGAGCCAATCATACCTCTGTAGGTCTTTTGGTCTACTGACTTACCATTTGAGTCTTCTTCTAGTTTAGCATTTATAGCAATAGGTGTGCTTGAATACTTGAGGTTCTGAAAGTCAAACCTTTTGAGAAGCTCCTTGACATACTTGCTTGACTGATGAAGATCCCTTCAGTTGTTTGGTTAACCTGCAATCCCAAAAAAATGTTAAATCTCCCATTAAACTCATTTCAAATTCATTCTTCATTTGATTTGAAAATTCAGTGCATAGGCCTTTATTAGTTGAGCCAAATATTATATCAACATAATTTGGACTACAATTATTTGATTTTTGACTGTTTTTGTGAACAAAGTTTGATCAACATTACCTCTAGAATATCTTTTTTCAAGTAAAAAAGTACTCAAACGGTCATACCAAGCTCTTGGAGCTTGCTTAAGACCATTGAGAGCCTTATTAAGCTTGAAACATGGTTTGGATGTTTCTCATTTTCAAATCCAGGAGGTTGTTCAACAAAAACATTTTCCTTAATATATCCATTTAAAAATGCACTTTTACATCCATTTGATAAACTTTGAAATTCATGGAGGATGCAAAGCAAGGAAAATTCTAACTGCTTCTAGTCTAGCTACAGGGGCATATGATTCTTCAAAATCAATTCCAAATTCTTGATTATACCCCTTTGCAACTAGCCTAGCTTTATTTCTAATGACTTGACCATTTTCATTCAACTTATTTCTGAAAACCCATCTAGTGCCAATGACTGTTTGGTCACTAGGTCTAGGTACTATTCACATACTTGATTTCTTTCAAATTGATGAAGTTCATCATGCATGGCATTAATCCAATCTGAACTTGATAGGGCTTCATCAATTGACTTTGGTTCAATTTGGGAAATTAGAGCTAGTGGGTCTTCTTCATATCATGCATGAATGATGATCTAGTCCTAACTCTATCATGTACATTGTCAACCACATTGTCTAATGGTGATCTCTTAAAACCGATGTTTAGAAATTACCTGTTCAGAAGTACCCACTTCTGGGACAATATTACCTGAGCCACTTGGAGATGGTGTGTTTAGGTTCTCTTCAATGTTTTCAAACTCCTCAACTGTTGGTGAAGAGTCCACAATAAATTCATCCTCTTCTGTAAGTCCCTCGAATTTTGTCCTTATTATTTTATTATGTGCAATTTTATGCTTGTATATGTATATGCATTATCGTATAAGTATTATGTATACATTATCTTGGTGTACTTATGAATGTATGTATATACTTAGTTGTTGAATATACGGTTGATTTCGTGTCATAGTGAGGGTGTGCATTACACCATTTGTATTGCATGCATGAGCTTAGGAGAAAATAGGGTTTTGCATGGTTTTGGGTTCTGGCCGAAGGGTTAGTAGACGTCAACATAAATGGACGTTCACTTATTGTTAACGTCCATATCAGTGGACGTCGATTATTAAGTAGACGGCCTTATCGGTAGACGTCTACTTCCTGACAAGCCAGTCCGCAGCAGCATGGTGTGCCATGCTTGATGGGGCGTGGCAACCACTCCCCCAACGGCTCCTTGGCCTTCCAACCGACCTCTTGCGGGGGGGGTGAGAGGGTCCTCTCTTAGAGAGCCCTTGTGCAACCCAAAGAGCTCTCTTGGCTCTTTGCAAGGAGTAAACAAAACCCTAGAAGCTGTGAGAAACCTGAGGTTTGAGAGCTTTGATCCGGCAATCCAAGGCTCTTCCTGACGATCTATTTCGACAAGGAGGGAGACAACACATCCGGCTACACATCCCCGGCCCTGGATTTCAGAGGGGAGCATCACAGAAGCCGGAGTGGAGTCATCTTGGAGGCTTCTTGGGACTGCCCAAGGAGAGCTTCTCCGACCATTTTGATCCCTTTAGGAGTTTTTCCAAAGGCAAGTAACCCTTGCACCTTGTCCATGTATGTGTCTAGGAGGCTTTTATCATTTTACAGATTTTCCTCGTGTCCTGGATCCCCTACATTCACCACTCTTTAGAGCTCGGACTGTGTTTTTACACAGGTCCGAACTTGACGGCAAGATCTATTGCCGTTGAGATCTTGAGTCAGCGGCTAACGATGTTGCCGCCAACTCTTGTGAACGGCCAGAGTATGCCGTTAAGCTCTTCTTGACAGAACAGTGAACTGTTCTGCCCTATATCTTTAATTTCCGGATTTGGCGCATGAGGATATAATGTAAATTTTATATGTTATGAAAACTAGATAATGTGATGTGTGTGAAATTTCCTGTATTTTTATGTGGATGGCAATAATTATTAGAATTATTGAAAGGCATGTGTAGGAAGGAAACTATGCATGTTTAATTTTGTTCCCAAGATTTCTGAGGAATTAAATGCTGTAAAATTTTATGAACCATGTTTATATGTATCAGTCCATGCCCTGCAAATTTGGGAATTTTCCCATATTCATGTGAATTTTTATAATTCCTGCAATGAGAAATAGAAAACATGTGTAGACCTTGTGAAAATTCTAGTAAATCATGTGTTGGGAAAATTTCGGTGCCAATATGTATGTGTGGTTCATGACTATGCATGATCAAATCTGAATTTCCATGTCATGTTCTATGTTGACCTAGTTTAAGAATGGCATGAAGCTGAGTGTTTTAATTTCTATAAATGCATGTGAATTCAGAAAAATGTGAAAATTTGTATGTGTGTTATTATACCCGAAAACAGCATGTGGTAAAATTTTCAGGAAAATTTGATAACAGTAGCCTACATTATGAGATTTTCATGTGAAAATGAGTATGAATACATGTACCATGATTAAGGTTAAATGATGTGTGTTCCAATTAATCCATGAGAGCTACTAAATGCTTGATTTCTGTTATTAGTGGCATCATGATAGGGATGAACTGAACCATGTGCATAAACAAGAAAGTGTGAAAATCACATGTGAACGTGTGTTAATCGGAATGTGTAATGTGTAAAATGTGCCGTGTGTGACACTGCTTCCATAGAGGGCTGTGGAACCGTATCATGGAAAAGTCCCCATGAGAAGGTTCAATGTGTTAAGATATCCTAAGGGCATTAGGATGAAATCCTGGAGGTGGACAAGTACCACTGGTTAGGGTGGAGACGTGTTCTCCCGGTCTGCGCAGTGCCAAGAGTCATCACTGTATTGCCTAGGTGATGTGCTATGTGTTATGTGTATGTGATGTGTCCTTCTAGTGGTGGTTTGGACTATGTGTCACGGCAAATCAATTGTGAAATGTGTATATGTGAACATGTGTAAAATGTGTATATGTGAGCATGTGAATGTGAAATGTGAAACCATGTGAACTATTTATGTTAGAATGTGAACATGTGTACATGTGAAATGCTTGAAAAATGAACCATGCGAAATATGGGAATGTGTAACCATGTGAAGTGAATGTGTTAGAGTATGATACGTTAATTCATGCTATGATATTTCTAATCCCATGTAAATTGCTATCATGTTATAGTCAAATTGGAAGTGTAGTCTTCATGTGATTAAATGAGTAGAAAGCATGTGATAGGAAGTGTTATTTGAAACATCTTAAACCATGTACCATGTGTTTTGATTTTGTAGAAACACCATGATAGGTTGTCCCTCATAATGTTCAAGTATGCTATATGTTGCCTTGCAAATTGAAGTAGTAGACCCTACTATGATGTATGCATGAATGATGTGTATGGAGTTACTTGCTGAGTCTTTTAGACTCACTCCTTGCTTCGGCGTACAGGTGGAGTTGGTGACACACCTTTGGATGGGACAGTGGAGAGCGACTCCGAGCGTGGAGATTAGCTGGTGGAGTTGACGTTGTGTCCCTTTTTGTTTCATAGTATGTAAATTGTAGCTTGTATTAGAGTTAACATTTATGTAATTGTGGACAAACTATGTATCAAATGTAGAACTTTAATCTTGTGGACAATGTAGTTTGGTTTAATTTCAATTATGAAGGTTTAGTCTTTTAATTTGCTATATGGATCATGTATGATAAATGTGGATGATGGTATGTGATGACAGTTAGTCCTTTACTTCCGCGACTCTGTATCTATATTTGTGTATATCTCAATCATGTGATAGTGTTGGGTAAATGTCCCACTGTGATAACCTTTACTATACCGACGTGGGTTGGTATAACCGTACCGTATAATGAGGCTCGTCACATCTTCAGTGTCTTGTCTTTCCCTGCAAGATTTAGAATTGTTAGTTGAAAAGGAATTTTCATCAAAGATAACATGTGGAGATTCTTCAACAGTTTTAGTTTTAAGAATGTACACTTTGAAAGCCCTTGACACCTCAGAATAGCCAAGGAAGATAGCTTCCTGACTTTTAGCATCAAATTTGTCAAGGTTTTCTTTGTTATTGTTGTGTACAAAGCATTTGCACCCAAAAGTTTTAAAATAAGATACAGTTGGCTTTTTGTTTTTCAATAATTCATAGGGGTTTTTCTGATTTTTGGTCTGATCAAGCTCTATTTAGACTGTGATTGGATGTGTTTACAGCTTCAGCCCAAAGGATTTGGGCAAATTACTTCCTAAGAGCATAGATCTAGCCATTTCCACAAGAGTTCTATTCTTTCTTTCCACAACTCCATTTTGTTCTGGAGTTCTTGGTGAAGAAAACTTGTGGAATATTTGAAATTCAGCACCTAAATCAGAAAAGGATGTGTTCTCAAATTCACCCCCATGATCAGTCAAAATATTTTTGATTTTATATGGATAATTTTTAAGACAGTAGTATAAAAGTTCCTGAATTCAAGACAAGTATCACTTTTGTGGGACGGAAAAATAACCCAAGTAAATCTAGTAAATCATCAATGATTACAAACCCATATCTTTTGCCACTTAGACTTAGAATTCTTGTAGGGCCAAAAGATCCATGTGAAGTAATTCTAGTGGCTTAGATGTGAGTACCTCATTGAAGTTTTTAAAAGATTTTCTTATTTGTTTTCCTTTAGCACAGATCCCACAAACTTGATTTTCAACTTTAGAGAAGGATTCAGGAAGACCCTTAACCAAATTCAATCTTAACAACTTATTCATTGTTCTGAAACTTGTATGGCCAAGTCTTTTGTGCTAAGTCCATGCAATTTCATCTTTATTAGCAACAAAGCAAAGATTTTCAGAAAAGTTTTTATTTAGGTTGATCATGTAGACATTGTTTTCCCTTTTTCCAAAGAATTTGACTTTATCAGTTGATGATCAATTATCTTACAAAAATCAGATTCAAACACAACTTTGTGACCTTTGTCACATAGTTGGCTGATACTGAGCAGATTATAATCAAGACCATCAACTAGTAAAACATTATCTACAGAGTTTGAGGAAGTTTGACCAACCTTACCAGATCCTATGATCTTTCCTTTATTTTTACCTCCAAAAGTTACTGACCCTCCCTCCTTTTCAATCAGGAATGAGAATTTGGCTCTGTCTCCCGTCATATGTCGTGAACATCCACTGTCAAGAAACCACACATTGGAATTGGGTGCACGACCTTCCTGCAAAATAGATCAGTAGAGAGAAGATTTTGGTACCCAAACAGAGTTGGGACCATCAGAATGTTTGAACATTGTTAGTAAATATTTTCTCACCCAAATTTGACTTGTTTTTTATTTTTGTTTTGTTAAATTGGTGTTTTCAGTCTTTTTCTGTTTGTTCTTTTTCTTAGGAATGAAAGCACCAATATTTTTGTTTTTAGTGGGAGGGGAGTTTTTCATTTGAGCATAGGAGTTCAGATTAGGAGGTGGAATCCATGAATTTTGTTGGTACATCCAAAGGTTTGGATGAAAGAATTGAGGGTGATACCAACAAGGGTTTTCATACCATTGGCTCCAAGGATTGGTCCAATCATTTTGAAATGCAGTCTTGGAGGTCCAAGGTTCTTTATAAATGATTTCCTTTGACTTTTTCTTGTTTTTCAAATTTTTATTTGAATTTTTGATTGAGTTGTTTGTAGCTTTTAATGTTGAGCAGGTCGACCTCTCCATGACTGGTGTCGACACAGCAACCACAGAAGTCTTCTTCTTGTGGACTGGTGTCGACCTGTCAGGAGACTGTGTCGACCTGGTTGTCTTCTTTTGTTTTTGAGTTTTTGATTTGTTTTGTGTTTTGTTTGATGTTTGTCTGATGTTGCTTGATTTCTGTGTTCTCAAGATTAGGACCTTTGACAAATTTAATTAATGGTGCTTTGCCCTTTTTCTCACCGGATTTGTCTTTCTTTGGTTTTGTTTGTTGAATCCTAATCCATGAGAGGTTGTTGTCATATTTGTTCCTAGCAATGCCTCCAAGTTATCTTTACCTTTTGTGAAGGTTTGGATAACTTCATCCCTTTCTTTTAGCTGGTTTTGAAGAGTTTTAATTTCTTCAATCTTTTGTTGTTTTTCTTGTTTTTCCATTTCCAGCTTTTCAGATAAGTCTTTGAATTCTTGGGTGGCCTTTTGAGAGGCAAGCTTCAGATCATCAATTAGATTCATGAGATTTTCTTTTTCTTCATTTAATTCTGTTATCTCATTTTCTAGCTCACAAGTTCTGTTGTTTGAAGATTGGTTATGATAAAGGTTTTCAATTTTCTTTTTGATGTGTTTGTTTTCTTTTCTCATTTCAGAATATTTTTCAACTAGTTCTGCATAAACATCCTGCCAATCTTCAACAGTGAAATCTTCAAAAGAGGTGTTTACCTTTTCTTCAGAGTTGTTGGCCATGAAGTAGATTTACTCACTCTCAGAGCTTGAGGATTTTTTGTCTTCTTCTTCTTCACTTGAATCTTCATCAGACCAAGTGGCTACCATGGCCTTTGGCTTCTTGAACTTCTGGAATTTCTTGTGCTTTTCTTTCTTGTTCTTAGGACACTCTCCCTTCATGTGTCCTGGCTTATTACACCTGTAACAAATGACAGTTTCGTCAGTTTTTTGATTCTTGTTAAAATTAGAAGAGGAAGTGTTTCTTTTACCTGAGGAAAACTTCTTTTTCCCAGACATTTTCCTTTTCCATATTTCAAGAATTTCTGAATTGCTGGTCATGAGGGCAATTTCATCCTCATTTGACTCAGACTCCTCAGAACTTGTCTTTTCCTGACTTTTATTTTTATTACTTGAAGAGGCCTTAAGTGCCATTGGCTTGGTCTTAATTATGTGTTCTTCATTTCTTTTCAAATTGATTTCATATGTCATTAAGGATCCTATCAATTCATCCAAAGACATTTTGGACAAATCTTTATAATCTTCAATGACAGTGGCCTTTGTGTGCCAAATTGAAGAAAGTGAACTTAAGATTTTCCTTACCAAGTCTGCATCTGTGTAGTCCTTACCTAAGGCCTTGAGTCCATTGACAATAACCATGAACCTGGCAAACATTTCAGAAATTGTTTCATTAGACTTCATCATAAACAATTCATATTCTGAAACAAGAATATTTATCTTAGTTTCCTTTACTTGTGATGTTCCCTCATAAAATAATTCGAGTTTATCCCACATCTCTTTGGCAGATTTGCACATTGAGATTCTCGAATACTCTTTGGGATGAACAGCACATTGAATCATGTTCATGGCACTATAATTCAATGTGGCTTTTCTTATTTGTTCCCTAGTCCAGGTTTCTTCCTCTCCCTGGTTTTCATAGGGACCAACCTCAACCACTTTCCAAATTTCATAGTTCTGGGCTCTTAGAAAGACTTGCATTCTATTTTTCCAGTATGAATAGTCCGTTCCATTAAAGAATGGTGGCCTATTTATGGAATGCCCCTCAGCTATGAAACCTTTGGAATCCATTGAGTTAAAAAGAAAGCACAGAAGAATACTTAGCAAACAAGCAAACAATCAAGCAATCAGACACACAATACTCAAAAACTACTCAATCAAATCAGATCAAGTATAACCCGCTCTGATACCAATTGAAGGATCGAGGAAAAGGTGTGGATAAGATCTAGAAGGGGGGGATGAATAGATCTATGCCACTCTATGCGGAAGCTTAAGCAATTTAAAAATCCTTTGAGAATCAGAGGCAATTTTAACAGTGAAAAACACAGATCTGATGAGATGATAGGTGAGTTGATAAAATAGATGTGAAACCAGTTGATTAAGTGACTTTTAAGCGATCCTATGCAAGCATCTAACGGACAATAGAATCAAACCACAAATAGACAAGTGCACAGAGATTTTTAGGTGGTTCGGAAATCACCCATATGATTCCTACATCCACCCCTCACACCCAGTGAGGATTCACTAAACAACCTGGCCAGACAACTCCAACACTTGAGTTTACAACTCACACACCTCTAGAGTAAGACTACTCTAGATCCCTGAGCAAGACTGATCAACAACTACTTGAGCTCGACGACTCAAACTGAGCACAATGGCTCACAATTAACTATGCTAGACACCAACACACACATAGATCTTCTAGCAGCAGATCATGTCAAACATGAGAACATTCATGAGAATTATGCAGAAGCACTTGCACAATCTCAAAATGTCTCAGAAGAACAAAAGTACAAAGAGGATTGTATGAAAAGACTTTGTTCTTCAGTGTACTCCCTTGTAGAAGCTCAGATTGGGAAGAGGCTTGAATCCTTGAAGTCCCAACCGATGCTCTGCACATTGAACTTGGGGATCTTCCTTGAAATCTTCTCCAACAGATGCTTCTACTTAATCTGCTTCCTTGAGGCGCTTCAGATGCTTCTTCAACAATCACACTCCAATTCTCACAATCGAATTGAACAGAATTGGTCTTCAGAAGACACCAGGAGAGCAGAGGAGGGAGATGAACTCTTCTCGCCGCCAAAGGAAACTTTCTGAAGGCTCCAAGAGTTCGTTGGGTCTCTTGATGTGATGGATGGCCAATTGGGGGCTTTTTATACCCAAAAGATTCCAAGGATACCCTTTAGGTACAAGGGCACACGATCCTAGGTTGATACCCCATCGCCCTAGGATTACACGTGGCAATCATCCATCTTAAGTTGGAATCTTTCTGTAGTGTGTCGACCTGCCCTGGTGATGGTGTCGACACACTGTCCCAAATCTGAGAATTGGCTGTTCTGGGAAAAGGTCCAATGTCGACCTGCTCTGGTCTTGCGTCGACCTGTTGTCCCATTCTGCAAATAGGCTGTTCTGGAAACGAGGTCCAGTGTCGACCTGCCCTGATCCTGCGTCGACCTGGGTAGACTAATTCCTGGAATTTGCAACTCGTGTCGACCTGCTCTTTGGCTAGTGTCGACACAGTCTAGGCATTTCTTCAGCTTTTTGCCTTTGAGACTGAGGTGTTGTGTCGACACCATTGTGGGGTGTGTCGACACCACCTTTGCAAAAAATATTTGTACCTAAAATTAAACACATATATCATTAGTAAAATATTTTATTATTAGTACAAATGATAAGTGTGCTTTGAAACATACTTTTTGAATAAAATTTCAGGTGAATATGTGTATCATGTTTCAATTAGTTTGCATTCAAATCACATTTGTCATCATCAAAATTAGAGGGGAAACGATATGAAATTACACTCAACCCAACATACACTGCTACCAGTGACTTGTTGAGGCTCACTCCCTTATAATTCCTTTATCAGGTTTCCCGTTTGTGTCGCTTGAGGAGTGTTGTGACAGACTTGTACCACCAACGTAGTGTTATAGAGTTCTGCGAGCTTGTGCTCCATCGGGTATGCCCTAGTTAGTTGTACCTCTTTAATTTGGTATGTAATACTGTAATTGGGCATTTGTAAATTGTAAATGCAGTATGAGCACATACCTTTCTTGTGTCTCTACTGTTGTGGTTGTCTTTTATATTCTTTCCTGGGACACGTGTACGACTAATCCCTTGCGAGACTTCTTCCGTTCGCGGGAGACGGAATCTGGATTAGACCCTATTGGGTAAGATATCCAGGGCCTTCACATGTGGTATCTGTGATACCCTGAATTTTTATTCTTTTATATTATGTGTGAATTTACTTGGTTGTGCATAGAATGTGTATTTAACTATGCTAACTATAAATTTTATGCTTCTCATGAACATATGCATGTATTATATATATAATATTTTACATGAGAAGAGGCAATTAGCTACATTGGTATATTGTGATACATAAAATCTTAGACTCATAATACTTAAGTTATAATATGCATGATAATCGAATTTCTGATGTACATGTTGTAGTTATCTACTTCATGCATAGTGTATATAATTATGTTGTAATATATGAGTACATATATATACATATGTATGTTACTTTATGCATGTGCTATCTATCTATTTAATCCTATGTACATCAATTTATCTATAGTATATGAATAATACATAGATAGCATTGTGCATGTAATAGGTAATTTGCTGTGGACCATGTAGGTATATGTGTGTTATTTTCATACAAGTATAAACATACATATTGTGCATGCATTATCTAGTTATCAATGTAGGTAAATCTCATGCATAATGGTGCGTGTTGTACACATAGTAAGAAATTATTATCATACACTTTGTAAATAATCATGAGTTTATTTCTGAGCACACAATATATATAAACGTGTGTGAATTATCAAATTATTGAGGTGCCTATTGTATTATATTATTTTAATGCACGTAGTTAGTGTATGGATGTGCGTATGTATCATACATGCGTTATCCTTGTTTAAATAATATTTATCTACTTTAAGCATGTTAAATTATTTAGAGTGTGTAAAGTACTTGGATGATAATATGCATACAATATTTAACTAATAATGGACACATTTTAATCATAAGTTCATGCGTAATGTATGTAATTATGCAATGTGTACGTATGTGTGCATATATGTATGTATTGATGCATATTGTTCTTAATTATGATTAGTGTAAGTTGTAATTAATTAAATATTACATAATGCAAGCATTTATGTGGTAATGATATATGAAATTATTTTTGCATATACTAAATTATTTTAGTGCATTTATACATTAAATTTTAGGTCTGTCAGTGTTTCGGCTGCACAGTGCTGCTGGCGGCCAGGACCTGGACGCCAAGGCACTGTTGGCGGCCAGACCTGGACGCCAACCCCCAGTGGGCGGCCACCCCCTGGACGCCAACCTCATTCTGGCGGCCAGACCTTGACGTCAACTGCCAGGTTGACTACAACCGATGTTGACGTTAATATCCTGCTGTGTAACGGTTCCAGAATTGTTAATGTCCATGTTCTGGCTGGTTCCAGATTAGGAAACCCTTCCTAAACTTTGGGTAACCTACCCTAATGCGTACCCAACCCTTGAACCTATAAAATACCCACTCTGGGACAAAGGAAAGGCTTTCAACATTTGGTGAAAACCCTAGCTCCGAGATGGTGAAAAGCTGAACTTTAGAAGGCCAGATCCGTCAGCTGGAGGTGTTCCTCGAAGAGCTACAACATCTGGAGGATAGCCTATGCATAGGAGAAGAGATCCCAACTCCGAGGAGCCATCTACATCGACAGGAGAAGAAGATCTAAGGCGTTTCCGAGCACCTTTTTGGCAGGGCCGAAAAGAGCTTCACCGACGATTCTGATCTTTGCAGATTTTTTTAAGGGGCAAGTAAACCTAGATCTTGATCCTATACATGTCCCCTAAGTCCTAGGTATTTTTACGGATTTTTCCTCGCGTCCTGGAACCCCAAATTCAGCATTGTATGAAAAGTCGTATGTATGTGCTGCTGGGAGCAAGTAGAAGGCAACATAGGTTGCAGTCAAGTTCTTCAGAAGAAGTTGACGGCAACATCTCGTGACGTCTACTTCTTCAGGACCTGAAAGTGTGCTTTTTGATCTTCTTTTGCTGTTTAAATAATTTCTGGACATGGGTATACTCTAAAATTTTTATAGGTGATTGTATACTGTTAGTAGGTCATGTCATAATGTTGCCTAAATTTTCTGTGAACCATGTAATTATGAAAATTCAATAATTGTACTATGTGCACCATATAAGCATGTTTGAATATGGCATAAATAGAATTACTGTAAGTTAGGATTGCATAAATTTTACATGATAGTATGAGTACTAATATCTGACTTCTAAACTGTTATAACATAAACATGATCATATGCGCCATGTTTAATGATGTTTCAAAAAATATGATTGAAATCTGTTTTAATTTGTAGAAATTATATTTACTGTTTGAAAAATCCAGAAAATTGAAGATGTGATATGTTTACTGTTAGTAACCTGGGATAAAAATTTGGAACTAATCTGATGACAGTAATTGTGATTATTAGTTAAACTATGCGGATTATTCATATTTGATATGATAAAAACTAATCTTACGTAATTCAGTAATTTGCTGCATGTTTAGAATTGTAATGGAGTTGTTTACTTCTGAAAAACCATAGTATCATGATCAGGTCAAATGAGATATAGGCAAATGGTAAATAAGGTATGAAGAGGGATTAAATAGTATATGAACAATACGTGACTAGTGTGTGAAAATGTGAATGAGTGAATGTGTAATAATTGGGCCAAGAATGACACTGCTACCCTAGAGGCTTCGAGAGCTGTACATAGAAATGTCCCTATGGAAGGCTCTACATTGTAAAAGTTTGTCCTAAAGGCATTTGGAAAAACCGGAGGTGGACAAGTACCACTGGATAGGGTGGAGAGGGCTTCTCCCGGTCTGCGCAGTTACCAAGATTCACCACTTCATTGCCTAGGTGGTGGGTATGTGATATGAGTTGTGTTATGAGTTATGTGATATGAGTTATGTGTTATGAGATGCGATGAGTTATGAGTACGAGAGATTGGTTTATGTCCTCTAATAGGTAGTTAGGACTATGTGTCATGGCATTTTAAGTAATTGGAATATGAATAAAGTGTAAGATTATATGCGAATGTGGCACATGATTAGTGCAAATGATATGATATGTGATAAATGAAAACCAAAGAGTAAATGATGTGAAGAATATGTGAAAAGATATGTAAGAGACAGTTAATGTTATTGAAAGTGTGCTTGCATGTGAAAACTGATGTAGTAATGCATAATGTTCTGTTTTCATGCATTAATTACCTCATTTGCAATATCATGCTTATCATCATGTCATGTAGTTTATTGTTCTTTATGTAATAGTGTATGTGAATAAACATGAGTAACCATGTCATTTATGCAACATGAAAGATGAAAATGTAGAATTGTGAATTAGATAAGATAGCATATGAACAAATGTAAATCCATGTAATTGAATGTAATTCATGTCAAAACAGCAAATAAAGTGTAGTTATGAAGGTGATAAATGTATGTAATATTAATTAGGTTCCATGCTAGATGTGATGTTTGCTTAGTACAAAGTTTCATGCTTTAGTACTTATTGTTGCCAACCAATTTGACCATGTTTTAACTTCTCAATTCATGTTATAAAATATGAAACCATGTGTATGAGATGTATGTTCATTAAAACAGCAAGCAAAATGTGAAATTAAATATGAATGTGCATGTGAAAAGTGAATAGTCATCATATTAGTTTGTTCATTCCTTTATGTCAAATTCTATGTTCTAGTTGTAGAAATATGTCATGAAATGAATTAATGTGGAAATTAAGGAATCATGTTATGTGTTAAGTGTAGAGAATATGTACAAGTGTATAGTAATAGTATCCATGATTTAGAATAAACATATGATAGAATGAGGCATGTCTAGGTGATAAAAAAAAATGTGTTGATAGCTAAGAGTATGTTACATGTGTTTGGGAGTTTAATGATAGTATGTATTCATGAGTGTTTAATAGCTTAATGTGAATGTGATATGTTTAAGATTAAGTCTTTGTTTACTTGCTGAGCCTTTGGACTCACCCTTGCTTCGGCGTATAGGTTGACAGGTATCCCGTGCTAGGGGGAGACGCTATCTTGGAGGAGAGGCTTTTGAGGAGCAAGTAGTAGTTGTATTTTTCCTTTCATAGTTGAATAAAAATGTTATTTGGACAATGTAGCTCTTTCATCATGTAATAATGTGGACATTGTCGTTTATTTTTGCACTATATAGACTGTGGAATATGGGATGGTGATGAACTAAGTTAAATTGTTGAATTTATTCCGCTGAAATCATTTGCTATCTACGTACTTTTCAACCTATCGGCTAGTGCTGGGTTTTATCCCACTGTAATGACGCTCTTTATACCGAAGGGGTTGGTATAATCGTACCGGTATGAGGAGGGTCGTTACAGAGATTGATATCAGAGCCCAAGGTTGAAATTGTACATGGATAGACCATCATCACCACCATATTGCAAAGTCTTTATAGGGAATCGTCCATAAATGTAGAAATTACTAATAACGAATGGAAGATAGTTAAGGAAGATAGTTAGGATTAGTAACCTAGATTCTAACTAATTAACTATTTTACATATTATGGCGGGACGTGTTAGACGTAATGCTCAGTCTAGGAGGTATGAGCAGAACCGCAAGTTAAAGAATTTTGTGAAAGGACTCAAACCATCAGTGAGGGCTAGGCTTTTAGAGCTTGATTCCCGTACCTTGGAAGAAGTCCTAGGCGTGGCGACCAAGCAAGAGAATAAAGTGGAATCATATCAAGGAGAAAATGAAGCTCAAAAGGAGGAAGCACCAAATCCATTCCAAAGGCAAGATAGGAAGATGAAGAAACTCATGGAAGGTCAATAATCAACTGTGGCATCAGGTTGTGAGAAGCCCGAATGCATTCATTGTGGGAAACGTCATGGCGGGAATGCATGTTGGTGAATGGAAGGAAGGTGTCTTAGATGTGGCAGCAAAGATCATCGGCTTAAGGAATGTCCGAACTTGAAGACGAAGTTCGTCTCAAGAGATGCTTCATCAGTAATCATAAAGGAGCAAGGATTAGTCGGGAATGATCTCGGCGACGTCATTACTGGTACTTGATTCGATCTTCGAGGATGAAGATCTTTTTCAAGGGGGGAGAGTGTGATACCCTGAATTTTTATTCCTTTATATTATGTGTGAATATTTACTTGGTGTGTGCATAGAATGTGTATTTCACTATGCTTACTATAAATTTTATGCTTCTCATGAACATATGCATGTATATATATATATATAATATTTTACATGAGAAGAGGCAATTAGCTACATTGAGGTATATTGTGAATACTAAAATCTTAGACTCATAATACTTAAGTTATAATATGCATGATAATCGAATTTCTGATGTGCATGTTGTAGTTATCTACTTCATGCATAGTGTATATAATTATGTTGTAAATATATGAAGTACATATATATACATATGTATGTTACTTTATGCATGTGCTATCTATCTATTTAATCCTATGTACATCAATTTATCTATAGTATATGAATAATACATAGATAGCATTGTGCATGTAATAGGTAATTTGCTGTGGACCATGTAGGTATATGTGTTATTTTATACAAGTATAAAACATACATAATTGTGCATGCATTATCTAGTTATCAATGTATGTAAATCTCATGCATATGGTGCGTGTTGTACACATAGTAAGAAATTATTATCATACACTTTGTAAATAATCATGAGTTTATTTCTGAGCACGCAATATATATAAACGTGTGTGAATTATCAAATTATTGAGGTGCCTATTGTAACACCCCGAAAATTCTATTTACTAGAAAACTATGAATAATTGGATTGTTAAATATAACTACTATCATGAGATGTAATTAACACTCATTTAGGATTAATTTACATTAGTAAATGTTATTCTAGTAACGTATTTAGAGGTGCGCACTCCCACAGGGCGACACCAGAAAACTATAACGAAATAAAAATATGAGAACACCATAATTTTTAGAAAAATGTGGTGATATCAAATATGTAAATATCCGGACTTTTGGGCATACGGATTAAGAGATTTAGCCGACGCAACTATTTTTGGTGCGATTTTTCACCCAGTAGAAAATAAATTCTAAAAATAGAATAAAAATCATGACAATTTGTAAAACCTTCCTATTAGTCTATGGTTGAAATTTCAAGTTAAACGGATATCTTTAGGACACCTAAACAAGGAGACAATTTGGCTAGTTGAATTATCAACCATTTACGGTGACCATTTTTGGGTTATTTTCTACCCACGCATCAGGGGCCACGTAACCCACTTTTCATGGGGTAGATCATCACCACGTTTTACCCATATGTGTCGCCTTTGGAAGTTGCATGGAGCAGGTGTCCTTGGGTGGTTAAGGGAGATTTATACCTTGACACATGCATGGCCGACGTGCCAAGCGTGTGTGAAGGCTGGGAGCTTATAAAAGCTTTCCCTCACTTTGTGGAAGTGTTTTCTCTTCCACTGCTGCTGCTTTCTTAGGAAAGAAGTTTCTGCTGTAGTGAGATTTCACCCCTGTGTGGATGAATGGTTGGTGGGTTGTGTACCGTTGCTGTGCTAGCACCTTGTGTGGGAAGGTTGCTGCTGGAGACAGTGAAATTATAGCTGCTGCTGCTGTGCTCCTGGAGGTGTTGAGCGGCATCAATTAAAACTGACATGGCTATTTCTACAAGTTTCCCTCTCCTTGCTTCTGTTGATTCCTCCGTTGAGGAGAAAAGAAGTACCTTTGTTCTTCACCAAGTCAAGTAGGTGGCATACCTCAAATCCTTCTCAGTTTCCTATGTACATGCTCATGGTTTCTTCATTCGTAGAAACCATGTCTCCTGTTTGTACTATGACCTGTATATTCTTGCTTAGTTTCACATTTGATTAGATGAAATCATGTGTATTGGTAGGATCCCTTTTCTCCTTTCTCATTCTTATCCTCTAAAGATGTTAAATAATTTCCTGTATAGGTGTTTAGATCTTCACACATCAGTTTTGACTTCATAAACACCTTCAGAACTGTTTGTTCACCTTCTGTGAACATGTTGTAGCATGTGTATGTTTTCAGAATTCTTCCTATTGGATATAAGTAGGTATTGTATAGGTTCCTATCCTCTCCTCATACTTCTACCCACTGCTCTGGTTAGAAAGATCATGGCTTTACACAAGTGGCTGTTGAGCTTATAGACTAATCTTGGTTTAATTTGTATATGTGATTGTAACTCTAAACTTTTGTTGATTCCCTAATTACCTTTGGAACTATGTGATTATCAAAGAAGAATCTTCACACTCCTTACAGATCAAGTAGGTTCCGAATTTCTTCTTCCACCCATGATCTAAGTTTATGTTATAGAGTTTTACTAGAAACTTCGATATCCTAGAATATTGTGATTTCTTTTCATTCGGATGTTTGTGCCCCAAACCTTGATTTGGAACATTAAATATCTTGTGTTTTAGTGTCCATCTTGTAAGAATCTCCCAATAAACCATTGCTATCAAGACCACACTTCCAATACTATACTATGTCTAGTTTCTAGCTAGATAAGCTTGAATTGCAAACCTCTCGTTTCATCTCACTTTTTCGGTTTATAAACCACTATGAGAACTATAATTAGACTCTTCTATTTGATATACATCATGCCTAGATACATAGGTTCCATGGTTAGCATGTTTAGAGTACATTCTAAGTCATTTATGAGTGAGGAACAGGCGGCTGTCGACAGGCAGCCCAAATCTGTCGACAGGCGCATGTTCTCCTGAACTCTGGATAACTGGACTGTGTGGATCTGTCGACAGATCCCTTGCATCTGTCGACAGATACCCACAGAGCCAGCAAACCTGAGCTCTGTCTGTGCCATCTGTCGACAGCCCCTTCCTGGCTGTCGACAGCTACTGTCCTGCCTTGGATTTCAGCAACTTTTCATTGTAGAACTCTTGCTTAAACTTCATCCTAAAAGCCAAGGAAGTTACCCTCTCAATTACCTTGATATTTACTGTCATATTACTTCAAAGTTCACCCACTTTAGTACCTTAACTTTCCTTGAATTGTTTCTAAAGTTGTCAATTACGAATAGTACTCCGATTGAGTCTATTCTTCAGTATTCGGTATCTAAGTTTATAAAACATGACCACTTGAGAGTTCATATGTTTGAATACCTCATGAGATGTGAATAATTTATGATGACCATTATGGATCTCCATTTTCTTTTGGATTCTTGTATGATTCAAATCTTCTGAAGTTGTTGGCTTGAGTCATAACCCTGTCTAACCAATTGTCTTTCTTATATTATTGAACTCCGAACAATTTTGTCACCAAGATATCTGTATTTATTCTCAATCAAAACTATCTTTGGATTTGCAATCTCTGTTATGCTCATGAAAAGAAATTTATGATATGAAGACAGTGTTCTCTTCAAAAGAGGGTTTAGGATCACTTGTGGTAGCACCAGCCACTTGTGATCAGCTGAGGGCGACAGTTTGTAGGTAAATCCAAGTCAATGGACTGACGATGGTGGGTAATAAACCCCGTTCTTGCGCAATGAACAAGATCTAAGGTGCTGGAATCGCCTAGGCACTGAGGATGGTAAATTACGTCTATATAGTAACCTCTTGAGAGCAGTGATGCCTGTCGAATTTGTTTCCAAATTAAGTTATGGTCTGAATTCTAAAAGACAAATATGACTTTTGTTCTAAGATTCATCTGAGCCCGTTATGAAATTGACTTGGGCTATATGTTTATGTCAAGTATGAAGATTCATGAGCAATGATGTTTGTCCCATATATGCACTTTCTGAATACTCTTGAAGTTCTACAATTTGAAACCCATATCTTTATGTTTACTGTCACCTACTGAATCCTTCCGACTCATGACTTTGTTTCCTCCAACCCTTTCAGATTGAAGGTGTGTATAATCTCAGCTACACATGAATCTCAATTCCGCTGCGAACGATGAAGAAGAAGAAGTAGAAAAGCATAGCTTTAGTGACTCTTTAGAGTTTTGTTGTACCATTAAAGGTTTAGAAGAGAAAGTTTGGCTTTATATAAATAAGGGGTGTTGTTGCTAAGTTATGTTGTTGAAGTATAAAATTTTCAAAGATGCTTTTGTGGAATGGTTTGTTAGTCTTGGGCACTACATAGATTTGATAGCCCATAACGAAGTTTGTTAGTGTAACCCCTCTTCCGATCAAGAGCTATGTGATATGTGATACGTATGTGCATGTGTGCGGTCGGAGGGAGGGTGTTACACCTATTGTATTTTATTATTTTAATGCACGTAGTTAGTGTTATGGATGTGCATATGTATACATACATGTGTTATCCTTGTTTAAATAATATTTATCTACTTTAAGCATGTTAAATTATTTAGGGTGTGTAAAGTACTTGGATGATAATATGCATACAATATTTAACTAATAATGGACACATTTTAATCATAAGTTCATGCGTAATGTATGTAATTATGCAATGTGTACGTATGTGTGCATATATGTATGTATTGATGCATATTGTTCTTAATTATGATTAGTGTAAGTTGTAATTAATTAAATATTACATAATGCAAGTATTTTATGTGGTAATGATATATGAAATTATTTTTGCATATACTAAATTATTTTAGTGCATTTATACATTAAATTTTAGGTCTGTCAGTGTTTCGGCTGCACAGTGCTGCTGGCGGCCAGGACCTGGACGCCAAGGCACTGTTGGCGGCCAGACTGGACGCCAACCCCCAGTGGGCGGCCACCCCCTGGACGCCAACCTCATTCTGGCGGCCAGACCTTGACGTCAACTGCCAGGTTGACTACAACCGATGTTGACGTTAATATCCTGCTGTGTAACGGTTCCAGAATTGTTAATGTCCGTGTTTGGCTGGTTCCAGATTAGGAAACCCTTCCTAAACTTTGGGTAACCTACCCTAATGCGTACCCAACCCTTGAACCTATAAAATACCCACTCTGGGACAAAGGAAAGGCTTTCAACATTTGGTGAAAACCCTAGCTCCGAGATGGTGAAAAGCTGAACTTTAGAAGGCCGAATCCGTCAACTGGAGGTGTTCCTCGAAGAGCTACAACATCTGGAGGATAGCCTATGCATAGGAGAAGAGATCCAGACTCCGAGGAGCCATCTACATCGACAGGAGAAGAAGATCTAAGGCGTTTCCGAGCACCTTTTTGGCAGGGCCGAAAAGAGCTTCACCGACGATTCTGATCTTTGTAGATTTTTTTAAGGGGCAAGTAAACCTAGATCTTGATCCTATACATGTCCCCTAAGTCCTAGGTATTTTTACGGATTTTTCCTCGCGTCCTGGAACCCCAAATTCAGCATTGTATGAAAAGTCGTATGTATGTGCTGCTGGGAGCAAGTAGAAGGCAACATAGGTTGCAGTCAAGTTCTTCAGAAGAAGTTGACGGCAACATCTCTTGACGTCTACTTCTTCAGGACCTGAAAGTGTGCTTTTTGATCTTCTTTTGCTGTTTAAATAATTTCTGGACATGGGTATACTCTGAAATTTTTATAGGTGATTGTATACTGTTAGTAGGTCATGTCATAATGTTGCCTAAATTTTCTGTGAACCATGTAAATTATGAAAATTCAATAACGGTACTATGTGCACCATATAAGCATGTTTGAATATGGCATAAATGGAATTACTGTAAGTTAGGATTGCATAAATTTTACATGATAGTATGAGTACTAATATCTGACTTCTAAACTGTTATAACATAAACATATGCGCCATGTTTAATGATGTTTCGATAAATATGATTGAAATCTGTTTTAATTTGTAGAAATTATATTTACTGTTTGAAAAATCCAGAAAATTGAAGATGTGATATGTTTACTGTTAGTAACCTGGGATAAAAATTTGGAACTAATCTGATGACAGTAATTGTGATTATTAGTTAAACTATGCGGATTATTCATATTTGATATGATAAAAACTAATCTTATGTAATTCAGTAATTTGCTGCATGTTTAGAATTGTAATAGGAGTTGTTTACTTTTGAAAAACCATAGTATCATGATCAGGTCAAATGAGATATAGGCAAATGGTAAATAAGGTATGAAGAGGGATTAAATAGTATATGAACAATACGTGACTAGTGTGTGAAAATGTGAATGAGTGAATGTGTAATAATTGGGCCAAGAATGACACTGCTACCCTAGAGGCTTCGAGAGCTGTACATAGAAATGTCCCTATGGAAGGCTCTACATTGTAAAAGTTTGTCCTAAAGGCATTAGGAAAAACCCGGAGGTGGACAAGTACCACTGGATAGGGTGGAGAGGGCTTCTCCCGGTCTGCGCAGTTACCAAGATTCACCACTTCATTGCCTAGGTGGTGGGTATGTGATATGAGTTGTGTTATGAGTTATGTGATATGAGTTATGTGTTATGAGATGCGATGAGTTATGAGTACGAGAGATTGGTTTGTGTCCTCTAATAGGTAGTTAGGACTATGTGTCATGGCATTTTAAGTAATTGGAATATGAATAAAGTGTAAGATTATATGCGATTGTGGCACATGATGAGTGCAAATGATATGATATGTGATAAATGAAAACCAAAGAGTAAATGATGTGAAGAATATGTGAAAAGATATGTAAGAGACAGTTAATGTTATTGAAAGTGTGCTTGCATGTGAAAACTGATGTAGTAATGCATAATGTTCATGTTTTCATGCATTAATTACCTCATTTGCAATATCATGCTTATCATCATGTCATGTAGTTTATTGTTCTTCATGTAATAGTGTATGTGAATAAACATGAGTAACCATGTCATTTATGCAACATGAAAGATGAAAATGTAGAATTGTGAATTGGATAAGATAGCATATGAACAAATGTAAATCCATGTAATTGAATGTAATTCATGTCAAAACAGCAAATAAAGTGTAGTTATGAAGGTGATAAATGTATGTAATATTAATTAGGTTCCATGCTAGATGTGATGTTTGCTTAGTACAAAGTTTCATGCTTTAGTACTTATTGTTGCCAACCAATTTGACCATGTTTTAACTTCTCAATTCATGTTATAAAATATGAAACCATGTGTATGAGATGTATGTTCATTTAAAACAGCAAGCAAAATGTGAAATTAAATATGAATGTGCATGTGAAAAGTGAATAGTCATCATATTAGTTTGTTCATTCCTTTATGTCAAATTCTATGTTCTAGTTGTAGAAATATGTCATGAAATGAATTAATGTGGAAATGAAGGAATCATGTTATGTGTTAAGTGTAGAGAATATGTACAAGTGTATAGTAATAGCATCCATGATTTAGAATAAACATATGATAGAATGAGGCATGTCTAGGTGATAAAAAAAAATTTGTTGATAGCTAAGAGTATGTTCCATGTGTTTGGGAGTTTAAATGATAGTATGTATTCATGAGTGTTTAATAGCTTAATGTGAATGTGATATGTTTAAGATTAAGTCTTTGTTTTACTTGCTGAGTCTTTGGACTCACCCTTACTTCGGCGTACAGGTTGACAGGTATCCCGTGCTAGGGGGAGAGACGCTATCTTGGAGGAGAGGCTTTTGAGGAGCAAGTAGTAGTTGTATTTTTCCTTTCATAGTTGAATAAAAATGTTATTTGGACAATGTAGCTCTTTCATCATGTAATAATGTGGACATTGCCGTTCTATTTTTGCACTATATAGACTGTGGAATATGGGATGGTGATGACTAAGTTAAATTGTTGAATTTATTCCGCTGAAATCATTTGCTATCTACGTACTTTTCAACCTATCGGCTAGTGTTGGGTTTTATCCCACTGTAATGACGCTCTTTATACCGAAGGGGTTGGTATAATCGTACCGGTATGAGGAGGGTCGTTACAGAGATTGGTATCAGAGCCCAAGGTTGAAATTGTACATGGATAGACCATCATCACCACCATATTGCAAAGTCTTTATAGGGAATTGTCCATAAATGTAGAAATTACTAATAACGAATGGAAGATAGTTAGGATTAGTAACCTAGATTCTAACTAATTAACTATTTTGCAGATTATGGCGGGACGTGTAGACGTAATGCTCAGTCTAGGAGGTATGAGCAGAACCGCAAGTTAAAGAATTTTGTGAAAGGACTCAAACCATTAGTGAGGGCTAGGCTTTTAGAGCTTGATTCCCGTACCTTGGAAGAAGTCCTAGGCGTGGCGACCAAGCAAGAGAATAAAGTGGAATCATATCAAGGAGAAAATGAAGCTCAAAAGGAGGAAGCACCAAATCCATTCCAAAGGCAAGATAGGAAGATGAAGAAACTCATGGAAGGTCAACAATCAACTGTGGCATCAGGCAGTGAGAAGCCCGAATGCATTCATTGTGGGAAACGTCATGGCGGGAATGCATGTTGGCGAATAGAAGGAAGCTGTCTTAGATGTGGCAGCAAAGATCATCGGCTTAAGGAATGTCCGAACCTGAAGACGAAGTTTGTCTCAAGAGATGCTTCATCAGTAATCATAAAGGAGCAAGGATTAGTCTGGAATGATCTCGGCGACGTCATTACAGGTACTTGATTCGATCTTCGAGGACGAAGATCTTTTTCAAGGGGGGGAGAGTGTGATACCCTGAATTTTTATTCTTTTATATTATGTGTGAATATTTACTTGGTGTGTGCATAGAATGTGTATTTCACTATGCTTACTATAAATTTTATGCTTCTCATGAACATATGCATGTATATATATATATAATATTTTACATGAGAAGAGGCAATTAGCTACATTGAGGTATATTGTGAATACTAAAAATCTTAGACTCATAATACTTAAGTTATAATATGCATGATAATCGAATTTCTGATGTGCATGTTGTAGTTATCTACTTCATGCATAGTGTATATAATTATGTTGTAAATATATGAAGTACATATATATACATATGTATGTTACTTTTTGCATGTGCTATCTATCTATTTAATCCTATGTACATCAATTTATCTATAGTATATGAATAATACATAGATAGCATTGTGCATGTAATAGGTAATTTGCTGTGGACCATGTAGGTATATGTGTGTTATTTTCATACAAGTATAAAACATACATAATTGTGCATGCATTATCTAGTTATCAATGTATGTAAATCTCATGCATATGGTGCGTGTTGTACACATAGTAAGAAATTATTATCATACACTTTGTAAATAATCATGAGTTTATTTCTGAGCACGCAATATATATAAACGTGTGTGAATTATCAAATTATTGAGGTGCCTATTGTATTTTATTAATTTAATGCACGTAGTTAGTGTTATGGATGTGCGTATGTATACATACATGTGTTATCCTTGTTTAAATAATATTTATCTACTTTAAGCATGTTAAATTATTTAGGGTGTGTAAAGTACTTGGATGATAATATGCATACAATATTTAACTAATAATGGACACATTTTAATCATAAGTTCATGCGTAATGTATGTAATTATGCAATGTGTACGTATGTGTGCATATATGTATGTATTGATGCATATTGTTCTTAATTATGATTAGTGTAAGTTGTAATTAATTAAATATTACATAATGCAAGTATTTTATGTGGTAATGATATATGAAATTATTTTTGCATATACTAAATTATTTTAGTGCATTTATACATTAAATTTTAGGTCTGTCAGTGTTTCGGCTGCACAGTGCTGCTGGCGGCCAGGACCTGGACGCCAAGGCACTGTTGGCGGCCAGACCTGGACGCCAACCCCCAGTGGGCGGCCACCCCCTGGACGCCAACCTCATTCTGGCGGCCAGACCTTGACGTCAACTGCCAGGTTGACTACAACCGATGTTGACGTTAATATCCTGCTGTGTAACGGTTCCAGAATTGTTAATGTCCATGTTTTGGCTGGTTCCAGATTAGGAAACCCTTCCTAAACTTGGGTAACCTACCCTAATGCGTACCCAACCCTTGAACCTATAAAATACCCACTCTGGGACAAAGGAAAGGCTTTCAACATTTGGTGAAAACCCTAGCTCCGAGATGGTGAAAAGCTGAACTTTAGAAGGCCGGATCCGTCAACTGGAGGTGTTCCTCGAAGAGCTACAACATCTGGAGGATAGCCTATGCATAGGAGAAGAGATCCAACTCCGAGGAGCCATCTACATCGACAGGAGAAGAAGATCTAAGGCGTTTCCGAGCACCTTTTTGGCAGGGCCGAAAAGAGCTTCACCGACGATTCTGATCTTTGTAGATTTTTTTAAGGGCAAGTAAACCTAGATCTTGATCCTATACATGTCCCCTAAGTCCTAGGTATTTTTACGGATTTTTCCTCGCGTCCTGGAACCCCAATTCAGCATGTATGTGCTGCTGGGATAGAAGGCAACATAGGTGCAGTCAAGTTCTTCAGAAGAAGTTGACGGCAACATCCTTGACGTCTACTTCTTCAGGACCTGAAAGTGTGCTTTTTGATCTTCTTTTGCTGTTTAAATAATTTCTGGACATGGGTATACTCTGAAATTTTTATAGGTGATTGTATACTGTTAGTAGGTCATGTCATAATGTTGCCTAAATTTTCTGTGAACCATGTAAATTATGAAAATTCAATAACTGTACTATGTGCACCATATAAGCATGTTTGAATATGGCATAAATGGAATTACTGTAAGTTAGGATTGCATAAATTTTACATGATAGTATGAGTACTAATATCTGACTTCTAAACTGTTATAACATAAACATATGCGCCATGTTTAATGATGTTTCGATAAATATGATTGAAATCTGTTTTAATTTGTAGAAATTATATTTACTGTTTGAAAAATCCAGAAAATTGAAGATGTGATATGTTTACTGTTAGTAACCTGGGATAAAAATTTGGAACTAATCTGATGACAGTAATTGTGATTATTAGTTAAACTATGCGGATTATTCATATTTGATATGATAAAAACTAATCTTATGTAATTCAGTAATTTGCTGCATGTTTAGAATTGTAATAGGAGTTGTTTACTTTGAAAAACCATAGTATCATGATCAGGTCAAATGAGATATAGGCAAATGGTAAATAAGGTATGAAGAGGGATTAAATAGTATATGAACAATACGTGACTAGTGTGTGAAAATGTGAATGAGTGAATGTGTAATAATTGGGCCAAGAATGACACTGCTACCCTAGAGGCTTCGAGAGCTGTACATAGAAAAGTCCCTATGGAAGGCTCTACATTGTAAAAGTTTGTCCTAAAGGCATTAGGAAAAACCCGGAGGTGGACAAGTACCACTGGATAGGGTGGAGAGGGCTTCTCCCGGTCTGCGCAGTTACCAAGATTCACCACTTCATTGCCTAGGTGGTGGGTATGTGATATGAGTTGTGTTATGAGTTATGTGATATGAGTTATGTGTTATGAGATGCGATGAGTTATGAGTACGAGAGATTGGTTTGTGTCCTCTAATAGGTAGTTAGGACTATGTGTCATGGCATTTTAAGTAATTGGAATATGAATAAAGTGTAAGATTATATGCGAATGTGGCACATGATGAGTGCAAATGATATGATATGTGATAAATGAAAACCAAAGAGTAAATGATGTGAAGAATATGTGAAAAGATATGTAAGAGACAGTTAATGTTATTGAAAGTGTGCTTGCATGTGAAAACCGATGTAGTAATGCATAATGTTCATGTTTTCATGCATTAATTACCTCATTTGCAATATCATGCTTATCATCATGTCATGTAGTTTATTGTTCTTCATGTAATAGTGTATGTGAATAAACATGAGTAACCATGTCATTTATGCAACATGAAAGATGAAAATGTAGAATTGTGAATTGGATAAGATAGCATATGAACAAATGTAAATCCATGTAATTGAATGTAATTCATGTCAAAACAGCAAATAAAGTGTAGTTATGAAGGTGATAAATGTATGTAATATTAATTAGGTTCCATGCTAGATGTGATGTTTGCTTAGTACAAAGTTTCATGCTTTAGTACTTATTGTTGCCAACCAATTTGACCATGTTTTAACTTCTCAATTCATGTTATAAAATATGAAACCATGTGTATGAGATGTATGTACATTTAAAACAGCAAGCAAAATGTGAAATTAAATATGAATGTGCATGTGAAAAGTGAATAGTCATCATATTAATTTGTTCATTCTTTTATGTCAAATTCTATGTTCTAGTTGTAGAAATATGTCATGAAATGAATTAATGTGGAAATGAAGGAATCATGTTATGTGTTAAGTGTAGAGAATATGTACAAGTGTATAGTAATAGTATCCATGATTTAGAATAAACATATGATAGAATGAGGCATGTCTAGGTGATGAAAAAAAATGTGTTGATAGCTAAGAGTATGTTCCATGTGTTTGGGAGTTTAAATGATAGTATGTATTCATGAGTGTTTAATAGCTTAATGTGAATGTGATATGTTTAAGATTAAGTCTTTGTTTTACTTGCTGAGTCTTTGGACTCACCCTTGCTTCGGCGTACAGGTTGACAGGTATCCCGTGCTAGGGGGAGAGACGCTATCTTGGAGGAGAGGCTTTTGAGGAGCTAGTAGTAGTTGTATTTTTCCTTTCATAGTTGAATAAAAATGTTATTTGGACAATGTAGCTCTTTCATCATGTAATAATGTGGACATTGTCGTTCTATTTTTGCACTATATAGACTGTGGAATATGGGATGGTGATGAACTAAGTTAAATTGTTGAATTTATTCCGCTGAAATCATTTGCTATCTACGTACTTTTCAACCTATCGGCTAGTGCTGGGTTTTATCCCACTGTAATGACGCTCTTTATACCGAAGGGGTTGGTATAATCGTACCGGTATGAGGAGGGTCGTTACAGTATCAGAGCAATTGTCCAGTTAGAATATGAAAAGACATTAAGATGACAATGTCCCAATACATGATTTAATGTCCACTGCTGGTAGTATGTCTGTAGTTTTCTGAGCTTTTTAGTGCTGTTTATTTGTGAGTTTTAGTATATGGAATGTATGTATAGTTGGTTAGAATAATAATTGTGGGTAATAGCAGATGTGATTGGTGGTGTAGTATGAGTGATTATTGGATTGTGGTTAAAGTATGTTTGATTAAAGATTCTTTGTTATAGAAATTGAAAGAATTAATGAGTTTAGTTATGAAATTCACTAAAAATGTTTTAATGAGAATCCGAATTGGTAGAGAAAGGTATAAAGTAGTGATGTGATGGAATAATAGAGAGAATTGTATTATGATGAGAAATAAGGCTTTGTGATTAGAACTGTTAAATGGGTGAATTGTGTTTGAGAATTGTAGTAGAGATAGTTATTGTGTTTGATATTTATGTTAATGAAGTGTTAAGGAGTTCCTTGAATAATAGTATGATTAGTGGTATGTTAGATTTGAAATGATTAAGTGAGATAGTCTAGTTTGAGATGAGATGCTGGTAAGCATAGGAGTAGTGATTAAGATGATTCTTAAGTGTGATTTGTGATTAAGAATAGTTGTAATAAAGAATTTAAGAGCAGTATTATCATGAGTAATAAGAATAAGAGAAAGGTTGATTCAAAAACTCATGTAAGTGGATGTAAAGGTGATTGGTTGATTAAAGAGAGAGTAAAAGAGCAGTGGGAAGTCAGATTTTGTCAGGAATTTTATGAGAGAAAGATGTTTGTTAATAAAAGGCAATGGATAAAGATTTTGCAGAAAGATTTGTATATAGTTGTTGCAGTATTAAAGATAAGAATAGTGGTGCCAGCATTTGTGTATAGATTGCTGAAGCAGAGAAGGGAAATTGGTGTTAGAGGCAGATTGAAGTTAAAGCTAAATAATTAATGTAAGTTGAAGTTATGTAAGTTAGAATGGATAAGGTTAAGTCCATTGAAAAGTAATGGGGAATAGTAAAGTCGGTTATGAATAGATATTTGTGAATGAGCTGTAATAGTGAAGCTGTTTATATTTGGCAGTAAGTTAGTAATGTGGAATAAAGTAGAATAAATTATTGTGTTTAAAAGAAATATTTTGCAGAAATGATGTTATGCTATTGATAGTAAAGATAAAGTTTAGTATTAATGATCAGATGAAGAAAAAGAATGTGTTAGATTATAGAATAGTGATAATTAAATGATTCAGAAAATGTGCAATAAGAATTTGTGTAATGAAAAGCAGTAATGTGCTTTGGATGAATAAATGAATTTTGTTATAAGAATATTTCTAGAATTTGAAGAAAGGTTATAATATTCGATTAAGGAATTGTGTGCAGATTATGGCATAGAGAAAGAAAGCAAGAAAGGTGAGGAGCAGTATAATTAGTTTAATGGTAAGGAAAATTTTGAGATTTCATGTTAGATAGTTGAGCAAGCTTTGAATAAAGGAAAATGTGAATTTTCGGGTATATGTAGTAATGAGAATAGAAGATGTGAAAAGTTGTGAATTAATTTGTTAAATTGATTAGAGAATATTGTTTGAAGCAAGGAAAATATATAAAGGAAAAAGTATATCAATATTGTTATATGTCGAGATTTAGAATCTAGTGTGAAGCTATTGAGGCAGTAGATAGAATATGAGTGGAGTCAATTAAGTGGTATTGATGTATGATAAGAGAAATGTAAAGTTAGTTGGAAAGTATAATTTGAAGCGAGATAAGTTATTAATCAATTAATTGAATCCAGAGTTTATGAAATATTTGATAAAAGGTTTAGTCTGATTAGAGTAGCGCAGCGGAAGCGTGGAAGATTTAATATTCATGATTATATGAAGTTTAAGTAATTAAAAGAGAATTTAAAGGTTTGTACTTAATTGAGCTAAGTGATGATTAGTGGTGATAAATGAATGGTGGAATAATATCTGGAAATTTGAAAATTTTAGATAATGTAAAATGAAAGGATTTAAGCAAGAAAGTGGCCCAGAAAGAAATGTTGCAAGCATAACTAGGAAAAATGTGGAAATAGGTTCGATCCAAGGAGATAAAGCGTTAATAGCAAGGTAGAATTGCTTATGATGCAAAGGTAAAGAATGGCAGAATAAATCCATAAAATGAAGTAATTGCAGAATAAATTAAAGAGAAAGGGAAGGCACAGCAAGTAAGAGAATGAGTAAATAGTTGGAAAAGAAAGATGCAGGGGAAGCATTGCATTTGGCTTTGTTTCTTTTTAGGTGATAGTGTGGTTTATTGTCGCTTGTTTTGAATGTCGAGGACGACATTCCTTTTTAGGTGATAGTAATGTAACGTAGCGCGTTTTCGGATCTTCGCGGATCGTGGATTAGTGGTAGTTCGGATCTGTGTTTATTGGTTTTAGTGTGGTGCTCATGGCCAATATGGGGTCAATGGGCCTTGGTTGTGGTTTCCGCATGTTGTGTGGAGCTTAGTGGGCCGGCAGGTTAGGTCCGTAGTGCTCGTTGGTTCGCAGAGTGTGAATGTGATGGTGGTGAAGGCCGCGTTATGAACGCGTTAGTATCGGGGGTCGCGTTCAGGTTGCCGTTGTTTGGTGCCGACGTTTGCATGTGCGCCGCGTGTCGCGCATGGAGTGGAGCTTGCTGACGTCTGGAGTGCTAACACGACGCTTGAGGCTGTCGCGATCTGGTTGCGGTGGTTATCTGTGTCGCGTTAGTAACCGCTGTTTGGTTTTTAAAAAGGGTTTGGCCGAACAGAGCAGGGGAGGCTCTGCTCGACTCAGGGGAGGAGCTGCTGCGGCTCTGTTGGGCGATTTGGCGTTTCAGTGGAGTTCTCGTCGCGCTCTCGACGCGAGGACGTTGCATGGAGCGGGGGAGACGTCGTGCCATAGCCAGTTTGGGTGTTCTTCGTGAAGGTAGGGAGTTCTACCTTGATTTGATTATGTGGATTGCTCTTTGGTTTGTTTACTGTTTTAAGAACAATAGATACCATGTCTAGGAGGTGAACTGAGCATGAAAACCGGATTGAAATTATGTTTAGGGTGGTTTGTAAGAATGATCAGGTGATGGTTTCCGGATCCTGAGAAGGCGGCGGTTTAGACTGTCGCGACCAGGTCGCAGTAGGCCGCTCTGCCGCGACAGTGTTTCTTCTCGCGTCATATCGTAGTGTCGCGATCAGAAGGCAGTCCTAGCCTCTGTCGCGACAGTAACCGAAGGTTCCGCTTTGCTTGCTGTTGGTGTTTTGGTTATTCGATTATAGTTTAATTATTGTGCTTGGCAATGCTAATGATGCCTTGGCACTTGTAGCACTCGGTGAGCGTGGTTAGTGTGTCGTTTGTGTATGGTTTATATGCTAAGGGTGGTGCTCACGAAGTGAGCATGCATTTATGTGATATTTATATAGTTTGAGTATTGTGCAAGTGTAGGCATGGCTAGTAGTCGATATTGTGATTATTGTAGTATAGCTGGTATAGCTAGTATGAGGTGATGGGGCAATGAAGGTCAGATATGAACCTAGCCCTAGTCTATGGTTGTCTTTTAAAGAGTATTACAATGATATATGTGTTAAGTATTATGTGTTGCCATAGAGGTCACGGAGTGACCGATGACAGGCAAGGTTGTGTTGCACTGTCGTGATACGAATATGTATTAGTGTGGAATGGTTTGGAGGTCACATGGTGACCAATGATAGGCCAAGTGTGGTTGACTATCGGGATCTATGTGTATGCTTGTGTAGGATAGCTTGTGGGTCACGGAGTGACCAGGTCAAGCTAGTCCTTATGTTTGTATCGTGGATTGTAATTAAGATTATATGAGTTAATGATATGGTTTGTCCATTGCTGAGTTTGGTGGTCCGGCGCCTATTCCGGAATGTCTCTTCAGTTGGGTACCCCAGGTTCTGTGTGAGCCAGGCACGTGAGTGTGCTCGGGGTTTGTCCTGGTGCAGTGGTACTGTTGAGGTCTTGTCGTCTTCCTGGACACCCTCACTCTTGTGTGCTGAGTAGTACGTCCAGCTGAGGGAAAGATGGCAGTGGGACAGTGACTTGTGAGAGTTTGTGTTTAGTCACTTGTAGCGCGCTCGTAGTTGGAGGTTACGGACACCAGTAGACGTACTGGTCCCCAGCTAGTCCTGTTTACCAGTGCCTCACTTTAGAGAGCTCGAGCCAGAGTTTCTAAAGGTGTCAGGCATGGGCCTACAGGGTGTGTGACCTGTAGGTTGTGGTGGTTTGGTTGGTCTCCACAGTTCTTTGGCTTTACTTCTGTTGTGGAGCTGCAGTTGGACCTTTCATCCGTGACTGCGAGATTGAGAGGTTGTTCTTGTGTTGTGTTGTCCGAGTTGGATACTGGTGTCATGAACCAGTAGTCTGTCCCGTGTGGTGGCGTCGTGCTTTCCGACTCGTGCTTTGCTATTGGCTATAGCGTGTGTTAGTTGTGGTTTCACTGGTTGTTGTGTGCCATGGTGTTGGCACAGTTGTAGTTGTGGTTGGTGAGCGGTGACTCACTAGTTGTGGTGTGCCCTAGTGGTGGCACAGTTGTGTTTGTGTTTCAGTGGTGGTACCTCGTGGTGGTGGGTACCTGTACCCTTTGTGGGTGTTGGTTTCTCGTGATACCTTGTGTACCAGTCTTTCAGGTGTTGAGTTGGAGTTGTGCTCCGTGGGGGTCGTGTGGTGAGACCTTCCACTTGTTGTGTTTTACCCTTCCATGGGTAAGTGTCCGAATATGATTTAGTATGTGATGGATTGGCATCGTGGTAGCTAGTCCTGCTTCTTAAGTATGACAGTCGATACATCGTGATTTAAGTGTATAGAGGATTGGCTCATGGTTAGCAGTCCAGTTATTTACATGTTTAGAAGCTTGCCAGTGAAGCTAGTAGCTTAGGAAATGCTTTGCCTATGTGGCTTACAGCTTAGACGACCAGTCTGTTCAGGTGGTGTGCCTGTGAGGCTTGTGGCCTAGGCTTTACAGTTATTGAGTGGATTAATGATGTTGTTGTCTCTTAGTCTTTCCGGGATTTGCAGCAATTGTGTTAATCATGTTTAGTAACTGTTAAGTATGCCTTATTGTGAGCATGAAATGGTTTGGCTTTTGGTGTTGCCAGTGAGACCCGTTGGGGTTGAGGTTCTCCTGCGTTGAGTGTTGTTTTGGGTGGTTCCCTGCTGAGCCAGTGACTTGTTGAGGCTCACTCCCTTATAATTCTTTTCAGGGTTTACCATTGGTGTCGCTTGAGGAGGTGTTGTGCCAGACTTGTACCACCAGCAGTAGTGTTAGTAGAGTTGTGCGAGCTTGTGATCCCTCGGGGTATGCCCCAGGTAGTTGTACTCTCTTTAATTTGGATATGTAATAATGTAATGGGACAGTTGTAAATTGTAAATGCAGGTATGAGCACATATCCTTTCTTGTGTCTCTTACTGTTGTGGTTTGTCTTTTATATTCTTCCTGGACATGTGTACGAGCTATCCCTTGCAAGACTTCGGTCCGTTCGCGGGAGACGAAACTGGATATGGACCCTTATTGGGTATAGATATCCAGGGCCGTTACACAAACCCTGCCCTGGGGCACAAGATGACACGCCAAACGGGCCACGGAAGCACCAGAGGCAGACCAGATGCTGTCGCACCCTCCTAGCCCGTCGCGATACCATCGTGATGGGAAGGGCAACCACGACAAGCACTGCGTCGCGACGGGGAAGCGGGCCACGACAAGAACCTTGTCGCGACAGGCAACCGGATCGCAACACGACCCTTATCGCGACGGCCACCTGCATCGCGATAAGGTCATGCCAGACCAAGGCGATGCCTTCTCTGATGTCGCGACACGCTCGGCGGTCGCGACATCAGCTGGAAGGCAGACCGCTGAGATGCTACATCCCGGGGTCCCCCACACAACTACAATCACACAAACACGGGGAGGGGATCATGGAGAAAGCTGTAAAGCATGCAAACAAAACACATGGACTTCCAATCCCAACTAACAAGAAAGGGCACAAGCATCCCTACCGATTTAGAAGAACCGAACCCACAAATGGGCCTTCACGAAGCCACGGCCGCCTCCTCCTCGCCGCTCTGCTGCTCCATCGCGAGCCGTCGGCCTCTCCACCAAGCTCCAACGCCAGAGAAGGACGAGAGGGAGACCTCTCCACCTCGGAGAAGAGGTGAAAGGGAGAAAGGAGAGAAAGAGGAAAAGGGGGAAACTGGCCAAGGCTTTTAACCTCCGGCCCCCAGAACGCGACGTTGCGGGACGTCGCGTTACCACCGTAATGCGACAGCCGCCCACACCGCGACCAGAACGCGCCCATCCGAGGTGCCTCGACAACCATACAGCCCGCTCTGACACGCCTGCCCTTCTGACAGGTGTCAGACGACCAAAAAGCAGAAACGCTGTCGCGACCCGTTGACCGGGCGCGACACCAAGACACGGTAGAGAAACTAGGCGTGACAAGAACGCGACGCAGGCACTGGTCGCAACACAGATGACTGTCGTGACGGCTAGCTCCGTCGCGACACTAACGCGTCGCCAAGGCTGGATGAGTTAGGGCCAGTCATCCCACACACAAACGGAAAGTCGGAAAGCCCGAGATGTTACAGAACTTGTGAGGGTTGATTCGCCGATTTGAAGGCTTCAACGACGATCTTCTACAATAGGGAAGACTCTACTAAAGGTGGAGGGGCTCTCCTAATGCTGGGGGATCGACTGCATCAACGTGGAAGTCGAATCAAAGCGAGGAACATCACCTCTTTGGCTTGGTCGAGGAGGGCTTCATCACCAAAATTCGATCTTCATGGATTTTTGGAGAGGCAAGTAACTTAGGGTTTCATCCCTAGACCTATCACCTAGAGTTTAGGTATTTTTCTAGATTTTTAGTTCGTGTCATGGACCCCCAAATTCCTCATTTTTTTGTGTTCGGTCTGCACTTTCTGTAGACAGGAGGTTGAGGGTAACCTTATTGCCGTCAAGTTCTTGAGTTGACGCAATCGATTGTGTTGTTAACCCATCCTGACGGCAAGCCCCTTGCCGTCAAGTTCATCTGGTTTTACTGAACAGTGGTTTTAATCTATGTGGTGTGATTTTTGAGGATTTTTGGATGTTTGCATATGCTATAAAATTTTTGGTTGGTCAGGTATGTTTATTAGGTCAAACCATGAATTCCTATTAAAATTATGATCATAATTGGGAATTATAGAAATTATGTTAAAGGGAATTATGCATGTTTTGATAGATCTAAATTCATAATAAATAGATATGATGTACGAAATTGTTACAAGAAATTTCCATGAACATAGGGTTATTGTATACATGTTTTAAGACTGTTAGATCCAACTGTTCACTGTTATCGTGTCTAATTGAATTATCTTATTAAATTGTATGAGATCTCTGTTAAATGTTAAAAAATAGATATACTATCATGAAAATTCTGAAAAATTGACCATATGATATATTTCATGCGTAGAAGTTATGGTTAAAATTTGAGTTTGTTATGACATCTTTAGGTGCTATTTGTAATTGTAAAGGTATTAAAAGAGCATATTAAGTATGATTAATCAAGAAATTGTATTTGCTATGATTAGTATGATGTTTAGGTACTGTTAAGTATATTTTCATCATGTTAGACAGCCATGATAAGTTCTGTAACCTGAAAGATATGTGTTTTATTTATAAGCATGGAAATGGATCATTAAGAGCATGTAAAATGTTACTAAGCATGTGATTAAGTGAAATATTATGATTAAGTGAAATTTGTATCGAAATTGACACTGCTACCATAGAAGGCTGTGGAACCGTATTGTAAAAAAGTCTCTATGGGAAGGTTCAATGTGTATGTGATATCTTGTGGGCATCAGGATGAAATCCTGGAGGTGGACAAGTACCACTGGTTAGGGTGGAGAGAGATTCTCTCGGTTCTGCGCAGTTATCAAGATTCGTCACTATAATGCCTAGGTGATGGGTATGTGTTATGTGATATGTGTGTCCTTCTTTATGGTGGTTCGGACTATGCATCACGACAAAAATAAGGTGTAAAGATGTGAACTATGTGTGAATGTGCCAAGTGATTATGTGAAAGTGGTGTGCAAATGTGTTACAATGTAGAATAATGTGAAATCATGTAATTATGTTTTATTTATGTTAAAACAGCAAGAAAAATGTGTGCTTATGTGATATAAAAGTATGTGAAAAGTGATAGATATCATGCTAGGTTTGCTAGTAATTATGTGTTTAGTTCTATGACCAAGTTGTTTGGAAATATATTGTGAATGAGTTGTAATTGATATCATGATTTAAGCTAAGACTATGTGTAGATAGCATGTTATAGGTTATTCATTTGTACTTGTTTATTATGACATGAACCATGTGGTAAAATTACTCTTTTGTTAAATTGAGTAGCATGAATGTGATATGTGTAAGGATGTGCTAATAGGTTACTTGCTGAGTCTTTTGTGAAGACTTATCCTTGCTTTAACATACAGTTGAGACAGGTGTTTCTGTGATTGAGGAGGACGTTGTGAGGAGCGACTCCGAGAGAGAGGAGTACCGGAGCTATTGGAGGACTGTCTTATAGATTATACTTTTCATTTACTAGTATGTGAACAATGATGTTATCTGGATTTTGTTTATTTTCATTACTACTATATAGACTGTGGAATGTGTGTAATGATGATGAAATAAGAATCTCTATCATTTTACGCTGTACTTTCCTTTGTTATTTATGCACATCTCTAACTATTGTGTTGTGTTGGGTACATGTCTCACTGTGACGGCGCACTTTATATCGACGTGAATTGGTATAATCGTACCGGTATAAAGACGGTCGTTACTTCTACATTTTCTGCTGACAGCCTACTATGTTAGGTAGTTGCCTTTCTATCTTAGCAGGAAAGAAGGAGATCTTGAGACATGCAAAAAGGTAGTTTCAGTCAGAGCATATCTTATCATTTGCAGGCTATATAAAAAGAGTTGTGCCTATATTTCAGTTTACAAGACATGAGAAATAATAAGTTAAAGATGTGAAAGCCATTTGAAATTTCATTGTGTGCCAAAGAGACTAGATATCAGTAATCGGAACATGAAACCTTTAAATCCATTGTAACACTCATGACATGTTAAGTAATCGTTGTAATTTTCAAGAGTTACTTAGTAATCAGTGCAAATGTTCAATAATCGATATAATATGAAATATATGATCAGCAATCATTATACTATACAAGATTTAGTCAGTAATTGATGCAATCATAACAAGATAAGGCAAGTGTTCACCAATTGATGTAAAACAACAGTAATCGGTATGGTGTTCACCAATCAAAACATTTTTAAACCAATCGGAATGAGTAATGAGCATTTGTTCATCAATCGGAATGAGAATTGAACATTTGTTCAGTAATCGAAATATTCATAACACCAATTGATATGTTACTAAACCTTTCTTCAGTAATCGGAATACTTATAACACTAATCGATACGATACTGAACCTTTGTTCACTAATTGGAATGAGTTGAACCTTTGTTCAGTAATCAGAACATTCATAACACCAATCGAAAAGACAAGTGTTCACCAATCGGTATAAAGTTTGTTCACTAATCAAAACAATTGTTTCTTCTATAATCGGAACACTACTTCATCAATAATCGATATGAAACCTTTCTTCTCTAATCGATAAAGAGTTTCTTCAATAATCGGTATAACACTTCTTCTCCAATCGATATAGACTTTTGTTCTCTAATCGGAAGAACATTTAAACATCAATCGATAGAAAGCTTTGTTTTCCAAACAATATAGACTCTTGTTCTCCAACCGAAAGAACACTCAAATGTCAATTGATAGATGCTTTGTTCTCCAATTGATAGAACACTTCTTCAATAATCAATATGGCACTTTAGTCTCTAATCGATACACATTGAACTATAATCGATATGGACTTGTAGTGCAATTCATTAAGTGATAGAAATTATGTTATTTATTTTTTCATAAATTATCTTGAAAAATATTAATAAATATATTCTTGATATTCATGAGTTTTAGTTATCACCAAAACAAAGGGATAAAAATAAAAGTGGTTCAACACTTTAGAGTTCGGTCGTCTGATATTCATGTCTTCCAAAAACTAGTCGCTATGGGAAGTTCGGTCAATTGAAAATGAGAGTTCAATTGACCGATATTCATATCTTGAAAAATCAGTCACTCTGGGAAGTTAGGTTGACCAAAAATCAGAGTTTAGTCGACTGATTTTGATGGTTTGCTACTTGTTAATACATGTTAATAGTATTGTCCTGCATTGATTGCTATAACATTATAGGTGCTTGCACGAAGAAAGAGTGATGATATTGGGTGGCAACATGAGAGAATGCTTCAGAGGAACAGACATTGGTTCCAATGTAATTATTTTTCCATGCAGTTCCATGGGGGGGGGGGGGGTCTCTCGTTTAAAGGAACACTTGACGTGCCGCAAGAGTTCATGATACAGTGAAGTTATTGGTTGTCCAAGTATGTCATATGATGTCAAGATTGTAATGGCACAACATTTGAGACATGTTAGGGTACAGAAGAGGATGTAAACACAAGTTACATTAGAAGATGACGAAGGAGGATCATCTAATGAACAATAGCCCTATCCCAGAGCCATGGTGTCCATGTCATAGTTTGGGATCCATTCAAGAAAGACTTACAGTGGGCTCTATGCGAGAGCAGGGCCGAGGCATGGGACAAGGGTGACTTAGAAGCACATGTTTGCGATAAAGGAGTCTCATCCTCACAACCTTCCGAATTGCAAGGCCTTCATCATTATTTCACTAATCCTCCTTCCCACTCAACATCTTCCCTACCCTAAAGGAAGAGGAACACAGGTCTAGATGTGCAGGACATTGACCCCTATGCCTTTAAGAGGGAGCATGGAAAAGCAAACCTACATTGAAGACTCTCTATAGAGTAAAGGGCCGAGATCGCAGTTGGGTAGAGAAATTGTCAAATTTTGGCATCATTCAGGATTAGTTTTTAATGCAGCATATGGTCCATACTACAAGCCAATGGTGTAAGAGATCCAGAATATTGGAAAGTATGTACAACCTCCCACAGTGAAGGAGCTTGTTGTGTTTACCTAGAGACAGAGGTTGAAGAATTGAAAACTTATATTGCTTCTTTCTAGAGAAAATGACAAAAGTATGGCATCACTCGTACGTGTGATGGATGGTCGGGCACCATAAAAAGTATTCTCATAAACTTTCTAGTGTACTGCAGCCGATAAGTCTTCTATCACAAGTCCATGGATACTTCTAGCCATTTTCATAGCCATCATTATATTTTGTAGCTAATGGAGCAGATGGTGGCAGAGATTGGTGAGGAGTATATTGTACAAGTGGTGACGAATAATGGATCAAACTACAAGAAGATCGGGGAAGAATTGATGAAAACACATCCTCAAATTTTTTAGAACCCTTGTGCAGTGCATTGTGTGGACTTAAAGTTGAAATAGATTGGTCAGTTTCACTAGGTAAATTTTATCGTCATCATTGTTTCTAATATTATGTGTAAATTTCTTGCAGCTTCAATGATAATGAAAAAATAATGTGGTATGAAAATTTAGGTTAAACAGGTTGTTGAAGCAACATAGAACATTACACGATGCATCTATAATCACACCCTTCTGCTATGATGGATGAGAGATTTTTGTGGCGGTGAGACATTGACACCAGTTATTATATGCTTCGTGACAAATTATATTACGTTGGATAGCCTCTTGAAGCATAGAGATGGATTGAAGCAGATGTTCAGAAGTGATTAGTGGCTATCCTCACATTTTGCAACTTCATGCGATGGCCAGAAGGTGAAAGGCTTGGTGAACAACTCCAACTTTTGGTCGATGGTCAGTAAGATTGTGCAGATGATTGAGCCTCTTTATGTGGTCCTAACACTTGTAGATGGTGATAGAACACCAACGATGAGATTGATGTATGCAAAATTAGAGGCTACTAAGAAACGTATATTTGCAGCATCATCCAAGCATACCAATATGTTCATCGAGATTGTCGAGGATTGGTGGAATCGCCAAATGAGTAGAGACTTGCATATGACTAGTAAATGAATATCAACCTATGTCTATAATCTTCTGTAAGTTGATTTAGACTAACATTCATCATCTTAATTTGCAACATATTATCTCCATCCTGGATTCCAACACGAGCATGAGCTTGCTTACCGAGATGATTTGTTGGGTGCTCTGACTTCGATGGTGTATAAGATGTCACGTACTCATGAGAAAGTTGCAGCCACCCATAATGCGGTAAATATCTCATCAGTACTCTGCAAAGTTAAGAATCTTCATGTGAAATATGCCATTCATAGTTTTACATTCTCTTTTGCAATGCAGTTAAAATATTTTCGAGAAAGAATTGGTTCTTTTGGTGACATTTTAGCAACTGCATCCCGACAAAGGCTTAACCCATGTACATACAGTTTTCATATGAAATTCAAAGAATGTTTAATGACGAACAAGTTGTAACTAATAATACTCATCTTTTCTTATGGCAAGAGAATGGTGGCTTAGTCATGAGAGAAGTGCACCGACACTTAGAGATGTTGCAATTGATGTTTTATCATAGACATCATCTTCTAGTGGTTGTGATAGAAATTGGAGTAGGTGTGCTCTAATTCATACCAAGTTGAGGAAGCGATTGAGTCACACATGGTTAGATAACTTGGTGTACGTGCACTATATTATGAGGCTCAGGTTGAAACATGTGCAGTTGTATGCCAAAAAAGAGGAGGGAGAGTATGATCCCACAAATGTCTTACCTCAGGGATGATGAGATCCAATGGTGTCATGGGTTTCTGGGTCTACTACTTTACGAGGGGATATGGAGCTTGATGAAGAGGCCAATGATCTAGGAGATCCACCACGGATGTGTTGCCCAGCTAGGTAGCCCAGAGGGGGGGTGAATGGGTCTTTTTAAAAGAAATTATCAGCTTAAACCTGTTCACCAAAACAAACACAGATGTGCACACTTCGGCTGGTGTTAGTACTAGTTAGGATAAAAACAATCACACACAAGCAAACACACAACACAAGGATTTATCTTGGTTCGGATCTTCTTTCCTTAGGAGTCCTACGTCCAGTCCCTGAGCAATCTCTCAGGATTTCACTACCAAGGGTACAATCCGCCTTAAGGACCCTTACACCCAATTACAACTGGTCTTTCTTCACAAGAAGGGAAATACAATCACCCTGGATACCACATCAGGTCTTCCTTCACAAGAAGGGAACATACACTCTGGATCCCACCAGGTCTTCCTTCATACACAAAGGGAACTACAACACCCTGGATACCCCACCAGGTCTTCCTTCACCACAGAAGGGAAATAACACAGTAAAGATGAGCAATGAAATCAAGCCCCTAGATCAAGCTTTAACAAGCAACGATCTGAAGCAAAATAGCCCTGAGAGAAGGAGATCTAAACAATGGTCTCTCTCATAACTACACAGGCTCTCTCTCAAGATTTCTATTACAGCACAGAGAGCTAAAGAGCTGAGACAATTTGGAGTGGGATGCTTGGCTCTAAGATTCTCACAGAAGATTTGAATTTGCTAAGACTTGCTTGTAGTATTCGTTTTGTGAGTCTCTTTATTCTTTTGGAACTGTTTTCTTGTATTTATATCTTCAATTTGAAAAGTATTTGTTAAAGTATCCGTTGTCTCTAGCTTCGGTAGACGTTAGACTGCTTGATACTTGGAAGCTTACAGTCAACAGTCTTTTATCCATTTGTGCACGCAAAGAGATAGGATCTTCTAGCGTCTATATGGTCCAACGTTGTATGATAGAATGTCTTTAGGGCCCTACATACATTAAATGCTAGAACAGTAGACAGCTAGGCTGTCTCTTGTTGTCAGTAAACGTTGATGTGAATATTCACCAAAATAGTAATACCAAATAGCTTGTTCTAAAAGATACACACAAAGTAAGCATAATGGTAGACGTTATCATCTGCATGCATGCAGAGATACGTTCAGTCCACATTAAATGCAAAGGTGTCAGAAGGATATGCGTGACGATTTTGAGTATTCAATGTTTTGACCAGTAGCAAATCGTTATAATCTAATATCAAATTGTAATTCAAAACAAATCGTTATGATCACTTACCAAATCGTTACGCGAAGTAAATCGTTGTGATAAACTTAACAAATCGTTACACGAAGCAAATCGTTGTGATAAACTTAACAAATCGTTACGCGAAGCAAATCGTTATGATAAACTTAACAAATCGTTACGCGAAGCAAATCGTTGTGATAAACTTAACAAATCGTTACGCGAAGCAAATCGTTGTGATAAACTTAACAAATCGTTACGCGAAGCAAATCGTTGTGATAAACTTAACAAATCGTTACGCGAAGCAAATCGTTACGATGACTAAAGAAATCGTTGCGATGAGCGAATCGTTACGAAGTCTAAAGAAATCGTTGCGATGAGCAAATCGTTACGAAGTCCAAAGAAATCGTTGCGAAGAGCAAATCGTTACGAAGTCCAAAGAAATCGTTGCGATGAGCGAATCGTTACGAAGTCTAAAGAAATCGTTGCGATGAGCAAATCGTTACGAAGTCCAAAGAAATCGTTGCAATGAGAAAATCGTTGTGATGAGCAAATCGTTACGATGAGCAAATCGTTACGAAGTCTGAAGAAATCGTTGCGATGAGCAAATCGTTACGAAGTCCAGAGAAATCGTTGCGATGAGTAAATCGTTATGATTACTAAAGGAATCGTTGCGATGAGCAAATCGTTACGATGACTAAAGAAATCATTGCGAAGGCAAATCGTTATAGCCCTATTGAAATCGATATACACTAAGAAATCATTGTGATTTTCAACAGAAGTCGATGTGGACTTAGAGAAATATCGTACTGAACTTGACATGCTATAGATGTACTAATACTTACCAGATGGGCTTGATTTTCCTTGAGATTTTTCCTGTGCTTACAAGCTTATAGAATGAATGTTAGAAAACTTGAGAAGATTTTGTTAATCATGTTTTGTTATTCACCAAAATTAATATGTAATTAATTATAATTATATGAGAACAGACTGATCATCAAACATACTGATCATCAAGATGAACACATTCTTAGGTTCTGTTATTGAGACGATGAAGGCATGTGTAGATGCCAAGGGTGCCAAAGATGCACCTATGATACATGCTCATCATTCAAATTCTGTAGTTGACTTAGACGATGATATTGTCATAGGCAGTAGCACTAGAGCCGAGAGAGGGCCTCCTAACCGGATGCACTGCGAGATGGACACAATAAATCTAGATAGGTTGATTGAGCCTAGAGCTCCCCCTCAAACTCAGTTAGTAGCTCCCCCTCATCCTAGAGGCCCCCCTCCTCAACCATCATTTATATCTAAGTCATCTTCTACACTCTATCGTGGTTCATCTCAGACGTAGGAGATAAATGTTAATTTATAATACCTCATGCATTTTATTTGTTTATGTTGCTTCTAATACCATAATACTCTCGCAAGCATCTGTTGGTTGGCTAGCCATTCTAAACAATAAAGGAAGAAGGATGCTGAATAGGGAGGACCACAAACGAAATCTGGATAGACAACAAAGATTTTTGAGTCCAAGCATAAAAAGAGCATGCAACAACAATATCCCCTTGACATTTCAGATGCCACGATAGTGGATGACTCAGATGTAACTCTTTTTCCATTTGAGCCATCTTAGAGACATAGTATTGGAGATGACTCATTATATTCTTCTTCTCCATCTGGTACAGTTGGAGGTGGCCCTGGTGGTGGTGGTAGTGGTGGAGGTGGAAGCATGCACTTTACAAGTGAGATTCAGTTCACGCATGTTATCTTGGACGACACAGATCATGCTGCTTTACAAATGTCACAACGAAGGTGGCAAAGGGCAGCACACAGGGCCTGTACGTAGCCAGTAGCAGCTATCAAGACATTCTATCCGATTTTGAGAGTTTGGACACACATGAGGACACAACGTCTGAGACCGCTTATAAGGGTCACAGTTTCTTTTCAGGGGATGCATAACTGGATCTATATGCACAACATTATGGGTATTGTGGTTATTATGCCTCTGGATGTCAGTTTCGGGATGATAGTTTGTAAATGTATGTTCCGATCATCCACCACCAAGGCATACAATAGTGCGCTAAAGAACACGCCAATATATAAAATATTAGCATATGTACGAAAGCGTGTATTAGAATTACATGTTTTACGCTGATTATTTACATTTTATGGAGAGCACATATAATGAAAAATTATTTGGGGATGAAAAATATACCTCTTACTACGAGGGTTTTGTGAATATATACGTTCAAAATAATGAAGAGGATTAGATAAAAAATTATTACTTTTTAATGTTCATATTTATATGTTAAAAGAGATTGTGTTAATTTTTAATTTTCCATATAAATGGTCATGAAAAGAGAGTTGGAGAAGAAGACAAAACTATTCAAAGAAAGTGGTCACATTGACATTTTCATGAGTACCCCACATATCCAACAGATTAAAATTCAAAATCGATGGATCGATTTTATTGGATCGGTCGACTTCTGTAAGTGACATCAAGATCTCATAATCTGTCAAAGAAGAAAATTGATGGACGGATGTGAGATTTTCACTAGGAGTTATCTTTGGGATAATTTTTTTAACTCATTTCAATATGAAATTATGTGAAAATCAAATAATGGGGTCAGAAAAGAATTAATAAATGTGACTTATCTCAAAATATCTCCGAGTAATGAATTCATCTTTTCGGTGGAAGTGAGAAACCCACGAGTAGGGCTGCAAACGATCCGAGCCGAGCCGAGTACCACTCTGCTCGAGCTCGGCTCGTTCGTTTATTGGCGAGTTCGAGCTCGGCTCGATACTCGCCGAGTGTTTGCGACCTATGTTCGTACTCGGCTCGGTAAATATTTGCCATGTTCGAGCTCGGCTCGTTAAGCTGCTCGTTTACGTAAACGAGCTCGAATACGAGCTCGAGTTCAAATTCGAATTCGAATTTCTTACCTAAACGAGCTTAGGCTCGAGCTCGACTTGTTTAACCATCCACATATTTGAGCTCGAACTCGAATTCGAACTTAGATCAAAGTTTGTACACAAAAACGAGCTCAAGCTCGAGCTCGGCTCGTTTAACATGACAACCTACAAGCTATGCACTTATACTCTTTTTTTTATCACAGTATGCAACATAAAGATTAAAAAACCCAAAAATGCCATACTATATAAATTGTTATAGGCTTATGTTCCTAATTTTTCATCAAAATATGTCACAGAAAAATTAAAAAAAATAGAATTGCCCCTAATGTCATACTATATAAATTGTTGCATGCTATACAAATATGCTACCGATTTTTCACCAAAATATGCCATAGAAAAAATTTAAAAACCCAAAAATATCCCTAATGTCAGACTACATAAACACATATATACAAGATCTTCCACTTAGCGTGACAAATTAAGAACACACCTGTCCTCGAAAAGAAATTCTTGCTATGGACCATTGATACAAGTTCAGAAAGAAAGGTCTAAGAATAGTCAAGAGTAACAATTAAACCAAACTCTTTACCTTTTACTTCTTGAATCTCTTCCCTCCATGTCCAGAATTCACGTAACTTGTTTCACTGGTGTTATCACTCTTTCCCAGAGGTATGGCTCTAATATCATCATAGAAATCAGATAACCCCAGCAACCTGTTATCACAATAAAAGAAGCATATTAAGGCCAAAACTCCACCCAAACATGAACAAAGATTATGCAGAGATGCTTTTAACATAGAGTCGGAACAATTATTACTACAGATAATGCAGCAAACAAAATTAAATGGGCTCAGGGAAAAAGATAAATAGAGGATTATGGTGTCACAGCTTTGTTTATTTAGACCAAAAGATTCGCAATCCAAAATAGTGTCTTAGCCCCATTTAACTGTGGACAGTAGTTTTTAATTCCTGCATGATGCTCTTCGTCAGGGACCAAGCATTGATTACTTACCATATTCTTTGGCATGATAGAAGAAAAATAATGGGACCAAGCATCTGAAGTGAGTAACAGGTAAGCGCCAAGGATTGGTCAACTTTATTGTTGACAACCAGTGCCCTTGACCCTAACAAGAATGACATAAATGTGATCACTTGGAAAACATGCTTAATTAAGCCAGAAGAATTTCTCCTTTTTTCACTCTAAAACACTACAAAGTGACAATGAATACAATGTTGAGCTGGTACTTCTTGTGAATGCATACATTTTCTTTCTGCCAACAGAATTTTAATCAAAATGACGTTCTGGAAAAACACCCAGGATATCAAATCAGCAATATTCATAACTAATAAAATGCTAATTAGTATTTACTGGCACAATATGCCATATAAAAGTTGATCCATGAGGTAGTGTCTTAAAGACATGCTCGAGTAACAGTTCATTCAGTATGTATACATCACAGATTAACTTAGCAGCATCTGGTCCTCATTCTTCTTGATCACATGGAAGGGAGACAATGGTGCTAGAAACTAAGGCAGTCAATAGTAAACTGGAATTATTAGGGTCCCTTAACATGATTTATTACCAATATGTCACTACCTGCTCTTTTATATGCAACTTGCCACAGGATAGACCTTTTTACTTTCCTCTAGCGAAATTACACGACTGACAGCTGGCTGTCATTTTGTCATCAGAAAACAAGGACCGCTAAACTCTGTTCACTAAGCAAATCAAAGACACACAGATACATAATCACTGCAATACTAGGAGAGCAGAAATCCAATCACCTCGGTGGCATGGTCAATTTTGCTAACTAGCATGTCAGGGTTGGGCCTATACTTCAACGGGTCCTCTGCAGTCTGTGAATCATTCTTCACTTCATTCTGAGACCTCACTTCGTTCAGGTTAAGTCCATAAGATACAGCCACACATGCAATTGCTGCAGACAGAAATAATAGAATTTATAAATATGGGTCCTCAATAGTCAATCCTCATGGTGTTCTCAGTGAATACTGAACTCAGTTCATGGTTTTCATAAAAATTTGTTTCAGATAGCAGGATCAATAATTCCCTTTGGCAGGAGACCAAAAAAACCAAAGAAAATGTAAATGTAAGGGTTACCAGCATATCAAGACGAAGGCACAGCCAGTCCATAGCAGCTGCATTATGAAATTTAGTGAGTTCTGGCTACTAGAGTTGACCAAAGACTCTGTATCACCCAGAAAACTTGAATCATGCCCAATCATATAACAAAATCAGAATATAAATTCTATGGCTGCAACTTCACCTAATAGACCAGATGAAACATTTGCATGAAACCAAACATACAACAAGATAGCATATTCAACCAAGTCTTAACAAAAGTCTATAACATCTTCAAGTTTTGATACCATATTACAATAATCAAAATGTCAATTCAAATATCATAACATGTTCCATCCAACTTGAACGGATGCTCCTCATTCATGTAGTGCAATCTCCTTAACATCCTCCACTGTCTGAAATAATAAAAATTTACGTTAAGATTAATGCATCAATAAAATATACAAGAGAAAATCATAATTACTTCAAATATAAAGTACTTACTTTGATCCTCCTCTTAATTCCATAGAAATTACGAAACCAATCTTCACCACACATTAAAACTTGAACAGTGTCTATTCCCAAACATGATCGATATGTATCAATTACTCTACCACCAGCACTAAATGTTGCTTCAGATGCCATTGTGGTTACAGGGATTGCTAAAATATTGCATGCCATCTTCGATAAAATTCGAAACTTTAAGTTGTTAGCCTTCCACCACTCTAATGCATCAAATAGCCCCGTTGTTTGTTCATCATAAATAATGACACCCTCTTGCAAATAGACATCAAGTTCAGATTTTACATTTTCAATGGTATCAACACTTCTAATATAATGATCAAATTTTCTTCTTCCACTCAATATAGATTTTCCTCGCCCAAGCATGACACCACTAGTTGACTCTATCTCTTGAGAGTCACTCTCTGCATTCTTCTCAATACTGGCAGCTGCATGAGCATCCATATATTCTTTATAAATTGAATATAAACAATCACGCACAGTAAAAATATGTGTAGCAGCCTCTTCCTCAGAGTAAAGAGCATGAAAGGAGAATTCTATCAACTTCATCTTATTTCTAGGATCCAAAACAGCAGCAATAGATATCAACAGGTTGCAATCTCCCCAGTATTTATCAAATTTCAACTTCATTCTATTTGCCATTCCTTGCATATATTCACTACCACTTACACTTGTCTCATCTAGCATTTCCTTTATATTTGTAAGTTCAGGAAGAAATAAGTTAGACGTTGGATATTCAGTACCTTGAAAGGAAAACATAATGAGAGGTTAAAAATAGATAAACAAACTGAAATGAAAGCAATAATAAAATAAAAATACAAATTTCTCACCTGAAATAATATTGGTTACTTCATTGAAAAGTGCTAAGAATGAGCAAACATATTCAACTCTATCCCAATCTTCCTCTGATGGCAAGAAACGATAATGTGGATCTCTTTCTTGATAATGAGGAAATACTTTTCGAAATTCCAAAGCACAAGCCAACATGCTATACGTTGCATTCCATCTCGTGCAACAATCTAAAATCAACTTCTTTGCTGGCAATTGTAGTTGTTTAGCAATCTCACTGAACATGGTTAATCTTACAGAAGATGCTGAAATATATTTCACACTTTCTCGAACATTTTCAATCACATGCTGAATCTCAGATAAACCATCTTGCACCAAGATATTTAAAATATGTGCACAACAACGCACATGGAATAATGCCCCATCGCAAGATAATCTTCTATGAAAGTTTAGGCTATCTTTCAACATTCTCACTGCTATATCATTATAAGAAGCATTATCCACGGTTATAGTTGTCACCTTCTTTTCAATTCCCCATTCTTCTAAACATTTATAAAGAGCATCATGAATAACAATTCCAGAATGAGGAGGAGGCACAGCAACAAAGTTTATCACTCTCTTATGTAGCTTCCAATTGTCAACAAAATGACAAGTTACCACCATATATTGTACCTTCTGCCCAGACTTCCACAAATCTGTAGTGATGTTAACACTAGTAATAGATTTAAGCATTGTTTTCAATCTCTTCTTCTCAATCTCATAACTAGTCACACAGTCATTTCTTGTAGTAGTTCTAGTGATCTTTTGATAAAGAGGATTGGCAGCCTTCATCAATATATTAAACATATCATACTCAACAAAAGAGAAAGGCAACTCATGCACCATAATCATATGAGAAACAATCTCTCTAACTTTAGCATGATCATACTTCCAAGTTTGAACTTTTTGAATTACACTTTCAGAATTAGATTCTGGAACAGAGTGCTGCAAATTAATTTGTTGCTGTCCTTTCGTCAATTGGTATCTAGGACAAGAAATCAAATGCCTTTTAAATTGTGTGGTAGTACCGGTTGCACTTTTGTAAGCTTAGCTTTACAATGATTGCACTGCACTTTTTCTGACCCATCAGCAAGTTTTATCGACTGAAAATTTTGCCAAACTTCAGATGTCTTCTTTCTTTTCTTCTTTGCATAAGGATTTTCTTCTTTATCTTCTACATTAGCCTCTTCATCCACAACAATAACTTCATCCATTGTTTCATTAATCGGCTGACATTCTTTATCCATAACTACATTTGAAGAAGAAGCAACGCTAGAAGATACAAGCTCTAAGGGCAACAGAGTGAGCAACTTTTTTCTATCTCTTGAGAAGACATACCTTACAAGTTGCTCTCACTCTCACTTGCTTTCAGCTACTGTCGAAGTCACCTCGCCTCCCTATGCAAGCAATCACCTTGGCTCCCCAGCCACACCTCAGAACATCCACTGTTTCTAGCTTATGCCTCCTACGAAATATCAACAAAAAAACAAACATATAAGCACAATCATTCATAAAAATTGTGCAAACATAAAGTTGTATCAAATTAACCCACATGAGATAATTTCACACGTCTCCACACATAAGACAAAAATCACATAAATTTTAATAGGGTGATGTGGGATTTACAACTGAAAAAAATAAAATTCGTTCTAAAACCATAAATATAAAGTCATCAACTAATCAGAGGGACAAAAATAAGAGTAAACCATTACCCAATTATCCGATATAGGGCCGCACATAAACAACATATTAAGTCACTAAGACTTTACTTTTCCTTCGAAAGATGAAAGTTCTCGTTCTTAGGTATATATAGCATCTAAAGATGCAAACTGGATAAGCTACGGAAGAACATGGAGAAAGCATCAACATTCATGGTGGGAGAGAGAGAGAGAATCTTCTCCAAATTAACTTGCATAAAAAACATTGAGATAAAAGTCCCCGATGAACAATATGGACCTCTCCTCGTGGAGCTCTCACTATTCTACGTACAGAGATAAAATTAAAAGGCTCAAAAGGGAGGGACCAAGTGATCAGACAAACAGAAGGCGAGCTTAAACAGGACCAAAGGAGATCAGACAAAGACAAGGCGGCTTCAAGACTTACCTGCAACACTTTTTACCTTAAACAACAAAGGGTCAACCGATGTGCTGCCGCCGTTCGAATCTCTCTTCGAAGAGAGTCGAGGCAGAGACCACTGCCAATGAACCCCTGCACTGCTCGCAGAGAGAAGAGTCGATCGACCGGGGAGCTGGAAGGGGCCGGGGGGAGGGGGGGAGCGATGCGTCGACCAGGGAAACTGGAAGGGGCCAAGGAGGGGGAGGGAAGCACTGTGTGACTCTTAGAGAGAGAGATGGATAACGAGGAGGAAGCCTGGTAGCGACTACCGAGTACGACCTGGGAGGTTGGAGGAAGGGGCTGACTGCCAGGGGGGAACACTTGCGTCGACCTGGGACTGGGAGGCTGAAAGGGGCCGAGTCGGCCGACTGCCGAGGCTGGATCGCCTGCGTCTCGGCTGGGGCTGGAAGGGGCCGACTGCCGAGGGGGAATGCCTGCGTCGACCTGAGAGGCTAGATCAGCTAGATCGTGCGTCGACCAAGGGGGCTGCCGGGCTAGGAGGCTGGAGCTGGAAGGGAGGGCCGACTGGTGACTGCCGAGGGGGAGAACGCCTGCGCGGACCTGGGGCTGGGGGGGGCGAAGGGGGAAGGTGCTGGGCCGCTGGCCCTGCTGGCGCTGGGGGAAGCTTGCGTTGCGATCTGTCACCTGGGGCTGGGAGGCTGGGAGGGCCGAGGGGGGGAAGGGGGGAAGATGCTGGGCCGCTGGCGCTGCTGGCGCTGGGGGAACCCGGGGCCGGGGAAGCTTGCCATTGCAACCTAGGGCTGGGAGGCTGGGAGGCACGAGGGGGGGAAGGGGGTGCTGGCCCTGCTAGGGAAAAAGTTTGGAAAGCGCCAAATGGGATCCAGGGGGATTTGGGGGTTTGACGGTGGGTGCCAGCAGGGTTTGCTTGTGTGGGCCTGTGGGGTACATTTGCACATAAGTTTCATACATTTTTGTAATTTGAATAATATAATTTTAAGAATATATAAATATATTTATATCTTTATATTTAATAAATAATTATTTAATATGATATCTAATAACATAATGACTAATTTATTGAGTATGTTAACGAATATTAAATCGAATATATTAACGAGTATATTAACGAGTAAGTTATCGAGTATCTTAACGAATATTTTATCGAGTATCTTAACGAGCTACTCGCGAACATAATCGAGTCGAGCAGACCTTTGTTCAAGCTCGGCTCGTTTATGAACCGAGCTTATTTTTTTTGTTGAAGCTCTGCTCGTTAGTTTAATAAACGAGTCGAGTCGAGTTTTTATCGAGCCGAATATCGAACTACTCGTCGAGTGTATGGTTCGTTTGCAACCCTACCCACGAGAATAACCTGATGATGTCGAAGTGGGTTAAACACCCTATTTAGGGGAGCTGAGCGCTCAAATGCGCAAAAGAGAGGATGCTCACGAATCAATGTGTGTGTGTGTGTGAGAGAGAGAGAGAGAGAGAGAGTGAGCCTGCGCCTCGCGAGGCGCGCCCCGAGTAGCGACAAAAAGAGACAGCTCGCGGGTCCCGCGTCCGCCTCTTCGCCGAGGCGAACGAGTACGTGTGACCCTAAGCTGTCCAACCCAGCAGGACGGATGACACACGTGCACCGCGCAGACCACCAGGCGCCATGCTTAACTTTAACAACATTAACTGGGGTACTCCCTCACTCTCTGACAAATATACAGTATATAATTACAATAAGATTCCCGAGGTAAGAAGAAACTTCCACTTAATGAGAAGCGTAAAGATCAGAAGAGAGAGAGAGAGAGAGAGAGGGAAAGGTATGATTATTGGATTAGGGCAGCGATTTTAACTCGGAATAGCACGACGACGGAGGTGGGGGCATGCGAAGAGCCGCCAATGTGGAAGTCTTGGAAGTTGGGGAGTCTTCGTTTCACACTTGAATGAATTCTAAAAGGGCCAAAAAAAAAAGAAAAAGAAAAAAAAGAGTGCATGTGTACGCGTGTGATGCCATGCCAGAAAACGACAACAGCTTGTGATCACTCTCACTCCACTCACTCCCACTTCCATTTCACTGCCACCACTCAATTCCGATGGACGTCCGTCATTATGCACGAGCGTCTGGTGTCCACTTCTTTTCTAGAGGGACTTTTGACAAGTACTCCGCCGGTGGTATTGTAACTTTTTTTCGTATTCAAGAGAATCTGGGATTCTTTTCGGCCATTACAATTTAGGTTTCTTACATGTTGAAAAAATTCAATTTGGAGAAAAATTTAAAATATTTGGAAATAAGATTTTTTATATCGAAAGACCGACGACGAAAATTCGGGGCCCAAACTCCCCTCCCCTTGTTTAAATTGAGCTCCCCTAGTCTATGTTATCCTGACCCGTTCCCAACATAATATACTCTTTTACCTTATGTGCTACTATTTTTATTACTCGTCATCACCTATTACTTCTTGTAAATTTTAGAATAACTTATTGCAGTAAGAGCGCGATCATGCCTCCAAAAAAATGGTCCTATCAGGAACATAGCATAAAGAATGTCTTATCAACAGTATTTTGCGTTGTCTTCTACTTCTAAATATTGTGGTAAAGGGATAGTAAAAGTGTTATTTGCGACGGCTATCGCAATCGCAAAAATAAAAAAACTAATTTTCATAAAACATTTATACGATTAAAAAAGAGTTATTGCCATAGTTGTTGTTATTGGAAAACATCACAAATAAGAAAATATACTTGAAAAAGAATGTAACTATTAGTAAAGATTTGTCGTACCGTTCGGATCGACCGTGCCATATTCTCCGTAGCACGTACGATTGAGATACAATGGAGAAATGACTTATTTGATTTATTATTTTTTAGTTTTATGATTTGATGAATATTTAAAATAAGTAAATTTGAAAAGAAGACTCTCCATCCAAACTTAAAATAGACTCTCTATCTTTTCTCATGCATGCACTTTTTCTCTCTCCCCTTTCTCTCTCACATTCTCCAGAACTATCAGGGATATCACGCCTTCTACAGCCTGAAAAGGGGCTGATATGATCACGAGGTCTTCATCAAAGTTGTTCTACTCTTCTTCAACTTCGTCCTCGAAGTGGAATCACCTCAATTGGTAGTCTGTGCTCAAAGTTATAGCATATTATTCTTCACATTCTCTCTCATATTATGATCTACATATACATGATTATCATGCCTTCCACATCTCAAACGAGGGCATATCTCTTCGAGACTTCTTCATGAAAGTTGTTCCCCATAACTTCATCTACGAGTTCTAACTAAAATCACATCAAATGAAGGTCTGTGCTTAAAGATACAGTAGATTATTCTTAACATTCTCTATCTCATATTGCAATGGAAATTAGCAGTGAGTACGACCTCTCTACAGCCTGAATGAGGGTGATCTAGTCTTTGGGCTCTTCATAAAAGTTGTTCATGATATGACCAATGTATTCCATTCGATCAACACTAAGAATTCGAAAACAGAAACAAAACTATAACGTCTTAAAATTTGTAATACAATATTAATATGACATTAAAAAATTAAAGAGATAGTAAATTATACGTAAGACATGATCACTTATATAAAACATAATTATCTTTAATTTTAGAATATTTTCGTATTGTTAATATAATTCTAGTACTATCTTTGATTGTGTGCACTTTAACGGGACGACATTCGGTTCTAAAAATAAAGTCAAACCTGAAGTCATCATAAATACAGAAAAAAAATGTACTGATTCTAAAAAGGGAAAATTAATTGGGAGTCCTTATCAGAGGGTGGTACTTTTTTCCTCGTTCTTGTCAAATATTGGAAGACGTAGAGTCCTTACTTTTTCGTCCCGTTTAATTTCTAGTCCCTACTTTTGAGACGTCACCATTTACGACCCTCGATTCACGAGTTTCGTCTCTTTTGCATTCGTCTCTTTTTCCCATTCCCATCTTACCCTTCCATCCTTTTGAATGCCTTTTTCCCAATCGACACTAACGCTTCTATCCTTTCGAAGGGTCGTGAACTCTGATCGATGGGAAGTTGCTCTTACATAACGTGTCGAGCACACTTACAGCAACCATTGACATCACTTACACAGGTCCTTTTGAAGGTCCATGAACCGTTCTTCACAACTATAAAAGGAACCGAGGGCCTCATACTTATCCTTCACAAGTTTCTCTAAGTCTTCTTCTTCCTATCTTTCTTGCTCGTCTTCTTCATCTTTATTTGTAGATGTCTTTATCTAATGGTGCTCCCCACAAGGATGGCAAGGCACCTACGTCACCGGTGCCACCGTCGCCCTCGGCACCCCCGGCGCTACAGGCTCCACCTTCGCCACCGTCCTTCAGCCTTGACTTTTGGAACGGTTTTTACATGGGCTGGAGGATGGCTTTAGCCAAAGCCTCTCGGCTGTACGGCCACAAGGGCCTCACCAACATTTGATGATCAATCCATCTCCATATAATTTATTATTAATTATATATATATTTTTGGTGATTAACAAAACCTTGAGAAGTGTTTTCTAACAACATTTTCTAAAGTTTATCCACAGAAAATAACTGAAGAAAAATCCGTAAGTTGTCCACACACACTGCTATCTGAAGTTCAATGCATATGTTTTGTCTAAGTACACATCGACTTCTTTGATAGAACAACGATTTCTTAAGAAGAGCATCGATTTCATCCCCACAACGATTCCATAAGTCACTTAAACAACGACTTCTTAGAAACAACGATTTGATCGCTACAACGACTTCGTTTCATTTAAACAATGATTTGGTCATTACAACGATTCTGTTTCACTTAAACAACGACTTGGTCGCTACAACGATTTTGTTGAACCACTCTTATATTTTACCTTTATATTTTGGTGATAATAAAACTTATGACTAATTAAATATTATTAAATATATTTAATATCATGTTTTCCTAATAGATATAAATTTATTGTACTATCGCTATGTGATTTGCACTAAAAGGTCAAATCGATGTCTATTCAATATACATCAATTTCAGTTCACAAAATGCCACATCGATTCTATTGAAAACATGAATTCTGTTGAACACAATGATTTGCACTGAAAAGTCAAATCAATGTCTATTCAATATACATCGATTTTAGTTCACAAAGTGCCACATCGATTCTATTGAAAACATGAATTCTGTTGAACATACTGATTTGCACTGAAAAGTTAAATCGATGTCTACTCAATATACATCGATTTCAGTTCACAAAGTGCCACATCGATTTCATAAGTGAAACATCGATTTCACTCTCACATCGATTTGATAAGTAAAACAACGATTTGATCGCTGTAACGATTCGATAAGTTAAACAACGATTTGATCGCTGTAACGATTCGATAAGTTAAACAACGATTTGATCGCTGTAACGATTCGATAAGACAAACAACGATTTGCTTTTACTCAAACAGCGATTTGATAGCAAAAAATGATTTGCCTTTACTTAAAGAACGATTTGTTCAAAACAACGATTTGTTCAAAACAACGATTTGCTTTCACTTAAACATCGATTTTGTTAAAACATCGATTTCATGCAAACATCGATTTCACTTAAACATCGATTATGTCCAAACATCGACTTCATGTAAACATCGATTTCCTTTATATTCAGATATTTCAAATGTGTTTGGTGCCTAATGAAAAGTCAAATATATTTCATTTGCGTAATCTTCTATCTCTCTGACAGAAGATCTTTTTCCTTATCTCTCTGGATCTCTTCTTTCCTTTCAGACAAAAAGAGCTTACCTACAACTTCTGGGTGACAGTAGAAATCACAGAAGTGTGAACCTTTTGATAGAAATACTCTTTTATCTAAACACTTTCTTCTATGCTTGCAGACCTCGAAGACCACCAAGTGGCTGACAGTCTAAAGAAGAAGAATAAAAAAATCAGCAACGACTAGAAGAGTTCCAACGGATCTCTTCAACGGATCTATTCAAAGCCTCTCATATAAAAGATGAAGCAAGACTAAAGAAGAAAGTAGAGAGCTTTCCTGAATATCTTTGAAGGAGTGTACATCTTGCGAGGAACCTCAACTCTACATACACTCAAAGAAAAAGTGTGAAAGAGCAAGAGCTCAAGAAGCAGTTTTCAAGCGTCTGAAGCCTTCAAGCTTTCAAGCTCCTTCTCCTCTCTTCACTCTCTCTATGGTCATTGCAAATTTGGGGGAGAGTCTGTGGCTGAGAGCTAGAGTTCTTAGTGTTCATCTTGTAATAGCTCTTGGTCTGTTCTTTCTTTTCTAAGAAAGATTTCTGTCCAGCTGTAGGACTGTATATAGTGAGTCTCTTCCTGCGTGAAGAGTTGGCCAGTGTAGTTGCTGGCATTTTCTATCCAGCTGAGGGACTGTACTCAGTGTAGAACCTAGCTAGGGGTTTAAGTCTAGTAGAACCACATTGGGGTTTGTACTAGGAGGTTGGCTTCTTGACCTATAAGAGAAGTGGGCTGCCTTCTTGCCCGGGAAAGAGAAGAAGACCAGCTGGGGTGCTGGGTGTTGTACTGTCCGTGAGGGGGACTGTACCCTTGGTTAGTAAAATCTCAAGAGATTTCTTGGGGACTGGGCATAGGACTTCCATGTGGGAAGGGCCGAACCAGGATAAATTCATTGTGTGATTGTTTGTTTGCTTCCGCACTGCTACTCTCTATCACACTCAACTAACCAACCTTCAAGTGATAATTTTCTGTGTTTAAGTTTCTGTTTCAGATTTCAGAAAAACCTATTCACCCCCCCTTTAGGTTAGCTTGCTGTCGTACTAAAAGGGCCAACAAGAGGTATCAGAGTGAGGTTCTCTGATCAATCAAGAAGATCCAACGATCTTAGAGAAGATTCATGGTACCTCAAGGATTTGCTGAAGGTCAATCAGTCACCAAACCTCCATTCTTCGATAGAGAGTATTACCAATATTGGAAGATGAGAATGTAATGCTTTATTCGAGGCACAGACTTTGATCTGTGGCAGGTAATAGAGGTAGGTGATTTTGTTATTATTCCTGCTGAAGGTACTACTACTATTACAACAGCAGATAAAAGTAAATTATCTCTAAACTTTAAAACTAAGAACTATTTATGTTGTGCATTATCCAAAAGAGAATTTAGTAGAGTATCTGCATGTAAGCCAGCTAAAGAAATATGGGATAAACTTTAGATAACTTATGAAGGAACAGATAAAGTAAAACAAACTAGGATAGATATTCTTGTCTCACAATATGAGCAATTTAAAATGCTTCCAAACGAAAATATCACTCAAATGTATAACAATTTGTCTAGCATAGTAGTAGGTCTAAGCTCACTTGGCAAAAATCTTTCTGATGAGGAGACTGTCAGAAAGATACATAGATCTTTAACTCTTTCATGGACCCCTAAGGTCACCGCTATTGAAGTAGCCCATGATCTAACCATGTTTTCTATTGATAAGTTAATAGGTTCCCTCATGGCACATGAAATTAATATGGAGCGATTATCTGGAGGCTCATCCAAGAAAATTTCTAATGCTCTTAAAATTGTAGCTGCTCCTTCCACGTCTTCTTTTTCTAGCTCAAAAGTTGCAGGGTCTGAAGACAGTGATGTAGATGAAGTACTGTCCAAGCTTCAGAAGATTCTAAAGAAGAAGAAGAATGGATCAAGAAGGATCCAAGAGAAGGAGAAAAAGGAAAAAGAACCAGTCTGCTATGAATGCAGAAAACCCGGACATCTAAGACCAGTTGTCCAAGACTCAAGAAGGCTGGTCAACCAGAAAAGTCTACAAGCAGCAGAAGAAATTCAAAAGAAAAGCCATGGCGGCTGCTTAGAAAATGAAGAGGCCACAACTTCAGAATCATCAAGCTCAGAATCCGAAAAAGAGCAGGTAAGTCTAGCCCTCATGGTAGGACTAAATGAGGTATGTTCTGACTCATCTCTTCATTCTTCAAATAATTCAGGGTCAGAATCAGAAGACTTAGAAGAAGTCTTTAATGAACTTTATGAAAAACATAAAGGTGTTGTAAAAGAATTAAAAATTCTGAAAAATAATACTACTTGCTTAGAAAACACCAATTCAGATCTTAAATCCGAAATAGAACAATTAGAAAAATAATTAAAAGAAAGTAAAGATAATAATTATCTTTTAAATGAAGATTTGAAAAGCAAAAACAATGAGAAGTTAGAGTTAGAAGAAAAACTAAAAACTCTAACTGGAGAAAATCTTTATTTAAAAAAATCTGTTAGAAAATTAACCAAAGGAAAAACATCTCTAGCTCTATACTTAAAGGGATAAAAAACTGTCAATAATAAACAAGGGCTTGGATACATACCTCTAGAAAAAGGAAAATAAGCCATAATTTCTGAAAAATATCCATTACCAAAATTTGTAAAAGAAACCAAGTTGCCTCAGAAAAAGGGACCTGAAATAAACAAATTTTATCAAAAGGAAAAGGTTTTCCAAAAATTGTGTTCTAAACAGACATTACAAAGACAATAGAAACTGCAAAACAAATTACATTCATTGTTGTTCTCATTGCAATAAATTAGGACACACAGTAAACACCTGTACAACAAGACACCTAGTATGGATTCCGAAAGGATATTTTTATGCATCTAACCATCAAGGACCCAAAAAGATTTGGGTACCTACTTCTGAATAAGTTGTTTGCAGGATGGCCTTAGAGCTTCAGGAACAAAGGATGCTCAAGGCGTTGGTGGCTGCCAGCTCTTCATTCAACTCATACAGAAGAGGGAGTAGTCACTAATTTATTTTTAAAATTTTAGTATTACTAACAATTTTTTTTTGCAAGTCTCATTTAGGTGGAGTCTCTCATTCAAGGGGAACACAGACAAAGGGGGAGTTATTCATTAATGTCAATCATTGTTGAACCCTTCAATGGTAAGAAGTTTTCAAAAAGGGGAGAGAATGCATAGTAAGATCCTTCCTTTTTGGTTTGTGACAAAAAGGGGGAGAGTATGCATAGTATGCAGTATCTGTGAATTTTCTATAATTTTTATGCTTTAACTATTTTTGTCAGAAAATTCTCATAAGTTTTGTCATCACCAAAAAGGGAGAGATTGTTGAACCACTCATATATTTTACCCTTATATTTTGGTGATAACAAAACTTATGATTAATTAAATATTATAAATATATTTAATATCATGTTTTCCTAATAAATATAAATTTATTGTACTATCGCTGTGTGCTTTGCACTGAAAAGTCAAATCGATGTCTACTCAATATACATCGATTTTAGTTCACAAAGTGCCACATCGATTCTATTGAAATCATGAATTCTGTTGAACATACTGATTTACACTGAAACGTCAAATCGATGTCTATTCAATATATATCGATTTCAGTTCACAAAGTGCCACATCAATTCTATTGAAAACATGAATTCTGTTGAACATACCGATTTGCACTGAAAAGTCAAATCGATGTATATTCAATATACATCGATTTTAGTTCACAAAGTGCCACATTGATTTCATAAGTGAAACATCGATATCACTCTCACATCGATTTGATAAGTAAAACAACGATTTGATCGCTGTAACGGTTTGATAAGTTAAACAACGATTTGATCGCTGTAACGATTCGATAAGTTAAATAACGATTTGATCGCTGTAACGATTCGATAAGACAAACAATAATTTGCTTTTACTCAAACAATGATTTGATAGTAAACAACAATTTGCCTTTACTTAAAGAACGATTTGATCAAAACAACGATTTCCTTTCACTTAAACATTGATTTTGTTAAAACATCGATTTCATGCAAACATCGATTTCACTTAAACATCGATTATGTCCAAACATCGACTTCATGTAAACATTGATTTCCTTTATATTCAGATATTTCAAATGTGTTTGGAGCCTAATGAAAAGTCAAATATATTTTATTTGCGTAATCTTCTATCTCTCTGACAGAAGATCTTTTTGCTTATCTCTCTAGATCTCTTCTTTCCTGTCAGACAAAAAGAGCTTACCTACCACTTCTGGGTGACAGTAGAAATCACAGAAATGTGAACCTTTTGACAATGGCTGATAGTCTGAAGAAGAAGAATAGAAAAATCAGAAATAACTAGAAGAGTTCCAACGGATCTATTTAAAGCCTCTCATATAAAAGATGAAGCAAGGCTAAAGAAGAAAGTAGAGAGCTTTCCTGAATATCTTTGAAGGAGTGTACATCTTGTGAGGAACCTCAACTCCACAAACACTCAAAGAAAAAGTGAGAAAGAGCCCGAGCTCAAGAAGAAGTTCTCAAGCGTCTGAAGCCTTCAAGCTTTCAAGCTCCTTCTCCTCTCTTCACTCTCTCTGTGGTCATTGTAAATCTGGGGGAGAGTCTGTGGCTAAGAGCTAGAGTTCTTAGTGTTCATCTTGCAATAGCTCTTGGTCTGTTCTTTCTTTTCTACGAAAGATTTATGTCCAGCTGTAGGACTGTATACAGTGAGTCTCTTCCTGCGTGAAGAGTTGGCCGGCGCAGTTGCTGGCATTTTCTGTCCAGCTGAGGGACTGTACTCAGTGTAGAACCTAGCTAGGGGTTTAAATCTAGCAGAACCGCACTGGGGTTTGTACCAGGAGGTTGGCTTCTTGACCTGTAAGAGAAGTGGGCAGCCTTCTTGCCCAGGAAAGAGAAGAAGACCAGCTGGGGTGCTGGGTGTTGTACTGTCCGTGAGGGGGACTGTACCCTTGGTTAGTAAAATCCCAAGAGATTGCTTGGGGACTGAACGTAGTACTTCCATGTGGGAAGGGCCGAACAAGGATAAATTCATTGTGTTCTTTGTGTGATTGTTTATTTGCTTTCGCACTGCTACTCTCTATCACACTCAACTAACCAAACCTTCAAGTGATAATTTTCTGTGTTTAAGTTTTTGTTTTAGATTTCAGAAAAACCTATTCACCCCCCCTCTAGGTTAGCTTGCTGTCATACCAAAAGGGCCAACAGATTTGGTCGCCATAACGATTTGGTTATTACTACAATGACCTGGTCGCTACAACGATTTGGTCACCACAACGATTTGGTTATTACTACAACGACTTGGTTGCTACATCGATTTTGTTTCACTTAAACGTCGACTTTGCCGCTACAATGACTTCATAGAAACATCGATTTCGTTTCACCTAAACAATGACTTGGTTGTTACAACGACTTCATAAGCATCGATTTCATTACTACAACGATTTCGTCTCACTTAAACAACGATTTGGTTGTTCCATCGACTTCGCTTTACTCAAACATCGATTTCGGTAGAACAATGACTTCCCTCAAACATCGACTTCATATGAAACAACGACTTCATGGTTATATCGACTTCGTTTCAAACGACGATTTCATCAGCACATCAACTTCAGTTAAACAACGCCTTTATACAGAACATCGATTTCATGAATACATGGATTATGTTCACATCGACTTGATTTCAACATGGATTACATTCTCACTTGATTTATGATTATATCAATGATCTAATATCAACATCGACCCTCCCTGGTTACAGCCTATCTAAATACATCAACCCTCTATTTTTTTATTACATTTTAGACAGATGTCCAACATTCTCGTTTAAATCTTCTTTGAACATTCTTTAGTTCCATTCCACATGATATTCAAATAAATTTCAAATCTTTGTGGATTTCAAAGTTTTCTCGCGAAAGCATGTTGAATCCCACATTGTCTAACATTTATTGTGACAGTACAAAACTCTGCATGATATATCTTTTACCTGTCTTGCCTCTTACACACAAAGTTAATGACAGAATGACATTTCTCTTCTAGTGTATTTTCATACAACACAACTACTAATGTTGACTGACAGTTTAGACAAAGATAAGTTGTCTAGGTGTCAACATTTATTGTGTGCAGGGTTTCTGGTGGAAACGCATGTCTCAAAGATGGACCTGTCAACCTGACAAGAGGATAGAAGATTCAGACAATCTTTCCTTGAGTATGAGTGTCTATCCGAGCATTAATGGCTGCAGACTCACTTGCTCTTTCCTTCGAACCAGACACTCCAACGTGCATAAACATATGAGACAACAGATATTTCAACGGATACTTCAACGATCAAATTATTTCAATAAAGATAAAAGAAGACTGGTGACTCCAAGTAGCACAACTCTTTCAACCTTGAGAAGCTTGAATATCTTAGTCACCTGTAGAACAACAAGAGATAGCTCATCCATTCCAACTTTCCTTAGCTCTTAGCTCTCCATAGATATTGCATTGTTTTCGAGAGCTTGCGTGGATCTGAGAGAGAGTTCATTTGAGATAATCTTGTGTCTCTCAGACTTCGCCTCAGATCAAGCAGTGATTATAAGCTTGGTCTTGGGGCCTTTCTCTTTCAATTCTTTTCTGTGAGCATTCCTCTTCGGGTGTGAAGAGAAGACCTGTTGCATCAAGTGGAGTAATCCCTCTTCTGGTAGAGAAGAGAAGGCCAGCTATTGCTGGATGTGTAAGTGTCCTTAAGGGGGACTGTACCCTTGTTTAGTGGAATCCCAAGTGGTTGCTTGGGGACTGGACGTAGGACTCCTTGGGATAGGAGATCCGAACCATGATAAAATTTCCTGTAGTCTGTGTGATTGTTTCTCTTTGTTTTGATTACACTAACTCTAACTATCAATCTTTTATGTTGTCTGTGAAGTCTTTTATTTACAGGAATTATTCTAAAAAGAATTTTTAGCAATCCATTCACCCCCACTCTGGGCTTGCTATCTGGGCAACAACATCCACCCTGACATAGGCCCTGAGGCAAAACCCATATGTTCCTCCTCTCCTCCCTCCCCTCTCCATTCCTCCTCCTCCCCTCCCTCCTCCCCCGAGTAGTCGGCTTAGGAAGTGTAAAGAGTTATTATAATGGGGCTTGTTTATGCAATATATTTTCATTTTATGCAGTCTTTTGTGGCCGATATAAATCTATTGTACGTGCTCTCTATCATGCAAACTCAACATATTAGCAATAACATACTGTAACATGCTATTATCTATACTACAATCAAAATAAGTAAATACTGTAACAGGTTATTACGTATACTGTAATAATGTAGGTTAGAGTGTAGTGCTCGAATTGTAAGAGTGTAGTGCTCGAACTGTAACATGCTATTATGTATACTCTAATGAAAATAAGTAAATACTGTAACAAGTTATTACGTATACTGTAACATAAAACATTAGTAGACAGTGTCCTCATTGTAATGACCCACTTCCACCCGGTACGATTATACCAACCCACATCGGATGAGAGCAAGTAGCTACAGGGGAGAAAACCCCAACGATAGACAAATGGGCTCAGATATACACAAATAGAAAGGAATATAACAGCAGAAATTTAAATAAACTCTTATTCCATCAACTTTATTAACCACATTCCATAGTCTATAAAGTCCAAAAAGAAATAACATACATCCACTAATCATATAGCCAGTTCCAATTACACAAACCAAGTCCAAATTACAAAATGTAACACATACTATGAAATAAATTACAAGTCTTCAATTCACTCTTCCAACTCCGCTTCCAATCTTGCTAGGTCCTCGGCTTCAAAATCTCCTGAAATGTTTAGCAAAGGTGAGTCTACATAATAGACTCAGCAAGTAACTTAAACTTCAAACCATATACTTATCACACATGTTTCCTAACAATTTAAACTAACACATGCTCATTCTAAAACATGGATAATAAACATGGAATCTATTAAGTAAAACTATACTAACACGTGTGAAATAATAAATCAAAACATGAATACTAATAACATGGTATCATCAACATAGCACAATCATACAATCACATGCTTTCATAATTTACTCTCACATAACACTAACACATGGCCATTATTTAATTTACAACATGATACTAAGTACATGCACATCAAGTAATTATAATCCAAGGATATGATAACATGCACCTACACATGGTACTAAACATGATATCACAATTTATATAAATCACATTAACACACGTAGGACATGAACATATGCACTTGTATTTTGGTTTTCACATGAGCTTACTTTCACATTACAATCACTTTCATTTACACACGATTTCACATGGTTTTCACTTTCATATTCACGTATCACGAATCACTTCACTTTGCACATAACATGTGCCACATTCACCTGTCATTTTTACACATTTTACACATGTTCATTTTACACGTTGCCAAGACATAGCCCAAACCACCACTGGAAGATCACGTAACACTTACACGTACTTAATCACCAGGCAAAGTGATCAAGTCTAGGTTCCTGCAGAAACCGGGGGAAGCCCTCCCCACCATTACCAGTGGAACTTGTCCACCTCCAGGATTTTCAAAACCCTTGCCACGGGTATCACGTAACATGTTTGAGCTTTCCCGTAGGGGCACTACTATAGTACAATTCCAAGCAATCTAAGGTGGCAGTGTCTTATGGGCACAATTTATTTATCTTATCACATTAATCATTATACACACACAAGCCACTTATTCTCTCACTTTCCATGCACACACACACATATCATAGAGCAATTATAAATCATTTCTGAATACACACTTAACCATGAACAGTAACAAAATTTAATCAAGCTACATAGGCATCTCAAAACACATCACTAATTTTTCATAAATTTCTGAGCAGTACAACTACTTTTCGTATTTAACTGGGATTACATGAAATTTATCACGATAAATTAACTAAACATGGTAGACAGTGAACTAATGGTTCTAACAGTTCTGAACTATGCATACAGTAATACTGAGTTCATGGAAATTGTATAACATCATAATATGCATCGATTCTAATTACTCTGAATTAAACTCTATCAAATCATGTATATTTTATCATAACAGAAATTTTATAAATAACAATTATCATTGGAAAATCATCAATATTTCATGGCATGATCTAATGAACATATTAGACAGGACCACATTTTCTAAACACATACATGTATTCACTTTTACCCCAAAAATTGCATCACATGCAGTCACACATTGTTCTGAAAAAAAAAATCAGAGGAACTTGACCTCCAGGGTCTGGACGCCAACAGTGGTAAACAACATGATCGACTGCCGTTTATCTAGGATCTTGACGGCAACAATGTGGCCATCAATCTCCTATCTGCACACAGTGCAGATCGAAACACATAAAACATAGAATCTTGGGGGTCCAGATATGAAATAAAAATCTGGAAAATTATGAAAACCCTAAGGGATGAGTCTATGGATTGAACCATTAAGCTACTTTCCTAGAATAAATCGATGGAGGGATTATTTGGTCAAAGAAGCCCTCCTCGGCCGATGCCCAGAAGGTGATGTTCTCCTCCAAGATCCAATCTGCCTGCTGATGTAGATCGATCCTCCGGTGTTGGTGAAGCTTCCTCAATGAATGGAGAAACTCCCAGTTGAAGTAGATCGCCAAATGACCCCTCCAATCGCCGGATCCAGTTCGCTAAAGATTGGGTTTTCTCATAAACGAACCCTAGTTTTTCCCTCCACCCAAAGGTCTTAATCCGGCCAAAAACACTAGGTTTTATAGGTTTAAGGGTTGGGGCACGCCTAGGGTTAAGTCATCCTGCCGTTAGATAGGTTTCCTAATCAAGAACCCGAAAGAAACGCCAACGTTTCCAGATCTGAAATCCATAATGCATCCAGAGAAGTAAACGGCCAACATACTACCGTTGACCAATAGTCAACGTCCATCGATGTTGACGCCAGAAGACAGTAAACAGCACAGCTGCGGTCGTCTACCCACTCTTAATGTCAAGATATATTGGTGTTAAAAAAAATTTCAGCCAGAATACAGAATTGATTAAATAAACACACATACATAATATAAATACATACTATATGCACTACATTATTTAAATACACTATGCACAGAAATAAATAAATATAATATATGCATAAGAATAACATATTTTTATGCACATGCACATAAGTAAATAAATACTTATAATATGCACCAAATAAACAATATGAAATGCAAAAATTTCGGGGGCCTCACACCCTTTCCCCCTTTAAATGATCTTCGTCCTCGAAGATCGGATCATGTACCTATGGTGACATCGTCGGTGTCGCCTCCAGTCAACGCATACACTCTGGCCGGTGCTTAAGCTCTTGCTGCTGGCTTCTTTGCTGCTGGTACATCTCGGGGAACGAACTTCTTCAGATTCGAACACTCTTTAATCCAATGTTCTTTGCTTCCACACTTGAGACATCTTCCCGACCTCGTCCAACACAAGTCTCCACCATGACGCTTGCCGCAGTGTACACACTCGGGTTTCTCGCTGCTTGTAGAAGCTACTGACTGGGGTGTTGATTCTGCTGGTACCATATCTGATTGTTGACCTTCCATAAGCTTCTTCATCTTCCTTTTCTGCCGCTGAAATGGTTCTGGCAACCTCTTCAACCGGGCCTTCTTCTTCTATAGGTACAACTCCATCTCACTCTCCTGCCTGCACGCCGCACTAAGAGCTGTATCCATAGTCCTATGGTCGAATGCTACCAGTCTGGCTCTCAATGATGGTCTAAGCCCCATCACAAACTTCTTTACCTTGCGCCTCTCATCAGCAACTATGTGTGGTGCATACCTCGACAACTCCGCGAATCTAGCCTCATACTCCAAAACTGTCATCGAACCTTGAGTCAACGCCAGGAATTCCTGCTCCATCTTGTCCTGTATATGCTCGGGAACATACTTGGCCTCAAACAACCTCACGAACTCTCCCCAGGTCACCTCTAGCTCCACTCCCTCGAACTACGTGCGAAGAACGGAAGACCACGACACATCTGCTCGCTCTTGAAGCATGTACATCGCCAAACTGACCTTGTCATCCTCTGCACACCTGATAGCTCTAAATATCTTCTCAATCTCTCTAAGCCAACTTTCTGCAACCAATGGCTAACTCTCCCCCTTAAAAGGAGGCGGAGCCATTCGCTTGAACCTCTCCATGATCGATACACTCCTACACCACGGTCCTACTAAGCTGGTGCCAGAACCTGAGTCTGAAGCTGCGTCTGAAGAGCTGTCTGCGTCTACGCTTGAGTCTGCATCACTTGTACAAGCCCTTGCATGAATGTGCCGTAGTTAACCAACAGTGGCGGGGGTGGCGCGGTGGTCCCTGAGTTGCTGGTACTCTCGGCTGCTCAATTGTAGTCCTCCTTGGCTCCTCATCTCGAATGGGCACACTTGAACGACAGGGTCTTCCAACCATTGCCTGCAAAATAAATACCAAGTCAAGATCCCTTTATTACTACACTTAGTATATTCTCATGCATTCATCTTATCACTTTTCTAGTCCTATCTTAATTATTCCTTGGATCTGGCTATCCACTATAAAGACTTAGAGATGCGAATTTGTTGATGGCTATTTATGTATAATCTCAACCCTGTGGCTCTGATACCATCTCTGTAATGACCCACTTCCACCGGGTACAGTTATACCAACCCACATCGGATGAGAGCAAGCCACTACAAAGGAGAAAACCCCAATGATAGACAAATGGGATGAGATATACACAAATAGAAAGGAATATAATAGCAGAAATTTAAATAAACTCTTATTCCATCAACTTTATCAACCACATTCCACAGTCTATAAAGTTCAAGAAGAAATAACATTCATCCACTAATCATATAGCCAGTTCCAATTACATAAACCAAGTCCAAATGACAAAATGTAACACATACTATGAAATAAATTACAAGTCTTCAATTCACTCTTCCAACTCCGCTTCGGATCTTGCTAGCTCCTCCGCTTCTAAATCTCCTGCAATGTTTAGCAAGAGTGAGTCTACATAATAGACTCAGCAAGTAACTTAAACTTCAAACCATATACTTATCACACATATTTCCTAACAATTTAAACTAACACATGCTCATTCTAAAACATGGATAATAAACATGGAATCTATTAAGTAAAACTATACTAACACATGTGAAACAATAAATCAAAACATGAATACTAATAACATGGTATCATCAACATAGCACAATCATACAATCACATACTTTCATAATTTACTCTCACATAACACTAACACATGGCCATTATTTAATTTACAACATGATACTGAGTACATGCACATCAAGTAATTATAATCCATGGATATGATAACATGCACCTACACATGGTACTAAACATGATATCACAATTTATATAAATCACATTAACACACGTAGGACATGAACATATGCACTTGTATTTTGGTTTTCACATGAGCTTACTTTCACATTACATTCACTTTCATTTACACACGATTTTACATGTATCACTTTCACTTTGCACATAACATGTTTTCACATTTTTACATGTTCATTTTACATGTTGCCAAGACACACCACAAACCACCACTGGAAGATCACGTAACACTTACACGTACACTTTCACATACTTAATCACTAGGTAAAGTGATCAAGTCTAGGTTCCTGTAGAAACCGGGGGAAGCCCTCCCCACCATTACCAGTGGAACTTGTCCACCTCCAGGATTTTCAAGACCCTTGCCATGGGTATCATGTAACATGTTTGAGCTTTCCCGTAGGGGCACTACTACAATACAACTCCAAGCAATCTAGGGTGGCAGTGTCTTATGGGCACAATTTATTTATCTTGTCACATTAATCATTATACACACACAAGCTACTTATTCTCTCACTTTACATGCACACACACACATATCATAGAGCAATTATGAATCATTTTTGAATACACACTTAACCATAAACAGTAAGTAACAAAATTGATACACACTTAACCATAAATAGTAAGTAACAAAATTGAATCAAGCTGCTAATAATGCTTTAAAACAAAATTGAAATCTATCCTTAACATATAGTACAAAAATCTTCAGTAATTCACAACTTTCTTTACAGTTATCAGAACATACTGAAAATTTAACCACATAGTACATAGGCATCATAGAACACGTCATTAATTTTTCATAAATTTCTGAGTAGTACAACTACTTTTTGTTGGCCCAGTTGGCTTGGCAGCTCGATAACCTAGAGGGGGGGGGGTGAATGGGTTTTTCTGATTTCTAAAACAGAAACTTAAGACAGAAAATTATCACTTGAAAGTTTGGTTAGTTTAGTGTGATAAAGAGTAGCAGTGTGGAAGCAAATAAATAATCACACAAATGAGACAAGGAATTTATCCTGGTTCGGCCCTTCCCACATGGAAGTCCTACGTCCAGTCCCCAAGCAACCTCTTGGGATTTCACTAACCAAGGGTACAGTCCCCCTCAAGGACACTACAACACCCAGCACTCCAGCTGGTCTTCTTCTCTTTCCCGGGCAAGAAGGTAGCCCACTTCTTTTACAGGCTCAGAAGCAAACCTCCTGGAACAAACCCCAGTGCGGTTCTGCTAGACACAAATCCCTAGCTAGATTCTACACTGTATATAGTCCTACGGCTGGACAGAAATCTTTCTTAGAAAAGAAAGATCAGACCGAGGGCTATAACAAGATGATCACTAAGAACTAGCTCACAGTCAAGGACTCTCCCCCAAATTTACAATGAGCGCAGAGAGAGAATGAAGAGAGAGAAGAAAGCTTGAAGGAGGCTTGAATGCTTGAGACGCTTTTGATCGCTTCTTCTTTGGCTCAGGCTCTTTCTCTCTTTCTCTGAGTGTATGTGGAGTTTTGGTTCTTCACTGGATGTACACTCCTTGAATGATCTTCAGGAAGGCTCTCTTTCTTTTCTTCAGCCATGCTTCATTTTTTATATGAGCGGCTTTTGAATAGATCCGTTGGAGTTCTAACCGTTGCTCATCTTCTCTTCATTTGTCTTAATCAGACTTTAGTGGTCTTCGAGGTCTGTAAGCATAGAAGAGAGTGTTAGCATAAAAGAGTGTTTACAAGGATAACAGTGCATGCTACTGTGTTTCTGCTAACATGATAAAAATAGTAGTTCATATCTTTTTCTGACAAGACTCTGAAATACGCATGCAACGTTTTCTGTCAGAAGATATTTGACTTGTCTTTAGGCGCCAAAAAGCACTTAAACAATTGTGTTTGGATTGAAGTGAATCGTTGTTTAAGTTACTTATCAAATCGTTATACTTATAAAACTTTAACAAATCGATATGAATCTTAACAAATCGATGTGAGAAGCAAATCGTTGTTCTTACTTATGAAATCGTTATGAGAACAAATCGATGTGATCACTTGAGAAATCGATGTGAGAATAAATCATTGTTCTCTCTTAAGAAATCGATGTGACCAAAGAAATCGATGTGAGAAGCAAATCGTTGTTTCTCACTTATCAAATCGTTATGAAGGTAAATCGATGTGAGGGCAAATCGTTGCGCTCACTTATCAAATTGTTATGAGCCTTAATGAATCGTTATAGAAGGCAAATCGATGTGAGGGCAAATCGTTGCGCTCACTTATCAAATCGTTACGAGACCTAAATCGATGTGAGCCTTAATGAATCGTTATGAAGGGCAAATAAAATCAATTAAGACCAAATCATTGTAGCGCTTATAAAATCGATCAAGATAAATCGTTGTAGCGCTTATTAATTTGGCACTTGAACTGAAATCGATGTATATAGATTAGACATCGATTTTATCATTTTAGTGCGCCTTAAAATAATCATAAATATTGATGAAACAATCTAATCATAAATTTTGTTAGCACCAAAATATGAAGGTAATAATGGGTGGTTCAACAATCTCCCCCTTTTTGGTGATGACAAAATTTATGTGAATTTTCTGATGCAAATATATGAAGCATAGAAAATGCAGAAAATTCATAGAACATACAAATTCTCCCCCTTTTTGTCACTAACCAAAAAGGAAGGATCTTACCATGCATTCTCTCCCTTTGAGAAAATTTCTTACCATTGAGGGGTTCAACAATAATAGATATTTGATGAATAACTCCCCCTTAGTGTAGGCTCCCACTGAGCATAAAACTCCCCCTTAATGTGAGGCAAGTCAGATCTTGTTGCTGTTGACCTTATACATGTTGATTGTCAAGTCTTCAAGATTTTTATCTGCATACATCTTAACAGTAAACTTGCAAACACTGTTAGTAGCAATTACAAAAAATTCAATATTTATGACTACTCCCTCTTCAGATGAGATTTGGATGAAGAGTTGGCAGTCACTCTTGCCTTAAACATCCTTGATCCTGATGCTCCAAGGCTACCCTGCAAACAACTTATTCAGAAATAGGTACCCAAATCTTTTTGGGTCCTTGATTGTTAGATGCATGAAAATATCCTTTCGGGATCCATACTAGGTGCCTTGTTGTGCAGGTGTTTACAATGTGTCCTAATTTATTGCAATGAGAACAACACTAAATGTAATCTAGTTTGCAGTTTAGAACACAATTTTTAGAAACCTTTTTCTTTTGATAAGACTTGTTCATTTCAGAGGCCTTTTTCTGAGGCATTTTGGTTTCTTTTACAAATTTTGGCAAATGATATTTTCCTGGATTTATGGCTTGTTTTTCTTTTTCCGGAGGAATGTATCCAAGCCCTTGTTTATTATTTCTAGATTTTGATCCTCTTAAGCATAGAGCTAGAGATGTTTTTCCTTGAGTTAATTTCTTAACTGATTCTTTTAAATACAGATTTTCTTCAGTTAGAGTTTTTAATTTTTTTCTTCTAACTCTAACTTCTCATTATTCTTACTTTTCAAATCTTCATTTAAAAGATGATTATTATCTTTACTGACCTTTAGTTGTTTTTCCAATTGTTCCATTTCTAATTTAAGATAAGAATTATTATTTTCCAAACAAGTAAGGTTGTTATTGATATTTTTCATTTCTTTTACAACAACCTTATGTTTATCATAAAGTTCATTAAAGACTTCTTCCAAGTCTTCAGATTCTGACCCTGAATTTGTGCATGAATAGTCAGAATATACCTCATCTAGTCCTAACATGAGGGCTAGATTTACTTGCTCTTTCTCTGAACTTGAGCTTGATGAGTCTGAGCTTGTGTCCTCCTCATTTTCCCAAGCAGCAGCCATGGCTTTTCTTTTGAACTTCTTGTGCTGCTTCTTGGACTTCTCGGTTTGACCAGACCTTCTTGAGTCTTGGACAGTCTGGTCTTAGATGTCCAGGTTTTCTGCATTCATAGAAGACTGGTTCTTTCTCCTTTTTCTCTTTCCTTTGGATCCTTCTTGATCCATTTTTCTTCTTCTTTAAAATCTTCTGAAGTTTGGACAGTACTTCATCAACATCACTGTCTTCAGATCCTGCAATTTTTGAGCTAGAATAAGAAGAAGTGGAAGGAGCAGCTACCACTTTAAGAGCATTAGTACATTTCTTCTTAGATGAACTTTAAGATAATCGCTCCATATTTATTTCATGTGCCATAAGAGAACCTATTAAATTATCAATCGACAATTTGGTTAAATCATGGGCCTCTTCAATAGCAATTACTTTAGGTGTCTATGAAATAGTTAAAGACCTAAGTATCTTCCTAACAGTTTCCTCATTAGAAAGAGTTTTACCAAGAGAGATTAAACCAACTACTATGCTTGAAAATCTATTATACATCTGAGTAATATTTTCGTTTGGAAGCATTTTAAATTGTTCATATTGAGAGACAAAATATCTATCCTAGTTTGTTTCACTTTATATGTTCCTTCATAAGTTATCTGCAGTTTATCCCACATTTCTTTTGTAGATTTACATGCAAAAACTCTACTAAATTCCTTTTTGGATAAAGCACAACATAAATAGTTCTTAGCTTTGTAATTTAATGATAATCTATTTTTATCTACTGTTGTAATAGCAGTAGTACCTTCAGCAGGAAGAATAACATAATCTCCTACCTCAATTACCTGGCACAGATCAAAGTCTGTGCCTCGAATGAAGCATTCCATCCTCATTTTCCAGTATTGGTAGTCCTCTCCATCAAAGAATTGAGGTCTGGTGACTGATTGACCTTCAGCATATCCTTGAGCTGCCATGGATCTTTGCTCTAAGATCGTTGGATCTTCTTTGAATGTTCAGAGACCCTCTCTGATACCACTTGTTAGCCCGGCTAGCTTGGCAGCTCAATAACCTAGGGGGGGGGGGTGAATGGGTTTTTCTGATTTCTGAAACAGTAACTTAAGACATAAAATTATCACTTGAAAGTTTGGTTAGTTTAGTGTGATAAAGAGTAGCAGTGCGGAAGCAAATAAACAATCACACAAATGAGACAAGGAATTTATCCTGGTTCGGCCCTTCCCACATGGAAGTCCTACGTCCAGTCCCCAAGCAACCTCTTGGGATTGCACTAACCAAGGGTATAGTCCCCCTTAAGGACACTACAACACCCAGCACCCCAGCTGGTCTTCTTCTCTTTCCCGGGCAAGAAGGCAGCCCACTTCTTTTACAGGCTCAGAAGCAAACATCCTGGAACAAACCCCAGTGCGGTTCTGCTAGACACAAATCCCTAGCTAGATTCTACATTGTATACAGTCCTACAGCTGGACAGAAATCTTTCTTAGAAAAGAAAGATCAGACCGAGAGCTATAACAAGATGAACACTAAGAACTAGCTTACAGTCAAGGACTCTCCCCCAAATTTACAATGAGCGCAGAGAAAGAATGAAGAGAGAGAAGAAAGCTTGAAGGAGACTTGAATGTTTGAGACACTTTTGATCGCTTCTTCTTTGGCTCAGGCTCTTTCTCTCTTTCTCTGAGTGTATGTGGAGTTTTGGTTCTTCACTAGATGTACACTCCTTGAATGATCTTCAGGAAGGCTCTCTTTCTTTTCTTCAGCCATGCTTCATTTTTATATGAGCGGCTTTTGAATAGATCCGTTGAAGAGATCCGTTGGAGTTCTAACCGTTGCTCATCTTCTTTTCATTTGTCTTAATCAGACTTTAGTGATCTTCGAGGTCTATAAGCATAGAAGAGAGTGTTAGCATAAAAGAGTGTTTACAAGGATAACAGTGCATGCTACTGTGTTTCTGCTAACATGATAAAAATAGTAGTTCATATCTTTTTCTGACAAGACTCTGAAATACGCATGCAGCTTTTTCTGTCAGAAGATATTTGACTTGTCTTTAGGCGCCAAAAAGCACTTAAACAATTGTGTTTGAATTGAAGTGAATCGTTGTTTAAGTTACTTATCAAATCGTTATACTTGTAAGACTTTAACAAATCGATATGAGTCTTAACAAATCGATGTGAGAAGCAAATCATTGTTCTTACTTATGAAATCGTTATGAGAACAAATCGATGTGATCACTTGAGAAATCGATGTGAGAATAAATCGTTGTTCTCTCTTAAGAAATCGATGTGACTAAAGAAATCGATGTGAGAAGAAAATCGTTGTTTCTCAATTATCAAATCGTTATGAAGGCAAATGATGTGAGGGCAAATCGTTGCGCTTACTTATGAAATCGTTATGAGCCTTAACGAATCGTTATAGAAGGCAAATCGATGTGAGGGCAAATCGTTGTGCTCACTTATCAAATCGTTACGAGACCTAAATCGATGTGAGCCTTAATGAATCGATATGAAGGGCAAATAAAATCAATTAAGATCAAATCGTTGTAGCACTTATAAAATCGATCAAGATAAATCGTTGTAGCGCTTATTAATTTGGCACTTGAACTGAAATCGATGTATATAGATTAAACATCAATTTTATCATTTTAGTGCACCTTAAAATAATAATAAATATTGATGAAACAATCTAATCATAAATTTTGTTAGCTCCAAAATATGAAGGTAATAATGAGTGGTTCAAAACTTTTCGTATTTAATAGGGATTACATGAAATTTATTATGATAAATTAACTAAACATGGTAGACAGTGAACTAATGGTTCTAGCAGTTCTGAACCGGGCATACAGTAATACTGAGTTCATGGAAATTTTATAACATCATAACATGCATCGATTCTAATTACCTTGAATTAAACTCTATCAAATCATGTATATTTTATCATAATAGAAATTTTATACATAACAATTATCATTGGAAAATCATCAATATTTCATGGCATGATCTAATGAACATATTAGACAGGACCACATTTTCTAAACACATACATGTATTCACTTTTACCCTAAAAATAACATCACATGCAGTCACACATTGTTCTGAAAAAAATCAGAGGAACTTGACGTCCAGGGTTTGGACGCCAACAGTGGTAAACGGCATGATCGACTGCCGTTTACCTAGGATCTTGATGGCAACAACGTGGTCGTCAATCTCTTGTCTGCACACAGTGCAGACCGAAACACATAGAACATAGAATCTTGGGGGTCCAGGTATGAAATAAAAATCCAAAAAATTATGAAAACCCTAAGGGATGAGTCTTTGGATTGAACCATTAAGCTACTTGCCTGGAATAAATCGATGGCGGGATTATTTGCTCGCAGAAGCCCTCCTTGGCCGATGCCAAGAAGGTGATGTTCTCCTCCCAGATCCAATCTTCCTGCTGATGTAGATCGATCCTCCGGAGTTGGTGAAGCTTCCTCAATGAATGGAGTAACTCCCAGTCGAAGTAGATCACCAGATGACCCCTCCAATCACCGGATCCAGTTCGCCAAAGATTGGGTTTTCTCACAAACGAACCCTAGGTTTTCTCTCTACCCAAAGGTCTTAATCTGGCCAAAAACACTAGGTTTTATAGGTTTAAGGGTTGGGGTGCGCCTAGGGTTAAGTCATCCTGCCGGTGGATAGGTTTCCTAATCAAGAACTCGAAAGAAACGCCAACGTTTCCAGATCTGAAATTCATAACGCATCCAGAGAAGTAAACGGCCAACATACTGCCATTGACCAATAGTCAACTTCCATCGATGTTGACGCCAGAAGACAGTAAACGACACAACTGTGGCCGTCTACTCACTCTTAACGTCAAGATATATTGACGTTAAAAAGAATTTCGGCCAGAATATAGACTTGATTAAATAAACACATATACACAATATAAATACATACTATATGCACTACATTATTTAAATACACTATGCACATAAATAAATAATTATAATATACGCATAAGAATAACATATTTTTATACACATGTACATAAGCAAATAAATACTTATAATATGCACCAAATAAACAATATGAAATGCACAAATTTCGGGGGCCTCACACCTGTAATAAATAAACAAGTGTTTCCTCAAGTAAATGTACAATATCATTACACTGGCTGTAGGAAATTATATGTGCGGCAAGTATGGTTCTTCTCTTTCAGTTATATACGCTCTAAACGTTCTTGTGCATTGAAGTACGCTTTGATGAAATGGAGGGCGAATCTTGCTCGCATGGTTGGCATATCATCCTGACTGAAGGGGAAACAATGAGTGTCCCTACGTGCCAGACACTCGATGTATTTGCAAGTGAAAATGGCACAGTCGTCTCCCGATCCTTGTTGTGGGCATGGATCGGGGTAACGTAGCGACCAATTTTCTGAATCTATGTGCTTGCCCTTCATGTATCTTTTCAGTTCCTCCACCTGCATGAAGGAATTAACAAAAGAGTTCCAATTACTTAATGTACATTTACTGTAACATATGTAACATAAGTGTGCATGCTCTGTAACAAATGTAAGCCTTGTATGTAACACTTGGCACTTACGTATTGTGGAATGTCAGGACGATCTTTGTTTCTTAATGAATTGTACACGTGAAAATCTTTTTCTTTAATATTGATGACCAAAAGAGCCCAGTGGTTCGTTTCAACGTGCATGGGGGAGAAGAGGAGATCTAATTCAATTGTGGCGCAGTCCAATCTTTTGAAAGAATAATCGAGATGTTGTTGTTTGCTCTTATCGTCTTTGCACGATTGGACGTAACCCTTTAAAGAGGCTCCCAGATATCCAAAAGACTTAAAAATGTTCGGGTTCTCTTGACGGGGGAGAAACAAGCAAGTGTTGACGTAGCAGTCAATTATGACCGATTCGCTCTGCCCCCCGAACAATAGATCCCAGATGTTTTGAAATGCGAGGAAATTATCTTATCCTTCCAGAGTGCCTCCGAACATCACTATATGTAAGAAAGGTGTACATCTTCTATAAGAATGGAGATGTCATACAGTAATAGGCGAACTAATATAATGTAACAGAAAAGCTTTGAACTGTAAAAAGGAAATACATGTACTGCAACACGTACTCATTAATGATGAACTCATTCAGAAATCGTTCAATCCAAGACATTTCGTCCACTCCTAATACTTCTCGGGCGACATAATCTCGTCTCCCCTCTTTCTTGCCCGTTGGAAGTGTGTCTGTACTCTCTTAAGAGCTAAGAAAGATCGGTTCGGAAGTGGACACATTGACGTTCAGAGCTTTGTAGGACCGATAATCCTCTGGCTGCGATGGAGTAAGTAATAAAAGAATTTTCTGTAAGAGGACTTTAATGTTATTGTGATGGGATCTTAATGTTACTATTATGTAACATTAAGGTTACTGTAACAGAACGTTAAAGTTATGTATCTTCTACTGTTAAGGAGAAACCATACCATATATATCTCCGGTTGCCGCCTTTTTCTCATCCCAGCTGTAACTCGTCTGGATAATGAGGATGGGGAAATATGACGCCTCTTCCTCTTCCATCTTCCTCTTCTCCTCCACCTCCTCCTTCCTCTTCTTCTCTACCTCCTCTACCTCCTTCCTCTTTTTCTCCGCCTCCTCCGCCTCCTTCCTCTTGTTCTCTTCCTCCTCCTTCTTTGTCTTCTGCTTCTCCTCCACCTCCTTCCTCTTGTGCTCCTCCGCCTCCTTCCTCTTCTCCTCTTCCTTCCTCTTCTCCTCCTCTTCCTCTTCTCCTCCTCTTCCTCCTACCTCTTACTCTTCTGCTCCTCCTCCACCTCCTTCCTCTTTTGCTCCTCCTCCTCCTAACTCCTCTTCTCCGCCTCCTTCCTCTTCTCCTCTTCCTCCTTCTTCTTTTGCTCCTCCTCCGCCTACTTCCTCTTGTGCTCCTCCTCCTCCTCCTTCCTCTTCTTATTTGCCTCCTCCCTCTTCTCCTCCTTCTTCTTTTGCGCCTACTCTACCTCCTTCCGCTTCTACTCCACCTCCTCCTCCTTCCTCTTCTTCTCTGCCTCCTCCGCCTCCTTCCGTTTCTGCTCCTTCTCCTCCTGCTTCCTCTTCTTCTCAGCCTCCTCCTCTTCCTTCCTCTTCTTCGCCTCCTCCTTTCTCTTATTCTCGTCGGCCTTCTCCTTTTGCCCCCTCTTCCTCTGTTCCTTTGGCTCCGACGTCTGCCACTCTGACATTGATCGTCGCGACCTTGTCAAGGGGGTTCTCCTTCCTGTAACTGAATATATAAAATACTGTAAATGTCTATGAATGATACTGTAAATGTATAAAACATATATTGTAACTGAATATATAAAATACTATAAATGTCTATGAATGATACTATAAATGTATAAAACATATACTGTAACTGAATATATGAAATACTGTAAATGTCTATGAATGATACTGTAAATGTATAAAACATATACTGTAACTGAATATATCAAATACTGTTAATAACTATGAATGATAATGTAAATGTATAAAATATATACTGTAAAACATTACCTTGGTGTCGGGTACTCATTTTTGCTACGTCGTGTGATGGTACTGAAGCTGTAGGAAGCTCCGGTGGCGGTAGGACTAAGACTGCAGATTGTGGCTCTGCGGGTGGATGTTGCCACTGAGGCAGATGCTCAAATTGTTCCTCCAGTCTTTGTAGCCATTGGTCCATTGATTGGAGGATATTGTTCTGCCGCTATAAGAGGTCGCTCTGCAACTCCATGACCTCCCTCTATTGTTTGGACACTCTTAAAAGCTCCTGAAGAATGCCAACAACATGCTTATCTGATGGAGGGGTTCCGGAAGTGGTGGACGTGGATGCCGTCAATTGTCGTGAGACCTTAGGTCGGTCATCCCTCACATTAACCTCTAAATATACCTGAAGTAAAGTCATAGGAAGATATCAAATACGAAGATAACACAGGTCCAGGGGTAAGTCACACTTACATCAGAGCGTCGCAATCCCCATAGTAGGTAAGATAAGGACTGTCCCTTACACTGACAATCCCAACAAAAAAATGGGGGATCTCTTTGGGGATGCTCTGGTTTCAATTTTAACTGGTGCGTCAAAAACCATGCCTACATCATTAGCAGATAGATATATCGAGTACTGTAACAGATAGATATATCATATGTAAAAGAGTACTTCACGTACTGTAACATGCAGCTATATCATATGTAAAAGAGGAGTAATGCTATGATACGGCGGAGTCTTTAGGTATGGCCCTGCCATATCATCAGTCAAGACCGTTGGATTAGAACGGTCTGTCTATATTCATCGAGCAAGATCGAGCACCGAGCACCAAGCAGGACCGAGCACCGAGCACCGAGCAATGAGTATACTGAACACCCGAACACCCGAACACCAAGCACGATTGTGCTGTATTGCTCCGTCGTTGGATTGAAATCTAACGGTTCGTGCTATGCTATGGCGGTGCCGTATCAAAAGGCTCCGCCGCACCATAGCATTTCTCTGTCAAAGAGTACTTCGTGTACTATAACAGAGCGGTGTATGGTATGTAAAAGACTACTTTGGGTACTGTAACTGATACATATATCATATGTGAAAGAGTACTTCGCGTACTGTAACAGAGCGGTGTATGGTATGTAAAAGACTACTTTGGGTACTGTAACAGATAGATATATCGTATGTAAAATACTACTTACACCGAGAGTGGGAACACAACCGGTTAGGAAGATGGTTTTTCTAGACAGAGCTCCTGTTACGGTTGCCTTCACATGCTCGTGGCACTGCTGCACTGTCGATATCAGGTACTCATGGATGGCAGCAGCCCAATTGACGCTCTTCATGTCATGGAGGTCATCCACATATGGAGGAATGGACAGCAACCCCGCCCTCCCACTTGTGGGGAAAAAGAAACAAGAACATAGAAGCACAAACCAAAGCTTCACCGAAGTTTCAATAGCTAGTTCACCATCTTGTAGAATGTACTCTGTAAGCTTTCGCAAGACAATGTGCCTATCCATCGTTTGTTTGGATCCAAGGATGTGGCACAAACTAGCTTTTGCTCCATCCGCCTTTAGATTGATGGGTGAACCATGATTGGGTATGCCCATAACCATTGCCAGGTCTGAAGGACGAAAAGGCAAGCTGCAGGGGCCAATCTTAAAATGATCTTCTCCTTCGAAACATGTTATCAGATTGACTATCGGGGACATAGGGTAGGTCACAACTTCGCATTTGACATACGCGTGGAATGGTGAATTTCTCATTAACTTGAGATGCGTGCTCCTAAACTACAAATCTTGCATAACGCTACAGTACCATGAAAGCAAACATCGCGTATTAAGTTGATTTTGATCCTTGTCTGCAAGGAGAAGATCGAAACTTAAAAAAAAAAACATTCAGTCAACAAAGACCGGACACAAGGTAAGAAGAAAGATTACTACTTTGGACGACTTGGAGGGCGGTTTCATCCACTTTCATTGCCATCAATGCTTCTTGCTCCACTTCCGCCGTAATGTGACCAATCGCCGCGCTCATAGGAGATCCATGGCTTGCCATCGTTAGAGGGGACAGAGAGAACGCTTCGGCTGCAGATGTAATTCAAATAATTTAAAACTATAATAGAGAAGAGGGATAGTGCAAGAATGGCGGTACAGGTGTATGGAGTTCCGGAATGCCGTGATATATGTAGGGATGGGTTCGGTGGGCCCGACGGAATGGCGGTGCACTGTAATGATGAACATCGTGCGGCTGAACATAATCGATATTCCCAACGATGGGACGTCCAAGCTATCATGTCCATTCATCTGGCGCTATCCCGCCAACACTGCTTCCACGATACGCACTCCTACCAAATTGACCCACAGTAGCTTATCTCCTTACACATGCTATTTATAGACACTACGCGCCACATTTCTATGAAAAAAAAGTCTTTCATTTGCCTTCCTCTATGACGCAATGGAACAGCTCCCTGCAAGATGTGCATTTGAAGATCAAAGTTCGTTCTTTTCATAGGGAGGGACATGGAATTGGCGTCCATACATGCGAGGGTTTCAGAAAGGTTGGGTATAAACTTGCAAGAAAACATGCTGAAGTATCTTCTTCCCATTGATGGCAACGTTGAACAGGTGCTGCATGACGATGGGGATGTCCAAGCTATGTTTGATCTTCACAAGTGTCTAGGAACATCATTCATAAATCTACACATTCATGCGGTGGACTCTTGTTGCCTCAGTACGCATGCTAGTCGTTAGTCAGGTGATCCGCCATAGCTTGACAGGTACTTACTCCCATGCGTCGTTCCCATGCATTCTTCATAAGCCTTCATGTTATCCCATGCATTCTTCAACAGTCTTCATGTTATCCCATGCATCATGTACGTATGTATGTACATTTTTTACAGAAGTACTTCAAACATGCATGGCGCTTCTTTGGAAACCATAGAATCATCCCACTTACCAGGAAGTAGTCTGGAATTGTACGACGACCAAACAAAAGGAGCAGCAGGTGAAGTACCAGTCTTGACATAATATTGTCTAGGTAGAATACGCAAAGAGCAATTGCAGATGGAATTGACAAATTACGCGATCACACGAGGATTTAATTGGAAATATTTGAAGAACGACTCTATACGATTAACTGTACGGTGCAATGTAGATGTTTTCCCATGGCACCTTAATGGGTCCGTCATTCGTCAAGGTCCAGAATTTGCAACCAAGAGTCTCAACAACATACACAGTGGTGGGTGTGACATTATGAGTGATCGACATCCTAGGACATCTAAGAAGTGGGTTGCAAATGCTGTGAAGGGGAAACTAGTTGATTAACCCACTTATAGAGCAAGTGAAATGATGAGAGACATACGTCGGGATTACGGTATCTCCATCCCTTATCATTAGGTATGCCATGGTTTTAATTCTAACACATCACGACTTCTATTGTAATGCATACAACGAGAACTGTAAGTTTCCGGCGCTTGTATTGTAACAACTATAATCATATACTATAAGGGTCTGTATTGTAACAACTGTAATCATTACAAAGTATACTGTAACAATCAATGCAGGCCAGTGTATCAACAACAGTATAATCTGTAAGGTATAAGGACAAGTACTGTAACAATATGTAAATAGTCCGTAAATAGTGATGATCAGTTTATCCCCATGTAATTTAAATTAATTACATATTTATTTTGGTGATTAACAAAACTATAATAAAGTTTAATCTAACATATTTTCTATGAGATTTGAGTACAGAAAATGAAATAAGAAATATCAAGCTAAATGGGTAAGTATTATTTACTCTGTAGCAATGTAAGTTCAAAGCATGAAATTTCTCTAAGTACACATCGATTTTCTGTATGCTGTAACGACTTCCTCCTCCATCACAACGATTTGCTCTCACAACGATTTGGTCTTCGCATCGATTTCTTAAGTGATCACAACGATTTGCTCTCACAACGATTTGGTCTTCGCATCGATTTCTTAAGTGATCACAATGATTTGCTCTCACAATGATTTTGTCTTTGCATCGATTTCTTAAGTGAGGACAACGATTTGCTCTCACAACGATTTCTTAAGTGAGAACAACGATTTACTCTCATAAAGATTTGGTCTTCGCATCGATTTCTTAAGTGAGAACAACGATTTGTTCTCACAACGATTTCTTAAGTGAGAACAACGATTTTCTCTCACAACGATTTGGTCTTCGCATCGATTTCTTAAGTGAGAACAATGATTTGCTCACACAACGATTTCTTAAGTGAGAACAACGGTTTTCTCTCACAATGATTTCTTAAGTGAGAACAACGATTTGCCCTCACAATGATTTGGTCTTCGCATCTATTTCTTAAGTAAGAACAACGATTTGCTCTCACAACGATTTGGTTATCGCAACGATTTCTTAAGTGAGAACAACGATTTGCTCTCACAATGATTTCTTAAGTGAGAACAATGATTTGCTCTCACAACGATTTCTTAAGTGAGAACAACGATTTGCACTCACAACGATTTCGACTTCACAACGACTCGTTAAGTCTCATAACGATTTGATCCTTGTAACGATTTGATAAGTTACACAACGACTCTGTCACTGTAACGATTCATTTAGTTACATAACGACTTGGTCGCCGTAACGATTCGATACAACAAACAACGATTTGCTCACATCGTTTTATCTTTGACAACTTGCTCATAACAATTTGCTTATAGAGTCATAACGATTTTTCTATATAACGATTTGTATGTGCATCAGTTTGCTTATAAGTGCACAACGATTTACATGGATATCAACTCATTTGCATAACGATTTCATAAGTCATGCATGTAACGATTTCATGGAATATAACGTCTTGATATTTGAACTCATTTCAGTCAAAGTCTTCACGTATATATTTCTGACAACCATGCATTTATTATGACTAAACGTTTCACTGCAGTGCATGCAAATGATATCTTCTATTTCGATACTTACACTGTAAACATCCTTTTAGAAGAACAGAATGGAACTTCCTTTTTGATATAAAATTAATCCAACGTTGACTGACAACAAGAGACAACCTAGTTGTCTATTGTTTTAGCATTTAATGCATGCAAGTCTCTGACAGCGTACCTCAATACAATGTTGGACAATATGGAAGATAATGGATATCAGAGAAGATCCCCTCTCTCTTGTTGCGTGCATGGAAAGCTAAAGACTGCTCTACAGTGGCATGCAGTCTAACGTAAACAAAAGCTTAGAGACAATGGGCACTTCAACGTTCAAATTTCAAATAGAAGATATATAATGAAGACTGAAGCTTCAGAAGAGGACACCTTGAACAGAGAGACAACGCTTTCAGAAATTCTTCAAGTCTTCTGTGAGAAACCTGAAGAGCCAAGTCTTTCACTCTCATCTGTTTTAGCTCTTGCTCTCTGAGATTAGTGATGATCCTTGAGAGAGCCTCCAGTACTGAGAGTGTTCCTCACTGTAGAACTTTCCCTCTCAGTCTTAGCTTCAGATCTAGCATTGTATAAGCTTGATCTCATTTCCACATTCTTGTGTTCCTGTGTTCCCTTCGTGTTGAAGGAAGACTTGGGGGTGCCAGGGTGTGTGTTCCCTTCGAGTAGAAGGAAGATCTGGTGGTATCCAGGGTGTTGTAATTCCTCTTTGGGTTGTGAAGAGAAGACCAGCTGCGGCTGGGTGTGTAAGGGTCCATAAGGGGGACTATACCCTTAGGTAGTGAAAGCCTGAGTTGTTGCTCAGGGACTAGACGTACGACTCCTAAGGAGAGGGGATCCGATCCAAGATAAATCCTTGTGTAGTGTGATTGCCTTTGTGTGTTTGCTGTTTATCTTTACTAACACTAACAACTATCGAAGTGTGTTTTGTGTAACTGTTTTGTGAATAGATTTTAGGTTCTCAATAACTTTAAGAATCCCATTCACCCCCCTCTGGGCTTGCTAGCTGGGCAACAAGTGGTATTAGAGCTAGTCTCTTCGACAAAGAAGAAGATCCAACGATCTGAAGAGAAAAGATCAATTGGCAGCCCAAGGTCACTCCGAAGGTCAGTTAGTCAACAGGCCACCGCTGTTTGATGGAGAAGATTACACCTACTAGAAAACAAGAATGGAATACTTCCTACAAGGATTCAATTTTAAAATATCCATAGTGGAAGAATGCGATCTAGTTGTTCTAAACAACAGAGACAATTGGACAGAAGATGACAAAAAGTGGATTTCTCTCAACTGCAAAGCTAAGAGCATATTATGTTGTGCCCTTAGTAAGAAAAAATTTAACCGAGTTTCAGCCTGCAAATCAGCGATGGAGATGTGGGAGAAGCTAAGAATCACATACGAGGGTACTGACAAAGTAAAGGAAACCTGAATAGACATTCTGGTGACACAGTACGAGAGGTTCCAGATGCAGTCAAAAGAAACCATTACTCAGATGTTTAGCAGATTTACAAACATCACCAATGGGTTAGTAGGATTAGGAAAAAGCTATGAGATGGGAGACGTGGTACGGAAAATCCTTAGATTTCTACCATCTTCCTGGACCCCTAAGGTAACAGCTATAGAAGAATCCAATGACTTGAAAATGATGTCATTGGAGAAACTCATTGGGTCCCTCATGGCCCATGAGATAAACATGGAAAGATTGGGAGAGTCATCAAGTAGAAAGAAGCACACTAATGCCCTCAAAGCAGCAGAAGATAGCTCTGAGGAAGAATCTGAGAACGAAGACAATAGTGAAAACAGTGAAGATGAGGAAGCATTGTTATCAAGAAAACTACAACGCATCTTAGCCAAGAAGAAAAAATATCAATCTGGAAGACGTTACTTCAAAAAGGGCAAAGAGTTCAAGAAAACTGAAGCAAAGGACATCAAGAAAGGTGAGCCAATTTGCTATGCATGTAAGAAGCCCGAACATATGAAGGCAGAGTGTAGCAACCCGGAAAATTTAATACTTAAAAAATCTGAAATAATAATTTCTTTAAATCGAAATAATAGAAACATACATACCATTATTGTATGTGCAAGAACACATCTAAAAATTCCTTAAAAATTATCAATCAACCCCAAATATTATTCCTAAGTGTTCCACGAAGAAATACGTGCAACGAAAAATCTGATTGGCAAAGCGTACGTCACAATGTGACTAATTATCCAAATTTGAAAACTAAGTTGGAAAACCGTTAACACGGAAAGATCACTAGCCCATAAATTAAACGAACATATCGGAGAGACTTTCACATCATAAAATGATTACCCATTATCGGAATTGGACCAATGGATCTCTCATAGACCATAAATAAAATCAAGTAAGAAAAATATAATAAAATCCTTAACAATATTATTCCCTAATTAAAAAGGGAAATCCCATAAGAAATAGTCTCCATAAGGCCAAAATAAGTATTTTAAAAAGGAGAATAATGAGAAAATACCCTAAATTCGCAACTTAAATATTACTTAAATGAAAAAGAGACATTTAATGTATTAAATAAGCAATTTGAGTTAGAATTAGATTCCTAAACCTACCTAGTTACTTGGCCTCGAATTTGGCTCCCATCCTAACCCAATTAGGAGTTGGCAAGCTTGGAAGTAGGAGGGAAAATAGGAAACCTCGTAATTAAAGGGGAATTAGAGTTAAACTAGGAAAAGGAAAGCAAAGAAGCATAAATACTCTCTTAATCGCCCAGGCTGGCCCTATCTCGTTGCTGGGACTTGCTGAAGGTGGAGAAGAAGCCAAGGAGAGGAGGAATTCATGGGGAGAAGGCTTCATCAAGCTTTATCCCGAGTTCTTCAAGTTCTAGCCCTAGAAGAGTAAAACGACTAAAGGTAGGCATTCTCACGAGCAAAATCTAATAATTTCGTATGTAGATTGTTCCATATACTATGGAAAAAATCCTCAAGTTTCATATTTTCTCATCAAGCCAATCTTTTATGGTTGATTTTTGAAGTTCTGAAAACACCATGAACCTGACCCTTCATCTTTATTCTTAATCTCCATATATACTCAACCTCATGATCTCAAATTTTAACTGGATTTACTCACAGATGTTAGGCATATTTTGCCCCTAGAAGCCCTAATTTTCATCCATTCTATGTCATGAATTAAATCTTGCATGATCTTGACGATGTACTGTCGCGATTTAACCTTGACTAGTGTTACAAGTTCCATACCTCTTTGTGGAGTCATTTTGAGACCAAGTGTTCAACATAGAACTTGTTACCCTATGAGTCTATTTTCATTTGACACTGGGTTCTCCAATTTTTGTTGACTGTGCTGATAGTATTAATCCGAACATGAACACTGTGTTAGATTCACATAGTCAGTCCCACTACGTCTTATTACATAGTCAAACGACCTTTGTTTCTTGATTATTTGCTATTGTACAAAGTATTAGAAGTACTCTAACTAACAAAGGTGGTTTTACTCGATTTGGATCACCCTAGCATTTGTTTTTATTTTTCAAACCCATAGGTGTCAAACCCAATCCAAGTCGGAGTTGGAAATAGGTAGAAAAAGCAACCCAAACGCCGTATTCTGGTGGCGACAGGTCGACACGTCGCTACCATAATGCGACAACATCATGGTCGCGACCCATACCAAAAATCAGATGTTTTTGTGGTCATCTTAAGAAGGCGACAAGATCATGGTCGCCTTAATGTTCTGAAGGCGACAAACAATGTGTCGCCTTCTGCCTATGTCCACTTAATCGGCCATAACGTTTTCTATAGACCTCGGATTGACGAGCCGTGTTCTTTGCTGGATTTCTAATTCAAAGGGCTTCAATATGGTATATTCATGTGTGTGATTTGAATAAAAAATCAATGAGTTATGACCTAAGTAAGTGAAGGGATGGGACTGCATTGGCCTTCTAAAAGGCATACGTCTTGGTTTCCATCGTTTTGTGTCGTTCCTTGCAAGTGTAAGTTTGATCTATTCCAGGAAGGTTCTAGAAAGTATTATCATGCATTTAACAACCCATATGAAAGTTAAAACATGTTCACATGATTTTTAATTGATCTTAAGTTCATGATCATGCTCTCTACCTACCGATTATTCACTTTCTTGCCTTGTTAACGAACTTGCTAAAAATGCATAGTTACTTGCTAAAATTGGTCATGCATGTTTTAGTACTCATGATACTTGCCATATATAGAGTTTCCAAAAATAAAGTTTCCATAAACGGAGTTTTTATAACTAGAGTTTCCATAATCGGATTCACATACGCACTTGAGCGATTCTCATGCGCGGCATGCGCATACACTCTAGCACGATAGAAAAGCCCCTTCTTGGCTTGTGGTGAACTCTCCGTCGGATATTCCTTTCGCCAGACTAGTGACCCCTTGACCAAGGCCTCTGTAAGTCTCCTCTGTCCATGGGTTCCCACATGGTCGACGAGCTGGTTGTACCCTAACACCTATGATACACTCTAGGGATCATCAAGATCCAAACGGCCTTAGTTGCTCTCGCTCTTATCTTGAATCACGCCAGACTTCTGGACCTGTGCATAACGAGGCCAGCAGAAGGGTTGTGTATTCCACCTGACTGCTAACGTCGTACGCGTGTGTTGTACAACTGTTACTATCGCTCGTTACTCGACGTTTCTTGTGTAATGACCATAAGATCTCATCTATACTCTACTCGCTCATCTATTCACATTCTCTCTACTATGTCGTCTCTCTTGTCTATTCATCTAGTACTCTCTTGGTACTCTTTGAGCTGTGTGGCTCCTACTGTTTTGTACTGTTCATGACTGTCTAGCGCTATAATATGGGTCTTGTGACTCTACTGTATCCAATGCATACTGTGTAGGGCACGGAGAGTGTCCGAGGGGCTCCAATTTAGACTTGGGGGCAGAGAGCCACCCGAAAATACCTGCAGGGGCTATTGACGGTGTTCTGCATTGCACCGGTTCTGACTATACTGTATTGGCTAGACATCTGACTACTATCCATTTAGTCTGAGGAGTTCAGACGTACTGTGATATTATTGTGCTATCACAAACTATTATACTATTAGTCTAAAGATTTCAGACGTACTGTGCGATTACTGTGCTATCACAGACTGTTACTGAACGACTGCTGTCTTAGAAGTGACTACTGTCGTATTCTACTAGTACACCATTGTGGAACCATACACGCTATCTCATTACACGCTATCTTGTTACACGCTATCTTCTCATACGCTCTACTTGCTCTACTTGATACTTGTTATCTTGAGTTATTGCGTTCTATTGTGACCAGATCGCATTCAAAGTGCTATACTCTCCCATTGTCTATTGACAATAAAAGTGCTATATTTTTTCTCGGCTATCTATGGATAACCAAAGTGCCATTACTATTTCGATTGACGAAAGTTAATCAAAAGTGCTATACTATCTCGATTGATGAGAATCAATCAAAGTGCAATTTACTCTTTACATGACCATCTACTATCATCTCTTCTTGCTATACATGTTGCTTGCTATTCTTGACAATATCGTTACTTGCTATTGTTGTTATCGTTTTCTATCGTGACTTGACTTTAGTCATCGTGCTATACTTGATTCGTCTGCTATTTGAACCATATTACTTGTGCTATTACTTTCTCGACTTTACATGACTCTCTCTATCATTAGTTACTCTGCCATTAAACCATTAATCACTTTAAGCCTGGTTGATCCTGAGATTTAAGTCCCACTGGGTGTTATCGCTCACGCTTCGTTATTTGTTATTGTGTCTCAAGTAAGTCAGACGATGACGTTATACGTACCAATGGGACGGGACCAGAGTAATGAGTGACCTGGAGTCAAATGACGAAGTTACCATAGCACCATGGAGTCTAGTAGTGATTGTTTTAGATTTCCTTTTAATGTAATGATGTCATTGAGCCTTATGTGTGGCTCTGAATTAGTGGTTGTAATAGTCTTAGTGATTTTATAATGAAATAAAAAGTTTATTCCAATTATTATTTATTAGATGCTCTGATGTTTGCGAAAGTATGCACACTTCACGCTACCATACTTGTTGCTCACGTTTTCCTCCGATTTATTCCACTGCTAAATTGGAGGGGCGTGGCAGTTGGTATCAGAGCCTAGGATGTCTTGATTGGATATCTTAGGTTTAAGATGTTCTAGGATGTCCTCATTGGATCTCTTAGGTATAGGGTGTTCTAGGACGAACTGCCATGACACGTATCTAAGTCAACCACCTTACCTATGTGAGAGGTTGGGTAAAGCTTGGGGTTATGCTAGGAGCTTAACTATATGTATAAGTACCCTAAGTATTAAGAAGGAAATTAATAAGTATTATTGCTCGTAGGAACTAGAGGAGAAGGCTGGTGAGCATGCACCAATGCACTAATTACAGCAGACCGTACAGGGGTTAACTCAAGCCCTTAACAATGTAATTCAAGCAGGAGCAAGAAATGGGGCAGGAGACTTATATGAGAACTTTGAACGAATAAATCCCCCTAGGTTTAATGGAACTCCGGATCCCAATGAAGCTGAAAATTGGGTGAAAGCAATGGAACGGATCTTTAGGGTTATGTAATGTTCAGAGCAGGAGAAAGTCCTTCTAGCAACCTTCCAGTTGGACCGCGATGCTAGAACCTGGTGGGAAGCTGCCAGTCGACAATTACCCAACATCAACATAGAGTGGGATAAATTTTTAGAACTCTTCAACACCAAATACTTTCCCGAGAGGATTCGTGAAAAGAAGGCAAATGAATTTGCCAATTTAAAACAACGAATGATGTCTGTAGCAGAATATGAAGTGCAATTTGAAAGACTAGCACAGTACACACCACATTTGGTGAGTACAGAGAAGATGAAGGTGAAGAGATTCCTAGAAGGGTTGAGACCTGTGTTCTGGAAAAAATTGGCTCCACTAGACATTGAAGTATATTCAGACATGGTATTGAGAGCTCAATTAGAAGACACCATGGAACTTCTTGAAAATATTCATAAGAAGAAGGTGTTGAAAAGGGAACGTGCTACTCATTCCAATGATAATAAAAGGAAGAAATACCATAGATAACAAGAGAATGAAAGGGGAAGTGAAGCAGAAGGAATTCTGTAAATTTTGTAAGAAACCAGGGCATCAGATTGATAACTGTTGGAAGAAATTGGGCAGATGCTTGCGATGTGGAAGTCAACAACGTCGAGTCATCGATTGTCCAACAAAGAAGAACCAAACTCCACGCGAAGGACGATTACAAGCCCTCGTAGATATGAATCATGCCAATGAAGGCGGACAAGGTACCATCACTAAACCCTTAGTTTGTTGTCATATTATTTTCGCGATAGCAAAGCCTTAAGTGGGGGAGGTGATGGAATGAATATCCATAGTAAATTGGTAGTCGTATCATATCATATGAATTTGGGGACCAAATTCTTTTAAGTGGGGAGGATGTAGCAACCCAGAAAATTTAGTACTTAAAAAAATCTGAAATAATAATTTTTTTAAATTGAAATAATAGAAACATACATACAATTATTGTATGTGCAAGAACACATCTAAAAATTCCTTAAAAATTATCAATCAACCCCAAATATTATCCCTAAGTGTTCCACGAAGAAATGCGTGCAATGAAAAATCCGATTGGCAAAGCGTACGTCACAATGTGACTAATTGTCCAAATTTGTAAACTAAGTCGGAAAACCGTTAACACGGAAAGATCACGCGCCCATAAATTAAACGAACATATCGGAGAGACTTCCAACATCATAAAATGATTACCCATTATCGGAATTGGACAAATGGATCTCTCATAGACCACAAATAAAATCAAGTAAGAAAAATATAATAAAATCCTTAACTCTATTATTCCCTAATTAAAAAGGGAAATCCCATAAGATAAATTCCAATAAATAATGGGCTTCGTTAAATAGTCCATATAAAATTTATTAGGCCAAAATAAGGATTTTAAAAAGTAGACTAATGGGAAAATACCCTAAATTCGCAACTTAAATATTTCTTAAATGGAAAAGAGGCATTTAATGTATTAAATAGCAATTTGAGTTAGAATTGGATTCTTAAACCTACCCTAGTTACTTGGCCTCGAATTTGGCTCCCATCCTAACCCAATTAGGAGTTGGCAAGCTTGGAAGGAGAAGGGAAAATAGGAAACCTCGTCATTAAATCGGAATTAGAGTTAAACTAGGAAAAGGAAAGCAAAGAAGCATAAATACTCTCTTAATCGCCCAAGGCCGGCCCTAGCTCGTTGCTGGGACTTGTTGAAGGTGGAGAAGAATCCAAGGAGAGGAGGAATTCATGGGGAGAAGGCTTCATCAAGCTTTATCCCGAGTTCTTGAAGTTCTAGCCCTAGAAGAGTAAAACAACTAAAAGTAGGCATTCTCACGAGCAAAATCTAATTAATTTCATCTGTAGATTGTTCCATATACTAGGAACAAAACCATCAAGTTTCATATTTTCTCATCGAGCCAATCTTTTATGGTTGATTTTTGAAGTTCTGCAAACACCATGAACCCGACCCTTCTTCTTTATTCTTAATCTCCTTGTATACTCAACCTCATGCTCTTAAATTTTAACTGGATTTACTCACGGATGTTAGGCATATTTTACCCCTAGAAGCCGTAATTTTCATCCATTCTATGTCTTGAATTAAATCTTGCATGATCTTGACGATGTACTGTCGCGATTTAACCTTGACTTGTGTTACAAGTTCCATACCTCTTAGTGGAGTCATTTTGAGACCAAGTGTTTAACATAGAACTTGTTACCCTATGAGTCTATTTTCATTTGGCACTGGGTTATCCAATTTTTGTTGACCGTGCTGAGAGTATTAATCCAAACATGAACACTGTGTCAGATTCACGAAGTCAGTCCCAATACGTCTTATTACATAGTCAAACGACCTTTGTTTCTCGATTATTTGCTACTGTACAAAGTATTAGAAGTACTCTAACTAAAAAAGGTGGTTTCACCCGATTTGGATCACCCTAGCATTTGTTTTTAGTTTTTAAACCCATAGGTGTCAAACCCAATCCAAGTCGGAGTTGGAAATAGGTAGACAAAGCAACCCAAACGCCATATTCTGGTGGCGACAGGTCGACACGTCACTACCATAACGCGACAACATCATGGTCGCGACATATACCAAAAATCAGACGTTTTTGTGGTCTTCTTAAGAAGGCGACAAGATCATGGTCGCCTACATGTTCTGAAGGCGACAGGCAATGTGTCGCCTTCTACCTATGTCAACTTAATCGGCCATAACTTTGTCTATAGACCTCAGATTGACGAGCCGTTTTCTTTGCTGGATTCCTCATTCAAAGGGCTTCAATATGGTATATTAATGTGTGAGATTTGAATAAAAAATCAATGAGTTATGACCTAAGGAAGTGAAGGGATGGGACTGCATTGGCATACATCTTGGTTTCCATCGTTTTGTGTCGTTCCATGCATGTGTAAGTTTGATCTATTCCAGGAAGGTTCAAGAAAGTATTATCATGCATGTAACAACCCATATGAAAGTTAAAATATGTTCACATGATTTTTAATTGATCTTAAGTTCATGATCATGCTCTCTACCTACTGATTATTCACTTTCTTGCCTTATTAACGAACTTGCTAAAAATGCATAGTTACTTGCTAAAATTGGTCATGCATGTTTTAGTACTCATGATACTTGCCATATATAGAGTTTCCAAAAATAAAGTTTCCATAAACGGAGTTTTTATAACTAGAGTTTCCATAATCGGATTCACATACGCACTTGAGCAATTCTCACGCGCGGCATGCGCATACACTCTAGTACGATAGAAAAGCCCCTTCTTGGCTTGTGGTGAACTCTCCGTCGGATATTCCTTTCGCCGGACTAGTGACCCCTTGACCAAGGCCTCCGTAAGTCTCCTCTGTCCATGGGTTCCCACAAGGTCGACGAGCTGGTTGTACCCTAACACCTATGATACACTCTAGGGACCATCAAGATCCAAACGGCCTTAGTTGTTCTCGCTCTTATCTTGAATCATGCCGGACTTCTGGACCTGTGCATAATGAGGCCAGCGGAAGGGTTGTGTATTCCAACTGACTGCCAACGCCGTACACGTGTGTTGTGCAATTGTTACTATCGCTCGTTACTCGACATTTCTTGTGCAATGACCATAAGATCTCATCTATACTGTACTCGCTCGTCTATTCACGTTCACTCTACTATCTCGTCTCTCTCGTCTAATCATCTAGTACTCTCTTGGTACTCTTTGAGCTGTGTGGCTCCTACTGTTTTGTACTGTTCACGACTGTTTAGCACTAAAATATGGGTCTTGTGACTCTACTGTATCCAATGCATACTGTGCAGGGCACAGAGAGTGTCCGAGGGGCTCCAATCTAGTCCTTGGGGCAAAGAGCCACCCGAAAATACCTGCAGGGGCTATTGACGGTGTTCTGCATTGCACCGGTTCTGACTATACTGTATTGGCTAGACATCTGACTACTATCCATTTAGTCTGAGGAGTTCAGACGTACTGTGATATTATTGTGTTATCACAAACTGTTATACTATTAGTCTGAAGAGTTCAGACGTACTGTGTGATTACTGTGCTATCGTAGACTGTTACTGAACGACTGCTGTCTTAGAAGTGACTACTGCCGTATTCTTCTAGTGCACCGTTGTGCAACTACACACACTATCTCATTACACGCTATCTTGTTACACGCTATCTTCTCATACGCACTACTTGCTCTACTTACTCTACTTGATACTTGTTATCTTGAGTTATTGCGTTCTATCGTGACCAGATCGCATTCAAAGTGCTATACTCTCTCATTGCCTATTGACAATAAAAGTGCTATATTTTCTCTCAGCTATCTACGGATAACCAAAGTGCCATTACTATTTCGATTGACGAAAGTTAATCAAAAGTGCTATACTATCTCGATTGATGAGAATCAATCAAAGTGCAATTTACTCTTTACATGACCATCTACTATCATCTCTTCTTGCTATACATGTTGCTTGCTATTCTTGACAATATCGTTACTTGCTATTATTGTTATCGTTTTCTATCGTGCCTTGACTTTAGTCATCGTGCTATACTTGATTCATCTGCTATTTGAACCATGTTACTTGTGCTATTACTTTCTCGACTTTACATGACTCTCTCTATCATTAGTTACTCTGCCATTAAAGCATTAATCACTTTAAGCCTGCTTGATCCTGAGATTTAAGTCCTACTGGGCGTTATCGCTCACCCTTCGTTATTTGTTATTGTGACTCAGGTAAGTTGGACGATGACGTTATACGTACCAATGGGATGGGACCAGAGAGATGAGTGACCTGGAGTCAAATGACAAAGTTACCCTAGCACCATGGAGTCTAGTAGTGATTGTTTTAGATTTCTTTTTAATGTAATGATGTCATTGAGCCTTATGTGTGGCTCTGAATTAGTAGTTGTAGTAGTCTTAGTAATTTTATAATGAAATAAAGAGTTTATTCTAATTATTGTTTATTAGATGCTTTGATGTTTGCAAAAATATGTGCAATTCACGCTACCATACTTGTTGCTCACGTTTTCCTCCGATTTATTCCGCTGCTAAATTGGAGGGGCGTGACACAGAGGGTCCAAAGCTCAAGAAATCTGAATTCAGAAAGAAGGACAGTTCAAGAAAACTGAGAAGATTCAAGAAGAAAGCCATGGCAGCAGCTTGGGACAATAGCAGTGACTCGGATAGCCAGTCAAGCTCAAGCAGTGAGGAAGAAGGAAAAGCTAACTTGGCGTTCATGGCGAACACAGAAGACAAGGTAACATCTGACTTATCCTTCTCTTCTTGTAATGATACTGATTTAGATAACTTAGAAGAAGCGTTTAATGAATTATACTATAAATATAGAGAAGTATGTAAATCACTAAGAGCCAGTAAGAAAAATCTCACATGCCTAGAAAATACTAATTCAGATTTAAAATCTGAAAATAAGCAAATGGAAAAACAAATTAATGAACTAAAAAGGAGAAACGAATTATTGTGCGACGAATTGAAAAATAAAAATGAAAAATTAGCAAATTTGGAAAATCAAGAAACAGTAAATAATTTAATACAAGAAGTCTAACCACAGAAAATGAAAAATTATCAAGCACTTTAGAAAAATTTACAAATGGTAAAACTAGATTAATATTGAAAGGTGCTAGATGGTCAGGTAAAAAGAAACATGGATTAGGTTATATACCCCCCGATGATGAAGAAACTAAAGTTTATCCTAAAATATATCCTACACCTAAATTCGTACCTGAACAAGACACATCATACAAGGTAAATCTTAAATACATACCAACTGAAAAAGTAACTAAGATATCTTGTTGTAGTCATTGCAATAAGCTAGGTCATATTAAAGCATCATGTCCTACTAAACATAAAATATGGGTAATCAAAAAGAAAAATGATGACACTGACCAACCAGGACCCAAAAGAACTTGGGTACCTAAAGCTTAATGTTTTTAATGCAGGGAAACCTTCAAGCATCCAAATGGTATTTAGACAGCGATTGCTCAAGGCACATGTCAGGGAATAGGAATCTATTTTCCCATTTAGAAGCTGAAGAAGGCACAGTCACCTATGGAGATAATGGAAAAGGGACTGTAATAGGCAGTGGTTCAGTAGGCAGCAAAGGCAAGACAGTCATTGAAGAAGTTCTATGCGTCAAGGGACTGAAGCACAACCTCATCAGTATCAGCCAGCTGTGCGATAAAGGACATCAAATCAGATTTCAAGAGTCAAAGTGCAGCATTGTGAAGGATGGTGCAATCATCTTTGAAGCCAACAGAGAAAAGAACCTGTACGTGCTCTATCTAGAGGAACTAAAAGATCAGGACATTTGTTTGGCAGCAAATAAAGAGCAGTCAATAGAACTGTGGCACCAAAGACTAGGTCATTGCAGTCTTGATGGCATGAGAAAATTCATCAAGAGAAGCTTGGTGGAAGGTCTACCCAAAGTAAGTACAAAATTGAATAGTATCTGCGAACCATATGCAAAAGGAAAGCACACCAAGTCATCCTTCAAGTCAAAAACCGTGGTAACAACCTCTAAACCCTTAGAACTCCTTCATATGGACTTATTTGGGCCAATGAGTACCACCAGTCTTGGACGAAAGAATTTTGGATTTGTTATAGTAGATGATTACTCCAGATTCACATGGGTATCCTTCTTAGAGCACAAAGATGATACATTTGAAAGTTTTCTAAGCTTCAGTAAAAAGGTTCAAAAAGATAAGAAGTATAGCATTATCAGCATTTGATCGGACCATCGTGGAGAATTCCAAAATGAGAGATTTGCTAACTTTTGTGATGATCAAGGCATAGAGCACAATTTCTCAGCACCAAGGACACCACAACAAAATGGAGTTGCTGAGAGAAAGAATAGAACCCTGTTAGATATGGCAAGGACGATGCTATCAGAATATGATTTGCCAAGGTATTTTTGGGTTGTTGCAGTCAATACAGCTTGTTACATTATCAACAAAGTGATGATCAGACCTATCTTGAAGAAGACAGCATATGAACTGTACAAGGGAAAGAAGCCAAAGATCAGTCACTTCAGGACATTCAGAAGTCCATGTTTCATCCACAACAACGGCAAAAGAGACATTGGTAAGTTAGATGCAAAATCATATGAAGGTATATTCATGGGGTATGCTTCTAAACCTAAAGGCTATAGAGTATTTAATAAGTGTATTTTATTAATTGAATAATCAGTACACATCATTTTTGATGAAACTAACACTTCCTTGAGAAAGGAAGAAGAAAGTGATATTGATGATGTAGAAGAATTGTCCAAGAAATTAAAGAATACATCTATCGAGCACAAGGAAGATCCACCTCTGGAAGACCTGCAACAAAATAATATTTTACATGAAAATCTTCCAAAGAAATGGAGATATAAGAAAGATCACCCACTAGAAAACATCATTGGTGATCCATCTGTAGGGGTAAGGACAAGAGGTAATGTAATTCCATGTGATTATTTAGCTTTTGTCTCGAAAATAGAGCCTAGGACAGTCAATGAAGCTCTCATTGATGAATCTTGGATTTTGGTCATGCAAGATGAACTGAATCAGTTCAAGAGAAACCATGTATGATCACTTGTTCCTAGACCATCAGATCATCCAGTGATTGGCACCAAATGGGTGTTCATAAATAAATTGGATGAAGCTGGTGTGATCATAAGAAATAAGGCCAGATTGGTAGCTCAAGGCTATTCCCAATAGGAAGACATAGATTTTGATGAAACCTATGCACCTGTAGCTAGACTTGAGGCTATTAGGATTCTACTTGCATATGAATCCGCATTAAACTTGAAACTATTTCAAATGGATGTTAAATCAGCCTTTCTAAATGGTTTTATTAAGGAGGAAGTTTATGTAGAACAACCTCCAGGTTTTGATGACATAGATTTTTCGAATCATGTATTTAAGTTGCACAAAGCATTATATGGATTAAAACAATCACCAAGAGCATGGTATGAACGTTTAAATGCATTTCTATTAAACCATGGCTTCATTAGAGGTCAAGTAGATAGTACACTATTTGTTAAGTCTAAAGTCAAACATATTTTGCTTGTTCAAATATATGTTGATGATATAATATTTGGTTCAACTGATAAATCCCTTTGCAAGTATTTTGAAAAGCTCATGCAGGGAGAATTCGATATGAGCATGATAGGGGAGCTCAACTACTTCATTGGATTGCAAATCAAACAAGGAAAGGAAGGAACTCACATCTGTCAAGCCAAATACACCAAGGAGTTGCTAAAGAAATTTGGATTCGAAAATAGCAAGCCACTGTCAACGCCTATGAGCACATCAACAAGAATGGACAGTGATAAGGATGGTAAGAAAGTAGACCAAAAGATCTATAGAGGTATGATAGGTTCACTACTATATTTAACTGCCAGTAGACCTGACATACTGTTTAGTGTATGCATGTGTGCTAAGTATCAGGTAGACCCCAAAGAATCTCATTTAATTAATGTCAAAAGAATTTTTAGATATTTAGCAAAAACCCATGACTTAGGTTTATGGTATCCAAAATCATGTGAAATTAATTTAGTAGGATACTCTGATGCTGACTACGCTGGATGTAAAATAGATAGGAAAAGCGCCAGTGGCTGTTGTCAATTTCTTGCTGGATGTCTGATCTCGTGGTCCTCAAAGAAACAAAATTCAGTGGCATTATCTACAGCAGAAGCTGAGTACGTAGCTGCTGGAAGTTGCTGTACGCAACTCCTATGGATTAAGCAACAACTTGAGGATTATGGACTCCAGATCAAGACAATTCCTTTATTATGCGACAACACCAGTGCAATAAATCTAACCAAGAATCCAGTATAGCATTCAAGGACTAAGCACATTGAGGTTAGATATCAGTTTATTCGTGATCATGCAGCTAATGGTAACATAGATATTTCTTTCATTGATACTAATAATCAGTTAGCAGATATCTTCATAAAGGTCTTACCTGAAGAGAGATTTACTTCTCTTAGAAGGGAATTAGGCATGTGTAAATTGTGAAAGAATTATCTGTATAAAATTGAAATATAAATTTTCAGAATATCAATTATTTTTCCCTCCTTGAATTTAAGCAAAATTCCAAATGTTGCCTGCTTGTTTAAATATCCTTGACGGTTTGTAATTTTTTTATCGTTTTCTGCCATCATGTCACCTCCAATTTCGAAAGGACTCTTTATTCATATATCCCGAAATATGTGTGGCAACGATTCACCTCCCACCTTCATCTTTCTTTTTCTTCTTGCCTGAGGCGATACCCTATCGACTCCGGCATCGACTCTCTAAGATTTCAAAGCATCCAACTCCTTCCCGCCGAAAATTTCTTAAGGGTTCCTGTTCCAATCCTCTTTCCAGTCCTCTAGAAACTCTTCCCATCCAAAACCATGGCCTCTTCTGGTGTATCCGGTAGCATAGGGGGCTGAATTTCTGACCCCCGAGCAGCATGAAAGGTTTGCGACCGTGAAGACGAAGCTGTGCGGTCACAAAGCAGTGGATGTGGAAGATTTACGAAAAAATGGAATGGGCAGCATCGTCGTAGCTATGGACAGATTGGGGTGGACGAAGATGGATACCTTCTAAGAAGTAAGTTATCCTGACCTAGTAAAGGCGTTTTATGTATGTCTGAAGACAGAAGAAGATGGGACCTTGACTTCCATGGTCAAGGGAACTCAGATTAGGGTCACATGAGAGTTACTGGCATCAATCTTCGGTGTGACTACTTCCGATCACAGTGGAGTTCACACTGTGGATATCCAGGGAAAAGGATTAGGGATTGTTGGTCCTGAATACAAATTAAAGGACGGGAAGCTAGATATCAACCAGTTGAATGCATTTAATTGTCTTTTGCACTTTATAGTCTGTCAAATTTTGGTTCCCATAAGCGCTACTTTTTCAACATGCACCAAAGTAGACTCAGATTTAATGTTCTGGGCCATCCAGAATCAGGAAATCAATTTGGCCGAAATCATTATGGAAAGGGTGAAATTTACAAGTGCACATGTATGGGATAAGAAGAGTAAGCTGAATGTGTCTCTACCCTATGCCCATCTCTTAACTAAGGTATTTCAGCATTATGGCATCAGTGTTGTAGGAGATGTTTCTGAGAAGATGGGGCAAGCTATCCGCAGCAGGAACTTAAGGAAAAATAGATTTTCAATTGTAAATGGTGTATGGTCAAAGACCTCTGTGGCTGAGGGTGAGGCCATCATTGGCGAAGCCCAAGAAGTCCAGGAAGAGGTAGGAGAAGCAGCTGTAGCAGTAGCAGTCCAAATGGTTCAAGAGGAATCAGCAGCAGCAGCACCAGTAACAGTACCAGCAACAGCACCAGTAGCAGTACCAGCAGAGGAAGCTAGAGCAGCAGTTCCAAGTATTCCAGAACAGCAAGAACATATTCCATCAGTTAAGGAGGAACCAGAAGCAGCAGCAGCAAATGTTCAGGTCAATGCAGTAGCCAGCAGAATTGAGGATCTCTTGCCTGAGCAGATTGAGCCCGTTGGGCAAATGTTCAGAAGTTGTTCCTCCTTCTTCCCGAGTAGCCTCAATACTCAGGGATGTACTGGACTCCATCCATAGCACTCTAGAGGAACCCGTAATTAGTAATGATCAAGTAGCAGAAGCTGTGGCATCAGGCCACAATGTAGAGTAGTGATGGAGGAAGCTCCCAGTCAGGGGGAGCAAGTAGTTGCTCATGAAATTGTAACAGTGGAAGATGCTCCTATTGAGGGGGAGCAATCTATAGATGAGGAGGCAGCTCCTCAGGGGGAGCACACTAAAAGTGTCCCTATGAATAATGAAGAGCATGTTGAATTCGAGGAGCCCATTACAAGAGCACATTGAAAAAGGAAAAGAGTAGCTCATAGGAAGCCCAAAGAGAAGCAGCTGACGATTCAGTTAAAGCCCATTATTAAAAGGCTGAATGAGCAAGGCAAGACTCTCACATCTCTGCAGTTTAATATTCAGTCTATCCTTATCAGCCAGACCTCAGCAGCAAACGAGATTGGAGCCTTGTCCACTGAGGTACATAACTTGAGAGATGATTTTAAAATGTTTAAGTAATTATGCAGATGGATGAAAGGTGAGTTTGACAGTGTCAAGAAGCTTATCTCTTCGAGGGTGCAATCCACCTTTGCCCCTCCAGCTCACTCTCCTGCTGAACCGGTCAATAATTCTGGGCCATCAGGGCCAAGGCCAGCAAAAGAAAATGCAATGCCATCAGGGTGAATTGTAGTAGAACCAGTAGGGTCATCCGGGCCTCAGACTGTTGAGAAGGAAGTACCTATTACTGAAGCCGTGAAGTCAGGGCCATCCGGGCCATCTGAAGATGTAGCAAGGCCATCAGGGCCATCTGAGGTTGTGGCAGGGCCACCAGGGCCAATGATCTCCGAGGGTGTGTCTCCAAGAGTAGAAGAGCCTGTAGCTGCTCCAGAAGCCCCTGAGTCTTCATCTCTTGCAACACCAGCCCCTCCCTCACCACCTTCTTCATCCACAACACCTCCAGCACCCATCACCTTCAAACAACCTATGCCTCGCACCATCTCTTCCCCAACTCCTTTTCAATCTCATTCCTCTCCTTCTCCTGCCACCTCTACATCCATTCCACCACCTCCTCCTATTCTTGAAGGCCCTCCAGCCTCATCATCAGCTGGAGCCTCATCTTCCTCTGGTCCTTCTTTAGATGGACCATCCATCACACCTTCTTCTACCCATCAATCATTTCTCCATCCTCCTACTCCTCCTTCCTTTGTCACCTTTATTCCTGAAGGTGCTCAACTCGAAAGTCCATTTCTAGACAAATTTGAGGATGAGTTGGAAATCACCACCATCCGTTCAGTTCTTGAAGTTGCCTCTCATGTCTACAAGACTGACTCCTCTAGTCCTGTCTCTAAAAAGAGGAAACTCTCCACTACTCTTGCTCTCCCCACCGAACCTAAGTTTCCTCCTCTTTGGTTTTCCCTCACTATTGAAAATCGAAGGAAACCACTCTATCGAGAATATCTCCAAAAAGGTATTCTTGCCACCATTTTTGGTGTTCCTTTTCTAAATCTCACCGATTACCTCAATGTTGTCCTTCCCTACAACCACTTCTCAAAAGTTGATCAATCCAAAATCTTCAAAATGGCTGAATGCAAATATGAAGATCAATGGGCTAAAGGGCACTCGGCTCTCTACAGGAAATATCTTCTTGCAGAATCAGATAGGTTTCCACCCAGGGACTCTCCACTAACTCTCTCTGAGTGGTTTGTCGTTCATCATAAATCCCTCTGGGCACCTTTATTCAAAAGGAAGTGAAGTTCATCAAGTACTTCCAATTATTCAATGATTATCGGTATCTTCACAAGTTACCTGAAATTCAGTTGGGACAATTCCAGGGAGCCGTTGCTTCATTAAAAACTGAAAATCCAGTCAACTGCTCTTTCAAAGTGGATTTCGCCACCATGAAAATTCCAGACTCTGTGTTTCTTCTTAAGCTGCACTCCTTGGTCATGGACTCCTCAGTTGGTCCTATCATTTTTGAGAGATTCGCTCGAGTCATGGGAAGGATATGTGTCACGCCCCGATATTTAGCAGCGGAATAAATACCGGGGGACGTGAACGATACAAACCGACGTATCACAGTTGAATAGCGTAGAGTCACGATTGAACAAAATAATACATTTGAGACTATAAGATGGTCATCCAAAAATGTACTTTATTCTATTTCAGTCAACTAATTACAACATTAAATAAGAAAGAACCAACTAAAGGTCCATTATTCAAATAAAACTTCTAGAAAAGTTAACTATTACATAGACTACTCAATTGTCTATTTCTAAACTATCATCGACTCATATGGCGGGTGCTCATCACTCTTGCCCTGCCCCATCGGACTCCACTGGTTCTTCATCACTTCCTGAAAAAGGGTAGGATGATAGGGTGAGCGAACTAGCTCAGTAGAATTTACATCTCAATATTGTGCGGGCACTAGTATACATGATTAACATTTTAAAAGGCAAGATATGAACATGATGACAATGCATGCAATACTAGCAGATCGAATAGCAGAGTAGAACGTATAACATTTTAGATTAAAAGTCGAGATGCATCTATACAGTGGACAAATATTTCAAGAATAGAATCATATCAAAAGAGATTGGCCATATTCAGACAGATATCATGCGTTCACATGATCAGACGTATCATATCAAATCATATCAGATCAAATCAAATCAGACTTATCATATCAAACAAAGGCACATTCACACAAATCTTGCATATCGTATCAGTGCCATGCCACGCACCACAAGTCCATACTCCCACGGTTAAAAAGTACGTTGGGGTGCTCCTCCCCAGGACCAGACAGGGCCCCTATTGCACTGGCATTGGTTCAAATTTGGACCGGAGTCCCACGTTGTGTCGAACAAACAGATTCATATTATGGCCACAGAGTTTCAATAACAAGCTCGCAGTAAAAGAAACATGATCATTCATAGAGTCAAGGTATGACAAATAGCTCAAGAGAACAAGGAAGGATAACGACGTATCTTATGTTTCATAATTCATTAATGTCTTGATATGAGGATGTTTCAAAAGACAGATCATATGGAGAACATGTGCTCTCAATTTCCCAAGAAGGGTGTGCCTATTCGTGCAAATATGTAAGTGACGAGTTACAGATCTTTCCTATCATGTATGCAATTGACAAATGATTATTTGAACACCGGAAAACATAAAACTATTGAAACTCATATGCAAATTATGACATTAACTCCACTAGCAAGTCCATACCAACATGTATTCATCCCCACATTCATATCATATTCTTATCTTATCAATTGACAATAAGCAAGATCACAAGGTAATCCAATGGACATAAGATCAATCACAATTACACATTAGAATCGTATTCATATCATTACTATTTTTTTCAATGGGTTGATTTATTTTAGGTCCATGCATACCATATAACATCATGCACATGCTAGTAGACATCATGAAATGGTCAGACCCAAAATATGCAATTTTTTGTAAGGGTAGTGTCGACACAATGCTTCAAACACAAGACAAAATAATGCAAAACTGGTCAAGTAGTGTCGACACTAGATCAGGTAGTGTCGACACAGTGCTTCAAATATAAGGAAAAAAGGTCAAGTAGTGTCGACACTAGATCAGGTAGTGTCGACATAGTGCTTCAAATACAAGGCAAAAAGGTCAAGTAGTGTCGACACTAGTACAGGTAGTGTCGACACTAGAGACAGCTCCCAGAACACCTTCTGGCCAATCTGGGACAGTGTGTCGACACTAGCTCAAGTAGTGTCGACACTAGAGACCTTCCCAGAACACCTTTTGGGTTGTTTTGGGACAGTGTGTCGACACTAGCTCAGGTAGTGTCGACACTAGTGCCCTTCCAGAACAAAACCTATAGGTCATGTGGAACCCAAAAGCACATCTCATGCAGTGGTTTACTTACCCCACTTATAACTCTCTAACGAATGACATTTAGACAAAACGTTCAACATGAAAGATGACGCAGTCAACTAGTAGAAGAACTTTGATGTTGGGGGTTTGATCTAATTCAGTCTCGAATCCTAAGAAAACATAGAAGAACAAAAAATCAAGTGTAGCCCGAAATCGCAGTATCATGCAGAGACTATCTTACCATGCTCATAACACTCTAAAGAAAGACTTTTGGATAAAACATCCAACATAAAAGATGATCGTGACTTCATGTAGAAGAACTTTTATGAAGGAAGTTTAGTAAAATCTGGTCTTGAATCATGTGCATAATATGAAGAACGAGAAAAGCCCTAACTGTGCGAGACTTCGGGAAAACTACGAATACACAACGTATACTCCATGAAAACTAGTCAAACCAAGTGCAAATGAACCTAGACTCAAAGATCTACATGATGGTGTAGATTTCTTTAATCTTGGCCGAGAACACCTACCTTTGAACGCTAAGAAATCTCTGCAGATTTCTGGGTTGATGCAGAGCGAGGTTGAGGAAGATCACGATTTTCCCCAGCCGTTCTCCACTTCCCCAGTGCTCCAAGCTTGCTACTCTCGACCTCAAATTGTTGATAAACCTTCCCCAAGAGTTTAGGGACGAGTTCTTATAGTTTTAGGGTGTAGTTAAGAGTCCTAACGGGACTAGGAAAGGGGCTGCGAGTTTTGTTTCCCACTTTCCACAAAATCTGGGATTCTCTCACCCAAAAGAGGTAGCAAAGGTTTAGGAAACTACCTCTTAGAGTTGGCTCTGGTTTTGGCTGACCTTACATGACTAATTACCTTAATTTTAACCCTAACTTGCCCTCTCTAATTATGGCATAATTACATACACGAATTTCTGGGTAAATTCTTGTCTTAGTTTATTTATATCCTTGGGCCAAATGTGCCCCATTGGCCCAATCTTATTAATGGGTCATTAATACATGGTGTTGGAAGTCTCTCTAATATGTTTATTTAATTTATCCCCCTTTATTTCCAACATTTTTCAATCACTAAATTTTCGCGGTGTTACATCCTCCCCTACTTAAAAAAAAATTTGGTCCCCAAATTTACACATAATGGCATAGTTCGTACCTGAGAATAGTTCTGGGTGGTTTTTCTTCATTCTTTCCTCTGTTTCCCAGGTAGCATTAGTAACTCCATCTCGACTCCATTGGACCTTCACCATAGGTATGGTACGATTCCTGAGTCGTTGAATCTTCTGATCCAACAGTTTGATCGGTTTCTCTTCATAAGTCAGGTCCTCCCGAATCTCCAAGTCCTCATGGTTGATTACATGGTCGGCATTGAATAAATACTTCCTCAGCATGGATATGTGGAACACATTATGCACGTTCGCCAGTTGTGGAGGTAGTGCAAGTCTATACGCCACCTGACCAATCCTTTCCAGAATTTCAAATGGCCTTATAAATCTGGGACTCAACTTTCCTTTGATCCCAAATCTTTGAATTCCCCTTGAAGGTTAGACCTTCAAGAAAACATGTTCGCCAACCTGAAATTCTAGTTCTCTCCTTCTTTTGTCTGCATAACTCTTCTGCCTAGACTGTGCTATCTTTAGACATTCCCGGATAATTTGAACCTTCCTAACAGTCGCCTCAATTAAGTCGGGTCCAACCCATTGGTTCTCCTCAACCTCTTCCCAACAAAGGGGTGATCTGCAACTCCTGCCATATAAGGCTTCAAATGGATCCATCTTGATACTTGCCTGATAGCTGTTGTTATATGCAAACTCCATCAAGTACAACTGATCATCCCATCGTCCTCTAAAATCTAGCACTAGAGCACGAAGCATATCTTCCACAATTTGATTAGTCCTTTCGGTTTGTCCATCAGTCTGAGGATGAAAGGCAGTACTAAAGTTCAGTTTAGTACCCATTGCTGCTTGTAAACCCTTCCAGAAATGTGAAGTAAATCTAGGGTCCCGATCTGATATTATGCTAGATAGAACCCCATGCAGTCTAACTACTTCCTTAACATATAGTGCAACCAATACATCCACTGACCATGTACTCTTAATCGGCAAGAAGTGAGCTGATTTAGTCAATCGGTCAACTATTACCCAAATTGCATCCATACCACCTCTAGTCTTGGGCAATCCCATGATAAAGTTCATACCGATGCTATCCTACTTCCATTCTGGGATTTCTAGTAGTAGCAGTCCACCAGCTGTACGGAAATGCTCGGCCTTGACTTTCATGCATGTTAAACAGTATGATACATGATCGGCCACATCCCTCTTCATGTTTGGCCACCAGTACGACCTTTTCAAGTCTTGGTACATCTTTGTTGCTCCAGGATGAATCGTGTACTTGGACTGGTGAGCTTCATTTAATAACCTCTTCTTGAGCTCTCCATGATCAGGGACACATGTTCTACCTCGGAATAGTAATCTTCCCTCAGCTGATAGGGTGAAGTCAGGTCTTTGTTCTAACTTCTCCCTAATCTCAACTAAGAATGGATCCTCTCCCTGTTTCTCCTTGATTTCGGTCAGTAAATCGGATTGTATCTGGAGAGTTGAGATCATTACCTGTTTTTCCTTCTTTCCCATGTCTAAGTTCAAGCTTGCAAATTGCTCCAGTAACTTCCATTCGCCCAGCATCATACTAGCTAGCATAGCTCCTGGTTGTCTACTTAGAGCGTCTCCCACTACATTGGCTTTCCCAGGGTGATACTGAATGGAAAAGTCAACGTCCTTAAGGTACTCTAACCACCTTCTTTGTCTTATGTTAAGCTCCTTTTGTGAGAACAAGTATTTCAAACTCTTGTGGTCAGAAAAGACCTTAAATTGCTCACCATAGATATAATGTCTCCAAATTTTCAAGGCGAATACTACAGCTGCCAACTCCAGGTCATGAACCGGGTAGTTCACTTCGTGGATCTTCAACTGTCTTGAGGCATATGCTATTACCTTCCCTTGTTGCATTAAGACGCATCCCAGACCTATTCCAGAAGCATCTGAATAAATTTCAAATCCTCCCTCTTCAGTGGGTAAGGCGAGGACCGGAGTAGTAGTCAGACACTTCTTCAAGTTGTTAAAGCTTTCTTCACATTCATTGGTCCACACAAACGGATTTTCCTTCCGGGTCAGTTTGGTTAATGGCACTGCAATCTTTGAGAAATCCTTTATAAACCTTCAGTAATATCCTGCTAATCCTAAAAAGCTCCTGATCTCTGTGACGCTTGTCGGTCTTTCCCATTTCAGTACAGCCTCAACCTTTGATGGATCAACAGCGATACCATCCTTGGTTACCACGTGTCCTAAAAAGGATACCTCCTCAAGCCAGAATTCACATTTACTTAGCTTGGCATATAATTTATTCTCCCTTAAAATCTATAATGAAATCCTCAAATGCTCCTCATGCTCTTCCTTCGTCTTGGAGTAGATCAATATATCATCGATGAATACCACCACAAATTTGTCAAGATATGGGCGATAAATGCTATTCATCAACTGCATGAAAACTGCAGGGGCATTTGTTAGTCCGAAAGGCATAACAATAAATTCATAATACCCATACCTGCTTCGGAAGGCTGTCTTGTGAATGTCTTCTCCTTTGATCCTCAATTGGTGATAACTGGATCTGAGATCTATTTTAGAGAAGTATCTAGCTCCAGACAATTGATCAAACAACTCATCAATCCTTGGCAGAGGGTATTTGTTCTTGATGGTTAACTGATTTAGTTGTCTGTAATCTATACATAGCCTCATCGACCCATCTTTCTTCTTAACGAAGAGGACAGATGCACCCCATGGCGACGTACTCGGTCGGATGAAACCCTTCTCTAACAGTTCCATCAGTTGCTCTTTTAATTCCTTCAGTTCTGCGGGGGACATTCTATATGGTGCCCTAGATACTGGTGCTGCTCCAGGGACCATCTCGATGGTAAAATCGACCTCTCGCTCAGGAGGAATTCCTGGCAAGTCTTCGGGAAAAACATCAGCGTATTCGCTGACAACATGGATGTCCTCTACTTTGACTACCTTCTTTGTGATGACAACAGCAGTAAGAAAGGCCATACAACCTTTCCTCATCATCCTTTTGGCTTGTAGTGCAGAAATAAGTGACAATCTCCTGCGGTTTCTATCCCCTGTGAACACTAGTTTTGGGTAATGGCTAAAGGTTACCCGACTTCTCCTGCAGTTGATACTAGCCCCATGTTCAGACAACCAGTCTGCTCCCAGTATCACATCATACCCCTCCATATCCATACATATTAAATTTGCTGGTAGGTTCTGAGTTTCAATCAACACTTCACTAGAGGGTATATGGTTTGTAAGATTGGTGCCAGGACCAATCGGGGTTGACACAACTATTCCAGATTTCATTGGGATGGGTTTCACAGGTAGGGTATCAACAAATGTTTGAGATATAAAGGAATGCGTAGCTCCCGTATCAAAGAGAACATATGCGGGTCGGGAAAGAATAGTAAGTGTACCTTCCACGATACCTCCTTCTTCAGCAGCTTCCGGTTCCTGAATAGCTTGCAATCGGCCTTGCCTCTTCTGTCCGTTCGGACGCTTATCCTGAGGGGTTTGTTCCTTCAATATTGGGCAGTCCGAGATCCTATGGTCACGACTACCACAGCGCAGACATCTCCCTTGTGCTCTCCAGTATTGTTCAGACCGGTGATTAGCTTTGTCACAGTGTTTGCACCTTTCTCCTGTCGTCACCACTATCTGTTTACCTATCTCCTTTGGCTTTTTATCAGCTGGTTCATTCACCCCGCCACTGGGCCTTTTCTTCCCAATGGTCGGCTGATACCTTCCTGTAGAAGACACTTGCTCCCTTTTCGCGGGTCTTCCCATAATTCTTTTAGCAGTCTCCATGGCATCTTCCAGTAACTGAGCCTTCTTTACCATGTCAGCATAGGTTTGAATGTCCATTGGCGCCAGTTGAGTGATGAACTGGGGCCTCAAGCCATTCAGAAAGCGTTTTGCCTTCATCCTTTCTCTCCCAATCAAGTGAACAGCGTATCGGGACAGACGAGAGAATTGAGCCTCATACTCGGCCACATTGAGTCCTCTCTGCTTTAAAGCCGCAAATTCGGCTGCTTTCCGCTCCTGGACCCTCTCAGAAAAATACTTGGTGTTGAATTGCTCAATGAACTGAGCCCATGTTAGTTGCTGGCCATCCAGTGTTGCTTCTACCAACTCCCACCATGCCCTGGCATCCCTTTCCAATTGGAAAGTCGCCAGTAGTACTTTGTTTTGGTCTGTGCATTGCATGACCCTAAATATCCTTTCAATTTCCTTAACCCAGTGTTCAGCAACATCTGGGTCAGTACTCCCTTCAAACCTAGGCGGATCCATATTCCTAAAATTTCGATGGAGATCACCGGCTCCGCGGTTACCTCCACCCTGGGTGGCTTGTAGGATAGCCTGAGTCAAGTTCTGTATTGTTCGTTGCATGTCCCTAGTCTGGGCACGTTCAGAGGCCATTAAGGTAATAAGTACCTTCAAGATAATAATATAAGTCAGTCATCTAAATATATATCACATGTGACTTCTATTCCCATAGTTCTACCCAAGCTCAAATTAGGTACGACAGATTTTGACTCTTGTGATCTAGTTCCATTCTATGTTCTTATTCCCTTGGACCCTAAAGTTTAAGGCTCTGATACCAACTGTCACGCCCCGATATTTAGTAGCGGAATAAATACCGGGGGACGTGAATGATACAAACCGACGTATCACAGTTGAATAGCGCAGAGTCACGATTGAACAAAAGAACACATTTGAGACTATAAGATGGTCATCCAAAAATGCACTTTATTCTATTTCAGTCAACTAATTACAACATTACATAAGAAAGAACCAACTAAAGGTCCATTATTCAAATAAAACTTCTAGAAAAGTTAACTATTACATAGACTACCTAATTGTCTATTTCTAAACTATCATCGACTCATATGGCGTGTGCTCATCACTCTTGCCCTGCCCCATCGGACTCCACTGGTTCTTCATCACTTCCTGAAAAAGGGTAGGATGATAGGGTGAGCGAACTAGCTCAGTAGGATTTACATCTCAATATTGTGCGAGCACTAGTATACATGATTAACATTTTAAAAGGTAAGATATGAACATGATGACAATGCATGCAATACTAGCAGATCGAATAGCAGAGTAGAACGGATAACATTTTAAATCAAAAGTCGAGATGCATATATACAGTGGACAGATATTTCAAGAATAAAATCGTATCAAAAGAGATTGGCCATATTCAGACATATATCATGCGTTCACATGATCTGACGTATCATATCAAATCATATCATATCAGATCAAATCAGACTAATCATATCAAACAAAGGGACATTCACACAAATCTTGCATATCGTATCAGTGCCACGCCACGCACCACAAGTCCATACTCCCACGGTTAAAAAGTACGTTGGGGTGCTCCTCCCCAGGACCAGACAGGGCCCCTATTGCACAGGCATTGGTTCAAATTTGGACCGGAGTCCCACTTTGTGCCGAACAAACAGATTCATATTATGGCCACAGAGTTTCAATAACAAGCTCGCAGTAAAAGAAACATGATCATTCATAGAGTCAAGGTATGACAAATAGCTCAAGAGAACAAGGCAGGATAACGACGTATCTTATGTTTCATAATTCATTAATGTCTTGACATGAGGATGTTTCAAAAGACAGATCATATGGAGAACATGTGCTCTCAATTTCCCAAGAAGGGTGTGCCTATTCGTGCAAATATGTAAGTGACGAGTTACAGATCTTTCCTATCATGTATGCAATTGACAAATGATTATTTGAACACCGGAAAACATAAAACTATTGAAACTCATATGCAAATTATGACATTAACTCTACTAGCAAGTCCATACCAACATGTATTCATCCCACATTCATATCATATTCTTATCTTATCAATTGACAATAAGCAAGATCACAAGGTAATCCAATGGACATAAGATCAATCACAATTACACATTAGAATCGTATTCATATCATTACTATTTTTTCAATGGATTGATTTATTTTAGGTCCATGCATACCATATAACATCATGCACATGCTAGTAGACATCATGAAATGGTCAGACCCAAAATATGCAATTTTTTGTAAGGGTAGTGTCGACACAATGCTTCAAACACAAGATAAAATAATGCAAAACTGGTCAAGTAGTGTCGACACTAGATCAGGTAGTGTCGACACAGTACTTCAAATACAAGGCAAAAAGGTCAAGTAGTGTCGACACTAGATCAGGTAGTGTCGACAGAGTGCTTTAAATACAAGGCAAAAAGGTCAAGTAGTGTCGACACTAGTTCAGGTAGTGTCGACACTAGAGATAGCTCCCAGAACACCTTCTGGCCAATCTGGGACAGTGTGTCGACACTAGCTCAAGTAGTGTCGACACTAGAGACCTTCCCAGAACACCTTCTGGGCTGTTTTGGGACAGTGTGTCGACACTAGCTCAGGTAGTGTCGACACTAGTGCCCTTCCAGAACAAAACCTATAGGTCATGTGGAACCCGAAAACACATCTTATGCAGTGGTTTACTTACCCCACTTATAACTCTCTAACGAATGACATTTAGACAAAACATTTAACATGAAAGATGACGAGGTCAATTAGTAGAAGAACTTTGATGTTGGGGTTTGATCTAATTCAGTCTCTAATCCTGAGAAAACATATGAAGAACAAAAAGTCAAGTGTAGCCCGAAATCGCAGTATCATGCAGATACTCTCTTACCATGCTCATACCTCTCTAACGAAAGACTTTTGGATAAAACGTCCAACATAAAAGATGATCATGATTTCAATTAGAATAACTTTCATGAAGGAAGTTTAGTCAAATTTGTTGGACCAAGCCCCTTACTATTGCACCAAAAGCTCGAGCTGGTAGTGAAGGTGGTAGCCAAATCTTTAAGGCGGAAGCGCAAAGCACCACGTCAACACTATGGTCGGCATGAGGGGCTTCGCACAGGGTTTTACCCCTGCGGCGGGTTGGGTTGCCAGCCCCGATGTCACTATGCTGCCCCATAACAGCATAGTGGCAGCGATTCCCTAAGGAAGTCGATGGCAGTTAACCAACAAACTCTCCCCCAGCGGCACCCGGGGGCTGCGAATTCTGTTTCCCACTTTCCATAAAATCTGGGATTCTCTTACCCAAAAGAGGTAGCAAAGGTTTTGGAAACCACCTCTTAGAGTTGGGTCCGATTTTGGCTTACCTTACATGACTAATTACCTTATTTTTAACCCTAACTTGCCCTCTCTAATTATGGCATAATTACATACACGAATTTCTGGGTAAATTCCTGTCTTAGTTTATTTATATCCTTGGGCCAAATGTGCCCCATTGGCCCAATCTTGTTAATGGGTCATTAATAGATGGTGTTGGAAGTCTCTCTAATATGTTTATTTAATTTATCCCCCTTTATTTCCAACATTTTTAAATCACTAAATTTTCGGGGTGTTACGATATCAGCTCAACAGGGTCGACTTCCCTCCTAACAAAGGTTTGTCTTCAGAGAATTTCACCTAGGCCATATTTCCTCTGAAGTCCTTGCTCCTCTGCTATCAGAATGTGAAAGGCTTTCTCCCATGGACTGGGAAAAGCACTACAACCCGTTAGCTCTTAAATTGGAAGCCTTGAACAGCTCCTTGTTTCAGGCTGGCAAGCCTACTCTCACAGCTGAAGCCTTCTTGGACCTAAATTGTATCAATTTGGTTCTGGACCCTTATCGTCAGTGGGTCGAGCGGTACAAGTTGTTCTTGGACTTGAAGAATGATCTTCTGCATCATAAGTTATACTATCCTATCAAGATCTGTAAGGCCCCCGATATTTTTTTTTCTTCCTTTTCTTTTATAAGTACCTTATTGTGCGAATGTTTATGTGTCATGTATGTAGCTAGATATACATATGCATATAACTTGTGCGTGTAACTAATCGTATGCGTATACATATAAAACTTTTATTTTATGCATGCATGTAAGCATGTATGTATACATATGTGCTATCTATGCTATATATATATATGATATTTACTTAAGTGGTAAATTAGGTGTATGATGTGTTGCTCATATTATATATGTGGTATTGAATGAAGATTGGTATAAAAGTGTGCATTGTGTGTATAATTAGTTAGTAAGTGTTGTTTATTGCATTGTGAAGATAGTATGTACATTATACCGAGCACATTATATACCATCTTGACTATTTATGAATACATGTGTGTACTTAGTTGTATATATATATATATATATATATATATGTTTGGTTGCATGATGTAATCGGTGTGTACATTATACCCTATGTATTGCATACATGTACATAAGAAGGATTAAGGTTTCTGTGAAATTGTATGTTCTGGCCGAAGACCATTTGACGGCAGCATCTGTGGACGTCAAGGACAAGTAGGCGGCGACCTCGATGGACGCCAACTATTATTATGGACGTCCGTTGATGTAGACGTCTACTTCCCTGACAATTTTCTGAGCAGCTGCATGGTGTGCCATGCCTCCGATTGGGGGATGCCAACCACCCCCAACGGCTCCTTCGCCCCTGCCAAGACAGACCCCATGTCTTGTCTATATGACCACCCACCCCTTGCAACCTAGAAGTCCCTTTGGCCCTTGCAAGAGGGGAAGAAACCCTGGCCCCAAAAGGGTGAGAAAAACCCTAAAACCCTGAGAGCTGTGAGGAAACCCGAACTTGGGAGGCTTTGATCCAGCGGTTTGGAGCTTCTTCCGGAGATCTACTTCGACAAGGAGGGAGACAACACATCCGGCTACACATCCCCGGCCCTGGATTGCAGAGGGGAGCATCACAGAAGCCGGAGTGAAGGCATCTTGGAGGCTTCTTGGGACTGCCCAAGGAGAGCTTCTCCAACCATTTTGATCCCTTTAGGAGTTTTTCCAAAGGCAAGTAACCCTTGCACTTCGTCCATGTATGTGTCTAGGAGGTTTTTGTGATTTTTACGGATTTTCCTCGTGTCCTGGATCCCCATATTTCCCCTTTCTTTAGAGCTCGGACTGTGTTTTGCACAGGTCCGAACTTGACGGCAAGGTCTATTGACGTTGAGATCTTGAGTCAGCGGCCAACGATGTTGCCGCCAACTCTTGTAAACGGCCATAGTATGCCGTTGAGTTCTTCTTGACAGAACAGTGAACTGTTCTGCCCTATATCCTTAATTTCCAGATTTCTACGCATGAGGATATAATGTAAATTTTATATGTTATGTAAAATAGATAATGTGATGTGTGTGAAATTTCCTGTATTTTTCTGTGGATGGCATAATTTATTAGAATTATTGAAAGGCATGTGTAGGAAAGAGGTTATGCTTGGTTAATTTTGTTCCCATGATTTCTGAGGAATTAAATGCTGTAGAATTTTATGAACCATGTTTATATGTATCAGTCCATGCCCTGCAAATTTGGGAATTTTTCCCATATTCATGCGAATTTTTATAATTCCTACAATGAGAAATAGAAAGCATGTGTAGACCTTGTGAAAATTCTAGTAAATCGTGTGTTGGGAAATAAATTTGGGAAAAATTTCTTGTACCAATATGTATGTGTGGTTCATGACTGTGCATGATCAAATCTGAAATCCATGTCATGTTCTATGTTAACTTAGTTTTGAATGGCATGAAACTGAATGTTTCAATTTCTATAAATGCATGTGAATTCAGAAAAATGTGAAAATTTGTATGTGTGTTCCTATACCCGAAAACAGTATGTGGTTAAATTTTCAGGAAAATTTGATGACAGTAGCCTACACTATGAGATTTCCATGTGAAAATGAGTTATAAATACATGTACCATGATTAAGGTTAAATGATGTGCGTTCCAATTAATCCGTGAGGGCTACTAAATGCTTGATTTCTGTTATTAGTGGCATCATGCTAGGGAAGAACAGAACCATGTGCATAAATAAGAAAGTGTGAATATCATATGTAAAACGTGTGTTAATCGGAATGTGTAATGTGTAAAATGTGCCGTGTGTGACACTGCTTCCATAGAGGGCTGTGGAACTGTACCATGGAAAAGTCCCCATGGGAAGGTTCAATGTGTATGTGTATCCTATGGGCATTAGGATGAAATCCTGGTGGCGGACAAGTACCGTCGATAGGGTGGAGAGGGCTTCTCCCGGTCTGCGCAGTACCAAGGCTTATCACTGTTTTGCCTAGGTGATAAGTATGTGTTAAGTGTTATGTGTTATGTGTCCTTCTAATGGTGGTTTGGACTATGTGTCACGGCATATAAATGTGAAATGTGAACGTGTATATGTGAAGATTGTGTAAGTGCCATGTGAATACGTGCAAAGTGAAAGATGTGTAAATGTGTAACATGTGAAACCAATGTGTTAGAGTGTAAAACTTTGATTCCTAATGTGATAATGTTAGAAACATATTAGAACAGCAAGCTAATTAGATAAGCAATCATGTTATTGTGTGCAAGAATGTCTATAGAATCCACGCTAGAATCTTCCTTTCACCATGTGCAAAAACCATGCCTAAATTGCTCTCATGATGTGGTGTGAATGAGACAAGTTCTTAATTGAGTTCATATGTTAAAGGAATGAGAAAAGAACATGTGTTAGATTAGTTGTTTGTTTGAACATAATTCATATGTTATAAAACTAGTAGAAGCATTATGCTAGGCTTCCCTTGAATAACAATAGATATGCGTAGAAGGTGTAAGAGAGTGAACCATGTGATGTGAATATGTTAGAGTGAGAAATGAACTTGCATGTTATGAGACTTCTAATCCATGTCAAAACAGCAACCTTAATGCATGAGAAATGATAGTTAGCATGTGCTACCATGTGTAGAAACCATGATGGTAGTGTTTCCTTTAATGCATATGAGAACCTCATGTTTAGTTGCTTTCATGTTCTAGTTAATTAGAAATGTAGCTTTCATGTGGTTGGATGAGTAGAAACATGTGATGGGAAGTGTTATTCGAAACATCTTAAACCATGTACCATGTGTTTTGATTTTGTAGAAATACCCTGACAGGTTGTGATGATATCACATAACCTTGCTACATGCCTTGATTGAATGCGTTTGAATGTGAATGCCTATATGATGTATGCATGTATGAAGTGTATGGTGTTATTTGTTGAGTCTTTTAGACTCACTCCGTGCTTCGGCGTACAGGTTTAGTAGGTGACCCTACATCTTTTGGAAGAGACAGTGGAGAGCGACTCCGAGCGGAGAGTAGCTTGGCGGAGTCGTTATTGTTATATTTCACTTCCATAGTATGTAATTTGAGGCATTGTATTGAACTATTGCGTAATTGTGAACAAACTATGTAATTTGATGTTAGAATTGTAGTTATGTGGACAATGTACCTTGTTTAAATTTCAGTTAAGTAAGCTTTAGCTTTCCTTTATTTGCTATATGGACTGTGGATGTCAATGTGGATGATGAAATGAAAGACAGTAGTTCTTTTCTTCCGCTACTCTGTACTTATATTTGTGTACATCTCAATCGAATGATAGTGTCGGGTAAATGTCCCGCTGTGGTGATCTTCGTCGTGCCGACGTGGGTTGGTACAACCGTACCGGCATAACGAGGGTCGTCACAGAGAATGGTATCAGAGCACCGGTTGAGATTGTACATAAGTATATATAAGTCATCATCTTCACTATATGCTAAGTCCTTATAGAATTGTCCACATGTGTAGAATTTATTAATAATGAGTGAAAGATAGATAAGAAAGAGGTTAAGAATTAAATAACGTAGTTTCTAACTATGTTTGAGTTACCTTGCAGCATATGGCTTCGCGTGGTAGGTGTGGTACCCAGGTTAGAGAAGATGAGCCTAGGCGTGAGGAGGCGGGTGAGCAGCGGGCCCCGACACCTCAGGGTCCTGTGCTTCCCCCACCATCGTTAGTGGATTATGGAGTGTTCGTACAAGGTTTGGCACAGGCTATGCAGACGCAGGTCCATACCCAGACTACACCCCAGACTCAGCTAGAGGCTCAGGTTAGAATAGTAAATAGAATAGTCTGTTCTACTTGGTCTTGTGTTTGTTGCTTTCCGTGTAGTATAAGTGTGGGTTATGTTGTTTGCTGTGGCAGGCTCAAGTACCGGGTTCCCAGGAGTATGAGCGTGATGGATCTTCTGTTATGGAGAAGTTCAGGAGGAGGGCTCCACCCCCTTTTGAGGGGGAGAGTGGGCCATTAGGCGCAGAGAGTTGGCTCAAGGAAATTGAGAAGATATTCAGAGCTATCAGATGTTCAGAGGATGACAGGATCAGTCTGGCGACGTATATGCTTCAGGAGCAAGCAGACGTGTGGTGGTCTTTTGTGCTTCGCACGCAGTTCTCAGGAGTCGGATTGGAAGTGACTTGGAACGATTTCGTGAGGTTGTTTCAGGCCAAGTATATCCTTGAACGTGCCCAAGATGAGAAGGAGCAAGAATTTTTGACGTTGACTCAGGGCTCAATGTCAGTTTTGGAGTATGATGCTAAGTTTGCAGAGTTGTTCAAGCATGCGCCTCACTTAGTGATGGACGAGAGCGAGAAGGTGAAGAAGTTTGTGATGGGTCTTAAACCATCGTTGAGAGTTAGATTGGCAGCATGTAACCATGGATCTATGGATGCGGCTTTCAGCGCGGCGTGTAGGCAGGAGCACAAGATAAGGCAGTATTTGGAAGAGAGAAAGGCTCGATTGGATAAGTTACCGGAACCGTTCCAGCGGCAGAGGAGGAAGATGTGGCAGAGGAGGAAGATGCAGAGATTTGAGGAATGTCAGCGATCCGCTATGGTACCAGCAGAGTCAGCACTTCAGTCAGTGGCAACTTCAGGCAGCGAGAAGCCAAAGTGTGTGCACTGCAACAAGTGGCACGGCGGAAACTTGTGTTGGGCAAAAGAAGGAAGATGTCTCAGATGCGGTAGCAAAAGTCATCGGATTAGAGAGTGCCCGAAGGTGAAGTAGTTCGCCTTGCGAGACAACACCGAGGATGCCACCGCAGGTGCGTGATTCGATCTTCGAGGGCGAAGATCCTTTTAAGGGGGAGAGGGTGTAAGGCCCCCGATTTTTTTTTTTCTTCCTTTTCTTTTATAAGTACCTTATTGTGCGAATGTTTATGTGTCATGTATGTAGCTAGATATACATATGCATATAACTTGTGCGTGTAACTAATCGTATGCGTATACATATAAAACTTTTATTTTATGCATGCATGTAAGCATGTATGTATACATATGTGCTATCTATGCTATATATATATATATATGATATTTACTTAAGTGGTAAATTAGGTGTATGATGTGTTGCTCATATTATATATGTGGTATTGAATGAAGATTGGTATAAAAGTGTGCATTGTGTGTATAATTAGTTAGTAAGTGTTGTTTATTGCATTGTGAAGATAGTATGTACATTATACCGAGCACATTATATACCATCTTGACTATTTATGAATACATGTGTGTACTTAGTTGTATATATATATATATATATATATATATATATATATATATATATGTTTGGTTGCATGATGTAATCGGTGTGTACATTATACCCTATGTATTGCATACATGTACATAAGAAGGATTAAGGTTTCTGTGAAATTGTATGTTCTGGCCGAAGACCATTTTGACGGCAGCATCTGTGGACGTCAAGGACAAGTAGGCGGCGACCTCGATGGACGCCAACTATTATTATGGACGTCCGTTGATGTAGACGTCTACTTCCCTGACAATTTTCTGAGCAGCTGCATGGTGTGCCATGCCTCCGATTGGGGGATGCCAACCACCCCCAACGGCTCCTTCGCCCCTGCCAAGACAGACCCCATGTCTTGTCTATATGACCACCCACCCCTTGCAACCTAGAAGTCCCTTTGGCCCTTGCAAGAGGGGAAGAAACCCTGGCCCCAAAAGGGTGAGAAAAACCCTAAAACCCTGAGAGCTGTGAGGAAACCCGAACTTGGGAGGCTTTGATCCAGCGGTTTGGAGCTTCTTCCGGAGATCTACTTCGACAAGGAGGGAGACAACACATCCGGCTACACATCCCCGGCCCTGGATTGCAGAGGGGAGCATCACAGAAGCCGGAGTGAAGGCATCTTGGAGGCTTCTTAGGACTGCCCAAGGAGAGCTTCTCCAACCATTTTGATCCCTTTAGGAGTTTTTCCAAAGGCAAGTAACCCTTGCACTTTGTTCATGTATGTGTCTAGGAGGTTTTTGTGATTTTTACGAATTTTCCTCGTGTCCTGGATCCCCATATTTCCCCTTTCTTTAGAGCTCGGACTGTGTTTTTGCACAGGTCCGAACTTGACGGCAAGGTCTATTGACGTTGAGATCTTGAGTCAGCGGCCAACGATGTTGCCGCCAACTCTTGTAAACGGCCATAGTATGCCGTTGAGTTCTTCTTGACAGAACAGTGAACTGTTCTGCCCTATATCCTTAATTTCCAGATTTCTACGCATGAGGATATAATGTAAATTTTATATGTTATGTAAAATAGATAATGTGATGCGTGTGAAATTTCCTGTATTTTTCTGTGGATGGCATAATTTATTAGAATTATTGAAAGGCATGTGTAGGAAAGAGGTTATGCTTGGTTAATTTTGTTCCCATGATTTCTGAGGAATTAAATGCTGTAGAATTTTATGAACCATGTTTATATGTATCAGTCCATGCCCTGCAAATTTGGGAATTTTTCCCATATTCATGCGAATTTTTATAATTCCTACAATGAGAAATAGAAAGCATGTGTAGACCTTGTGAAAATTCTAGTAAATCGTGTGTTGGGAAATAAATTTGGGAAAAATTTCTTGTACCAATATGTATGTGTGGTTCATGACTGTGCATGATCAAATCTGAAATCCATGTCATGTTCTATGTTAACTTAGTTTTTGAATGGCATGAAACTGAATGTTTCAATTTCTATAAATGCATGTGAATTCAGAAAAATGTGAAAATTTGTATGTGTGTTCCTATACCCGAAAACAGTATGTGGTTAAATTTTCAGGAAAATTTGATGACAGTAGCCTACACTATGAGATTTCCATGTGAAAATGAGTTATAAATACATGTACCATGATTAAGGTTAAATGATGTGCGTTCCAATTAATCCGTGAGGGCTACTAAATGCTTGATTTCTGTTATTAGTGGCATCATGCTAGGGAAGAACAGAACCATGTGCATAAATAAGAAAGTGTGAATATCATATGTAAAACGTGTGTTAATCGGAATGTGTAATGTGTAAAATGTGCCGTGTGTGACACTGCTTCCATAGAGGGCTGTGGAACTGTACCATGGAAAAGTCCCCATGGGAAGGTTCAATGTGTATGTGTATCCTATGGGCATTAGGATGAAATCCTGGTGGCGGACAAGTACCGTCGATAGGGTGGAGAGGGCTTCTCCCGGTCTGCGCAGTACCAAGGCTTATCACTGTTTTGCCTAGGTGATAAGTATGTGTTAAGTGTTATGTGTTATGTGTCCTTCTAATGGTGGTTTGGACTATGTGTCACGGCATATAAATGTGAAATGTGAACGTGTATATGTGAAGATTGTGTAAGTGTCATGTGAATACGTGCAAAGTGAAAGATGTGTAAATGTGTAACATGTGAAACCAATGTGTTAGAGTGTAAAACTTTGATTCCTAATGTGATAATGTTAGAAACATATTAGAACAGCAAGCTAATTAGATAAGCAATCATGTTATTGTGTGCAAGAATGTCTATAGAATCCACGCTAGAATCTTCCTTTCACCATGTGCAAAAACCATGCCTAAATTGCTCTCATGATGTGGTGTGAATGAGAAGTTCTTAATTGAGTTCATATGTTAAAGGAATGAGAAAAGAACATGTGTTAGATTAGTTGTTTGTTTGAACATAATTCATATGTTATAAAACTAGTAGAAGCATTATGCTAGGCTTCCCTTGAATAACAATAGATATGCGTAGAAGGTGTAAGAGAGTGAACCATGTGATGTGAATATGTTAGAGTGAGAAATGAACTTGCATGTTATGAGACTTCTAATCCATGTCAAAACAGTAACCTTAATGCATGAGAAATGATAGTTAGCATGTGCTACCATGTGTAGAAACCATGATGGTAGTGTTTCCTTTAATGCATATGAGAACCTCATGTTTAGTTGCTTTCATGTTCTAGTTAATTAGAAATGTAGCTTTCATGTGGTTGGATGAGTAGAAACATGTGATGGGAAGTGTTATTCGAAACATCTTAAACCATGTACCATGTGTTTTGATTTTGTAGAAATACCCTGACAGGTTGTGATGATATCACATAACCTTGCTACATGCCTTGATTGAATGCGTTTGAATGTGAATGCCTATATGATGTATGCATGTATGAAGTGTATGGTGTTATTTGTTGAGTCTTTTAGACTCACTCCGTGCTTCGGCGTACAGGTTTAGTAGGTGACCCTACATCTTTTGGAAGAGACAGTGGAGAGCGACTCCGAGCACGGAGAGTAGCTTGGCGGAGTCGTTATTGTTATATTTCACTTCCATAGTATGTAATTTGAGGCATTGTATTGAACTATTGCGTAATTGTGAACAAACTATGTAATTTGATGTTAGAATTGTAGTTATGTGGACAATGTACCTTGTTTAAATTTCAGTTAAGTAAGCTTTAGCTTTCCTTTTATTTGCTATATGGACTGTGGATGTCAATGTGGATGATGAAATGAAAGACAGTAGTTCTTTTCTTCCGCTACTCTGTACTTATATTTGTGTACATCTCAATCGAATGATAGTGTCGGGTAAATGTCCCGCTGTGGTGATCTTCGTCGTGCCGACGTGGGTTGGTACAACCGTACCGGCATAACGAGGGTCGTCACAAGATCAATCAATTTCTTCAGTTCGCCAGCTTTGGTTTATTCAGTACCTACAAACATTCACTTGGCACCGATGAATATGGCAGTTTTCTGTGTACTCAGCGACAGCTTCATATTGATAGGATGTTACCTAACATGGGACCATCATACTCCATATCATCTGGGGCTTTTCAGGCTTATTTTGAGGAGCAGGAAAGATAGGCATTGCCCATTATTTGTCGGTACGCATCTCTCGTCTCTTGCTTTCTACATTGATGTACCTCCTCAGGGCAACTAAATATATCTCTCTTGTTTTCTCACTATCTTTTCTCTCTGTCTTTATCACCTTGTGGTAATGACAAAAAGGGGGAGAAATATAGTACTTCTGAAATATTTCTCTTATATTTTCGCAGTTTCATTTAGATTCATTTCTGATCATCTATGCTTATTGTTAAGTTTTGTCATCACCAAAAAGGGGGAGATTGATGATCAGTTTATCCCCATGTAATTTAAATTAATTACATATTTATTTTGGTGATTAACAAAACTATAATAAAGTTTAATCTAACATATTTTCTATGAGATTTGAGTACTGGAAATAAAACAAGAAATATCAAGCTAAATGGGTAAGTATTATTTACTCTGTAGCAATGTAAGTTCAAAGCATGAAATTTCTCTAAGTACACATCGATTTTCTGTATGTTGTAACGACTTCCTCCTCCATCACAACGATTTGCTCTCACAATGATTTGGTCATCGCATCGATTTCTTAAGTGATCACAACGATTTGCTCTCACAATGATTTGGTCTTCGCATCGATTTCTTAAGTGATCACAACGATTTGCTCTCACAACGATTTAGTCTTCGTATCGATTTCTTAAGTAAGAACAAGATTTGCTCTCACAATGATTTCTTAAGTGAGAACAACGATTTGTTTCACAACGATTTGGTCTTCGCATCGATTTCTAAAGTGAGAACAACGATTTGTTCTCACAACGATTTCTTAAGTGAGAACAATGATTTGCTCTCACAACAATTTCTTAAGTGAGAACAACGATTTGCTCTCACAACGATTTCTTAAGTGAGAACAACGATTTGCTCTCACAACAATTTGGTCTTCGCATCGATTTCTTAAGTAAGAACAACAATTTGCTCTCAGAACGATTTGGTTAGTGCGACGATTGTGAGAACAACGATTTGCTCTCACAACGATTTCTTAAGTGAGAACAACGATTTGCACACACAATGATTTCAGCTTCACAACGACTCGTTCAGTCTCATAACGATTTGATCCTTGTAACGATTCGATAAGTTACACAACGGCTCTGTCACAGTAACGATTCATTTAGTTACATAACGACTTGGTCGCCGTAACAATTCGATACAGCAAACAACGATTTGCTCACATCATTTTATCTCTGACAACTTGCTCATAACGATTTGCTTATAGAGTCATAACGATTTGTCTATATAACGATTTGTATGTGCATCGGTTTGCTTATAAGTGCACAACGATTTACATGGATATCAACTCATTTGCATAACGATGTCATAAGTCATGCATGTAACGATTTCATGGAATATAACGTCTTGATATTTGAACTCATTTCTGAGTGCGTTGAAAAGTCAAAGTTTTCACGTATATATTTCTGACAACCATGCATTTATTATGACTGAACGTATCACTGCAGTGCATGCAAACAATATCTTCTATTTCCATACTTACACTGTAAACATCCTTTTAGAAGAATATAATGGAACATCCTTTTTGATATAAAATCAATCTAATGTTGACTGAGAACAAGAGACAGCCTAGCTATCTATTGTTTTAGCATTTAATGCGTGCAGGTCTCTGACAGTGTACCTCAATACAACGTTGGACGATATGGAAGATAATGGATATCAAAGAAGATTCTCTCTCTCTTGTTGCGTGCATGGAAAGCTAAAGACTGCTCTACAGTGGCATGCAGTCTAACGTAAACAAAAGCTTAGAGAAAACGGGCGCTTCAACGTTCAAATTTCAAATAGAAGATATATAAAGAAGACTGAAGGTTCAGAAGAAGACACCTTGAACATAGAGACAACGCTTTCAACAATTCTTCAAGTCTTCTGTGAGAAACCTGAAGAGCCAAGTCCTTCACTCTCATCTGTTCTAGCTCTTGCTCTCTGAGAATAGTGAAGATCCTTGAGAGAGCCTCCAGTACTGAGAGTGTTCCTCACTGTATAACTTTCCCTCTCAGTCTTAGCTTCAGATCTAGCATTGTATAAGCTTGATCTAGGGGCTTGATCTCATTTCCACATTCTTGTGTTCCTGTGTTCCCTTCGTGTTGAAGAAAGACCTGGGGGTTCCAGGGTGTGTGTTCCCTTTGAGTAGAAGGAAGACCTAGTGGTATCTAGGGTGTTGTAATTCCTCTTTGGGTTGTGAAGAGAAGACCAGCTGCGGCTGAGTGTGTAAGGGTCCATAAGGGGGACTGTACCCTTGGGTAGTGAAAGCCTGAGTTGTTGCTCAGGGACTGGATGTAGGACTCCTAAGGAGAGGGGATCCGAACTAGGATAAATTCTTGTGTAGTGTGATTGCCTTTGTGTGTTTTCTGTTTATCTTTACTAACACTAACAACTATCGAAGTGTGTTTTGTGTGACTATTTTGTTAATAGATTTTAGGTTCTCAATAACTTTAAGAATCCCATTCACCCCCCCCCTCTGGGCTTGCTAGCTGGGCAACAAATAGCACTGTATATATTCACCTAACATACCATGTATCATCATATCGATAGGCATGGTGGGGCAAAGAAGTTGTTGTCAGTTCAGTATACAGAGATTTTAGAATAAGCTATCATATGTTGCACTGGTACAGTGAACGTGCATTACAGTCAAACCCATGATCGATTTTGTCTCTAAAAGTGGACTCGGAGACACAACGTTTCAAACGCTTTTTCATATGCTTCCAGGCATCTGCATATGGGTTCGAAGTTGGTTGCTGACCTATGCTCTTTTTGGACGGAACTCATATCAAACAACATAGAGTACAAGGGGTTATACTTACAGTAAGCGCCTTAAACGGTAACAATGTGCTATTCAGTGTAGCGTACTCCATCACAGATTCGGAAACATATGACAACTGGGTCTGGTTTCTACAAAATTTGAAAAGGGAATTACTCTCAGATAAAAGGATCGCCTTCCTATCAGACAGGGGGAAAGGTCTGAAGGAAGCGATTCCTACCATATTTCCAAATGATCATCGCGGCTACTATTTCTAGCACATCATGCAGAACTTCAACGACCAATGTATAGGGAAATATGCCGCCCCTTTCAAGAAATTACCTAGAAAAATCCTATAGTGCATTGCCTATGCTGTCATGGAACAAGAGTACCAAGACGCAATGATCGCAATGGAGCTTAATTCTGCTGATGCCAAAGAATAGGTGCTTCGAAATGATGTCGACCACTGGTCCCATGCTCATTTTTCAGGACAAAGGTTCGCCTCTTCAATTGCACAAACGATATTTTCTATTACATTCCACCATTTATGTTCTTACAGTTAGGCGTTGGCATGTCTTATAGAAACAGATATAAGCTATTACAGTAAGCATTATCTTACAGTTACAGATATATGACGTTACAAAACATGTTAAATGTGGTTATAGTAAGTAGTGAAAACGTGCTATAGATATATGATGTTAAACTAATTTCCTTTACATTGTCTCACAGGTTTGGCGAGTTATACTCAAATTTGGCAGAGTCATTCAACAATTGGATACATGATGTGCGAAGTCTACAAATACTACAAATGGTTGACAAAATTGGAGTTCAAATGATGGAAATGGCTGCAAAGAGGAAAATTGATGCAGCCTTGTGGGATACTCCATACTGTCCTAAAGTACAAAAAATCATCAAAAAAAACCTTCAAGAAAGAAGAAGCTTAGCAATCCGTCATTCAGACGGAATCAAATTTGAGGTTATTGAAAGTATGAAGACATATGCCGTAGACCTCCATCAACAAACATGCTCCTGTGGACACTGGCAACTTGTCAAGATTCCTTGCAAGCATGCATGCGCAGCAATTGGCAGTAACAAGGAGGCCGTTTCTCAATATGTTTCAGCATTTTATAGCACAGAAGTGTACATGGCTGCATACGAAACAAACATTCAACCTATCTCAACATTTGACATACCGGATCCGCCTCAACCATCTGATGTTCTCATCAAGCCACCGACAACAAAAAGGTTGCCAGGAAGACCGAGAAAGAAGAGAATACATTTAAGAGGAGAAGTAGAGCATGCGTATATTTGTTCAAGGTGCAAACAAATAGGTCACAATAGAAGAACTTGTAGCAACCCACCCCACAATTCTGAATGAATTAAAAACTTCTATAATTGTTCTTTACCTACAATGTGTAAGTGATGTGAATGGTTGCTATAAGTGCGAAACACACGTTATGTATGTGCGATACACATGTTATGTAAGTCCAACTTCCATGGATGGCGGAGGCGGATAGACAATCAGACATGAAGAACGGTTCACGGGCCTTCAAAAGGACTTGTGTAAGTGATGTCAATGGTTTCTATAAGTGTGCTCAGTATGTTATGTAAGAGCAACTTCCCATCGATCAGAGTTCATGACCCTTCAAAAGGATAGAAGCGTCAGTGTCGATTAGGAAAAAGGTATTCGAAAGGACGGAAGGGTAAGACGGGAATGAGAAAAAGGGATAGATGCAAAAGAGTCGGAACTCGTGAATCGAGGGTCATAAATGGTGACGTCTCAAAAGTAGAGACTGGAAATTAAACCGGGCAAAAAAGTAAGGACTCTACGTCTTCCAGTATTCTGACAAGGACGAGGAAAAAAGTACAACCCTCTAAAAATATAAAATATCAGAAATTATTGATACATAGATGTTGATATTAAGTCGACCTAATGATCTTTGGGACAATTTTTACTTGACAAAAAATTAATTAAAAAAATTAAACTATTATAATTACTGTAATTTGTATCATCTCTTAATTAGCTTATGTTTAAAATTTCATCTCAATTAGACACCATTTAGACTCCTTAAGTGTCACGCCCCGACGTGGAATATCAGAGCGCGAAGGTAGTTGCAAGAAAAGGGTATAGAGCGAGTACTAGACATCAAACCATTGCACATTGAATAATACTAAAGCAAATCTTTCTCATTAATAACTTTTCCAATGTCTAGTTACAACCACTAATATCAGAGCCATTCTATAGGGCCCAATTACATTGCAATAGAAGGAAATAACTAACTACAACTCTAAGTTAACATAATGACTCAAGGGTACTCCTGGCTTCACTCTTGGTCATTCCCTTCCTCGTGAGTGTATGTGTCATCCTCGGTCTCACCTGAGAACACAACATCAAATAACGTAGGGTGAGCGATAACGCCCAGTAGGACTTAAATCTCAAGCTCAAGTAGGCTTTAAATAATTAACGCATTTAATGGTAGAGTATCTAAAGATAGCAGGTACAAGAGAGTCAAAATATATCAAGAGATAGCACAACAAGTAATAGGATAGCACAATAGCATGAGATCGAGTATAGTTTCCAAAAATAGCACAAGTATCGAGTATAGCACGAATAGAAGGATGGCCAAAGCACAACTAGCACAATAATAATAATAGCACGACGAGTATAGCACTTGTTTGTCATTCTAGACATCGAGAGAGTATAGCACGTTTTGTGTTTTGATTGTCATATAGATAGTCGAGATAGATAGCACTTGAGTGTAATGCCAAACACTCTGATCATTTAACTCCCATGGGCACTAGCACTTTCGGGCGCACATCCCAGGACCAGATCGGGCCCTTTATATATTGCCAGGCATTGGTTATATTGTTTATCTTTAGACAATCAGTCAATGGCCAATATAGAGTACCAATAAGTAGATGAGAGCACTAGATGAGTAACGAGATAGTAGAGTGAACGTGAATAGACGAGCGAGTAGAGTACAGACGAGAGCTAGTGGACATTGCACGTAATGCGACGAGTAAACAGGCGATAGTAACAGTTGCACAACACGCGCACTTGGTGTTGGCAGTCAGGTGGAACTCACGATCTTCCCGCTGGGCATGTTGTGCACAAGTCCAGAGGTCCGACGTGATTCAAGGTATGAGCGATCTTCTAATAGCCGTTTGGATCATATCGATCCCTAAAGGTGTAATGGGTGTTAGGGTACAACCAGCTCGTCGACCTTGTGAGAATCCATGATCAGAGGAGACTTACGGAGGCCTTGTGCAAGGGTTCACTAGTCCGGTGAAAGGAATATCCGACGGAGAGTTCACCACAAGCAAAGTAAAGTGTGTATATAAAAACAGGTGCTCGACGTTCTAGAGGAATTCTAGAACAGTGGAGCGTCAATATCGGTATATAAACAACGCAAGAAACGAATACAAGTCCTTTAAAATAGGGAAATTAATATGCTTTATTGCAATAAATTACCAGATACATTATGAGATATTTTATGCCAGATTTCAGCCATATATGGATGGTTCATGTGTGTGCATGTGTAAGAGAGATCATAGATAGAAAAGAAGTCGTGAATATGTATTTTAAAGCATTCAATAAAGCTCCATTTTAAAACAGGTGTTTTTACTGCGTATATGACTGTTAAAAAGGCGTGAACAATTTTTATGGGTTTTCATGCAAAATCCTGTGAAGGCGACATAGGCCAGTAAGGATTGCGACAGGGGTTGGGCAGGTAGCGACAGGGCCTGCAAAGGGTCGCGACAGGCTTGTCGGTATGGGCAGGCAGATCGCGACGGGGTGGCATGAGGGTCGCGACGACATGGTCAGCAGATCGCGATGATGGGAACTGTCACGATCATATCGCGACAGAGCGCTCTGTCGTGATGGCCCTTGTTAACGCGGCCTATCGGGCCGTCGCGTTCACAGGGTCTGCGCCAGAGCCTGACAGGGTTCTGATTTGTCTTGGATTGCGGTCCAAAAACTTACTTTTTTGACATAGGGTAGTTTAGAAAATCATCACTAATTGTATACACTATGAAAAATCATGAAACTAGTTTTAAATTGATCTAGGCATGCAAGGGTACTTTCAATAATTAGGAATTTGAAAACAATCATGGTTTTAACATAGTTCTAACAAGTTGAACAAGAAGCAACCTGAGTCCAGGTGTAGCAGAGATGAATGATTTAATTCGAGCAACATGCTTGATAAAAATTAGGGCTTTTAGGGGCAAAAGATTCCTAACAACAAGTAGTATCTACAGTAAAATTTTCTTAGCATGGGAACAAGTGTACATGGAGATCTGATTTAAACATGATGACTCGGGGTTATCATGGATGCAGAACTTCAAAAATCAAGAACAAAAGATTGGCTTGATGAAAAATTATGAAACGAGAGGGCTTTTGTTCCTGGTGATTGGAACTACCTATAGATGGATTTGATTTAGTTTTCCTTTTGAGAATGCCTACCTTTGACTCGATTTATCTTCTAGGGATTAGAACTCCAAGAACGAGGAAGAAGCTCCAAGAACTCCTTCTCCCCATGAGATCCTCTCCTCCTTGGCCTCTTCTCCACGTCCAACAACCTTTCGCAACGAGTTAGGGTCGGCCAAGAGGGTTTAAGAGGTGTATTTATATAAATACAAGTTCCTATTCCTACTACTACTCAAATTTCTCTTAATTCCGAGATTTCCTAACTCCACCTTTCCTCTCTTGCTTTCCAATCTCTAATTGGGTTAGGATAGTATCTAAATTTGTGCTAGACTATATGGGGTAGGTTTAGGAATCCTATTCCAACTCTAATTTTCACTTTTATTGCTTTAATAACCTGTTTCCAATTAGGAGATAATTAAACTCCGAATTTAGGGTATTTTCTCTATTATTCTCCTTTTTAAAATCTCTATTTTTAGCCCACTAATTTGTAATGGGTCAATATAGCAAAAGCCCATTACTCCTTTTCTTTTAATGGTTTTATTTAATTCCCTCTTATTTGATTTCCTACATCTTTCTTTTTTTGATTTTATAATTAAATAATATAAATATTTAAATTTTTATTTTCCCAAAAATTTTGGGTTGCTACATTAAGTGCATACAGGGTTTGCAGCGATACGATGAACCCTCTGTGCACTTCAACGGGACAACATTCAATTCAGAAAATAAAGTCAAATCTGAAGTCATCATATATATCAAAAAATATACTGATTTTAATAATATAAATATTAAAAATTATTGATGCATAGATGTTGAGATTAAGTCGACCTAATAATTTTTGAGACAATTTTTACTTGACAAAAAATTAATTTAAAAATTTAGCTAAAATTATTATAATTTGTTTCATCTCTTGATTAGCTTATGTTTAAAATTTCATCTCAATTAGACACCATTTAGATCTCTTAGATGTTGAGATTAAGTCGATCTAACTATTTTTTAGACAATTTTTACTTGACAAAAATTTAATTTAAAAAGTTAAAATAAAATTACTATAATTTGTATCTTCTCTTAATTAGTTTATGTTTGAAATTTCATCTCAATTAGACATCATTTAGGCCCCTTAAATACATCGTATGTAAGAGGGAAGTTAGAAAAAAAACAAAAAAATAGGCTTGCCACGGACCTTACTGTACCGGTCCGTGGCATACCGCGGCGTGTCGCTGCGGCATGCCTGAGCCATGGCATGGTACGCGGTGCGGTTTGGCCAACTGTGCTATTAGCCATTGTAAAAAGTGTTAATTGCAATGCTATCAGCCATTGCAAATACTACTTTTGCGATGGCCACCTGCATTGCAAATATTACTTTTGCGACGGCTACGACTGTCACAAATATCGATTGTATGACGACTATATTTCTTTTGTGATAAGTTGAAGCCATCGTAAATAATCTTTATGCTAACAAAAATTATTCATATAATCCAATGTTTTAAAAAATCTTGTATACACTTTCACAATATAACAAAATTATATACATTTTCATAATATAACAACAACAAACTTGTATATATTTTGCCGATAAAACAACAACACCATTACCATAGATTCACAAATGATAACTAAAATCATAGTAACTTATTAAATATCTCATTTCAAAACTATAAAACATCCATAGTTTGTTCTAAAATTATATATACATCAGTTCCATAGACAAGAATAATCTAGAGTATTCATCCTCTCCTAACTGTCACTAGAGTCATTCTCCCTATGACCATGATGAGGGTGTGGAGATTGTAACATTATCTCCTTCATTACCTTCATTTGTTCCATGAGCGTCGCCTTCATGGAGTCCATCTCTAATCTCATCGCGCAAACCTGATTATCATTATTATGTTGTTGTTGGACAAAAGCATTTTGTTGTTGGACAAACGTGCCTTGTTGTTGAGCAAGTTTTCTTCAATTTAGAGATCTCATTCTCCCGATGATGAACATATTGTGAACTGTTGCTTCCCCTTTCAGAAGGTCCACCAGCATTCCATGTCCTCATTATTTCACCTCGATTTGTACCACGAACACGTTTAGATCTATCTCATCCCATCATCTAGATGAATGCATCATCTAGGGAGATAACAGGTGTGGCAACATCATTATCCTATGATGGTGGAGCTATGAGCTACAACATCCTCTCCTATAACATAAAAGATATAACAAACATCAAATTGTGACAAATTAATAGAATAGATACAACAATAAAATATTTAGGGATAATTACCTGAATACCCCTAAAATCTAAACGAATTACCTACATACCCCTACCTTTATTTAATCTACCGTAATACGCCCAAAATCAATTAGTTGGTGTAAAAGTACCCATATCGTGTTTTTATCGTTACCCTTGTTAGAAAGAGGTGGGTTAGAGATGATGATCAGTCCATCCCCATATAATTTTATTTAATTATATACAATTTTGGTGATTAACAAAACCCTAACAATTATTTTCTAACAAGTTTTTATGAAGTTCATCCACAGGGAATAAGTCAAGCAAAATCTGTAAGTAATTCTTACACTGTATCATTTAAAGTTCAGAGCATGCATTTCTTCTAAGTACATATCGATTTCCTTTGAAGAACAACGATTTCTCTTACAACATAACGATTTCATAAGTCAAAGAATGGTTCTATCGCTACAACGATTTCATCTTATAACAATTTGATAAGTGAGTATGAACGATTCTATCGCTTCAATGATTTCTTAAGCGAAACAAGTTTGGTCTTACAACAATTTGCTAAGTGAAACAACGATTTCAGTCTCATAACGATTTCGTAAGTGAATCATCAATTTCGGTCTCATAACGATTTCGGTCTCACAACGATTCGTTAAATGAAACAGCGATTTCGGTCTCACAACGATTTTGTTAAGTGAAACAACGATTTCGGACTCACAACGATTCGTTAAGTGAATCATCGATTTCGGTCTCCCAACAATTTCGTAAAGTAAAACATCGATTTTAGACTCACAACAATTTCAGTTTCACATCGATTTCATAAGTAAAACAACGATTCGGTCATCGTTTTCTTAAGAGACACAATGATTTGATTGTTGTAACGATTTGATAAGTAAAAACAACGATTTGATTGTTATGACAATTCGATAAGTGAAAACATCGATTTGCTTGTACAACGATTTGCTTATATCTGTACAACAGTTTGGTTGTATAACGATTTGCTTTCTCTTGTACAACGATTTGCTCAAATAACGATTTGCTTATGTTTGAACAACAATTTGCTCAAACAACGATTTGTTTATGTTTGAACAACGATTTGTGTATATTTGTATAACGATTTACATAAACAACGATTTCATAAGTTGAACAACTATTTCATTATCATAACAACTTCATGGATTACATCGATTTCATGCATGATATTCAAATATATTTTCAAATATTGTGAAAGTCAAAATCTTCCTGCGTGCTTCACTAATATCCTTGCATTTATTGTGACTGTACACATCATCTACATCTCGCATGTCTGAATGCTTTCTACACCCATGATACAATAGTAAATACTTTATCAAGTGACAAATTAGCATTTCTATTTTGGTGTACGTTCTTACTGCATGGTTTCTACTGTTGACTGACAAGCATAGAGACAGTCTAGCTGTCTACGGTTTGACATTTATTGTGTGTAGGTCTTTGTAAGTACCAAGTCTTACAATGTTGGACAACTAGAAGCTGAAGGATATTTGGGTGAATCTTCTCTTTGTGTGCATGGATCCAGAGCATTAAATGGCTGCAAGCATACCTGTCGTACACGATGGACCATGCAGTCTAACGAGCATCCAACCTAGAGACAACGACCATTTCAACGGCTATATTCTTAAGAGAAGATATATAGAGGACTGAAGACTCCCAGTTCTATAGTTCGACAACTTGAATTTTATGTGATAGAACCTTCAGAGAATTCTTCAACGAACAAGAAGAGCGCCTGCTTAATTCCATCATTTTTATGTAGCTCTTAGCTCTCGATCCTTCTTGCTTAACCTTCAGAGAGAGCTGTTGTAGTTCTGAGAGATTTTCTAGTGCAAATCTTTTCTCTCTCAGACCTTGCCTTAGATCAAGCATTTGTTGTAAGCTTGGTCTAGGGGTCATTCGCTTTTATTCACATCTACTGTGAAGTTCCTCTTCGGGTTGTGAAGAGAAGACCTGTTGGAAACATGTGATTAGTATTCCCTTCATTGAGGAAGGAAGACATGTGTATCAGGGTGTTTTTGTACCTCTTTGGGGTTTGAAGAGAAGGCCAGCTGCGGTTGGATGTGTAAGGGTCTTTAAGGGGGATAGTACCCTTGGTTAGTGAAATCTCAAGTTGTTGCTTGAGGACTGGACGTAGGACACCTTGGGATAGGTGGTCCAAACCAGGATAAAATTCTCTGTGTTATGTGATTGTGTGTTTGCTCTCTTGTCTTCTCTATTACTAACACTAACAACCAATTTCAGTGTTTTTCTATTAAGCGTTTTTGTTGACAGGTTTTATTTAAATGAATTTTAGAATCCCATTCACCCCTCTAGGCTTGCTAGCTTGGCAACAAATGGTATCAAAGCTAAGTCTCTTCGAAAAAGAAGATCTCACGATCTGAAGAGCAAAGATAAATGGCAGCTCATGGCTATGCATAAGGTCAGTCCGTCAACAGATCTCCTCTATTCGATGGAGAAGATTACAACTATTGGAAGACCAGAATGGAGTTCTTCCTGCAAGGTCTTGATTTTCAGCTTTGGTCCATCATAGAAGAAGGAGATCTAGTAGTTCTAAACAATAGAGAAAATTGGACATATGATGATAAGAAGAAGATTTCTCTAAACTACAAAGCTAATAGTATACTATGTTGTGCTTTTAGTAAGAAAGAGTTCAATGGAATTTCAGCGTGCAAATCAGCGATGGAAATGTGGGAGAAACTCAGAATCACATATGAAGGAACAGACAAAGTCAAGGAAAGATTTCAAATGCAACCAGGAGAATCAATCACATAAATGTACAACAGATTCAATGATATCACAATTGGTTTGGCTGGTCTTGGAAAGAACTATGACATGGGTGACATGGTAAGAAAAATATTAAGATCCCTACTAGCTTCTTGGACTCCGAAGGTGAGAGCCATAGAAGAAGCAAACGACTTGAGAAGGATGTCTCTTGAAAAGCTCATTGGGTCACTAATGACCCACGAGATAAACATGGAAAGGCTTGAGGAGTCCTCCAGCAGAAAGAAACACAACAATGCTATTAAGGCTGCAGAAGACACATCTAGTGATGAATCAGATGGTGATAAAAGCATTGGAAGCAGTGAAGATGAGGAAGCATTCCTATCCAGAAGATTACAACACATATTGGCCAAGAAGAAATACCATTCTGGAAGGAGATATTTCAAGAAAGGAAAAGACTTCAAGAAACCCGAAGTCAAGGATACAAAGAAAGCTGAACCCATATGCTATGAATGTAAGAAACCTAGACATATTAAGGCTGAATGTCCAAAACTAAAGAAGATGAAGTTCAAAATGAAGGACAACTCGAAGAAATTCAAAAGGTACAAAAAGAAAGCCATGGCAGCTACATGGAGCAACGACAATGACTCAAACAGTGAGTCAAGCTGCAGCGAAGAAGAGGAAGAAAAGGCCAACCTGGCCTCATGGCAAACTTAGAGGAAAAGATAACTTCTGACTCATCCTTTAATTCATGCAATGATTCAGATTCAGATAGTTTAGATGACGCATTTAATGAATTATATAGTAAATATAAAGATGTGTGTAAATTATTAAAAACCACCATGAAAAGTCATGCATGTATAGAAATCACAAACTCAGATCTAAAATCTGAAACTGAGCAGTTAGAAAAACAAATCTTAGAATTAAAAAGGAGAAATGAATTGTTATGTGAAGATATAAAAGTTAAAAATGAACAAATAACAAATCTAGAAAATCAAGAAACTTTAAGTAAACTTAAAAAGGAAGTTGACATACTAACTAAGGAAAATGAATATTTAACTAATACAATTGAAAAGTTTACAAATGGTAAATCAACTTTAATATTAAAAGGAGCTAGAAGAACGGGTAAGAAAAAGCATGGTTTAGGATATACTCCACCAGATAACGAGGAAACAATAATACATCCTAAAATCTATCCAACACCAAAATTTGTAGAAGAAAAAATACTGAATATAAATCCAACTTTAAGTACATCCCAACTGAAAAAATAAGTAAAATATCTTGTTGTAGTCATTGTAATAAATTAGGACATACTAAAATAACCTGTACAACTAAACACCTAAAATGGATACCTAAAAGGAAAAATGAGGAAACTAATCAGCCAGCAATGACCTAAAAGATCTTGGGTACCTAAATCCTAGTGTTTTACTTGCAGGGAAGCCTTAGAGCATCGAAGTGGTACCAGGATAGCGGGTGCTCAAGGCACATGTCAGGGAATAGAAGATTATTTTCTTCCATTAAAGATGAAGAAGGTACAGTGACGTATGACGATAATGGAAAAGGAACAGTGATCGGATGTAGACCAGTTGGTAGCCAAGGCAGAACTCTCATTGAAGATGTGCTATGTGTTCAAGGACTCAAGCACAACTTGATAAGTATCAGCCAGCTGTGTGACAAAGGTCACCAAATCAGGTTTCAAGAGTCAAAGTGCATAATTATGAAAGATGGTGTAACAATGTTCGAAGCCTGCAGAGAAAAGAATGTATATGTGCTTCATCTAGAAGAGTTGAAGGATCATGATGTATGCCTTGAAACAAATAAAGATCAATCAGCTGAACTATGGCATAGGAGATTGGGTCACTGCAGTTTGGATGGAATTAGAAAATTAATCAAGCAAAATCTAGTGGAAGGCTTGCCCAAAATAAGATGAAGAATAGAAGGTGTATGTGAACCTTGTGCAAAAGGGAAGCATGCAAAGTCATCTTTCAAGTCGAAGATAGTAGTAACCACCTCCAAACCATTAGAGCTACTGCATATGGATTTATTCGGGCCGATGAGAACCACTAGCCTTGGAGGAAAGAATTTTGGATTCGTGATAGTTGATGATTATTCAAGATTTACATGGGTATCATTCTTGGTGCATAAAGATGACACGTTTGACAGCTTTGTTAAGTTCAGTAAGAAAGTTCAGAAGGATAGGAAGTTCAGCATAATTAGTATTCGATCAGATCATGGAGGAGAATTTCAAAATGAAAAGTTTGCAGAATTCTGTGATGATCAAGGAATTGAGCATAACTTCTCAGCACCAAGGACACCACAACAGAATGGAGTACCTGAGAGGAAGAATAGAACATTGTTAGATATTGTTATCTGAATATAATCTTCCAAGATATTTCTGCGCTGAAGCGATCAACACAGCATGCTACATAATAAATAGAGTGATGATCAGGCCAATCCTAAAAACGACAGCGTATGAACTTTACAAGAAAAAGAAGCCCAAGATCAGTCACTTCAGGATGTTCGGATGCCCTTGCTTCATCCACAATAATGGTAAGAGAGATATTGGTAAGTTAGATTCCAAATATGATGAAGGAATATTCATAGGGTATGCTTCTAAACCTAAAGGTTATAGAGTCTTTAATAAACAATGTTTATTAATTGACCAAACTGTCCATGTTATTTTTGATGAATCTAACCCTTCCTTGAGAAAGGAAGTAGATAGGAATGATGATGATGTAGATAAATTATCAAAGAAACTGAAGGATACATCCATCAAGGATATTGAAGATCCACCCTTGGAAGAACTGCAACAGAAGGAAATATCTCATAGTGATCTTCCAAAGGAATGGAGATACAAGAATGATCATTCAAAAGACAACATCATTGGAGATCCATCTGTTGGGGTAAGAACAAGAGGTAATGTTATTCCATGTGACTATCTAGCATTTGTTTCTCAAATTGAGCCGAAGACATTCAATAAAGTAATGCCTGATAAATCTTGGATTTTAGCCATGCAAGATGAACTTAATCAGTTCAAGAGGAACCAAGTTTGGTCCCTTGTTCGTAGACCATCAGATCATCCTATGATTGACACCAAATGGGTGTTCAGGAACAAATTGGATGAAGCTGGTGTTATCACTAGAAACAAGGCTAGACTGATTGCTCCAGGCTATTCCCAAAAGGAAGGCATAGATTTCGATGAAACCTATACACCAGTGGCTAGACTTGAGACTATTAGAATTTTACTTGCATATGAATCTGCATTAGATTTAAAGCTTTTTCAAATGGATGTAAAATCTATATTTTTAAATGGTTTTATAAAGGAGGAAGTCTATGTAGAACAACCTCCTGGCTTTGATGATATAGATTTTCCAAATTATGTTTTTAAACTTCATAAAGCAATATATGGTTTAAAGCAAGCACCTAGAGCATGGTATGAAAAGCTTAGTGCATTTTTATTAAACCATGGTTTTATCGGAGGACATGTAGATAGCACTTTATTTATTAAGTCAAAAGTCAAAAATATATTGCCTGTGCAAATCTATGTGGATGATATAATATTCGGATCTACTGATGAATCTCTGTGCAAGTACTTTGAAAACTTGTCCAGGGAGAATTCGAAATGAGTATGATGGGGGAACTTAATTATTTCCTTAGACTTCAAATCAAGCAAGGCAAAGAAGGCATTCACATCTGCCAAGCGAAATACAGCAAGGAATTATTAAAGAAAATTGGTTTTGACAATGCAAAGCCACTGTCCACACCAATGAGCACATCTACAAGTTTAGATAGTGATAAATATGGTATGAAAGTAGATCAAAAATTTTACAGAGGTATGATAGGATTATTACTTTACTTAACTGCTAGTCGTCTTGATATTTTATTTAGTGTTTGCATGTGTGCTAGATATCAAGCTGATCCTAAGGAATCTCACTTAATATCTGTCAAAAGGATCTTTAGATATTTAGCTAGAACTCATGATCTAGGTTTGTGGTATCCAAAATCATGCGAAATTAGTTTAGTAGGATATTTTGATGCTGACTATGCTAGATGCAAGGTAGATAGAAAAAGCACCAGCGGAAGTTGTCAATTTCTTGCAGGATGCTTGATTACATGGTCCTCAAAGAAACAAAATTCAGTAGCACTATCAACAACTGAAGCTGAGTACGTAGCTGCTGGAAGCTGTTGCACATAACTACTATGGATAAAACAACAATTTTAGGATTATGGATTACATATCAAGACCATTCCTTTGCTGTGTGACCACACAAGTGCAATAAATCTTACCAAGAATCCAGTTCAACACTCCAGAACCAAGCATATAGAGGTTAGATATCATTTTATTAGAGATCATGTAGCTAATGGCAATATAAATATTTCTTTTATAGATACCTTAAATATAAGGCCCTCAAATTTTTGCCATTTTATTTTGTTCACGTGTTGATTTAATGTTGTGTATAGTATTATGTGTAAATATGTAGATGTATGTACATATTACCATAGTGTATATATGTGTATGTATGTATGTATGTTATCTTATGCATGTGATAATTGTATACCTAATTCTACATACATAACACCTTGGTATACTTATGTATGCATGTGCATATCTAGTTGTAACCGTTATTCATTTGCATGGTGTAGTTAATGTGTACATTGTACTCCGTACATTGCATGTACATATAGAGTTCAAGTATGGTAGGTATATTTAGTAGTGTATATTGTAGTTCTATATTCCTCATGAATAACATGCATATATTTTTATGATATGTAGGTGAGAATAGACAATTATCTAAATTGCACATATTGTGTATATTAAGAATTCCATGCATATAGTACTTAAGTAATGTTGTGCAAGTTAATCTAATTACCGGTGTGCATATGGTATCTATCTATTTCATGCATAATGTACATAAGTATGCTACACCCGTGTGTGTATACTATATATATATATTATATGTCAAATTAGGTGTGTGCATGCAAGAACTATTTTGTTGAATAGATTATTCCTAGCTAACTTAATTCATATTGCCTCCTAATGGTTTTGAAACCCTCGCAATTCTTGTCACTATATTTTGCCGTGTGTTGAGTCATGCTTATGTAAAACATCATGTACGCGTAGGTAGATATCTACGTACATATTAGCTAGTTGTGCTTATGTATGCATGTGTATAATTATATGGTAAATATGGTTTGAATGCATGGTGTGATAGTGTGTATACTATGTTACATACATTGTATGTATATATGTATAAGTTGAACATGGTTTCTGCATGTTTTCAAGTTCTGGCCGAAGGGCCAATTGGCGTCAACATGGACGGACGTCCATGAGGAGTCGGCGTCAATATCGATGGACGCCAATTATTAAATGAACGTCCGGGGATATGGACGTCTACTTCTCTGACATGCATGCGCAGCAGACCCCTAAATTCCGGGGGCAAGCTACCTCAGCCATTGGGGAGACGTCCCCAACGGCTCTCAAGCCTTCACATCAACCCCTGCGTGGGTTGAGAGGTCCCCCTCCTATAAACAAACCCCTTTTGCAACCCCAAAACCCTCTCTTGGCTCTTTGCAAGAAGAAGGAAAGAAACCCTAAGCCTGTGAGAAAATGTGAGCTTTGAGAGCTCAGATCCGGCGATTTGGAGCTCCTTGCGGCGATCTACTTCGACAAGGAGGAACCCTGGACATCAGGCTACCCATTCCCGGCCCTGGTGTGCTGCGAGGATCATCACAGAAGACGGAGTGGAGGTGTTTTGGAGGCTTCTTGGCTTTGGCCGAGGAGGGCTTCTCCGACCTTGTAATCCATTTGTAGATTTTTACAAAGGCAAGTACCCCATACATTTCGTCCATGTATGAGTCTAGTAGGGTTTTACCATTTTTACAGATTTTCCTCGTGTCCTGGATCCCCTCCTTCTGCCTTTATTTGGAGCACTGTCTGTGTTTTTGCACAGACAGGAGCTTGGCGTCAAGGCCTCTTGACGTTGAGATCCCCAGTAGGCGACCAACGATCTAGCTGCCAACCTCTGGGAACGGCCAGACTATGCCGTTAAGCTCTTCAGGGCAGAACAGTGAGCTGTTCTCCCTTGTATATGATGAATTTTCCAAAGTATTTTCGCATGAGGATATAAAGTAATAGTTGTATGTGATGTAAAATAGATACAGTGATGTGTGGGAGGCTTCTTGTGCATTGTGGATGGTAGGAGTTATTAGGTTTATTAAAATGCATGTTGGAAGAATGGTTGTACATAACTATCTACTGTTTGCATGATCCATGAAGAATTCGAGTGCCTAAATTTTTATAAGCCATGTATGTATGTGTCAGTCTATGCCCTGCAAATTTCGGAAATTTTCTAAGAGCATGTGATTTACTGCAAATTATGTTTTGGGAATAGAAAACATGCGTAGGTTTTGTAAAATTTACAGTAAATCATGTGATGTGCCATAAATCCGGGAAAAATTTCTGTGATGATGTGTAAGTTAGGTTCAGGGTTGTGAATAGTCAAAACTGATATTCATGTTATGTTCCATGATAAATCGAATTATGAATGGCATGAAACTGAATATTTTAATTTCTGTAAATGTAATATGACTCAGAAACATCTGGAAATTTGTATGTGAGGTCATGAATCTTCAATTAGTGTGTGGTTAAAATTTCATGATATTTGGATAACTGTAAAGTGTGTTATGAAATTTCTATGTGAAACTATGTGATAATTGCATGCTATCATGAACATGATTTGATGATGTGTTTGCCAACCTGATTAATGTGAGCTACTGAATGTTTGATTTCTGTCAATAGTAGTATCATGATTAGGAAAATAGAGCCAGGTGTATAAGTGAGAGAATGTAAGACATGTGTAAATTGTGTGAATGTGTGTGTTAAAAACCGAAATGTGTAAATGTGCCGTGTGTGACACTGCTTCCATAGAGGGCCATGGAACCGTACCGTGGAAAAGTCCCCACGGGAAGGTTCGAAGTGTAAATCCTATGGGCATTAGGATGAAATTCTGGAGTGTGGACAAGTACCATGAGTTAGGGTGGAGAGGGCTTCTTCCGGTCTGCGCAGTACCAAGATTCGTCACTGTATTGCCTAGGTGGCGTTTATGTGTCAAGTGTTATGTGTATGTGTAGTGTCCTTCTAGTGGTGGTTTGGACTATGTGTCACGGCATCTAAACGTGACAATGCGAATGTGTGTATGTGCAAATTGTGTAGTGTGAACATGTGTATATGTGTAATGTGTAAAAGTAAACAATGTGAATATGCAAATGTGTAAACCCGTGAAACAAATCCTTTAGAATGCGAAATTGTGATTCATGTTATGAAAATGTGGGATTCATGTCAAAACAGCAAGCCTAATATGTCGTAATGGTGAATTACATGTGCAAAAGTATGTAGAATCCATGTTAGCAGCATTTCCTCCTTATGCATGAAAATCCCATGTTTAATTGCTATCATATTGTAGCTTAAATGAAAATGTAGCTCTCAAGTGGATAGATAAGTAGGAAGCATGCGGTAGGTATTTTATTTTGGAATGACATAAACCATGTGTCTTGTGCTATGAAATTAGTAGAAGTATCATGATAGGCTTTCATTGAACAATAATGGACGTGTGTAAAATGTGGAAAACATGTAAAAGTGATATATGTGTGTGGCACAAGGTATGTGCAAGTGATATGTGTGTGGCATAAGGTATGTGCAAGTGATATGTAAATGTGGCACATGTTATGTGCAAATGTGAAATGATATGTGTAAATGTGAACAATGTGATCCGGTATAAGACAATGTGGACAATGTAAATTGTTACATGAATGTGTTAAATTCATACTAAATCAGCAAGCTACTTATGTATATAATTGTGTCATGTATGTGAGAATGTGTATAGGATCCATGTTAGATATGTCTCATTCAATATGTGAATTTCCATTCCTAACTTGCTTTCATATTTTTGCATGAATGAGATAAGTTTAAATTGAATTAACATGTCAATGAATGTGTAGAAATCATGTGATAGATTTACATCCAATGATGATATAGCATGTCTCATGTTGCACAAGGTATATAGGTTGCATGCTAAAAGTCTTACTTCCATTATGTGTAAAATCCATGCTTAAGTTGCATATATGTTATAGCATGAATGCAATGAGTTTTACTTTGATATAGTGTGTTAAGAAAAGGTGTGGGAAGTGTGTGATAGGTTTAATACCTGGCGTGAGTAGTAACATAAAGCATGTAACATGTCTTTTAAGATTACGAGAACTGCATGCATAGGATGTAGAGATTGTTTGAACCATGATATATGTGCCGGTTGTCTCTTTAGAAGTTTCATTGTGAAAATGATGTGTGTATGGATAATGTGCATGGGTCTACTTGCTGAGTCTTTAGACTCACTCTTGCTTCGGCATACATGCATAGCAGGTGACCCTACACCTTTGGAGGAGACAGTGGAGAGCGAATCCGAGCGTGGCGAGTAGCTTTGTGGAGTCGACGTTGTGACTTTTGCTTTCATAGTATGTAATGAGACATTGTAATAGAACTATTATGTAATTGTGGACGAGCTATGTAATCTGATTCTAGCATTTTATTTATGTGGACTTTAGTTCTCTTAAAATTATATTTGAACCATGTATGTTAAATGTGGGTGATGAAATGAAATGACAAGTAGTTCTTTTACTTTCGCTACTCTGCATCTATATTTATGAGCATCTCAGCCATGTGTACTAGTGTTGGGTGAATGTCCCACTGTGATGACGTTCATTATACCGATGTGGGTTGGTATAATCGTACCGGTATAAAGAGGGTCGTCACATTAAATCAGTTAGCAGATATCTTTACAAAAGCCTTACTTGAAGAGAGATTTACATCTCTTAGAATGGAATTAGGCATGTGTAATTTGTAATAGATTTTCTGCACGTAACTAAAATAATAACAGTTTCAGAATAATGCTTATTCTCTCCCCTGGAATTATGAAAATTCTTTAAGTGCGTGCGTCATAAATTGCTTTGATGGTTCAGTATTTTAAAAAGACCTTCTCTATTGCGAAATCGTCTCCTCTTTTGTCGTTTTTCTCATTTATTGTTGTGTCCTTTCAAAAGCAGCTTTATCTTTCGCTTCTAAATCCCTTAATCTATGCCATATCAATTTCACTTTTCTCTCATCTCTTTCGACTTGCCTGGAACGATAAACCCTCTCGATTCCGGCACCTTCTCTATGTGATTTCGAAAGAATCCCTCTATTCGCGCCAAAATCTCTTGAGGGCTTCTGTTCTACTCCTTCCCACGATCCTCCAGAACCTTTCCCTGTTCAAATCCATGGCAGTTTCTAGGGTCTCCGACACTGTTGGCGGTTACAGCATCGCGTTCCTCACAGCAGAGCAGCAAGAGAGGTTTGCAGCGGTGAAGACGAAGTTGTGCGGTAACAAGGTAGTAGATGTCGCTGATTTGGAGAAGAACGAAATGCACAGTATGGTAGCAGCAATGTAGAGGATGAAATGGACCAGGATGGTGACTATTTCAGAAGCGAGCTATCCGGACCTGGTGAAGGCTTTTTTCACCTTTTTGAAATCCTAAGAGGACGGGTCCCTTACCTCCTCAGTGAAAGGTACCTACATTCACATTACATATGATCTGTTGGAGAGTTTGTTTGGAGTGTCTACCAGTGGTCGCAGTGGGGTTGACACCGTCAACATTCATGTCAAGGGTTTGGGGATAATCAGAACTGAATATAAGTTGAAGGATGGGAAGATAGACATAAATCAGCTGAATGCTTTCAATAGAATTTTGCATTTCATAGTTTGCCAGATCATAGTACCTAGAAGTGCAACTTTCTCCACTTTCCCTGAGGCAGATTCCGATATGATGTTTTGGGCGATTCAGAACTAAGATATTAATATGGCCGAGGTGATTATTGAGAGGATGAAGTTTGCTACTGCAATGATTTGGGACGAGAAGAACAAGCTCAAAGTGTCCCTTCTTTATGCTCACCTACTGACGAAAATCTTCCAGCATTATAATATTGGTTTGAATGGTGAAATTTTGGAGAAGATGGGCCAGGCTATCAGAGGTAGAAATATGAAGAAGAGTGGTTTCTCATTAGTAGCTGGTGTTTGGACCAAGACCTTAGTTACTGAAGGAGAGGCTATCATCGGGGAAGCTCAAGAAATTCCTCAAATTCCAGAGGCAGAAGCAGAAGCAGAAGTAAGAATTGAAGCTCCTACAGTTCCAGTAGTCCAAGAGGAAGCTGTCAGATTAGAAATCCTTGCAGTCCAAGAAGAGCAAGAAGAAGAGGCAGCATAAATACGAGTTGAAGCACCAGTGGCTAGTCCAAGAAGAATTGAAGAAATTCCTCCAGAACACATTGAGCCCGTTGGGCAATCATCAGAGGTTGAGTCCCCTTCGATAGTTGTTGCATCAATTATTCAAGACAGATTGGAGACTGTCGCTAATAGTCAGGGGGAGCAGGAAAAGTGTCATGAAGAATTCCATTAAATTCCTGCAGAAGAAGTTGCTATGGATGTCGAGCAAGAAGATGTTGTTCAAGAAGTTGTGGCACCAGGCCATAGTGATGTTTAGGAAGAGGATGCTCCTGCTAAGGGGGAGCATGTGAATGAGATGACTGTAGATGTTTAGGGGGAGCCTGTGGCTAGCCCTCTTGTTGATCAGTTCTGTTGGGTTTACATGAGTATGTTAAGTTGACATATGGTATGTTTGTTTTTTATGATGAGCAATCGATGAGCATTTCATGAACAATACAAATTGATGTGATGTGAATATGTGAATCATAATGAGAATGTCAAGTCAAGCAAATGTTAATCAAGAAAAGCAAATGCTAATCAAGAAAAACATGTCTAACTTGTTCATTTATATGTTCATTATATGTCACTAATAATTGTCTTTTAATGTAGGTGTGAATGTACACAAGACAAGCAACAAAATCCAAGTGCAAAAGAACAAGACAAGCTGGTGGAACAAGTAGCTGTCAACAGATGAATAGTGTGTTGTCAACAGATGAATAGTGTACCTATCGACAGATACACTGTAGCCTGTCGATAGATACACACAGAAAATGATTTCCCGGAAGGCCAGTCTTCTGGTTTTTGCAAACCAGTCAGCACCTGTCGACTGTCGACAGACAGAGTTTTGGGAAGATCTAATGGCCAGGATATGATCTATATTTGAGTGATCCCTTTAAGCACGACTCTCCATGTTTGGACACCCATATATAAGGATTATATGAAGCTATTTTTCGCAGCAAGAAGCCACCATATCAAAACCCTAAGTAAAACTCAAGAGAAGAGCTTCTTCCTGCTGCCCTGCTTCATCCCTCCGACCAGAGTTAAGAAGATCCATCTTCCAAGCGGAGTTGAAGCCGGTTCATCCATCTTTCAAGCTTCTCCATCAACTGATACCTATCAAGACAAAGCTTGAAGTTCTTCCGGACGACCACCACGAAGAGTTCTTCATCAGGATATACTTCTACATCTCTGAACTCTTCTACTTCTACACCTTTCATATCTTTGTATGTGTGGTATTGGTTCAAGCGTTCCTTGTGCTTGATCCACGTGTGGATTATCGTTCTGGTTGTGCGTTTTCATCAGACAACGTGTGTGTGGTGTGTTGGTCAGATCAAGGCTAGAGGATCTGATCTATTGTGGAATTGATCTAGCGTGTGTGTGTGGTTAAGTTGTTGTGCTCGTGTGTGTGTTGTACTCAGTTCTTGAGTAGTGTGTCCTCACTGTGTGAGGGGTGGACGTAGGAGTCACGTGGTGTGATCTCCGAACCACCTAAAAAATCCCTTGTGCACTGTGGTTTGACTTGTGGTTTGCATTGTGTTGCCCTAGATGCATGCCTAGGGATTTCGTTTACACAGTACTTGTTAATTTGTTCACACACATTACATCAGATCAAGGGGTTTTAATGGAGTATATCTTTTAATTCAAAGTAATTCTTAAATTGCTTAAGTTTCCGCTGCAAATTTATTCAACCCTCCCTGCTAGCTTTGCCATAATTGAATATACGATCCTAACAATTGGTATCAGAGAAGGTTCTCTGTTCATCGGTTGTGTTTTGCGAGCTCTGTCTTTGTAATCTGACTTGATTTGCTTGAACTGATTGATTGCCTTTTGATCTCACTCAATATTTTGTTGATTGGTCTAATCATCTGAAACATATTCAGAAATATGGCTAAGTTCTCAAGCATCATAAATAGACCTATGATAATTGAGTTTGATGACAAGGTTGATAAAATGCAGGTCTCCTCTATGAAAACATGCAAGTCTAGAAAGGGAACGGAACAAAAATGCTACATGGCTCATGGCAGCTCAAGAGGCTCTTCCCGTTCAGACGAATCTGAAGGATCACATCTGTCAAAGAAGTCAAGAAACTCTCAAAGGTCAGGTAAATCCAATTCAGATTCATTTGATGCATCAATATCTAATTCTGATTCAGAGGAAGATATATCCTATGATGAATTGATAGAATGCTATGAGCACTTGTCCAATCAATTTAAGAAGGTAAAAGCTCAAAACAAGAAGCTAAAAGAAAAATTAGAGAGGAATGAAATGATAATTGATAATGCTCAAGCATTCTATGAAGAAAATGAAAATTGAAAATGGAGAATGAAAATTTGAAAAATAAAGTTAAAAACTATGGAATCATGTTTTCTAAATTGAATGAAGATCATGATCAGGTTGAATCTGAAAATTTTGATTTGAAAAATAAAAATGAAAAATTGATTGATCATAATGAGAATCTCAAATTTGATAATGATCAATTGAACAAACAAATCTCCAACATGGCTTATGATCACCAAATAAAAGAAAATTGCAATCAACTGGTTGACGAAAATAATCATCTAAAAAGAAGATTGAAAGCTTGTATCATGACAGACCATTAAATGATGAATGGAACAATTTTAAGAAGAAAATTACTGACTTGGAAAATCAAGTTGTTCAAAGTGAAATTGAAAAGAATAAAATACAAAATGGTCTGGATGTCATGAAAAACCAACTTCTAACTTCTGAAAAAGAAATTGTTGCATTGAAAGCTGAAAAGAAAAAATTGAACAAAAGTGCCGCAAAAAGGAAGAATCATGTTTCAATTGAAAACCAGAAAAATAAAATGGAAAAGAAAACAAGAGTCTACAAGGTCTCCACACCTCCTCCAGCAGCCCAGAATGTTTCAAGGAAATCTCTAACTCCACATCATTCCAAGAGATACCAAAGGGTACCATCTCCTTCTTCTCAACCCAAGGATAATCAAAGGTACTCTAAAGGACCTCAGAGATTCCAGCAAATGCAATCACACTATGGTAAGCTCCAGGTAAGCACTCAACCCGTTTGCTTCAAATGCAATAGACTTGATCATCTTGCTAAATTCTGTTGGAAGAAAAATCAACACTCTCACAAATATGCTAAAACAGTTCAATGCTATGCATGTCATCAACATGGTCATGTCTCTAGGGACTGTTGGCATAGAAATGGTTATCTTGTGCATGCTCCCAAGCCCCATGCTCATAATTCCATTAATGAAAGAAATACATCTATTCAAAATTAAAGTCACTTTGGATTCAGAAATCATTGTTGAATTCTAACATTGACGTCATTGCAGGACTTAAGCAAGTGTGGGTTCGAAAACCAGCTTAATGAACAAGCTGAGATGTCTTGCAGCCATACAATTTAAATGGATTCATGACAATGGCTGTGCAATGCAAGAAATGATTGGAGAACAAAGGTAAAATTTTTTAGATTGAAATTGACGACAGTTTAGGTAAAATCTCTTTATCACTACAGATTTGAACTGCTAGAATTGAAATAGATTTTCAATTCTATCTAAGCAATGAAAAATGTGTTTTGATGCTATCCCCAAATGACAATGCTTCTTAGCCTTTGGAGTCATGCTAAAATAAAAAAAAAAGAAATGGATCTTTTATGTAGTGACTATTTGGTATATTAAATGGTGAAATTTGGAAAGACAAGTCTGGCTTGTCTGGAAACTATCATTATACGTGAGAAATATTCTCCGCCAAGTATCAATAGTCTTCTACTACATAAAGATTATCAAAAAATTCATAATCTCAAGAACCTCAATTGATCACGTTTATACTCTCCTTGTGCAAATTGCTTGACATGAACATGTGTGAATTGCTTGAATGTTCATTCAATACCATGCATACATTATGGGGGAGTAAGTCAAGGCTAGGTGAGTGAAATTCATAAGGGATACCCTTCATATTCAATGTGTATTTATCCCTCAATCTTATGGTTCAAATTACTCTCAATTCAAGGCCTTAAAGTTGAAGTTTCAAAGCCCCTGTCGACAGCCCCAAATAGCCTGTCGACAGATATGCCTTCACAGAACCCGAAATTGCACCCTGTGTGCATCTGTCAACAACCACTTCTTCTACTGTCGACAACCAGGCACAGTTCCAAACTTCATATTTTCTGTCTATCTATATCTGTCGACAGGCTCATGTTTGCTGTCGACAGATACTCACTTCATCTATAAATCTTCATCTTTTCTAATCCTTTCTTTATGAGTATGTTCATATTATTGATGCAAGGGGAGAATAGGGACTTACTATTCATTGCAATCTTTCATACTCACATAGTATCAAAGACATCGACTTAATCACAATGATTTTGATATAATATTTTGTGTTTGAGTTTAGGTTGTGTCATCTAGAAAACATTGATCAAATCTAATGATTCTAACCTAACTCACTTGAATAACTCCCTTTCAAATAATCAATTTTCTCAAGTGGATTAATAAGTATGAAGGTTATTGAACTTTATGTCTTACATTGGCTTTTGACCTTAAATAACCTTTTGCTCATGATTTAAGAATTAAAAACAAAAGGAGAAAAGCTACCTATTTCTAAACTCAAAGTTTAAACAAAAAGTATTTGAAATGGGATAAAGGTAGAGCAATGATGAGTATTACCGAGTAACCGGGGACATGGGCATCACAAATGTCTGTCTTCGCGTCAAAAAGTACTTTCATTATCTCTGTACAATGGTTTGATGGTCACTTACACTGAGTAACTGCGGGTACGGGTATCCCAAATGTCTACCTTCACGTCAAAAGGTGAAAGGGATCTTAATTACTATTTTTCCCACATTAACTTGACAAAGAAAAAATTCAATGCAAGAAATAGAGTGTAGCCTCCATGTTTTTACATCAAGGGCAATGTGTTGTTTATTGTTAATCGCTCATGTAGACATTACTTTCAAGTACCAACTGAACAATACCCACAAAGGAACATGTTTTTCTACAACGGTTTTATTCAAAGGGTTATCTTATTTTCAATGTTTTTGAACAATGTCTTCTAAATGCTACAACTTGAGATTCCTAAAGTATTATTTCTTAACCATTGTAGAATTTTATGTGTCTAACTACTAGTGTCTATGACATATTGCAATGGGTATAAACCAGTTCTCCACCTTAAAATTCTAATTGAACACTCATTCCCCACTCATATCTTTCACAATTCAGTTCTGTGGTCACACAGTTCTTTGCTTCATTTCCTTCCACTTCTCTGAGTCATCAGTCTGTTAACTCCGTCATCTCTTTCTCCTTCACTTTTGCTTTGTTGTTTCATGCAATGGATTACCTTTTTTTTTTTTTTTGTAACTGTGTGTACTTACTGATCAATGACTGGAAACACATTTCTTTGCTTCATTCTTATCCATTTGTGCATGACTTATCTTTTTGGATGTTGCCAAAAGGGGGAGAAACATCAATTGTGTATAAATTGAAATTCTGTCGTCATCAAAAAGGGGGAGAATGTTAGGTTTATATGAGTATGTTAAGTTGACATATGGTATGTTTGTTTTTATGATGAGCAATCGATGAGCATTTCATGAACAATACAAATTGATGTGATGTGAATATGTGAAACATAATGAGAATGTCAAGTCAAGCAAATGTTGATCAAGAAAAGTAAATGCTAATCAAGAAAAACATGTCTAACTTGTTCATTTATATGTTCATTATATCTCACTAATAATTGTCTTTTAATGTAGGTGTGAATGTACACAAGACAAGCAATAAAATCCAAGTGCAAAAGAACAAGACAAGCTGCTGGAACAAGTAGCTATCAACAGATGAATAGTGTGCTGTCAACAGATGAATAGTGTACCTGTCAACAGATACACTGTAGCCTGTCAACAGATACACACAGAAAATGGTTTCCCGGAAGGCCAGTCTTCTGGTTTTTGCAAACCTGTCAGCACCTGTCGACAGTAGCAAGTCGGCTGTCGACTGACGGAGTTTTGGGAAGATCTAATGGCCAGGATATGATCTATATTTGGGTGATCCCTTTAAGCACGACTCTCCATGTTTGGACACCCATATATAAGGATCATATGAGGCTATTTTCGCATCAAGAAGCCACCATATCAAAACCCTAAGCAAAACTCAATAGAAGAGCTTCTTCCTGCTTCCCTGCTTCATCCCTCCGACCAGAGCGAAGAAGATCCATCTTCCAAGCAGAGTTGAAGCTGTTCGTCCATCTTTCAAGCTTCTCCATCAACTGATACCTATCAAGACAAAGCTTGAAGTTCTTCCGGATGACCACCACGAAGAGTTCTTCATATGGATATACATCTACATCTCTGAACTCTTCTACTTCTACACCTTTATATCTGTGTGTGTGGTAGTGGTTCAAGCGTTCCTTGTGCTTGATCCAAATGTGGATTATCATCTGGTTGCGTTTTCATCAGAAAAGTGTGTGTGTGTTGTGTGGTCAGATCAAGGCTAGAGGATCTGATCTATTGTGTAATTGATCTAGCGTGTGTGTGTGGTTAAGCTGTTGTGCTCGTGTGTGTGTTGTACTCAGTTCTTGAGTAGTGTGTCCTCACTGTGTGAGGGGTGGACGTAGGAGTCACGTGGTGTGATCTCCGAACCACCTAAAAAATCCCTTGTGCACTGTGGTTTGACTTGTGATTTGTATTGTGTTGCGCTAGATGCATACCTAGGGATTTCGTCTATACACTACTTGTTAATTTGTTCACACACATTACATCAGATCAAGGGGTTTTAATGGAGTAGATCTTTAATCCAAAGTAATTCTTAATTTGCTTAAGTTTCCGCTGCAAATCTATTCAACCCTCTCTTCTAGCTTTGCCATAACCGAATATCCGATCCTAACAAGTTCCTCCAACATGCTAGCTTTGGTACCTATAGCACCTACAAAATGTCTCTTGGCAAGGATGAGTATGGAAATTTCGTGGAAGCTCAGAGGCAACTGCACATTCAGAAGATGACTCCTATTATGGGACCTTCCTATTCTATTGTTTATGGAGCCTTCCAAGGTTATTTTGAAAAGCAGGAACGTAAGGCATGGCCGATCAATACTCACTATGCCTCCCTTCTGTCCCCTACTTTCTACATTCCTGTACCTCCTCAATGATATAATATAGTGTTTCTTCTGGCTCCCATTTATCTTTCTTCTATTCTCTCTTTGTGTTTTGATTTTTTGCTTAATGACAAAAAGGGGAAAAAAATAAAACATTCTGAAATACATATCAACAAAATCCTCATTTTAGAAAATTTACTCAAGTTTATTTTCGAACATTATATGTTATGTTTTGTCACCACCAAAAAGGGGGAGATTGATGATCAGTCCATCCCCATATAATTTTATTTAATTATATACAATTTTGGTAATTAACAAAACCCTAACAATTATTTTCTAACAAGTTTTTATGAAGTTCATCCACAGGGAATAAGTCAAGCAAAATCTGTAAGTAATTCTTACACTATATCATTTAAAGTTCTTAGCATGCATTTTTTCCAAGTACACATCGATTTCTTTTGAAGAACAACGATTTCTCTTACAACATAACGATTTCATAAGTCAAAGAACGGTTCTATCGCTACAACGATTTCATCTTATAACGATTTCATAAGTGAGTATGAACGATTCTATCGCTTCAACGATTTCTTAAGTGAAACAACGATTCGGTCTCACAACGATTTGCTAAGTGAAACAATGATTTCGGTCTCACAGCGATTTCGTAAGTGAATCATCGATTTCGGTCTCATAATGATTTCGGTCTCACAACGATTCGTTAAGTAAAATAACGATTTCGGTCTCACAACGATTTTGTTAAGTTAAACAACGATTTTGGTCTCACAACGATTCGTTAAGTGAATCATCGATTTCAGTCTCACAACGATTTCGTAAAGTAAAACATCGATTTTAGACTCACAACGATTTCGGTTTCACATCGATTTCATAAGTAAAACAACAATTCGGTCATCAGTTTCTTAAGAGAAACAATGATTTGATTGTTGTAACGATTTGATATGTAAAAACAACGATTTGATTGTTATGACGATTCGATAAGTGAAAACATCTATTTGTTATACAACAATTTGCTTATATCTGTACAACGATTTGCTTGTACAACGATTTGCTTTCTCTTGTACAATGATTTGCTCAAACAACGATTTGCTTATGTTTGAAACACGATTTTTTCATGTTTGAACAACGATTTTCTAAAACAACAATTTGTTTATGTTTGAACAACGATTTGTTTATGTTTGGACAACGATTTGCTCAAAGAACGATTTGTTTATGTTTGAACAATGATTTGCCAATATTTGTATAACGATTTGCATAAACAATGATTTCATAAGTTGAACAAGTATTTCATTGTCATAACGACTTCATGGATTACATCGATTTCATACATGATATTCAAATATATTTTCAAATACTGTGAAAGTCAAAGTCTTCCCGCGTGCATCACTAATATCCTTGCATTTATTGTGACTGTACAAATCATCTGCATGTCGCATGTCTGAATGCTTTCTACACCCATGATACAATAGCAAATACTTTATCAGGTGACAGAATAGCATTTTTATTTTGGTGTATGTTCTTACTGCATAGTTTCTAACGTTGACTGATAAGCATAGAGACAGTTTAGCTGTCTACGGTTTGGCATTTATTATGTGTAGGTCTTTGTGAGTACCAAGTATTACAACGTTGGACAACTAGAAGCTGAAGGATATATGGGTGAATCTTCTCTTTGCGTGCATGGCTCCAGAGCATTAAATGGCTGCAAGCATACCTATTGTACACGATGGACCATGCAGTCTAACGAGCATCCAACCTAGAGACAACGACCATTTCAACCGCTATATTATCAAGAGAAGATATATAGAGGACTGAAGACTCCCAGTTCTATAGTTCGACAACTTGAATTTTTATGTGATAGAGCCTTCAGAGAATTCCTCAACGAAAAAGAAGAGTGCCTGCTTCATTCCATCATTTTTCTGTAGCTCTTAGCTCTCGATCCTTCTTGCTTAACCTTGAGAGAGCTGTTGTAGTTCTGAGAGATTTTCTAGTGCAAATATTTTCTCTCTCATACCTTGCCTCAGATGAAGCATTTGTTGTAAGCTTGGTCTAGGGGCCATTCGCTTTTATTCACATCTGTTGTGAAGTTCCTCTTCGGGTTGTGAAGAGAAGACCTGTTGGAAATAGGTGGTTATTATTCCCTTCATTGAGGAAGGAAGACCTGTGTATTAGGGTGTTTTTGTACCTCTTCGGGGTTTGAAGAGAAGGCCAGCTGCGGTTGGATGTGTAAGGGTCCTTGAGGGGGACTGTACCCTTGGTTAGTGAAATCCCAAGTTGTTGCTTGGGGACTGGACGTAGGACTCCTTGGGATAGGAGGTCCGAACCAGGATAAAATTCCCTGTGTTGTGTGATTGTGTGTTTGCTCTCTTGTCTTCTCTATTACTAACACTAACAACCAATTTCAGTGTTTTTCTGTTAAGCGTTTTTGTTGACAGGTTTATTTAAATGAATTTTAGAATCCCATGCACCTGGGCTTGCTAGCTGGGCAACAAGAGATGCAAAATCTCTAACCTACCCTTGGGATCATCATTGATTTGACTCACCAGCATTGATCTGACTCGCCAATATTGATGGACTTGCCCTGACGCTTATGTTGTCATGCATGTGGAGACCACCCTTTTTTACTTTTTTAGAGCAACAATTGAGACAAAGATGAGTAAAGTTTCAAGAGAGGCGATCGATCCAGCTTGGCGAAGATGAACATTTGAGCTCTACTTTTCCATCATACGTGCAATCACGAACGATTGATCCATGTAACACCCGTCTCAAACCCAGTACAGTTGTACCAACTCACGTCGGATTGAAGAGTTGTTATATAGTGGGAACACACCCAACAATATCATTTCTTGGTTGAGTTATACACAAATACAACAAATATCACATTGAAAAGAAAGGATAAAATTTCATTCACATTGTATTCAAATACCAAGTCTAGTCCATAAATTAGTAAATACTCAAATTTCATAACAAAGTCCATAAGTATAAAATATTCACTGTCCAACTATTTTATTTCCTCACATACATAAAGATCTCTCAGATGCCCACACTACGCAACCAAGTCCTCATGCTCAGAGTCAGTGTGCACTAACTCTTTAGTGCTAATGTCCTCAGCCTCTCCTGAAAGGTTAATCAAGTGTGAGTCCACTAGACTCAGCAAGTGACTAAGGCAAATAGTTCTAAATCTACACATATAGCTAATGTTTTAAAGCATGGTAAATCATATTTCTAAACACATGTCATTTTCATATAATTTCATTCATACTCATATCTCTACCTCATTCCACATTCATTATTTACATAATATAGCATGTTTTTGCATTACACATGTTATGAGAAATCTGAAAGTATCATATACGACATGGTAAACACTTTTCTATAAATCAAACTTTATAGAGTAACATTGACATTTCAACCATAAGGACATTTTATGATAATCATTTATATGTAGAAATTTCAATTCATGTAGGCAATTGACATGTATCATTTAACATTTCATGTGGGCAATAACTTGTAGTGATTAACAGTGATAATTACAATGCCAAGACACAGCTCAATCTATCTATAGAGATCATGTAGTCATGTAGCCACTTATCACCTAGGCAAAACAGTGAATGAGTCTTGGTAAATGCGCAATATCAGGGGAAGTCCTCCCCACCATGTACTACAGGAACGTGTCCACCTCCAGGAATTTCCCTCTGTTGCCCACAGAGTCATGTAGGCATATAATCATATAGTGAACCATAATTATAGGGGGGGTATTCTTTAGCATAGGTCCATGTAGAATATCTCTAAGATAGTAGTCTTATTGGCCATATCATTCAGAAATGTTATGCACTTATGCCATCAATAAATAAATATAAATATAAATATATATATAAATATAAATACATATAAATATATATGAATATATATAAATATATAAATATATATACATATACATGCATGGTTGGTAGAAGCATATGTATGCATATATATATGCATACATATGCTTCCTACCAACCATGCATGTATGCCAATTTATTGAAGGACACAATCACATGTGCTCATGCACTCTATTACCATCATTTTTGTAATCATCATCTCTATTGTACATTCATGACCTATCATGACACTACAAAAATTATCTAAATCAGAATTCAATATTCATGCATATTTGTTTTGAATTTAACACTTTTCATATATACCTTTACATAATTAGAAAATTATAGCAATTAGAACAGTATACATAACTCCTTGAAAATTTGACAATAAGTTCTAATTTGTTCAAGTACCCTTCCTACCAATTTTCATATTTTTAGGATCCAAAAATCATTTCTGGAAATTTATATATGTGTTAAAATGATTTATTAAACATGATACAACATCCTAAGAAAAGCATACATTCACTGTGTGAAAATTGAGCATGATGAACAAGTATATTTCAGTCTAATAATAGTGGAAAACTCAGAGTACAACTTCACAACATGGATTAAACATTTCGTTCCTTCTTTATACATTATCCAAAAATCCTTATAATAATATGTAATCCATATAAAATTCCCATAAAATTTCTGTAGCATAACAATACCTATTTACACAAGATAAAAAGTAACGAAAACCATGTACCATCACTACACATGATTTATAGTCATTTAAACATATCTGTAAGAAAGCTGCATAGATGAACTTAACGACAATGTATGTTGTCATTTACACAAGTAAACGACAATTAACACTATTGTTAAGATAAGTAGGCGGCGGTACATAGCGTCGTTAATCTATATAGATGTCCAGCCCCTCGTCATTTACTTGAAGTAGATGGTAGTTGAGGTTGACGTTAAGCTCTGCAAACTAAAACTCCGGAAAACTCACATGAAATGACATAACACAACCCATCCCAATCTTGCTCTATCATGCTTCTAAAAATCCATAAAAATAATAGATCTAATGAACATACGATCCTAAACTATTTCCCCCAATCACTTGCCTCTGAACCCTCCTACAGAGTAACGATTTAGGTGTCGTAGAAGCCCGCATGAGGAATAAGACAGTTTGTTCCCGTCGCTTAGATCCACCTGATTTGATCTCTATGGCACAAACCACTGGTCAGCAACACTTCTAGCACCGCCCTCTAAGCCTTCTCTATGCCTGGGTCTCACTAGTTTGCACAGATCCTTGCTCTAATGTCCCTCTTCTTTCCCTCAAGAACTCAAGGCCGAAATCTCCCCCAAAATGCTAAAACAGGGTCTTTTAAAGGTGATACGAGGTTGGTGCCATCTGTAGGAATATGCTACTAATGGTCAGTATGGCTTCCGCCACTCAGCCCTTTAGTTGATCTCGAAACCAATGAATGCGAGCACAGGGGACCCCCTAAGGCGTCGCCCGTAATCGACAAGGGGACCGGCCTGGAGCATACGAGGTGTTGCAGAACTGTACCTCCAGAGGGACGATAAGGGGGCCTAGGACGAGTCTCTTATAACATCATCATTTGGCCAATGACAAATCCCTTACTCTCTCAGTAGATCTCAGACCTCTCATTCGGGGTCCAAGTGGCCTACCACCCGACGGTTTGGCATCAACAACCACATTTTATGATTGGTAACCGTCTCAAATCCAGAGTTTGTAAGCTCACTCTGAACTAAGAAGGCCCATACCGTGTGGTCGAAGACCTCGGTCATGGGGCCGACCAGTCGTCTGAGGTATGCAGGTCGGCGATTTCGATGACATAGAATGTCGAGCACCTGCGTTGTTATTTGCCTCGATGTGTCAATAAAGGTTGAATTTCTGTTACATTTACATATTAATTGTGATAAAACTATTGTAAATCAATGAATCATTTTATAAAATTTGTTGACATCACATTAGCGTCGGAGGAGTCAGCTACGAGGCCGCTTCGGCGCTTGACTGGTCCCAACAATGCGAGAACACAAGTTGAAAAGAAAGCGAAGTCACCTCGGCACTCGTGAAGTACATGGACATCGTAGTCCGCTGGACAAGGTCGCATCGGCACTTGTCAGGACCAGGGAGACGACGTCCTATGTGAAAAGAAGGTGTGGTCACTTCGGCACTCGTGAAGTATGTGGACATTGTAGTTTACTAGACGAGGTCGCTTTGACTCGTCAGGAACATGGATACGATGTCTAACGTGAAATAACGGTGAGGTCGCTTTGGCACTCGTAGAGTACGTGGACGTCATAGTTCGCTGGACGAGGTCGCTTCGACTCATCAGGAACGTATATATGACTTCTGACGTAAAATAAAGGCAAGGTCACTTCGGCACTCGTGGAGTACGTGGATGTCGTTGTTCACTGGACGAGGTCGCTTCAGCACTCATCAGGAACGTAGATACTACGCCTGACATGGGGAGAATGAGGTCACTTCGGCTCTGGTGAAGTATGACTGCAACTGACATCGGGCCCAAATGACGACAAGATAGTCCTACCAACGTGAGGCCCAGTAGTTGACGTTTGTGGGCGATGTGTTCCTTTATAGCCTTGTCACCCATTGATATCATCTTCGTATCGAAGGACACAGCCCAAGGATATTGCATTGATGATCTCAACTGCCCGACCTCGTGAAAGGACGGAGAATCGATTGTCTCATCCCACAAGCGGAAGGTGGTCATATAGGTCAGATCCGACCTTCAGAATTGACCTCCTTTATGCTCATAGAGGTCAGATCCAACCTCAAGAATTTACATGCTTGGGAGCTGCCTTGATGAGGTCACCTCGACAGGAAGAATACGAGGTCACTTCGGCAGTCGTAAAGATTAATTGCTATCGAGCATCGCCTCAGATTTCGATCGGTGTGACTGGCGAGGAGCACCATGATGACAGGAGGGAGTCGAGGGGTGGGGGGGGGGTGGACCCGACCGTTGGTGTCGCCACATAGCAGTCGAAGAGACTTGGTGGTATGACACAGTGCAAGCCAGTGCTGACAGCATCACGATGTGACTTGTAGCAGGCCGACGTTGACAGCATCAACATGTGACTTGTAGCAGGCTGGTGTTGATAGCTTGGCGATGTGACGTGGAACATGCCATGTAGGTTGGTAGAACCACGTAAAAACACATGTGTTGTCGATGACGAAGTTCTAGACATCAGCTTCACCTCGACCCATTGGAGTGGTCCGACATGAACCTAGGGGGCCAATGATACAGGGATCCCCATGGGTCGACCAAAGTCTCGGCTAGGCCGACCTCCTAGAGTATCAGAGCTGATGTCCTGACGTGGCTAGACCAAGATCCTTTTGTTATCTAGTCCGACGATTCTGGTTGGCCAAGTTGACCACCTTATTTCCCTTGGGCCGACAACAAAAGCTCAACCAAGGACAAGGATTACCCGGCTTGGTCATGACTAATACTGTAGCAACCCGGAAAATTTAATACATAAAAATTTGAAATAATAATTTCTTTAAATCGAAATAATAAAAACATAAGTACCGCCATCGTAGGTGCAAGAATACATCAGAAAATTCCATAAAAATTATAAATCAACCCCAAATATTATCCCTAAGTGTTCCACGAAGAAATTCATGCAACAAAAAAATCGATTGGCCAAGTGTACGTCACAATGTGACTAATTATCCAAATTAGGGAACTAAGTCGGAAAACTATTAACACGGAAATATAACGGGCCCATAAATCAAACGAACATGTCGGAGAGACTTCCAACGTCATGTAAGGATTAACCATTATCAGAATTGGACCAATGGACCTCCCTAGCCATGAATAAATTCAAGTAAGAAAATATAATTAAATTAAATAAAAAATCAAAGAAAAGAGAATTAAATAAAACCCATTAAATGGAAATAAGTAATGGACTTTATTAAATGGACCCATTAGAATTTATTGGGCAAAATAAGGATTTGTGAAAAGGGAATAATAGCAAAATACCCTAAATTCGTAATTTAAATATTACATAAATAGAAAAGGGGTATTAAAGCATTAAAATAATCAATTTGAGTTATAATTGGTTTCCTAAACCTACCCTAATGGGTTGGCTACGAATTTAGTTCCCATCCCAACCCAAATAGAAGTTCTCATGCTTAGAAAGGGAAGAGAAAATAGGATATTCTAAATTAATAGGAGTTATAGTCCAAATAGGAAATATAAAGAGGAGAAGCTTAAATACCCCCCTAAAACCCTCATGGCCAGCCCTAGCTCATGCCAAGGGATTTCTGGACCAGGAGGAGAGGCCAAGGAGGAGGAGATTTTGTGGGGAGTAGAACCTTTCAAGCTCTCAACCCCATTCTTCAAGTTCTAGCCCTAGAAGAGGAAATCGAGTCAAGGTAGGCATTCTCACGAGCAAGACTAAAGAGATTTTGACTGTAGATTGTTCCATGTGATAGGAACAAACCTCTCAAGTTTCGTGATTTATCATCGAGCCAATATTTTCTCCTTGATTTTTCATGTTCTGCAACTAGTATGTCCCCGAACCCCCTTATTAAGTCTTGTTCTCCATGTACACTTGACTTCATGCCACGAACATTTTACTGGAGATACTGATGGCTATTAGGGATCTTTTGCCCCTAAAAGCCCTAATTTCAATCCACCTTACTTCGTAAATTAATTCTTTGACTCCAACTGTGCACTGTTCTATGATCTCTATGAAGTAACTTTATTAAACCATGCTGAAACCCTATCTATTTTCTAATTCCAATTTTATAGGACCACTCTTACATGTCTAGATCTGTATAGAACTAGTTTCGAGATTTTTCATGCACTATACAATTTGTTCTTAATTTTTAAAGCACCCTGTGTCAAACTATAGCAAGTTGGCCCGCAATTCGAGGCTCAGTCCTTTTCCCGCTCGAACTCAGGTGAAGTACCTGAGAACGCGACGACCCGATAGGCCGCGTTCTTAGGGCCGTCGCGACACAGGAACCTGTCGCGATCTTATCGCGACAACGTACCCCGTCGTGTTCTGGCGCCGACCTGATATACCCGTCGCGATCCTCAGAAGCCCCCGTCGCATTCACACTTGATCCTATCGCGACCCTTACAGAGACCTGTCGCGTTCTGAATTTTTTCATGAAAACCCACCCTTTCGGAAGATCTATTGTGATACAGTCACCCCCATGTCTTTTAACTATCATGAACACAGAAAAATGAAGTTGTAATTATTGAATATATTTTAATTAATTCAAGTTAATCACATGATCTATCTTGTCCATGATTTTCTCTTACACTTGCACTCACTTTGAACCATCCAATATGGCTTAACTTGCCATAAAACATTGTCACATGCACAACTAGCAATTTATTTCAATTATGTATATTAATTGCCCTATTTTAAATGAACTTGTCTATGTTTACTCGCGATGTTTTGGGAATACCGATATCGACACTCCACTATTCTAGAATTCCTCTAGAACGTCGAGCACTTGTTTCTATATATACACTCTCTCTTGACTTGGACGAACTCTCCGTCGGATACTCCTTCTGCCGGACTAGTGAGTCTTTGTTCAAGGCCTCTGTAAGTCTCCTCTGTCCATGGATTCCCACATGGTCGACGAGCCGGTTGTACCCTAACACCTATGATACACTCTAGGGATCAGCAAGATCTAGACAGCCTTAGATTGTTCTCTCTCTTATCTTGAATCACGCCGGACCTCTGGACCTGTGCATAACGAGGCCAGCGGAAGGGTTGTGTATTCCACCTGACTGCCAACACCAGACGCGTGTGTTGTGCAACTGTTGCTATCACTCGTTACTCGATGTTTCTTGTGCAATGGCCATAAGATCTCATCTATATTCTACTCTCTCATCTATTCATGTTCACTCTACTATCTTGTCTCTCTCGTCTATTCATCTAGTACTCTCTTGGTACCCTTTGAGCTGTGTGGCTCATACTGTTTTATATTGTTCATGACTATCTAGTGCTAAAAAGGGTCTTGTGATTCTACTGACTTGAATGCATACTGTTCAGGGCACGAAGAGTGTCCAAGGGGCTCCAATCTAGTCCTGGGGATAGAGAGCCACCCGAAAATACCTGTAGGAGCTATAGACGGTGTCTGCATTGCACCGAATCTGACTGACTGTTGTAAAATTAGCTAGACATCTGACTGTTACACTGTCACTGTTAGTATGTTAATTTAGACGTACTGCGTTGTTATTGTACTGCCACTGACTATTACTGAACTGTTATTGAGCGACTACTGTCGTACTCTCTACTTGCTCTACTCGATACTTGCTATCTTGAGTTACTGCGTTCTATCGTGACTTGATCACATTGAAAGTGCTATACTCTCTCGTTGTCTATTGACAATAAAAGTTCTATGTTCTCTCTCGGCTATCTACGGATAACCAAAGTGCCATTACTATTTCAATTGACAAAAGTTAATCAAAAGTGCCATTACTATCTCGATTGATGAGAATCAATCAAAGTGCAATTTACTCTTTACATGACCATTTACTACCTCTCTTCTTGCTATTTGTGTCACTTGCTATTTCTTGACAATGACGTTACTTGCTATTGTGTGACTTGACTTTAATCATCGTGTTATACTTGATTCATCCGCTATTTGAGCCATATTACTTATGCTATTACTTTCTCGACCTTACATGACTCGCTCTATCATTTGTTACTCTGCCATTTAATGTGTTAATTACTTAAAGCTTGCTTGACTATTGAGATTTAAGTCCTACTGGGCATTCTCGCTCACCCATCGTTATTTGTTATTGTGTCTCAGGTAAGTCGGACAATGACGTTATACGTACCTATGGGACAGGACCCGAGTGATGAGTGACCTGGAGTCAAATGACGAAGTTACCCTAGCACCATGGATTCTAGTAGTTATTGCTTTAGATTTCTTTTCAATGTAATGATGTCTTTGAGCCCTATGTACTGGCTCCGAATTAGTGGTTGTAATAGTCTTAGTGTTTTTATAATGAAACCATGAGTTTTTTTCAAATATTGTTCATTAGATGCTTTGATGTTTGCGTTTGTATGCGCAATTTACGTTACCATACTCGTTGCTCACGTTTCCCTCTGATTTATTCCGCTGCTAAATTGGAGGGGCGTGACAAATACTGAGCATGACGTGTTTGCGGGACGAACCCACTAGTTTGGCACGACTTAGGCTGACATTTAGGGTTGCAACTGACGGTTGGTCCCCTCACCTTAGGAACAATTAGGTGCTACGTGCCTGCAAGGATTGACAGAAGTATAGCCTACATAATTCCTGCGTAATGCCCGTTTGGATTGGCCACAGATCGTGTATCCAGTAACAGGTGCCATAAAGCCCATAACCTTATCGTTGGGTAAGTTATGGTAACCGATGAGGTGATGGTTTCAATAACTGCTGTGCCATTCTCGGGTCGCCTATGGTCTCCCTAGGCGACCCTCCCCTATAAAAGAGGTAGACACTCCACATACTTGTAGACACCAGATTCTGACTTATAAGTTGAACTATATTTCTTGCTATCCTAGTGAGCCCCTAGTTGGTCACTCACCTTGAGCCCATCATTAGCCTTGTTTTGAGCCCATTAACAACCCAAATTTCCATGAAATCTCGCCCATTGTCACTTGGAGAGAGTCCTTAGGCCTAAATAACTCTTATTCTTTCATGTGATTGGCTGATAATTCACAGATAATTGATTTCATTGACATGTCGTATCGTAGCGCCGCGTTACTAGATCGCGTCGCCAGAGGCCGCCGCATTAGCCCATGCATTTTCATGCATGTGGGCATACTGTCGCGACGCCTAGGTCCATCACGTTAGCAAGTCGCGGCCTTACGATACGCCGCGACTACAGCCACGTATGCAGGCCTCCGCAACCACCTCCTATTTATCCCCCTATGGCTTTATCCCTATCTCCAAGCATTATCTCAGTCCCTTGGGGTGAGGTTTGAGGCTTGGGGACTCTCTTGGAGCTCCCTTGGACTCTCCCACACGAATTTTAATGGGAATTATCTCTCATTTGGTTTATTAATCATTTTAAGGGGATAATACCTCTCAAAAGTCTATAAAAGCAAGGCCCCCTCTTCATGGACGGAAGAGCCCCGATTTTCACCCCGAAGGGCTGCCGAATTTTCATGTGAGCTGGACTTAGCCTCGTGGTCCTTCCATTCCCTCTCAATCCCTCACATCCCACCTCAAGAAACATGCTCATTTCATCATCCATGGAGTGTGGAGCGTGAGGAGGGCGACCCCTACTTCATCTAGGAGCTTTTGCACGATGATTTGGACGTCATCCACGCCAGGGAGTCGCCCCATATGGGGCTCATTCTTTTTTTCTCTCTCCTTCCTCTATTTTCTTCATGCATTTTATCCTATTTCTAGATAGTTTGCATTCTTATTCCCTCCCATGTTTTCACACACCCTAGGGGTTTAAAAAACCACCCCCAGGTTCGTTCCCTCCATGTTCCCTCCTTTCTTATCATTTTAGAATAGATATTATGTTTAATTCATTCTAATAGGGCTTTTTTTGTTGCTTTCTCTTTGTTTTGGCAGGCACCCAAGAGAGATCCCACGAGGAGCTCTCATCCTCTGGCTGGCTGGAGGACGGGAAGAAGGTCCCATCCATCATCTCCCGTATAGAAGAGAACGCGACGACGAAGACGACGCGACCTAGAGACGCGTTAGGGACCAACGACGCGTTATCAACATCGTCGCGGCCCGTAAAACCACCGCGATACCAGGTCCGCCCTAGTTCTCTCTCCTTTTCCTAGTGTAGTTAGCCCACGTCATTTTCTTTTCGTTAGGCAATTACCTAGGTGGCGATCACATCCATGTTTCCATGCTATTTGATTTAGTACATGTCGCGTGTTAAGGGGGGGCACAATCCCCGTGATTACACCTTTTGGCGATCACGGTGGGACCTTCAGTACTACCCTCGTGGATTGAGTCTGTCTGCTTGCCATGTTTCCTTCCTTGTTTGTCTTCTTAGGGCCTTGTTACTCTTTTGTTCCTTTGTTTCCTGCGTTTTTTGTCTCTCTATTTGTGTCATGGCATATTGCAGGGACGCGATAAGATCGCGTCGTCTGAAGACGATGCCATAACAGGTCAGTGCAATTCTTCCTCTATCTGCCTTATCCTGCTTCTATGAGTTCATGCATGCCTGTTCTATGTTTCTGTGCCATGTATTGTCGTGTTTTTGGGTGTTAGAATCCTGCTAGGGTTTGAGTTTTTCCTTTTCTTTTCATTTGTAAGTTTTCGGGACCTGTTGCGGGTAAATCGTCACGTCAACAGGTACGCCTTGTTTGTTAATGTTTTCATCCATGAATCGATTTATGGGTGCTTCATGATCCCTTCTGGATTAGTTTGGTGATTTTGCGCTCATATCATCTGTTAGGGTAGTCTGTTTGGCTTTGTGTTTGTGACTTGTTTCTGCTTTGGGGCTTCTGTTCTTATCGCGGCAGGCTGCCCTGTCGCGATAGGGACGTGGTGTACCCTGCCGCCGCGACTCTACTCGAGAGCTTGTAAGTCACCCTGCTGGATCATTATTTGTTACTTGTGCATACATTTTTGGCACTTAGGCCCTTGCATACACTATTGGTCCCATTGTCTAGGTTCCCCTTTGGTTGAGTGAGCCCTCTCACCTACGAGCACTCGTAGGCTGACTCGGGCCCACCTTCCTAGGACCTCCGTAAGTCCTCGTGAACGTACGCACGTTGCGGTTCACCGGGCCGGTTGTACCCATCGCACCATTAGTCCGAGCTACCCCTCGCATCTGAGTGTGTACCAGCCTTAGTTACACCGGAGGACTCGAGTTCATTCATATTAGGTTAACTTGGCCGAGTGATATCCCCTTAATCAATTCATCTAAAGGTCAAGTGCGAACTTTAAGTAATTTGCACGTTAATCATGACGACTTGAGTGCTTCGGTTCATCCCTTCTCCTCTCAGTCTTTCTTGTTGTGTTAGAGTCTAGGTGTTGTCTGTATCACCCCTTGATTGTTTGGAGGGTGCATGCATCTTTGTTTAGGGAGATCGAGTGAATCCCCTCCAATCCTTGTATTTTATCATAATCCTTTGTTCGACATGGACCAATTCCGGGTCCTTGCCAACGATGTTCTGCCCATCGGGCTCCTCGAGGATGTGGCCCAACCCTCTACGGCCATACCCCCGGGGCATATCCAAGCTCCTCTCGTTATTGGGAGTCAATCCCGTCCTCCTTCTCCTCGAGGGAGAGATGACCCCCATTCACAATTCAGTCAGCTTCTCCCCCATCTCACTCCGGACCAAGTTCGAGATTTTCTGGCCACTGCAAAGGGGAAGCGACCCCTATCTCCCTCAGCTCAGAATTCAATCCGACCGGCGGCTTCCTCCGCCCATGTTGCTTCAGCACCACACCTTTCTTCCTCAGGGGCAGACCCTACACCCCTCCGTCCGCGGGCCATCCATTTTTCAGAACCAAGCTACCTTCCAGCATGAGAGGTCCGACCTCGATCCCCTCCAACTTCAGCATACTATACAGCTGAGCCTGCTTCCCTCGCCCGTGAGAGGTCCCATACTTTTGAGCAACCCCGCTCCCTTGTCTCTATACACCATGTCCAGACCCGCTCCGACTTCTTCGCGGAGTGGGCAACTATGAAAAAGGAGCTTCATGACCTCAGGAGGCAGATTGACCCTCGGAAGGTAGCCGATATTTCTCTCCCATCTTTCCAGTATCTCCGGGTTTCACCCCAGTCAGAGCTCCCTGTTTATCGACGATACTCTGGGGTAGGGGACCCTTATGTTCATTTAAAGGATTTTGTATATGAGTCTGCACCGCACAAGTATGACCGCCACTTCATGGCATACTTGTTCAGAAAATCCTTAGATGGTCCGGCCCTGAAATGGTTTTATTCCCTACCTCCTGAGGAAGCTGAAGATTTCTAAATTGTCCAAGAGAGGTTCTTACAGCAGTTCCAAAATCGGGTTGGACCCGAATACTCCTTTGTTGACCTAGTGGCTGAAAAGATGAAGCTTGAGGAGGAGTTCTCAACCTATGCCGACCGGTGGCGCTCATTGGCTGCTAAGGTCCGTTGCCCCATGCCGGAGGAGGAAAAAGTCAAGCTATTAATCTCCAATGCCACCCCAACCTACCGAGCCATCTTAGCCATGAACGAAATTACTACCATGCACCAACTATATAGCCGAGCCCGTTTCATTCAAACCCAACTCAAGGACTTGCCTATACACTCCATGTTCGAGACCCCTAAATCTCGTTAAACCAAGAAGCCTCAAGGCTCAGTTACCAAAGGGATCCAAACCAATGAGCAAGTGGGTGCTGTGAGTAATCCCCAAGGCCCGGTGGGTAGGTCCCCATACACTCAGCAACCTCAGCAACCATGGAGTTACAACAGACAACAACTTCCTCAAGGTCAGAACCCTTCACAAGACCAGCGCCAATATTCCTAGGTCCCTCCACCTCAGAACGGCTATGCCCCCAGAAAGCCCAACGGACCCAAGAGAGCCCAATATCCTCCTCTACCCGAGTCTTTGGCCGATGTCTTTGCAGCCCTCATGTCCTTGAATGCCCTTAGACTCGCTTTTGAGAAGCCAAATTAGAATATGGCAGCGGACCAAACAAAGTACTGTGTGTACCATCGCCATCCAGGCCACAATGTATCAGATTGCTTCCAATTCCGAGACATCATATATGATCTTCATGAGCAGAATCAAATCGACTGGGCAGAAATGAAAAGGTTAATCCAGACATTGAGGGACCAACAGGGTCAGAGACAATAACAACAATAGCAGAGGCGACAGCAGCCACAACAACAACAACAACAACAACAACAGCAACAACAAGAGCAATAGTTCCAGCCCTTCCAACAATAGTACCAGCAACAACAACAGCCGCAGTAGCCAGAACAGCCGGCAAATGACCTTGGCATAATCCGCAACCCCATGCCTCAACACCCACCTGCTCCAAACCCCCAACCTGCTCCACCACCCCCTCCACCCGCACATGTTAACCCAGTCATCCACCACCCACCACCAGAAGCTCAATGGGCCTTCGACGATGAACACGAAGTGAGTGAACTTTTGGTCATTTCCCATGTCACACCCACTACCCCCATGCCTACATCCAATGTACCTCCCTCCTTCACACCCACCGTTGCCACCATCACCTCACCACCCTACAACTTCCCCGTCATATCACCCATCATCCCTTCGCCTAGCGACATCCCTCTATCCCCTACGCCCGCACCATTACTAGCCAACCCCTCCATCCTTGACACCTCACCTTCTCCACTCTACCATAACCTTGCCTTGCGGAGCGGATGGATGTTTCATCGAATGTACCCTAATGCATCCGTATCTATGCCAGGTCAACCGGTACAACAATCCAACACTCAACAACAGTAAGATATAGAACAGATAGATCCGGTCCCGGGGACCCAATATGACATCCTGAAACATTTGGATCAAACTCCCACCAAAATCTCCATCCTAAACTGATCAAGAGGTCACAGACTCATCAAGATGCCCTAAGGGCCTTCCTGCAAAGGGTCATGGTCAGTGAAGACATGAACCCTGACAATCTGCCTTCTGTGCTCTCTATTGTGAACAGGGGACCCACAATTACTTTCTCTGATGGTGAGTTAGCTGCCCCTGAAGCTAGGAAAATGCCCTTGTGTGTGACACTGACAATAAATAAAGTGGCCATTGACGCAACATTAGTGGATACGGGAGCTTCCATCAATGTATGTCCACTGAGTACCCTAAGAGCCTGCAACATCTCAGAGCATCAATTACAGCCTACCCCCACCACCATAGCTACCTATGACAATTCCCGGCGGGCTTGCCATGGGGTTATCACTTTACAAGCAGAGTTGGGGACACTTGTCATGTCAGTTGAGTTTTATGTGTTGAATATCGATCACACTTACAAGGCCATCCTAGGGCGCCCGTGGATCGAATCACTAGGGGAAGTACCTTCCACCGCACATCAATGTTTGAAATTCCCCTTCCAAAGGCGGATAGTCAAAGATAAGAGCGTAGCAACGACCCACATAGTGGAAGCTGTTGAGAGTATTGACATAAGTCTGGCCATCTAATAAGCCCGTTATCTGAGTGCTCGATGTGAACTATCCCTGGGCTTACACTTTCTCCTCTAATCGTCCAATTGGATCCCCATCAGTGGTAGCCATCAAGAAGGATACGTCCATGAATGCAAAGGGTTGGGATATCATGTTCAGGCTCGGCTATCAAACGAGAAAGGGTTTGGGTGCTCATCTCCAAGGGAGAACCAAAACAGTGGCTAGCATAAAGAAATTTACAAAACATGGCCTAGGACACATGGAATGGGCCGCATTGTCACCTTCTTCACAGTCAGACCATGGCCCACTCACCTGGACGTTGTATGACCACTTTGTCAGGGGGCCTGTGCAGCCTGGATATAACACTACAATGGAAGAGGCACCGAGGTCAGCATACCAAGCCTTAGAAGCTCAGTGACCCAGCAAGAAGAAGAAGGCCGAGACAGATACGGAAGCATCAGACCTTGAAGATCTGATTTCAGCAGTCAGTCTATTGTTCAATGAACCAGAAGTCGAGACAGAGGAATCAGAACTAGAGGATCTCATTTCAGCAGTCAACCGCTTGTTTAGCGAGGATGACATGTTACAGTCTTAGGCAGCAGCACCATCAGCACCAGCAGCCACCACCAAGAGACAGTTGCTTGGATTTGGTGAGGTAATTGAGATCATGAATCCATCTGTTTTAACACGGGAGGTCTGGCCAGGGTTTTCCCGACCTCCCAATCAATTTGTCTCATCCATTTTTGTCCATAGTGTTGATTTTATTCCCTTGTCTCCTCCCTTCATTCTCCAATTCTCCCCCGATGCTGTTGAAGCATTAATCCGCCCTTCACCCCTCTTCACTATCTTCCTTAATGGCTCGGTTCTGTCCTTTTCCCGGAGCCTCCCGATGTAATGTACTTCTTTCCCTAAAAAAAAAGAAACAAAATCAAAAAATGTGTGTGTTTTTCTTCCTTGCCAACCTCCATTCGTCTTCCCCCTTTCTTTGGACGTCAATCCCCATCTCCTCCTTTCTCCTATCTTCGGACGGAGATCCTCGTCATCTCCTTTCCCCTTTCTTCGGACGGCGATCCCCGTCTTCTTCCTTTCCCTTTCATCGGACGGCGATCCTCGTCCTCCTTCTCTTTCCTGACTCATCCTTCCCATTTTTTGCCCTCTGCTGTCTGGCTCTCACTCCCTCGACGGCGATCCCCGTCACCTTCACGCTTCCCTTTGCTTCGAAGGCGATCCCCGTCACTCTATCCTTCGACGGTGATCCCCGTCACCCCCTCACTCCTTCCTCTCTCTGACGGAGATCTTCGTCACTCCCCTTTCTCCTAGGCGGTGATCCCCACCCTTCTCCTCCTTCTGCTCAAGCCGCGCCTTCTCCTGTTGGCCGACATAGTCATTTTGGGCGATCTGGGTGAGGGGCCTACTGTTCCCCTGCACCCCAACTCTGCCACCAGCACCCTGAGCTCGGGTGGCCTGCCTCCTCCCCCAGTCCCATCGGAGGACCTTCGCGGCCCTGCCGCACCCTTTTCTTTCCGTTCCAATAAACCTCTGGACACTCCTCCAGAGGCTTTGTAAATATCAAATCTAGTCTAGGATCAGGGGTAGAATCTAGCAAGTCCCCGTCCCCTTCTAGGAAGAAGAAGGGTAGTGGCATACCCCGTAGATATCTGTTAGACTTGGTGCAAAGGTGTGGCGCTCTTCTAGCTGTTGAAGAGTTCGTCCAAGAAGCAGTAGTTCTGAACATAGAGGATCTGCATAAAGAGGAAGGGCTAGACGATGGATTCGGAGTGTATGAGATCTTAGCCGAAGATGACCCATTGGATGAAAATGATTGCGAGATAGAAGATGCTGCCGAAATGTATGCAAGTGCCATGAGGAGATTTGATGAGCCCACCTCGGCAGTAGACGAACCCACTAAAGAGGTAAACGTGAGAACGGAAGAGGACCCCAGGCTCTTAACCATAGCTTCCAGTCTCCCTCCTGAAGAAGAAGAAGCGCTCATAGAGATGTTAAGGGAGTTCAAGGATTCCTTTGCCTGGTCCTACGACGACATGCCAGGCATTGACCCCGAATTGGTAGAACATAGGTTAATTTTAAAGCCAGAGGCAGTTGCCGTTAAGCAGAAGCTAAGGAGGTTCCTCCCCCACATTGCTTTGAAGATGAAAGAGGAAATTGATAAACTACACAAAGCCAAGTTCATCTGTGTAGTCCTCTATCCATTGTGGGTGGCGAACATAGTCCCGGTGAAGAAGAAAGATGGAAGGGTGCGCATTTGCATAGACTTCCGGGACTTGAATATGGCATGTCCAAAGGATGATTTCCCGTTACCTCACTTGGATGTCTTGATTGATAACACCGCGGGGTTTGAAACTCTATCATTTATGGATGGGTACTCAGGCTATAATCAGATTCGTCTAGCCCTGGAGGACCAAGAGAAGACCTCCTTCACCACCCCCCGGGGAATTTATTGCTATGTGGTCATGCCGTTTGATTAAAAAATGCCGGCGCCACCTATCAAAGGGCAATGTTAGCTATCTTCCACGACATGATACATATCGATGTTGAGATTTACGTGGATGATATTGTGGTGAAGTCTCGGACCCGAAGAGAACACTCCTCCGTGCTTGCCAGAATGTTTCGTCGCACACAAGAATATCAGCTGAAGATGAATCCGATGAAGTGCGTATTTGGGGTTTCTTCAGGCAAATTGCTAGGGTTTATAGTCAGCAAACAGGGGATTCAAATAGACCCGCACAAGGCCTAGGTGATAAATGAAATGCCTCCTCCCAAGAACATATCTGAGTTTCGAGGTTTGATTGGTCGGCTACAGTTCATAAGGAGATTCATATCTCAGCACTCCCAAAGATGTCGTCCCTTCTATGAACTGTTGAAAGGAAGGGCCAAGTTTGAATGGAACACCAAGTGCCAAGAGGCCTTTGATGAGCTCAAGAGTTATCTTATGAATCCACCCGTGCTGCAGGCGCCTGTCCTTGGGAAACCCTTAATCCTATATCTGTCGACCATTGAGGACTCCCTAGGAGTTGTCCTTGCTTAACATGACGAATCTAGCAAAGAAAGGGCAGTCTATTACCTATCTAGACTCTTTAATTGTTCCGAGCTCAAACTTACTACAATGGAGAAAACATGTGCAGCGCTAGTTTGGGTGGTGCAGAAATTGAAGCACTACTTCGTAGCCCATAAAGTGAGTTTGATTTCTAGAATGGACCCTATTAGGTATCTCCTGGAAAGGCTAGTCCTCGCCGACAGATTGGCACGCTGGCAAAGTTTCCTCTCTCAATTCGATATCACCTTTATAGTTCAGAAAGCTATAAAAGGCTATGCCATTGCTTAGCACCTTGCTCACCTTCCTCTTCCTCACAGTGGCACGGTTCAAGAGGAATTCCCCGATGAAAACCTGTCACTCATCTCTCACGATCCCTTCTAGTCGTTCCACTTCGATGGAGCTCTCAATTCTAGGGGACGGGGCATAGGTGCTGTCTTACTCACCCAAGAAGGGATCACCATTCCTCTAGCCTACCAACTCCAGTTCCATGCCACCAACAATATCTCCGAGTATGAAGCTCTCCTTGCCGGTCTTAAGCTTGCCCATCTCTTAGGCGCACGTCATCTCAAGATCATAGGAGACTGTCAACTCGTTCTTCGGCAAGTCCTTTATACTTACCGCACTCGTGACCCTAAACTTAAGCCCTATCAAGATCTGGTCACACTCCTAGACAAGCAATTTCATCAACTCATCAACATTCATACTCCTCGCTCTCAGAATATCCTGGCCGATGCTTTGGCGTCGTTAGCCTCCTCTCTCTCATTCCCTCTCAGCCGTAGTGCTGAGACAATCATTGTTCAAAGGTTAGAGGCTCCCTCCACAGGATCCTTGGTTCATTAACCTTAGGAGCTCTCTAGTTTTGAAGGCAAAAATAAAAGAAGCAAAGGAGTTAATGCTTGTGGAGCTAGGAGAAATGATGGAAGAAGAAAGGCCGTGGTACCACGAAATTGAGCAGTATTGCAGGGATGGTACCTTCCCAGATGAAGCTGAAGCAGAGGACAAGTGAGCCATCTGTAGAGCGGCGTTAAGGTATATCCTTATTGGTGAAGTGCTTTACATACGCACTCTAAACGGAATGCTCCTCTGGTGTTTGTCAGACGAAGAGGCTTGGAAGGTAGTGGAAGGATCCCATTCCAGCGAATGCGGAGGGCATGTGAATAGCCAAATGTTGGCTAAAAAGATTCTTAGGCACGACTACTACTGGCCAACCCTAGAAGAAGACTGTGCCATCTACGTTCGTAGATATGTCAAATGCCAGATCCATGCCGACAAAATCCATGCTCCATCATCCTCTTTGCATCCACTATCTTCCCCTTGGCCTTTCTCCATGTGGGCCTTTGATATCATCGGGCCTCTTGGTGATCCTAATGCTCAGATAAAGCAAATATCTTTCATTCTCACTGCTACTGAGTACTTCACCAAGTGGGTCGAGGCAGAAGCATTCGCAGAAATCAAAGGCTCAACCGTGTGCAGATTCATAATGAGGAACATCATCGTACGGTTCGGAGTGCCAAGCAGCCTCGTCACCGACAATGGACCCCAGTTCATATCTCAAGAGCTTCAAGACCTATGTAAGAAATTCAACATTTCCTTGCATCATTCGTCTCCATATTATCCACAGGGCAACGGCCAGGCCGAAGCCACAAATAAAACGCTTTTGAAAATTCTAAAGAAAACTTGCGAGTCTAATAAATTTGCTGATTGGCCAGAGAAATTGGTCGAGGCTCTTTGGGCCTACCGCACCTCCGTCCGCACGCCCACTGGGCAAACTCCGTTCTCACTTACATATGGGATGGAAGTGATAAGTCCACATGAGATCCTCATTCTTTCGCTAAGAGTTCAGCTGGACAAAGAACTTAATCCCGATGAACATCGGGAGGCGTTGCTTACACAGTTAGAACTCTTGGACGAACGACGTTTAGCTGCAGCCGATCATGTACTTTCATATCAAAATAGACTCTTAAGATCTTTTCAAAAGAAAGTAATTGAGCACAAATTCCAAGAAGGAGACATGGTTTTGAAGTGAATTTTCATAAAACCTGGAGGTCCAAGGTCCAAAGTGTCAGCAAATTGGGAAGGGCCGTACGTCATCAAGGAGGTGTACCCCGGGAACGCGTATAGGCTAGTTAATGTTGATGGTGAGGAGATCTCTCACCCATGGAATGGGTTATACCTTAAAAGATTCTACCCCTAATAAATAATTTTGATAACAACACCAATTTGCAAAATAATGTCGTTGGCAATGTATCTCACGCCCCCTCGTTGTGGTGAATAACTTTTATGTCCAACTACACACACAACACGGCGACCTAAGGTCAATTCCCCTTTGTGTATGGTGTTCCTACTTAGCCCTAGTGTAGGGAACCTGAGGTCAGTTCTCTTCTTACTCGGACAGGGTCCAGGGGAAAGAGGAAGCTAGCTTGTAGACAGGCAAATGGTATAAATCATGTGTATGAAGTCTCAAAGAGGGACGGTCAATTCAAAAGAAAGGCGAAAGAAATGATGAAATAATGAAGGAGAAATGATAAGAAAATAGGGGCATGACAAAGAGTGGCAGCATAGTTCCCCGCGGAACGCCATTGAGCCCGGTCGTACGTATGCCCCAATTAAAAGCGAGCAATGGCCTTAAAGTCCCTAGACAACAGATGAATTCCACATGTAACATACCCATTGCGAGTCTTACAAGCCAGTAACCCCGACCCCAAGATCAAGTCTTATCTCATCTCTAATCTTCATGTTCTTCCTAAAATGACCAAAGAGCCCCTACACCTGGTCTGTGTTGGAACATTAATATTCAAGGGGCAAGAAACCTTAGTAAGTCAAAGATAAATGCACGCTGCACATAGACATTATTCGCCAAACAAGAAATGGAAATGAGGTCCATGGCTAATCACACAAGAGCAAGAGGTGTTGTTATTCCAAAATCCAAAAACAAAAGAAAAAAATTCAAAAAAAAAATCTCAAAATCCAAAAAATATAAGAAAATCCCAAAATCCAAAAAATCAAAAAAATTCCAAAATCAAAAAAAAAAATAATAATAATAAAGATTCCAAAATCCAAAAAGAATGTGTGTACATATCGCTTTTTTAGCGTGCATTGTTTATTTTCGTTTTCCGCCTATTTAATAAGGCTCCGCCCCTTGACAATTACGAAGTCAGATTCATGTTTATTTAAGCACAAGGGGCTGAGCCAAAGAGCAGATCTAACCTGTTTTACTAAGTGTGCAGGGACAGTAATTCTAAGGGGCACGCAGCGTTGTACTCTGTACTCTCTCTCTCTACCGTGTTTGAATCTCATCTCACACTCGTGTCAATTGCAAACCATGCATTTCATAAATATTGACATAAAATAAAAGTTTCACTAAGAGATGATCAATATGTACAAAAGTTAAAGGGGAAGTGGCTCACAATCTCCTCACAGTCCACCGCCACTCTCCCCGGATCCCTCCTGCCTATCTGGTGGTGGTAGCATCTCACCACCACCCCCGGCACTCTGAGCACTCGCCTCACCCCGGGGGTGCCTCTCCTCCTCCTCGTTCCTCCGACGGCTAGAGGAACCTGCCAGGTACTGACCCACTGAGGCACCGGTCGCTCTGCTGGCGCTCACCCAGCTCCTGCTCCTGCTGTGTGAACGGCCTATGGCCGTCACTATCTCCTGAAGGCTCCGCGCTAAGGACTGCTGCTCTTGCAGGTCGGTGCGTAGCCGAGTGAGCTCCTCCTGGTCCACTGGCGACCCCCGCACACGCAGTGTCTTCAGCTCCCTCGTCGCCTCAGCTACCTGCGCCTCAGCTGCCTCCGCCCCGATGTGCAGCTGGTCCCTCTCTCCCACCACCGAGTCTACCTACTCCTATAGCTGGGTAGCTCGGTCGGTGGCGGTCCGCAGGGCTGCCTTTTGCAGGAAAGTATTCAAGTTAAAAGCCATAATTAAATATTCTTCAAAAAAAAAATCACTGCTATACTCACCCGCTCGGCCAGATCAGCCTGCACCTCCTCAGTCCGTCTAATTGCCACCTCCAGTCATTCCTCCATGTCCGACTGGGAGCTCTCCGCTGCCCTCGAAGAGGAGGCACCGGCTGCTGCGGTGCTCCTCACCTTCTCCAACTCCCTCCACTGCACATGAAAGCACATGTTAAATTCTCAAATCAACTTTGAAAGTGGTTAAGTACCGAAGTCTGAGTAAGTACTTACCAGCTGCTCTGCCTCCTTCTGCGCCACCACACGGTCTTGCATCGCCGAGTAAAGCAGGGCCTGGAGTGATGCAATCTCACCGGCCACGTCCACCTGCAATTCATGTCCAAATCATTAGCTTAATTCCATAAAGTCAAATTCAAAGTGCTTTGGTTTGGGGGTTTTACCTAGTGTCGGGCGCTCTTATATACCTTTCCTCCGTACTTCAAGACATATGCCTGGAGGTACGCGTCGTCTGTGGTCGCACTTGATTTGACAGCCTTGCCCCGGCGCTCCAAGTTTTGGATCTGCTCCTTTGCCCACTTGCGCCAATCGGTCGTGTCGTGCAGTCCCCGAAAGCTCCGACCGGGTCTGCGGAACCGGTCTCGGGTAGGGAACTCCACCGCACTCTGCCAAAGTCCGAGTGAGCACTGGCATAGGAACAGATGCAGGGGCAGCACAAGGTTTAGTGCATGCACCCACACCGACCTACCGAAGTAGGGGCGGGCCTACACCAACCAAGGTTGTCCCTCATCGCTCTCCCCCAGGTACGGCTGCAACACAACCTGCACACCAAAGCACAGTTGGTCACCAAGCAATCAAATCAAGAATTTAATTCATGAAGAGAAAGGATAGAGCACTTACATGCAAGTATGGATAGCTGTCAATGGCCTCCTGGAGGCGCGCTAGCTGATCGCCAAGGTTGCGAGTGTCCGGACGCGAATCCCACCAGCGTGCAATGGGCACGAGGCCCGGATGTGCAAGGATCCCTCTCCCTAGGGCTGGGAGGTTAAGGTAAGTCCAGACCTACAAAATGAGAAGAGGATTAGATCACAGTTTAAAGCAAAATGCAGTTAAACTCAAGGTTAGGGAGAAGAAGTGTACTTAGAGGAATGGGAAGAACCCACTCGTCAAAGTCTGCCGCTCGGAGGCGCCCAGGCTGTCAAACTGGTGCGCCAGGAATGCTACTCCCCAGGCGTAGTCCCCCACCTCGGCCAAGTCCTCCAAGAGAGGTAGGAAGCGGCAATGGACTGCGGCGCCCCTCATGGCAAACAAAAGTCTACCAAGAAAAAGGACGAGGAAGTGACGCAAGTCCAGGTCCACCTCTACCCCAGGCTCACTCATAAGCTCCCTCCGACTCACCTGGACCAGTCTCTAGTAGTGCTCATCTACTGTCTCCCCTGCCTTCTTCCCTGCTTCGAATAGCCCCAGACTCTCTTGAAGTGCTACCCTGGGAACTAGGGAAGACCTACGATCTACAGGTAATCCTAGAAGTCGCTCGGCCAGATCCTGGTATCAAGGGTAGGTAAATCCGCTCACTGGTCTTCCATATACCCTGAGCCCCGTGATCCGGCTCACATCCTCAAGGCTGGGGATCATATGTCCCCATGGGAATACGAAGGCGGTAGCCTTCGTATCCCACCTACTCTGCAGAGCCTGGGTGAGCGCGGTCCGGCCTCATTCTCTCCATCCTCAAAATTTCCCCAAAGCCCATCTCCTCGACTCTCTCTCTCTGGAAAGGGGGGAATGCCAGGAAGATAGCTAAGACCAGTGTCCAGGATACCCGGGCCCTCATCTCGCCCTTCATGCACAAAATGGTTGATAAGCAGTCAGGATTTAAGGTGTTCGATCAGAGCCGCGCCCCCTTTTTAGGTCGCGACCTTGTCGCGACGTGGCGGTGTGGCGCGACCTTATCGCGTCGTCTTCAGAGGTCGCGATAAGGTCTCGTCGGTTTATACCGACGCGATAAGGTCGCGTCACCCTATACCATCGTGACTACTGGTGTCGCGAAGGATCGGGCCGTCGCGTTATCAGGAGCAGACCGGCCGGAGCCTCCCTTGTCCGATCCCCTTCCCCTTGGGCTTCACGCCCTACAATCGCCCTCTGGGGGCTTCCTCTACTCTTCCCACTCATTCATACAAGGTTTTAGGGTCGGATCACTTACCGATTTCATCGCCTTCTCCCGTTTCTTTCTTGCCTCCTCCACATCGACGGCGGGACCGTTCATTTCCTCCTCCACCTCCATCTCCATCTCTGGGTCCGCCTCTTCCGCCGGGGGCGCCTCCACGCGCCGTCGGGAACTCCTCCTCTCCGCATGCCTCTTCGCCCGGGAAGAACCCTCACCGGCGTTGCCTCCTCCTTCCATGGACTTAGTGGGTGATTGGGTTGGAGAAAAGGGAAGAGTGGTTGAAGAAGAAGCAAGGGGCAGGGAAAATCCAAGGATTCCAAGAACTCTCTCGCTCGGGTTGTTTGAACGCGAGAAAGGGGGGAAGATGGATCTCTTTTGCATTTTGAATGTTCGGTTTTAGACGCGACGCTGCGGGCCGTCGCGTCCATGTCGCGCCACCATAGTATGTCGCGACCATGTCGCGACACATCGCCTTGACGCGACCTTAAGGTGACGGTCTTCCTTGTCGTGTTACAAACAGAGCCATGTGTAAACATGGTAAAACTCATGTTTATTCATTTCAAATAATTCAATACATGTTTCAGATTCTTCCTACATTCAAATAAATGCAAATCTCTACCCTAATTATCATCTAACATCTTCCCTACATCAGTCTAGCTATCCTCAAGCTTCCGCAGTAGCTGGTTGAATCTTCTTCAGTGCCTCCACGTATTCTTTAATCACATCTTCGTCCTCTTCCACTCCCGCTTGGACGAGACTCATTGCGCATCCCTCCCAGTGCACCATGGCGCTTTGCACGTCCCTCTCGTTCTGTTCATCGTTCATCTTCCTCTACTGGACGACCGGGAAGTGGGAAAGGTATGGGACCACTGTGCATGCCGCCCCGCACTACAGATAGCATCGATCCGGGTTGTAGTGAACAAGCGCCTCATTGCCCAAAAGGCAGAGTGCTAGTCAGACACGTGAGGTACGTGGATCATCCGGTTGTGTAAGAAGCGCAGATGCATGTCGAACCCCGCCACTGTCAAGTGCTTGAAGTAGTCCCGCCATGCTTTCAATCCCTTCACTTGGGCAGTCTTGCACCAGGCCTGGGTAGTCATGTGGAGAGGCCTGCCCACGTAAGCCAGTGGATGATGGACCATTGTCTTGCACTCCGTAGCTAGGTTGTCCATCGCCCGAAAGCTTATATGCATGCCCATCCAAAGCCCGAGGACGATGACAGAACCGTAGAAGGGGCCTCCGGTGGCTGCGGAAGATAGACCGGCATAAAGGAAGCCAAAAACCGCCTGGCCAATGCTCATACCTTCCGAGATGGAGTCAATGATGCTTAGATTGGCGAAGGAGATAGCTCCATCCACGGCCGGGAATAGGATGATGCCGCAGATACAAATAGCGGCCGCGTTGGCGATGGCCAGATCCTTTCCAGTTCAGCACTTGCATTGGGAGATGACCCACTGAGCAATTGGAAGGAGGTGGATGAAGGACCTACTTGTCATGCTATTCAAATCCGTCTTCTTCATGGTGATCTCACCCATGATTCCCCACGCATTGATAGGCGCCACGGTATGGGAGAGAGCATACTCTTCACCACGCTTGTACTTCGGGAGGCCGAGCATAATCTCCAGCTCCTCCAGCAAGATGGTCGCCTCTAATTTGGGGAAGATGAAGGTGTGGGTTTGCGGATGCCACAGTTCCACCAGCGCCGTAATGCTATCCCACATGTGCACGAACTTGTGGTACTATTTTGCGAGCACAAACACCGTAGATAACCCCTACTCTTTCAAATGTCGGATAGATGCGGGCGGAAGAAGCTCGATCATGGGAGATAACCATGGCACTTTGGAGAACCTCCTTTGGCCAGGTAGAATCTAAAGAGATGAGGAAGAGAGTGTCTAAGAACGGGGAGGAAGAAGAAGAGTAAAACAAAACAAAACAGAGCAAAATTTCAGAATTTAAAAGAAGGGAGAGCACTTACTTGGAGCTCCGGGCGCATGCATATGTGCCCCGGGATCGAGGAGAGCTGTTGGAGCTTGGCATAGGGCTCCCTAGCTTCTTTGGGACCGAAGTAAGGGGGGATCTCCTCTTGAAAGGTAGAAAGTGACCTCTTCATGGCTGTAAGAGAGAGAAAATTGAAGAAGAGAGGAAGCAGGGGAATAGCTGCAGGATTAGCACCCTAATCTCCCCTATTTATAGAGCTCTAGGGGGTGCTAACCCATCTCAATCCTGTAACTAGGTGATGGGATAAGATTAGGAGAGGTTTAGGAGTCCTAGTGGTAATCTAGAAGTCTTAGGATAGATATAAACTTGAGTCTTTTGCGTTTTCAAGGCTCAGTTCGAGTCGCGATGTCGCGATATGACGCGACAAGGTCGCGACATGGCGGGGCGCCGCGACTATGTTGTGGTCTCCTAAGGCGTCACCTCTCTATCTGTTGTGATATTTCCATGTCTATGCTTAGTATATTTGTTTGTTTGATTATGTTTGTGTATATATTGTCATTTTTTGTACTTATTATGTCTATTTATTGTCAAAAAAAAAAAAAAAAAAAAAAAAACAAAAAAAATAAAAGAAAAAAAATCAGAAAATCAGAAAATCACAAAAAGGAGGTCGTCACAGGTAAGTCAGGTAAATATTTCTTTCCTTACCCCTGCATTACTATATGGTATTCTACATATTATATCATTTCAAGGACCGGCTGATTCTCAATGTCCTCTGGAATTTGAGTTCCCCTTTACCAAAAACAGTGATAGTCTAGGTGCACATTGTTAATCGTTGGATAGGCCGTTGAGTTAAGTAAGTTCGAGGACGATAGATTCAGGCTTGCACTGCGGTTGTAGGTAGTCTCTTGACCCGTTCCTATTTGGCTTAGCAATATTATCCTTGATATATTTTCTATTTTCTCCTTTTCTTTGTATTTGTTTTGATGATTTCTTTTATTTTAGCCCAACATACATCATGTAGGACTTTGAGCTTTCTTGACTCATTCCTCACTATTGATGAGCTCTTGTTGAGTGCCCAATCATTCTTCATGTTTCAAGCAAGAAATCTTATTCCACTCCGAATCGGAAGGTTTGCCTCCGAGTGAGTTGTTCCCGTCAGTTTGACAAGAATTTCCCTGTCTGGATTATCTATCCAATTTTCATCCTATTCCTTTGATCCGTTTTTGGTTGCGAACCGCTCCCAGGACAGAGTCATGAGTTACCTGCCTAGCACGCACATGTCCGTCCAAAGTGAAACCTGCAGGCCAATCAGCTAGGGTACCTCTCAATTGAGGGGTTGATCGTCCCTTTCTTCTCCTTCTCGTCCAGACTTGCGCTTTTCTTTGCATTCTACTCGAGCAACTAACTCGGGGCTTTCACGAAGGTTCCAATTGCTTATTGGTTAGATCAGGTGTCTCTTTACCTTGGCTCCCATCTTTTCAGTCCACTCCGCATCATTTTCGTTCCGCCGACACTTTGTGACACCTCCACTACATTTCCGCTTCGTTTCCTTGCAAAGTGGAAGCCAAGGAGGGGCAATCTGTAGACACCTGATTCTGACTTATAAGTTGAACTATATTTCTTGCTATCCTAGTGAGCCCCTAGTGGTCACTCACCTTGAGCCCATCATTTGCCTTGTTTTGAGCCTATTAACAACTCAAATTTCCATGAAATCCCGCCCATTGTCACTTGGAGAGAGTCCTTAGACCTAAATAACTCTTATTCTTTCATGTGATTGGCTGATAATTCGCAGATAATTGATTTCATTGACGCGTCGTATCGTAGCGCCGCGTTACTAGATCACGTCGCCAGAGGCCGCCGCGACAACCCATGCATATTCATGCACGTGGGCATACTGTCGCAACGCCTAGGTCCGTCGTGTTAGCAAGTCGCGGCCCTACGATACGCCGCGACTGCAGCCGCGCATGCAGGCCTCCGCAACCACCTTCTATTTATCCTCCTATGGGTTTATCACTATCTCCAAGCAATATCTCAGCCCCTTGGGGCGAGCTTTATGGCTTGGGGACTCTCTTGGAGCTCCCTTGGACTCTCCCACACGAATTTTAATGGGATTCATCTCTCATTTGGATTATTAATCATTTTAAGGGGATAATACCTCTCAAAAGTCTATAAAAGCAAGGCCCCCTCTTCATGGACGGAAGATCCTCAATTTTCACCCCGAAGGGCTGCCGAATTTTCATGTGAGCTGGACTTAGCCTCGTGGTCCTTCCATTCCCTCTCAATCCCTCACATCCCACCTCAAGAAACATGCTCATTTCATCATCCATGGAGTGTGGAGCGTGAGGAGGGCGACCCCTGCTTCATCCAGGAGCTTTTGCACAATCATTTGGACATCATCCACGCCAGAGAGTTGCCCCATATGAGGCTCATTCTTTTTTTCTCTCTCCTTCCTCTATTTTCTTCATGCATTTTATCCTATTTCTAGATAGGTTGCATTCTTATTCCCTCCCATGTTTTCACACACCCTAGAGGTTTAAAAAACCACCCCCAGGTTCGTTCCCTCCATGTTCCCTCCTTTCTTCTCATTTTGGAATAGATATTATGTTTAATTCATTCTAATAGGGCTTTTTTTGTTGTTTTCTCCTTGTTTTTGCAGGCACCCAAGCGAGATCCCACGAGGAGCTCTCATCCTCTGGCCGGCTGGAGGACGGGAAGAAGGTCCCATCCATCATCTCCCACCCAGAAGAGAACGCGACGGCGGAAGGCGACGCGACCCGGAGACACGTCAGGGACCAACGACGCGTTATCAACATCGTCTCTCCTTTTCCTAGTGTAGTTAGCCCACGTCATTTTCTTTTCGTTAGGCAATTACCTAGGTGGCGATCACATCCATGTTTCCATTCTATTTGATTTAGTACATGTTCGCGTGTTAAGGGGGGGCACAATCCCCGTGATTACAATACTGAGGTACACTGTTCTACTCCACCGGCTAGGCCATTCTGCTCGGCTAGTGACTGATTAAAGAGTCAGAGGGTCTCCCCGCCGAGGCCTCTGAGTGGGCTTTGTAGATCAGGTCAAGAGCTCGGAACATGCACCTCACATCGGCTAAGCGGACCTCGGAATGGTTTCCTCGGCTTGGTCATCTCAACGCATACTTCGGTCAAGATCACCTAGGCGGTGATCTCGGCCTGAGCCGACCTCGGTTACACATACCATAACAAAAAGTATCCCCCTCAAATCCTAGTGAAAATACTAGACTTAAAACTTAAGATGTTTGTATCCAAGCGCGAAAACCCGATCAAAATGGCCGCTCATTGTGTTGTTCAATGCTAGAACCAAAGTAAGGAAACCAAGGTGAACGTGAATGTTGATTGTCATCTGCTTTTGAGTAGATGGCAGTCGATAGTGTCGGTAACCTGTCGATAATTTTAAATCCTAAAAAAATACCAAAACTAAATGACAAGATAGAGTGTTGTTAACGAGAGGTAAACGACATCTTATGTTGTCGTTAACAGAGACTGACGACAATCGATTGTGCCGTCAAGTTCAAATAGAAATAACACTTCGAAAAAATATAGAAATATGCATATGGATAACAAAAATTAAAAGATAGAGATTACAGGGCACTACATTCTCTTCTCCTTAAAATAATCTTCGTCCCCGAAGATTGAATTTGGGTACTTACCAAACAGCAAAGAAAATTTCTTTTTCATCTCCACTTCAAGCTCCAAAGTTGCCTCTTCACAAGAAAAATTTCTCCACAAGACGTTCACAAATGGGATAGATTTGGATCTCAACTCTTGCAACTTCCTATCCAAAATTCTACCGGTTGCTCCATATAGGACATGTTAGCTTGGAATTTCACTGGCTCGTGATTAATCACATATGTCTCATCTCGTGCATACCTTCTCAACATTGATAGATGGAAAACCGGATAAACCCCCACCAATGATGGGGGTAATGCAAGCTGATATGCAACATTCCCCACCTTCCTCAGAATCTCAAATGGCCCAATAAATCTTGGACTCAAGTTGCCACGTTTCCCAAATCTCACCACACCCTTGGTTGGCGAAACTTTGAGAAAAACATGCTCACCAATCTCAAAAGTCAAGTCCTTTCTTCTTGTGTCGGCATAGCTCTTCTGACAATCATGTGCTGCCTTCAACCTCTAAATAACCAACTGTATCTTTACTGAAGTCTCTTTTACCAACTCTGGCCCAACAAGATGACGATCACCCAATTCTTCCCAGCACAAAGGGGATATGCATGGCCACCCATACAAAGCTTTAAAAGGTGCCATACCTATACTCGAATGGAAACTATTGTTGTAAGCAAATTCCATGAGAGATAGATGGTGTTCTCAATTACCTCTCCAGTCAAGCACACAAGCTCTAAGTATATCCTCCAAGGTCTAAATTGTAACATCCCGACGCGGAATATTGGAGCGGAATTAAAGTTATTAAATAGTACAGAGCGATAAATAAGCATCAAACCATTGCACAATTGGAATAATATCAAATGAAATCCAACTGTATTAATAATTCATCAACTAACTATTACATAGCGACTATCTAGTGTCTGACTCATAACTAAACTAACTAACTACTAAGCAGTGGTTGCTGAACGGGTCACTCCTGAACATCATCCTCGTTCCCTTCCTCGTGAGTGTGCTAATCTCCATCAGACTCACCTGAAACACAGGAAATAATAACGTAGGATGAGCGAATAATGCTCAGTAGGACTTAATATCTCATTAGAACAAGCATGTTTTAAATGATTAATGTCTTAAATGACAGGATAACTAGCGAGCATAGTCATGTAGAGAAAGGTAACGATAGAAATAGAATGATAGCACTAGTATATGGAAAATAGCACAGCAAGTACGATAAAGGATTAGCCATGCAACGATATAGCACGTAAAGTTGCACAACAGTGCATTAGTAACGATAGCACTTGTATAGATAGCACTTGTATTGATTGCACTGATTGATTGTCATAGATTTAATCTTCATAGTATAATGGCACTGGATGTATGCCAACATCCTGATCATTTTAACTCCCATGGGTAAATGACACTTTTTGGGCGCTCTCCCCAGGACTAGATCGGGCCCTATTGCACTGGCATAAGTTATATTTCTTATCATAGACAATCATATGGATGGCCAAATAGAGTACCAGATAGCGTGAATAGATGAGAGTATAGAGATAATATATGAGATAGGGGTATACTCGTAAAACAATGTTAAACCGACGATAGTCACAGTTGCACGGCACTAGATCGGGTGCCGGCAGCCAGGTAGAAGTCACATCCGCCCATTAGCCGTGCTATGAACACATGCTAGTTGGTCCGGCGTGATTCCAAGATAAGAAGGAAACACACTAAGGCTGTTGGATCATACTGATCCCTAAGGGTGTAACGAGATTTAAGGGTACAACCAACTCGTCGACTATGGACGTGCACCAAAGCCAAGGAGACTTACAGAGGCCTTGACAAGGAGTCCCTGGTCCTGTTAGGAGTATTCCCAACGGAGAGGTGGTCCATGCCAAGAGAAAGTGTGTAATCGAAACGTTGTCCGTCTTGCCTCGAGTCCTCGAAGGCAGAGGGACGCGAAATCAGTGTACAAAGCATGCGAATAAAATGAAGACAACTGTCATTTAAATAATAGGGAATTTAAGTGAAATAATTACACTTAATAATTAGCAGATATATTATTGAGTATTTTAATAGGGTCTCATTGTAAATAATAATGTTTAATGTGTGCAAGTGTAAGCAATCATGAGAGCATGAATAATCATGCTTTTGGCTTTTAATAATTTGAATTATGTAATTATTACCAAATATTAATAATCAGATTAATACTAATCATATCAGTGCTTAATTAAGTGTAAACAAGTGTCAATTGGTGTAAATAGCAGGGGTACAAGTGAAATTTTGAGTTCTGGCGCAATTCTTGAAATCGCGACGGGTACCTCATAACGCGACGGGAGGTCTAGGCGCGACCAGCTGAACTGGCTGGCCTGGCGTGGTTCGGGAGGAAACCACGACGGCACAGGCCGTCATGTTTATAACGCGACGGACCAGCCGGTCGCGACCTCTCTGATATCGCGACGGGTCGGGCCGTCGGGATTTCAGAGAGGCGACCTGACCCAGAAAAGGGAATTTGCCCTTTTTGGGTTTGGTCCATCCCTCCCTTTCATGGTACAACCCACTACTAAAATCAATATGAAATCGCACATTGATCAAAAAACGATGAAACTAATTTTAAATGAAAGTAGACTCGTAAATCTATCAACATGCAGGAGTAATTAGAAATTAGACACTAATAGGGCATGCTTTGATTAGGTTACTTTCGGTGACCTAAAATATGCACAGTCATGGATTTTGATTTAATTCGCAAAAGATACAAGATGAAAATTGAGGAAAATAGGGGCGTTTGAAAGCTAACAACATGTAGTATTTATGAGAATATTTCCATGGCATGGGATTAAGTACATGCATGGATTGAAAGTAATCATAAAGGTTCGGGTACATGGAGATAACAGAGATTAGGGTATTTGATTCTCCCTTATGGAGCAACAAAAATTGGGAAATCATGGGGCTTTGATAGATGGATCTATAGGCTACCTATGGCTGAAGTTAATCGATTTGTGATTGAGAGATTGCCTACCTTTTTGTGTTGTTATGAAAGCCTAGGGTTGATGACGAAGAAGAAGAGAGAACCTCCTTGCTCCAAGACCTTCCTCTCCTTGCTCCGCGTCCTCAGCCCTCTCTCCTCGTCCTCCAGAGCCCCAACAATGAAATGAGGGTTGGTAGGGACAAGTTATAGGTGTTTTAGTTAGTGTAAGAGTCCTAAAATCTTAAAACTCTTCTCTCTTCTTCAAACTCTGAATTTACATAATTATCACCCTATTTCCTAGCCATTATCTACCTAAAATGATAGGGAAGAGGTCCAATTTCATGGCCAAGGGGTTAGGATGGGATGAGGACTCCTCCTTTGGATAATTATGGGTTAATTTAATGCTTATCTTAACCCTTTTAATTTATTAATTAATTAAGTACGAAATTGGCTTAATTAACTCCCATCCCATTATGTGCTCTTCATATTTGGGCCCATTCTTTTGGGTTTGAACTATTAGTACAACACATTCCTAATTTAGCTTAATGGGTTTTGATTTAATTCGCTTTTATTCCATTTATTCTTATTAATCTATTATCATATTTATTTAACTAAAAATTTTATTTTTATTTAGGATTTTAAAAGTCAAGGTTGCTACATAAATGGTCCTTTAGGATTGCCCTTCGATCTGGGGATGGAATGCCAAACTTAACTTCAATTGACTGCCAAACACCTGTTGAAAACTCTGCCAAAATCTCGAAGTAAACCTCGGATCTTGGTATGAGATAATAGACTTCAGAATACCATGCAACCTTACAATGCTATCAACATACATCCTGGTAAAGCTCTCAACTGACTGCTTCTTCTTCATGGCTAGAAAGTGAGCACTCTTGGAGAATGTATCCGCAATCACCCATATAGAGTCATTATCTCTAGCCGATCAAGCAATCCAATCATGAAGTCCATAGTGATCTCCTCCCACTTCCACTGCAGAATCTCTATCTTCTGCATCAGTCCAGATGGTCTTTGACGCTCCCCTTCACTTGCTAACATACTAAACACTTTGCTACAGAATTTACCATATCACGCTTCATGCCAGCCCACCAAAAAGAACGTCTTAGATCCTGATACATCTTCCTACTACTCTGATGAATAGAGAAATGTGATCTATAAGCTTCTTCCAAAATTTCCTTCCTCAGCTCGGCCACATTTAGAACACATACTCAATGATGCAACAGAATGATGACCAAACTGTCCCCATAATAAATATTCCATTTATTTATATATAATTTTGATGATTAACAAAATAACACTAATAGATTTCTTGAGCCTTGAGAACAGGAAGCAAAGAAAATGAAAGATCAAGACAATCTGGTAAGTCCCATCATTTCTATCTAAGTCCCTGTAACGACTTCTTTGATAAGCAGAACGACTTACTCTTTGACCGGAACACTCGAATCGTTACCGTAACGACTTCTTTAGACCTCGTAACGATTTCTTTAGAACTCGCAACGACTCTCTAGCCGTAACGACTTCTTTAGACCTCGTAACGATTTCTTTAGAACTCGCAACGACTCTCTAGCCGTAACGACTTCTTTAGACCTCGTAACGATTTCTTTAGAACTCGCAACGACTCTCTAGCCATAACGACTTCTTTAGACCTCGTAACGATTTCTTTAGAACTCGCAACGACTCTCTGAGCCGTAACGACTTCTTTATTAGTCATAACGATTTCGCGCAACGACTTCTTTGTTAGTCATAACGATTTCGCGTATCGACTTCTTTATTAGTCATAACGATTTCGCGCAACGACTTCTTTATTAGTCATAACGATTTTGCGCAACGACTTCTTTATTAGTCATAACGATTTCGCGCAACGACTTCTTTATCAGTCATAACGATTTCGCGCAACGACTTCTTTGTTAGTCATAACGATTTTGCGCAACGACTTCTTTATTAGTCATAACGATTTCGCGCAACGACTTCTTTGTTAGTCATAACGATTTCGCGCAACGACTTCTTTATTAGTCATAACGATTTCTTGCAACGATTTCTTTAGAACGCGCAACGACTTCATAAGTTATCACAACGATTTCTTTACAGTTCATAACGACTTGCTATAACTCATAACGATTTCATAAGTTATAAAGTCAGCAAGATTCTCTTATCGAATTTCTTGATGCATCAGTATAATGCTTTTTAATAGCGTTGAAAAGTCAAAGTCATATCTTGTCCGTTGACTGCTATGCATTAAATGCTCTCCGATCGTATCTCCCATGCATGCAGACAATATCTTCCATTTCTATGCTACTCTGTCTACGTACTTTTCTTGGACAGAAAGGAGCTTTGCTATATACTGCAATATCTGTTCCATCTCAACTAACAATAGACAGCAGTCCTAGCTGTCTTCTATTTATTGATGATATGCTTACAGATATCTGACAAGACTCATCTGGACAACGTTGGACACAAGATACAAAGTTCTATGACATCTCTTTGGCGTGTACACCAGGATAAAAGACTGACGATCAGAAGCTTCCTCAGTAACCAGTCTAACGTACACAAGGATAAGAGACAACGGACTTTTCAACGTTCGAATTTGAATCAGCAGTTTAAATAGAAGACTCAAGACGAAAAGAAACATAATAGATATGAGAGTGGAACTGCGCTGGATTTAGATGAGAAAGAAATCCATCTCTTAGAATCTTTAGAACTTTGAAGAAGAGCGAAGCCTCACTCAAATCTTGTTCTAAGCTCTTAGCTCTCTGTGCTCAAAAGGAATCCTCAAATTTGTAAGAGCCTGTGTGGTCCTTGGAGAGAAAACCTTGTTGAATCTCTTTCTCTCTCGGGGGCTTAGATGCTTCAGGTTGTAGCTGGTCAAGCTAGAATCTGAAGCCTGTTTTCACAACCTTTTTTGATTAGTTTGTGTTCCCTTCTGGGCGAAGGAAGACCTGGTGGTATCCAGGGTGGTGTTGTTCCCTTCTGGACGAAGGAAGACCTGGTGGTATCCAGGGTGATTGTTGTGTACCCTTCAGGTTGAAGGAAGACCAGTTGAGGCTGGGGGTAAGGATCCTTAAGGGGGATTGTACCCTTGGTAGTAAAATCCTGAGGTATTGCTCAGGGACTGGACGTAGGTCTCCTGTGGAGAGGAGTTCCGAACCAGGATAAAAATCCTGTGTCTTGTGGTTGTGTTTTGGTGTGATTGTTGTCTTGTTTGCTCTAACTCTAACCTTGTTATTAAGTTGTGCAATCTTTTCAGTAAACAGGTTTTAATCAAACATCGAAGTTTTAATAACCCATTCACCCCCCCCTCTGGGCTAGCTAGCTGGGCAACAAGTGGTATCAGAGCCCGTCTCTTCGACAAAGAAGAAGATCCAACGATCTGAAGAGCAAAGATCAATGGCAGCCCAAAGTCACTTCGAAGGTCAGTCTGTCAACAGACCTCCCTGTTCGATGGTGAAGATTATACGTATGGAAGACCAGGATGGAATACTTTCTACAAGGCCACGATTATCAAATCTGGTCAATAGTGGAAGAAGGTGATCTGGTCGTCACAAATGAGAAAGCACAATGGACAGATGAAGATAGAAAGAAAATCTCTTTGAACTGTAAAGCTAAGAGCATTCTATGTTGTGCTCTAAGCAAGAAAGAGTTCAACAGAGTTTCAGCATGCAAATCATCCATGGAAATGTGGGAAAGTTAAAGATCACATATGAAGGTACAGACAAAGTAAAGGAGACAAGAATCGACATTCTTGTCACTCAGTATGAAAGATTTCAAATGCAAACAGGTGAGTCTATTACCCAAATGTTTAGTAGATTCACTGACATTACTAATGGCCTAGCAAGTCTAGGAAAGTCATATGAAAATGCAGATATGGTAAGGAAGATTCTCAGATCCCTGCCATCTTCATGGACGGCAAAGGTCACAGCTATCGAAGAGCTAATGATCTTAAGAAAATGTCAGTAGAAAAACTCATTGGGTCTCTCATGGCCCATGAAATAAACATGGAAAGACTAGGAGAACCTCCAGTAGAAAGAAGCAGTCAAATGCGCTCAAAGCTAATGGGGACTCATCAGAAGAATCCTTAGATAACAGTGAAGATAGCAAAGATAGTGATGGATGAAGAAGCCATGCTCTCAAGAAGATTGCAGAGAATCTTGGCAAAGAAGAAGAAGTTCCAGTCTGGTAGGAGGTACTTCAAGAAAAACAAAGATCTCAAAAGACCAGATGGAAAAGATCAGAAGAGAAATGAGCCACTTTGCTATGAATGTAAGAAACCTGGACATATCAAGGCAGACTGTCCAATGTTAAAGAAAAATGATCACAAGAAGAAGGACAGCTCCAAGAAGTTCAGAAGATTCAAAAAGAAAGCCATGGCAGCTGCATGGGACAACGCAGCGACTCAGATAGTGAGTCAAGCTCGAGCAGTGAAGGTGAAGAAGCCAACTTGGCTCTCATGGCGAATACCGAGGATAAGGTAACATCTGATTCTTCTTTCGATTCCTGTAATGACTCAGATTCGGATAATTTGGAAGTGCATTTAATGAACTCTACAATAAGTATAAAGAAGTGTGTAAACTACTAAGCTAAGCAAGAAAAATATCACATGTCTCGAAAATACCAACTCAGATTAAAATCTGAAAACGAAGAACTAGAAAAACAATAGTTGAGCTTAAGAGAAGAAATGAACTATTATGTGAAAATTTAAAAGACAAGAACAGAAAAATCACTGACCTAGAAAAACAGGAAAACTCAGATGATCTAAGAAAAACTGTAAATGAATTAAAAGAAGAAACAATACACTAGCAAGCACCCTAGAAAAATTTACCAATGGTAAAAACTCTTTAATATTAAAAGGTGCTAGGAGATCGGGTAAAAAGAAAAATGGACTAGGATATACACCCCCAGATAATGAAGAAACCATAATATACCCTAAAACATATCCTACACCAAAATTTGTACCGAACAAGATGTAGCATACAAAGCTGATTTCAAATACATAGAAAAAGTAACTAAGTTATCCTGCTGCAGTCACTGCAACAAGCTAGGACACATTAGAATGACATGCCCAACAAGACATAAAAAATGGATATTAAAAGGTAAAGTTGATGATACTAACCAATCAGGACCCAAAGAGAATTTGGGTACCTAAAGCTTGATGTTCTCATTTCAGGTTAACCATCGAGCATCCAAATGGTATTTGGATAGTGGGTGCTCAAGGCATATGTCAGGCAACAAGAAGATATTTGTTGATCTCCAAGCTGAAGAAGGTACAGTCACCTATGGAGATAATGGAAAAAGGGACTGTGATAGGAAGCGGGTCTGTGAACATCAAAGGAAAATCAGTCATAAAGGATGTAATGCTGGTCAAAGGGTTAAAGCACAATCTCATCAGCATCAGCCAGTTGTGTGACAAAGGCCATCAAATTCAGTTTCAAGAATCAAAATGCAGTATCTTAAAGATGGTGAAGTCATATTTGAAGCCTACAGAGAAAGAAATTTGTATGTTCTATATCTCGATGAACTCAAGGATCAAGATGTGTGTTTGGCAGCTAGCAAAGATAAATCAACTGAGTTGTGGCACAGAAGATTGGGCCACTGCAGCCTGGATGGGCTGAACAAGCTCAGAAAAAGAAAACTAGTTGAAGGACTGCCAAAGGTGAATTTCAGATTGGATAGCATTTGCAGACCTTGTGCAAGAGGAAAGCACACCAAGAGCTCCTTCAAATCAAAGACTGTAGTAACCACCTCAAAGCCCTTAGAACTACTTCACATGGATTTATTTGGGCCAATGAGGACTACCAGTTTGGGAGGAGAATTTTGGATTCGTAATAGTTGATGATTATTCAAGATTCACTTGGGTATCCTTTTTAGAGCACAAAGATGACGCATTTGAGAATTTTGTCAGCTTCAGTAAGAAAGTTCAGAAAGATCAGAAATTCTCAATTATCTCTATTCGATCAGATCATGGTGGTGAGTTTCAGAATGAAAAGTTTTCGAAGTTCTGTGATGATCAAGGAATTGAGCACAACTTCTCAGCTCCAAGGACACCTCAACAGAATGGAATTGCTGAGAGGAAAAACAGAACTCTTTTGGGATATGGCAAGATCAATGTTATCAGAATATGATCTGCCAAGATATTTCTGGGCCGAAGCTATCAACACTGCATGTTATATCATAAATAGAGTGATGATCAGGCCAATTCTGAAAAAGACTGCTTATGAACTCTTCAAAGAAAAGAAGCCAAAGATTAGCCATTTCAGAATATTGGATGTCCTTGCTTCATCCATAACAATGGAAAAAGGGACATTGGTAAGTTGGATGCCAAATCAGATGAAGGCATTTTCATGGGGTATTCCTCTAAACCTAAAGGTTATAGAGTTTTCAATAAACGTTCCTTATTAATGAACAATCAGTACATGTTATTTTTGATGAATCTAACCCTTCCTTGAAAAAGGAAGAAATTAGTGACATTGATGATGCAGATGTCTTGTCCGAAAAATTAAAGAAAACCTCAATTAAGGACAAAGAGGATCCAACTCTGGAAGAACTGCAGCAAACAGAAATCCAACATAAAGATCTTCCAAAGGAATGGAGACATCAGAAAGATCACCCTCCTGAAAACATCATTGGTGATCCATCTGTAGGGGTAAGAACTAGAGGTAATGTAATTCCATGCGACTATTTAGCATTTGTTTCTCAAGTAGAGCCTAAGACAGTCAATGAAGCATTATCTGATGAATCTTGGATACTAGCCATGCAAGATGAACTAAATCAGTTCAAGAGAAACCAAGTATGGTCACTTGTTCCTAGACCATCCAATCATTCAGTTATTGGCACCAAATGGGTGTTCAGAAATAAACTGGATGAGTCTGGAATAATCTTAAGGAACAAAGCCAGATTGGTGGCTCAAGGCTACTCCCAAGAGGAAGGCATAGATTTCGATGAAACTTATGCACCTGTAGCTAGACTTGAGGCCATTAGGATTTTACTTGCTTATGCATCCGCACTTGATTTAAAACTTTTTCAAATGGATGTCAAATCAGCCTTTTAAATGGTTTCATCAAGGAGGAAGTTTATGTTGAACAACCTCCAGGTTTTGACGACTCTGAATTTCCAAATCATGTATTTAACTACATAAGGCCTTATATGGTCTAAAGCAAGCTCCTAGAGCCTGGTATGAAAGGCTCAGTAATTTCTTATTAAATCATGGTTTCACTAGAGGTAAAGTAGATAGTACATTATTTATAAATCTAAAGTTAAACATATACTTCTTGTACAAATCTATGTGGATGATATTATTTTTGGATCTACTGATGAATCTCTTTGCAAGTACTTTGAAAAGCTTATGCAGGGAGAATTCGAAATGAGCTTGATGGGGGAGTTAAGCTACTTCCTTGGATTGCAAATTAAGCAAGGGAAGGATGGCACTCATATCTGTCAAGCAAAGTATACCAAAGAGCTGTTGAAGAAATTTGGATTTGAAGATGCAAAGCCATTATCAACTCCAATGAGCACATCAACCAGAATGGACAGTGATCAAAAAGGTAAAAGGGTAGATCAAAAGAATTATCGAGGTATGATAGGATCATTACTTTACTTAACTGCCAGTAGACCAGACATTTTGTTCAGTGTATGCATGTGTGCTAGATATCAGGCAGATCCTAGAGAGTCTCACTTAATCTCTGTAAAAAGAATATTTAGATATTTAGCTAGAACTCATGATTTAGGTCTCTGGTATCCTAGATCTTGTGAGATAATCTAATAGGATATTCAGATGCTGATTATGCTGGTTGCAAAGTAGATAGAAAAAGCACCAGTGGATGTTGTCAGTTTCTTGCAGGATGCTTAATATCATGGACATCCAAGAAACAAAATTCAGTAGCTCTATCAACAGCTGAGGCGGAATATTTGCTGCTGGAAGTTGCTGTACACAACTTCTTTGGATAAAGCAACAACTTGAAGATTTCGGCATTCACATCAAATCAATTCCTCTATTGTGATAATACTAGTGCCATCAACCTCACCAAAAATCCAGTTCAACACTCAAGGACGAACACATTGAGGTAAGATATCATTTTATTCGAGACCATGTAGCTAATGGTAATTTAGAAATTTCGTTTATAGATACAAATGGTCAATTGGCAGATATCTTCACAAAAGCCCTACCTGAAGAGAGATTTACATCTCTTAGAAGGGAACTAGGGATGTGCAATTTGTGAAAGAATTTCTGTGATTTTATTGACATATAAATTTTTCAGATTAAATGAAAAGTTCTCTCTCCGTTAAAGTTAAACAAAACTCTGGTTATCTATATGCTTTGACCGCTTCTATGTAGAAAGTGTTTGACTTGTCAAACCCTTTGTCACTTTCTACCTTTGCCGCCTTTTGGCGCTCCCGTCATTAAGTAATATTAATTTATCCAAACCGTTTTGAGATCGATTCGCCTTCCACCTTTACCCTTTTTATTCTCTATCTGTTCACCTAAAGCTGATGCCCTAACGATTTTGGGATAGTCTCTCTGCAACTTTCGAAGCCTTCTTCTCTTCCCGCGAAGAACTCCTTCGAAAACTTCCGTCCCTTCCATCATCCTCCTTCCAAAATCCTTTCTTCTCTGCACCCATGGCCGCTCCGTTGATCTCCGGAAGTGTTGGGGGCTACAGTGCTGAGTATTTATCCCCAAGGGAGCAAGAAAGATTTACATTTGTGAAGACAAAGATTTGCGGAAATAAGGCAGTGGATGTTCAGAATCTTGAGAAGAATGGCATGGCCCGGCTAGTTGATACTATCAGAAGATCGCAGTGGATGGATGTGGTCACCTTCAGTGAGGTAAGCTACCCGGACTTGGTAAAAGCTTCTACGTCTGTCTGAAGTCAGAAGCAGATGGCCCTTGTTTCCTCTGTCAAGGGTATCAAATCAGAATAACCCATGAGCTGTTGCGTGATCTGTTTGGAGTGAAGACCTCAGGATTAGTGGCATTCACTCTGTGAATGATGAAGTCAAAGGTCTCGGGATCATCGGTCCAGGATTAAGTTGAAGGATGGGAAGCTGGATATTAATCAGATGTCCGCGTTCAACCGGTTGCTGCACTTTATAGTCTGCCAAATCTTAGTTCCCCGTAGTGCTACCTTTTCTTCATGCACTAGGGCAGATTCGGACATAATGTTCTGGGCAATCCAGAACAAAGAGATAAACCTGGCCGCAGTGATGAGACTGAGCGAATGATGGTTGCACATGCTCAGTTATGGGAAACAAAGAGCAAGTTGAATGTTTCCCTTCCATATGCCCATCTTCTGACCAAGATTTTCAAGCACTTTGGAGTAGATCTGTCAGGGGCGGTAGCTGAAAAGATGGGCCAGTCTATAAGGTCCAGGAACCTGAAGAAAAGTGTCTTTTCAGTGCAAGAAGGAGTTTGGTCGAAATCCTCTGTGGCTGAAGGAGAAGCAGTTATTGCAGATATTCCAGAGGCAGTAGAAGTAGAGCAAGAAGCAGCAAGTCCAGCAGAGCAAGAACCAGTTGAGTCAGCTGTGGGATGCCCTCCGAAGCTCAATTGGTAGAGGGTGCAGCTGGTGTGGCTGATTCCTCGCCCACCACCTTAGTCACCTCTATTTGAGAGAGATTTTGGACTCTGTTCCCTCCATCTCAGCCTCTTCTAAGGCAGGTGGACCTGATGAAGATGTCGTCTTGGAAGAAGCTCCTGCTCAGGGGGAGCAAGAAAGTTTTGAAGTCCCTGCTCCCATTCAGGGGAGCATGCTGAGAGTGAAAAGCCAGAGAATGAAGCCTTGGTTGATGATAGTGAAGGCCCAAGTGCAGCTGTAAATCTTGAGGAGCCTGTCTCTCAGCCAGTAAGCAGAAAAGAGTTGTTCACAGGAGGTCAAGGAAGGGCCATAGGAAAGTCAAGTTGAAGCATTTTGGCTTTGTTAAAAGCCCAAGGAGAGATGTTGGCATCAGTTCAGTCTGGTATACAAGGAATCGTTTCAAATCAAGTGTCAACCTCCTCAGATGTATCCTCAATAAGAAATGCAATGAGGTATTTCAATAAGGAAATGTCTGATATGAAAAATTTGCTGGCTAGTATTTCAAAATCTAGTGGTGTCCCTCCTGCACCTACTCAGAGCAGTCCAGCTGAAGTTCCTAGGCCACCAGGGCCTCCAGCAGAAGTCTCAGGGCCAACAGGGCCGCCAGTTCAGGAGTCAGGGCCATCAGGGCCATCTGTTGTAAGGTCACCCAGACCAGTGGCAGCCTCAGGGTCTTCAGGACCCTCTCCTGCAGTCAGAGAAAGTCAGGCCAAAGGAAAAGAGCCAGTGTCAGTATCCAAGGCCCTGATACTTCTTCTCTTGCCACTCCAACCCTCCACACCTTCATCCTCCTACTGCACCTCCTGCTCCACCAACCATAAAAATCCCATGCCTCGCACAAAACCTTCCTCATCCTCTACTTCCTCTCAACCCTCCTTCTCACCTTCTCCAGCTCTCATCTCAGCTTCATCCTCATTAACTCCTCAACTTCATCTATAAAACCCAAACATCTCATCCTCAACCAACCTCTTCCTTTAATCCTAAACACTTGTTCTATCCTCCTACTCCTCCTAATTCTGTTACCTTTCCTCCAGTAAAACCTCTGCCTCTGGTATTTTTGACACCAATGTTCCCGGACCCTTTTGAACGGAACACTCTCCTCACCATTCTTTCCACACTTCTCACATTCACAGGACTGACCCTCCTAGTCCTGTCTTCAAAAAGAGAAAAACCTCTTCCTCTCTAAGCACCCCCTACTTCTCTCTACCCTCCTTTATGGTACTCTCTTACCCTTGATCCTAAGAGAAGACCAATCTACAAAGAATACCTCCAGAAATGCATTCTTTCTACCATTTATGGTATTCCTTTCTCAACCTCTCCGAACACTTGGCCATTGTTCTTCCTTTTACTCAGATATCTCAAGCTTTCAAATCCAAAATCTTTGAGGGCACTGAGTTCAAGACTGAAGATCAGTGGGCAGCTATCAAAGGAAACAAGGCTCAGTACTCAAAATACCTGACTGCAAGGGCCGAATCTATCTCTCTCAGAGCTCACCCACTCACCTCTCTGAGTGGTTTATCTTCCAGCACAAGAACACTGGGGATCCTTCATTTGAAGGAAATTCGTGTTGCCAGAGCCTTTCAACTGTACAGTGACTTCTGTTATTTGAACAACATTCCAGAAGTTCAGTTTTGTCAGTTCAACTCCAGATTACTGTGCTGCAATCAGAATCCCAATCAACCTTCCTCTTACAGTCGATTTTGTCTCCTTCAAAGTTGATTTCCAGTGCTTCTGCCGAAGCTGCACTCGTTAGTGCTTAATTCGATGCTGGATCTCAGGCTCTAGATATGTTTGCAAGGCAGCTGGGCCGGATGTCAGCCAAGCAGGGCCGATCACCCTCATTCTTGCGGTTCATCCTCAGAGAATATCACTCTGGCCGCACTCTTCTCTGACCTTAGATCCACTCATTTCTGAGTGTGAACGCCTCACCTCATCAGAATGGGAGCTTCTATATCGGGCTTCTTATCAGCAGTTGGAAGCTGTCAATCAAGATCTGGTCAGTCCGGAGGAAGCCTGCTCTTTCTGCAGAAGCCTTTATGGATCTAAATTCCATCGCCCCCATACCAGAGCTCTATGCTGTATGGGCTCCAGATATTCTGCCTTCTTTGCCCTAAAGCAGGATCTGTTAAATCAACAACTTCACTATCCAATTTCCTTGGACAGATTTCTCCACAGGGCCAGTTTTGGCAAGAGTACCTACTTCAGATTCATTTTGGACAAAACTCAGTATGGAGAGTTCATAGAGCAGCAAAGGCAACTCTACATTCAGAGGAACATCCCTTCCTGGGACCCTCCTTCTCAGTTACCTTTGGCGTTTTCTGCAAACTTTTCAGGATCTTGAGATCAAGGCATGGGCTGTTATCTCACGCATGCCTCCTTGTTATCTCCTCTGTATTATCTTTCTCCTTCTTAATAAAAAATCTTCTCTCTTCTTTGTCTCACAGCTTATCTTTTTGCCTAATGACAAAATGGGGGAGACAACTAACGTAAATCTGAAAAACATATTTCATTTTTTGTATGATTAGTATATTTTGTCATCATCAAAAAGGGGAGATTGATGACCAAACTGTCCCCATAATAATATTTCCATTTATTATATATTAATTTTGATGATTAACAAAATAACACTAATAGATTTCTTGAGCCTTGAGAACGGAAGCAAAAGAAAAATGAAAGATCAAGACAATCTGGTAAGTCCCATCATTTCTATCTAAGTCCCTGTAACGACTTCTTTGATAAGCAGAACGACCTTACTCTTTGAACGGAACACTCGATCGTTACCGTAACGACTTCTTTAGACCTCGTAACGATTTCTTTAGAACTCGCAACGACTCTCTAGCGTAACGACTTCTTAGACCTCGTAACGATTTCTTTAGAACTCGCAACGACTCTCTAGCCGTAACAACTTCTTTAGACCTCGTAACGATTTCTTTAGAACTCGCAACGACTCTCTAGCCATAACGACTTCTTTAGACCTCGTAACGATCTTTAGAACTCGCAACGACTCTCTGAGCCGTAACGACTTCTTTATTAGTCATAACGATTTCGCGCAACGACTTCTTTGTTAGTCATAACGATTTCGCGTATCGACTTCTTGATTAGTCATAACGATTTCGCGCAACGACTTCTTATTAGTCATAACGATTTTGCGCAACGACTCTTATTAGTCATAACGATTTCGCGCAACGACTTCTGATCAGTCATAACGATTTCGCGCAACGACTTCTTGTTAGTCATAACGATTTGCGCAACGACTTCTTTATTAGTCATAACGATTTCGCGCAACGACTTCTTTGTAGTCATAACGATTTCGCGCACGACTTCTTTATTAGTCATAACGATTTCTTGCAACGATTCTTTAGAACGCGCAACGACTCATAAGTTATCACAACGATTTCTTTACAGGTCATTAACGACTTGCTATAACTCATAACGATTTCATAAGTTATAAGTCAGCAAGATTCTCTTTTATCGAATTCTTGATGCATCAGTATAATGCTTTTTAATAGCGTTGAAAAGTCAAAGTCATATCTTGTCCGTTGACTGCTAGCATTAAATGCTCTCCGATCGTATCTCCCATGCATGCAGACAATATCTCCATTTCTATGCTACTCTGTCTACGTACTTTTTCTTGGACAGAAAGGAGCTTTGCTATATACTGCAATATCTGTTCCATCTCAACTAACAATAGACAGCAGTCCTAGCTGTCTTCTATTTATTGATGATTGCTTACAGATATCTGACAAGACTCATCTGGACAACGTTGGACACAAGATACAAAGTTCTATGACATCTCTTTGCGTGTACACCAGGATAAAAGACTGACGATCAGAAGCTTCCTCAGTAACCAGTCTCTAACGTACACAAGGATAAGAGACAACGGACTTTCAACGTTCGAATTTGAATCAGCAGTTTAAATAGAAGACTCAAGACGAAAGAAACATACATAGTATAGAGAGTGGAACTGCGCTGGATTTTAGATGAGAGAAAGAAATCCATCTCTTAGAATCTTTAGAACTTTGAAGAAGAGCGAAGCCTTCACTCCAAATCTTGTTCTAAGCTCTTAGCTCTCTGTGCTCAAAAGGAATCTCAAATTGTAATAGCCTGTGTGGGTCCTTGGAGAGAAAAACCTGTTGAATCTCTTCTCTCTCGGGGGCTTAGATGCTTCAGGTTGTAGCTGGTCAAGCTAGAATCTGAAGCCTGTTTTCACAACCTTTTTTATTAGTTTGTGTTCCCTTCTGGGCGAAGGAAGACCTGGTGGTATCCAGGGTGGTTGTTGTTCCCTTCTGGACGAAGGAAGACCTGGTGGTATCCAGGGTGATTGTTGTACCCTTCAGGTTGAAGGAAGACCAGTTGAGGCTGGGTGTAAGGATCCTTAAGGGGGATTGTACCCTTGGTAGTAAAATCCTGAGGTATTGCTCAGGGATGGACGTAGGTCTCCTGTGGAGAGGAGTTCGAACCAGGATAAAAATCCTGTGTCTTGTGGTTGTGTTTTGGTGTGATTGTTGTCTTGTTTGCTCTAACTCTAACCTTGTTATTAAGTTGTGCAATCTTTTCAGTAAACAGGTTAATCAACATCGAAGTTTTAATAACCCATTCACCCCCCCCTCTGGGCTAGCTAGCTGGGCAAACACAATAGTGCCATCCTCATCCTTAGCAATGTAACAACCCCAAGAACTTGACCCTCAGCCCAGCCGAGGACCTGATTTTCGTACCTGCCGCCCACGGATCCGAGGACTCGGAAAGGCTATAACACATGTCTAACAGAATATGTAAAGGAAACAAACATCAACTACTGGACTAGGAGCACACACGCAGAAGCACATAAGAGAAGAGCGAGGCCGCTACGTAACGCTGTAGGTGCAATCCCACATGCAACGAGTACAAGTAAGCAAAGGGAAAGAACAAGGTCGTTTGGGGCATACCCTGAGGGTGAAGTACAACTGAAGAAAAGGGGAGTCCCACTGCTAGCTATGGGGACGACGATGTCTGCCCCGTCTACTCTGCCTGACGTGCACCCTGCTATTGCTGGGAAGTCTCACCTGCAAAAAGAAGGGATGAGCTTCACAACAGAAGCTCAGTAGGGACTACCAATCTCTTACTGGTTCTAACAGGTAGGAAAAAATACGCATAATTAAAGTAAATGACAACACTTATATATTCTAACATACACAGGAAAGTGCGGAAGCAAAACTACTAACTAAAGCGGTACGGAAAGAACAACGTGGTCAATAACTCCGTAGAATCTGCATGTCGTGACCACCACACGGCTGGTAACATAGACAGAGGGACCCCTGTTTGGACAAGCGACACTTCATACAGAAACCACTACCCCTAGTCAACTGGTCAGGATCTTCCACTGACGTCCTACCCTTGACCCAGGTCCAGACCTCCACGTCTCGTTAGAGTGGGGGTAGGAACACAAAGTAACCACAATGGTAACCGTCGTAGTCTAGTCGGACTACGGTCCGACGCCTGGCCTCTCTAGGTGGTTCTGGGGCCACAAAGAGTGAGGCAGTGAGAAGAAGGACTAGCAGGCCTACGCTGAGAAGAACTCCAAACGACCTCGGTGTCCTAGACCAACCATGAGAGCTCTGCAAACGACTCGATGTTGCCATCCTAACCACCGTTTTCCCCTCCGCTCCAGAGTCTATGACTCGAACACGCCCGTCACTTGGAGTACTCCCTCTATAGGCGTACAGGGACGGAGGTCCCAGGTAAACGGTAACAACCTCTCATGGGACAAGCCCTCAAGTGTCGAGCATCAGGCGAACGACTAGTGTACGACCGTACTAGCAACTAGCACTGGTGCCACGGGTAAAGAAAGAACCAAGAACGGAGAAGACACAACGAGAAATCGAACTTCACATGAACTTACCTGAATCAGTCACTATCGCGACACCCATGGCTGTCGTGACACTATAGTGACGCCAAGGCCGGCCGCGACAATGTGGCGACGTCCCTGGTCGCGGCGCCCATGCTTGCCGCGCCAGCCAAGGCTGTCGCGGTCAGCGCATGCATCGTGACATCATCGCGACCATCATGCCGGTCGCGATCTCAGCTGAGGGGAGTCCCGGGACAGTCTTCCCAAGGATCGCCCCAAAATGCTACAAACCACATCGACAGGGGAGGAAAGCGTGGGAAACACTAGGAAAGCATGTAAATAAAAAAGACACCCTTAAACCCCACCATTCATGCATTAAATGTAACGACCCCCTTTATACCGGTATGATTATACCAATCCCCATCGGTACAAAGAGCATCGTCACAGTGGGATAGTAACCCAACACTAAGCGATAAGGTTGATATGTCCATGAATAATAAGAGAGTACAACGGAATTAAAAGAAATATATTACTTCATTCTATCATCACCACACATTCCACAGTCTATGTAGTAAAAGAAAGTATTAGAGTCCACATGATTACAACTTAAAAGAACTACATTGACCATACATTGTCCATATGAATTACATCATTCAAACTATAAATTAAAGCAACTACCAAAAATAAAATCTCCTCAAGTGCTATTTCTGTATTCGGTATCAATCTTCACTATTCTCTCCTCAGCTACTGGATACCTGTCACACCTGTACGCCGAAGCAAGTATGAGTCTTACAAGACTCAGTAAGTAATCTAAACATCAACTTATACATATCACATACACATTATACTACCAACCATAATGAGACACATGCTATCATACTAATCACAATAATTCATATAGCACAAACTTTAATGATTAACAACACATAGGTCTCCCAAACACATTCCAAATGAACACATACTCATATTAAATTATAAAATAACATACATCTACACAAGTTCTCTACACATGATATATTCTATGATACATAGTTCAAATCCTTATCATATCATTGCACAATTTAACCAAATTTGAACACAAGGTTATGTACAAGATGACGAATACTTTTAGCATAGTATTTAGTCAATTTCACATGCATTCATATAACTTTATCATATAACTAACTTGCTGTTTTAAGGTAAAATTTATCATACACTCATGACACTTGCACATGGTTTCTAGTGAACTTATAATATGATGCTAATCTTTCTATTGTAGTTAAGCATAATCCAATTAATACATACATGACATGAACATATGCACTCTTAAACACCTAACATATAACATGATTTATTAATCTAAACCTTTTCCTTATTGAGGAATAACTCTACCAATTAAAACATGCAATTATACATAAAGTAGATAGCAATTTAACATGATCTCTATTTATTTTTCACATGCACTTTTCTCATTTATTTGCCCCTTTGATTTTCTGTTTTAATACGAAATATTTACCATGATATCACCTTTAATAAACATGAATTGAAGATTTAATATACATTCAAATCGGATGACAATCATCTACAAATTAAGCATGAAACTACATACTAAATGAATAGCAATTCTATCATGGAACTTAGACATTATTTTGTGTATTTATCAAGAACAAAATCTCATTTATCTTGCTGTTTTGACATGAATTAAACTTAATTACAAGGATTTACACTTATTTTCATGCCATCTTATTCATTGTCAAATTTACCTACTTTTCTTCTACATTGCATTTCGTTACATGTTTACATGCACATATTCATACATACCACCATATGGAGATTATTAAACTATATTACATAACATTAAACATGGTACAAAACATGATATTATATTATGATAGTAACACATGAATGACATAATAAATAAACAAGTAATGATACATTGGTTTTCACCTACTTGTACTTTTGCTATCTCGTACTCTTCCTTACATATTAATTTTCACTCTTCCATTGCACTTACTCTTGCATGCACATTTATCACTTTACACTATGTTCACATTTAATCTCTTAAGTTGCCGTGACACATAGTCCTAACTACCAAGTAGAGGAAAAAAAACACTTTAGCACTTAGCGCTTATCACTTAGCACTTAACACTCACTTTCACATATTCATCACCTAGGCAATGCGGTGACAAATCTAGGTAACTGTGCAGAACCGGGAGAAGCCCTCTCCACCTAACCAGCGGTACTTGTCCACCTCCAGGATTTTATCCTAATGCCCTTGGGATTTATCTCATAACGTTGAGCCTTCCATAGGGATTTTTCTATGGTACAGCTCTCAGACCCCTATGGTAGCAGTGTCACACTTGGCAAACATTTTACCTTAACCACATTCTCATTCTCATCACATTATTACTCATGCTTATACACAACTTTCATTCAAATTCTACGTTCACTTTGCTTAATATTCACATTTCCATTTACAGAAATTCACATTGCTATTTAACAGTGATAAATCACTCAAGATAAGGCATTAACATGCTGCTAACTTACCATTTATACTATATTACTCTAACATGCACAACATGGTTATTTTCACATTTAAAACCATGAAAATACCTACTGTCATTAGAATTTCACAAAAAATTTATCATAAGTTAAAGACAGTAAACAAAACACATGCTCAATTTTTCGGATTTTTATGAATAGAAATTGTAATTATAACAATTAATCCAAACTGCGGGTGCATTTCTCACAAATTTCTTAAAATAGAGATTTCCAATAAAACAATATAATTTGACAGTGTCAATGTGTTTATACTATAATCATATCATTACAGAAAATTCACCATGCCCGAACTCACAACCGTCCTAATTATACAGATTAAACATGCTCATCTTATGGTCATAATTCTATCTCCAGAATTTTAATAAATAACATAAATCATGAAAATTCACGAAAACCTCATAATATGACCTACTAATCACCCTTGACCCCTCATAAAAATTTCAGCATGAAAACATACCCAAGAATCATTTAAATATATTAAACAACATTTTTCAGAACACTGACTAACTTAACTTCATGGTCCTGGCCGCCAACTGGGTTAACTGCAACATCTCTTGCCGTCAACTGATGAACTTAACGGCAAGGGATGTTTCCGTCAACTTCCAGACAGCAATATGCACAGACACATTCACATGTATGGGAATTTGAGGGTCTAGGACAGAAGGAAAAATCCGTAAAAATCATAGGACCTAGGGGACATGTATAGGAAATATGTACATAGGTTACTTGCCTCTAATAAAATCCTAGAAGATTAAATCTTTGTCGTTGAAGCCCTCCTTGGCCAGAGCAAGAGGGTGCTCAGAAACTCCTTGGATCTTGTTCTCCCGTCGATGTAGATCGTTCCTCGGGGTTGGGGATGCCTCCTTGATAGTTAGACTACACTCCAGTCATTGTAGATCTCCCAGAAAATCCTCCAGTCTCCGGATCAGAGCTTGGGAAGTTCAGCTTTTCTCACAGGGAAAACTAGGGTTTCACAATGACCAAAAGGGCTTTGTGCGGCTAGAAAATGGGTTTTTATAAAGTTGGATAGGATGGGTACGCACTTGGGTAGGTTACCCAAGGTTTAGGAAGGGTTTCCTAAACTGGAACTGGCCATAAAGCGAGCATTAACAAATCTAGAACCGTTACGTAAGATGATATTAACGTCAACATGTGTAGTCAACTGCACAGTTGACGTCAAGGGTATGGCCGCCAACAGGGGGTTGGCGTCCAGGGGGTGGTCGCCTACCTGGGGTTGGCGTCCAGGGATGTGGACGCCAACCACTCTGGCGTCCAGGCCTCTGCCGCCAACTCCCCAGTGCAGTCAAGACCATGATAAACCCCGAAATAAATGCGTAAAAACACTAAAATAATTTAATATATATATATATAAATAATCACATATACCCTTACCACATGAAGTACACGCATTCCATAGTTTTTATTTAAATATAACATATGTAATCATAATTAAGGATAATAGACATCAATAACATGCACATAAGCACATATACATTAACATTACATGACTACATACATCGCATGTATTTATAATGAAATGCATCATCATTATTCAAATTCTACATATACATTATCATTCAAACACCTTACACATCATAATTAATTTAACATGGTTAAAGTAATTAAGTATCATTTAAACAAGATTAGCATATATATGTACACCTATATACACCATGGTTACTTACAACATGTTTAAAATAACTAAATGCCATAGATACATTAATAATTAAATAATGCCTACATTCATAGCTAGATAATGCATGCACACTCATGTTTATATTTATACTTGTATAGAAATAGCTCTCATGATCCTACATGGCCTATATCATTATTTACTTATCACATGCACAATATTACTTAACTATTTTATGCCTCAGATTTTTTTGGTATACACCTTATACATAAATTTAACTAATTGCCTATTCTTACCTAACTATCCTGTATATACATGCATGAACTAATGAGAAAGCATAGAAATGATATTATGCACAATTGAATACACACGGTACTCACGCGACAAGTTAAGACATATGCATCATATGCTACTCACGCTATTCTCACCTTGTACGTTTATTTCTACATGGATTTGAATGTTGATTTGTGTGGAACTTGCCGTCAACATCTCTTGGCGTTAAGTCCTGTTAGCGGCAATATAGCCTGCCGTTTAATTCCTATTAACGACATAATCTTGTGTCATTTATTATTTTCTGAATTTCTTAAATTTTTGGGCAAGCTTGTAAACGACACTATCGATGGATGTTTACATTGTTCCTGACGACAACCTATGTTGACGTTAAGCTGACTTGCCTGTTTTTGATATATCCGTTCCGAGAGAGAGAGATCGGCCGTTTTAAGGTGAGTTTAATGCCTAGATCTGAGCGTTTCGCATCCTAGGGTCAGGATTTAGGCTGGCCATTGCGTAGGAGATCTTTATAAGACCGGATTTCGCAACTAGATAGGGGTTTTCACGCTTTTTTTTGTAAGAGAGAAAGAGGGCCGAGGAATGGGGTTGCAGTGCTGGTTCATGAGTTCTTGAGGATTCTAGACCAAGGTGGTACATCCAACTTCGCGATCAGGAGCTCATCCAAGCGGAGGAGCTGCGTTGGAGGCGGATTGGAGCAGTTGAAGTCGAAGGAAAGGAACTGCCTCAAAGACGAGGCTGGCTTCTTCGGGCTTAAGATCGTCACTCCTGTAGGAGGGTTAGAGGCATGTTGCATGGGGGTTCAGTTTAGGATATGTTATACTAAGTAGTTATCATTTTTACATATTTTTAAAGCATGAAATTAACTTACAGAAAAGGGTAGAAGACTTGTTATTCCATGTAGGGTTTTCTATGTTTTCTGCACATAAGAACTAGACGTCCAGATCGCTCACCGTCTATTTCTTATTAACGGCGGCAATGACGGTCGTCTACTTCATGTGAGGAGCATTCGTTTTCTGACCTTTATTATATGTAAACGACGCTATGTGCCGCCGCTAGTATAAGTTAATGGCGCTATGTGCCACCGTCTATAGAGGCTTAACGACAGTGTGTGTGGACGTCAACTTCAGTAAACGCCATATACCCCGCCGTTAAGTTTATCAGTACCATGTTTCGCTTGAAAATTGATTTTAAATTGCCCATCTATGATCCATGATGATGTGGGGTTTCGGCCAGATTATGAATTGTGAGTTTTATTACTGTTATATTATGGACAGGTTGTTGTAATGATGTTTAGACCGCTTGAACATGTGAGTAATCATTTTGTTATGTTAATGAGATTAATAAAAAGAAAAGTAAACTGATTGTCAACGTGATTCATGTTAGGAATTTATAGTTAAGACTGCAATATGATGATATACCAGTTCTTGTACAGAATCATATAGTTTTCTCACTGAATGTATCATGCTAGTTAGGTTAAATTAGTTAAATTCAATTATGAAAAATAGTTACATAGTTCATAAAAATGTAAAATTTCGCATTTGCATAGTATATCTTGATTCTGAATTCCTATAAAAAATTTGGAATTTTTGGACATGTGTACCTACTGTAATAATTTCTGAATAGTAGATATCATGTATAAATGAATAAATATGAGAATATGTGCATGAAAGAATGTGTTACATTTAGTACCATGTTAGGGGTCTGATAAATAGAAAATGAAATTGCAGAACTGAAAAGAAATATACTATAGATCATTTCATTTTCGTATGTTAGAATTGCATGTAATGTAGGGATACTATATATATATATATTATATATATATATTAGAACATACGTTGAATTGAATGCCAATAAGACATTGTTATATTAGAGATTCCTACAAGGAACTACACCGTAGATGCCCCTATGGTAATAGTTTATTTACATGTAAATGATCTATTGAATCCGTGGGCAACATATTGAAATCCTAGAGGTAGACAAGTTCTACTGGTTAAGGTGGGAAGGACTTTCCCCAGTTTTGCGCAAATACCATGACTTCATCATTGTATTGCGTAGGTGATAAGTGAATGTTAAATGACTACTGATCTCTATTATAGTGCAAGCTATGTCTTGGCAATTAACTGAAAATGTCTACATGTCTATATAACCTACATGCCATATGCTACATGTTACATGCTACATACCTGCATGAAATTGTTTACATGATTATATGTTTCATGATCCACCTGTCATTGTTCTGCATGAATATGTGAATTACATGCAAATTTTATATAAAAGAAATTGCTACATGTTAAAGGTTAGGTATTACATGACAACTGTTGCATATTGCGTAACGTAGCATAAGGCTTTTATTAAAATGGTTTACATGTTACAGGATAATAAGTAGATTCCATGATAAGGATGATTACATGCTATATGTAGGAACTTGTTGAATTGATTGTTAAAGAATAAGATGTGAATTTTATGCACTACGTGACATGTTCCATTCCATGATACTTAGAAGTGTTATGAAATATGCGATTGCCAATGGACTTAGAAATATGCTAATAGAAAAAGTATATGTTACCAATGATGTGAATGATATTATAATACCATGTTTTCAAATCTATTATACCCTTAATATCTTGAACCGTCTTTCATGTAAATTGCTGAGTCTTGTAGACTCATACTTGCTTAACATTTCAGGAGAACCAGAGGACACTCAGGAGTTAGTTCACACTGACTCGAAGCGAGAGGACGTGGAGACATAGATTGGTTGAGAGATTTTAGAGTGACTCTTGTATGTGAGGACTATATGTATTTTCCTTTATGCATTTGGACTATGAATTGTAATAAATTCGTGACTATTGTCATTTCTCTTTAATGCACTAGACTTTGTAATTGAGAATAATGTTGATTACCATCATTTAGTTCCATATTCTATTTCTTATTATTGGAATCGAATTATCATTTGTGTATATCTCAACCTGTACCGTCAAATGTTAGATTTATTCCAGTGTAATACCTCTGTTAGATCTAATGTGAGTTGGTGAACTGTACTGGGTCTAAGAGGGGCGTTACAGAGATTAGTATCAGAGAGATCCAAGTTGAGCATGTACATAATAGAATATCAACATTGTATTCATATTATAGTCTGCATAAAGAATCAGTCCAGAATTATGTAGAATAATAGGTTATGATAATTGATGCTTTTTTTGCAGACTATTACTATGGTGACTCGTAGACGTAGAGGAGTTGGCCCGTCTAGGGGTGATGAGTCAGCGGGATGTTCGCAGGCTCTAGCTCAGCAGGCTCAAAAGCAGACTGTAGTACCTTTGCCACCCCCACCACCACCTGTGGACTATGGAGCATTGATGCAAGGATTGGTGCATGCGATGCAGACTCAGGCTCAGACTACAGCGGCATTGCAGGCGCAGGTGCAGGTTGATAGATGCAAGAGTTATTCAAGGTGTTAATTGGAAGAATTGTTAGCTAAGAGCTTGTTTAGGATTGTAGGCGTAGGCACCTGCTCATGAGGCACTCTTTGGAGGAGTGCCTATGATGGAGACGTTCAGGAGGATGACCCCACCCTTCTTTAAGGGGGAGAGTGATCCTATTCTAGCAGAGAGTTGGCTCCGAGAGACGGAGAAGATCTTTCGTGCCATCCGATGCACGGAAGAGGAGAGGGTGACTTTGGCTACTTATATGCTGCAGGTAAAGGTTGGTTTTGAAGGTTATATGTATGTTGTTTGAAGTGTACCCTTTGCTGTATTGATCTTTCTTCTCAGGAGAGTGCCGATGTGTGGTGGTCCTCTGTACTACGCACACAGTTGGAGACGGGGATATGGAGGTTGCTTGGGCTGAGTTCGTCCGTTGTTCAGGGCGAAGTATATTCCGGAGCATGTGCAGGACCGTATGAAGCAGAGTTTTTGACCTTGACCCAGGGGTAAATGAGCGTGCTTGAGTATGAGGCGAGGTTTGCGGAGCTGTCCAAGTATGCGCCCCACATAGTGGTAGATGAGCGGAGGAAGGTAAAGAAATCATTATGGGGTTGAAGCCATCCTTGAGGATGAGACTGGTGGCTTGGGGACATCGTCCATGGAGGAGGCTTTGTCAGCGGCTTGCATGCAGGAGGCAGAGATGGAGGTCTACTTGGAGGAGAAGAGAGCTTCTTTGAAGAGGCTAGCATCAGCTTTCCAGAGGCAGGACAGAAAGAAGAAGGCCCCATCTTTCCAGCAGAGAGCAGTTTTACCGGCGAGAGTGGCTGCACCGACACCAGGCGGAGGCACAGTTGTAGGAAGCTAGTGTGTACCCAGTGTGGGAAGCGCCATGGAGGCGAGGTGTGTTGGGTGACTTCGGGAGGTGCTTGAGGTGTGGTGATAAGACCCAAGATCAGAGACTATCCGAAGATGGCGTAGCAGACTGCAGCAGCAGCCATCACCAGCAGCAGCGAGACCGGCACAAAGAGCAGTAGGGAGACCGAGGCTCAGGCTCGAGTGTTCGCCTTGGCGAGAGACGAGGCAGAGTTGGCAGAGCATGTCACAGAAGGTACAATTTTAATTATGGAATGCATGCTAGAGTCTTGTTTGATACCGGTGCCACGCATAGTTTTGTTTCTGAAGGATTTGCCAGGTCTTGAAGAAGGATGATGGTTTAGTTCCGGAAATTTGGAGGTTCCTTGTCTGTGCATACTCCAGCAGGAACTATTTGACCGGCAGTGTTTTTCTTCCCTTCCTGTGTGCATTGGGGAGCATATTTTACCTGGTAGTTTTCTGTAGCCCCGGAAATTTTAATACTTAAAAATTTGAAATAATAATTTCTTTAAATCGAAATAATAGAAACATGCGTACCATTATCATATGTACAATAACCCAACGGAAAATTCCTTAAAATTATAAATCAACCAAACATTATTCCTAAGTGTTTCACGTAGAAATTCGTGCAATGAAAAATCCGATTGACCAAGCGTATGTCACAACATGACCAATTATCCAAATTAGGAACTAAGTCGGAAAACCGTTAACACGGAAAGATAACGCGCCCATAAAACAATCGAACATATCAGAGAGACTTTCAACATCATGAAATGAATAACCATTATTGGGTTTGGACCATGGACCTCTTATAGCCCACAAATAAATTCAAATAAGAAGATGCAATAAAAATCATAACTCTATTATTCCCCATAAAAAAAGGAAAACCTATAAGATAATTCCAATAAATAATGGGCTTAGTTAAATAGACCCATTAGAAATTAGTGGGCCAAAATAAGAATTTTAAAAATAAGAATAATGGAAAAATACCCTAAATTCGTAACTAAATTATTACCTAAATAGAAAAGGGGTATTTAATGCATTAAATAGGAAGTTGAGTTGGAATTGGATTCCTAAACTACTCCATATAGTCTAGCACGAATTTAGCTCCCATCCTAACCCAAATAGGAGGTGGAAAGCTTGGAAGGAGGTTGGCAAAAGAGGAAATTCGGAATTAAATAGGAGTTAGAGTACTATTAGGAATTAGAAACAAACTAGCATAAATACACCTCTTAAACCCTCTTGGCCGACCCAAGCTTGTGCCAAAGGATTCCTGGACTAGGAGGAGAGGCCAAGGAGGAGGAGATTTCGTGGGGAGAAGAACCTTTCAAGCTCTCAACCCCGTTCTTCAAGTTCTAGCCCTAGAAGAGGAAATCGAGTCAAGGTAGGCATTCTCACAAGCTAAAATCCTAATATTTCGTTGTAGATTGTTCCATGCACCAGGAACAAAACCCTCAAGTTTTATAATTTTCCATCGAGCCAATATTTTCTTCTTGAATTTAGAAGTTCTGCAACTTACATGACCTCGAACCCTCTTCTTAACTCTTAATCTCCTTGTATTCTCAACCTCATGCTACGAGATTTTTATTGTAGGGACTGATATATGTTAGGCATCTTTTGCCCCTAAAAGCCCTAAATTTCATCGAGCATGTTGATCAAATTTAATCGATCTTCCTCTCTGTGTCATGTTCTGAATAACTTGTCCTTGCTCATGTTCAAACCCTATATGAACCATGCTCTCTCTCTAATTCCGATTTACTGGAAGTACCCTTACATGTCTAGTTTAATTTGCAACTAGTTTCATGATTTTTCATCGTGTATACAATTAGTTATGATTTTCTGAACGACCATGTATCATTTTATTTCATGTTGGTCCTCAATTCAATGTCTGGTCTGACTTCTGTCAGAGTCAGTCGCAGACCACCAGATCGCGACTGCCCGATATGTCGCCTTCTGTGGTCAGATTGCGACAGCCTACCTGTCGCGATCAAGAAGGCGACAGGTCAGCCGTCGCGTTCCCAGTACCTGATTCGCAAGTCCTGTCGCGACCCTTTCCTGCCCCTGTCGCGTTCACCAGGCCGTCGCGACAGTACCCATGTCGCTATCTGCCTACCCCTGTCACCATCCTCATTGGCCTATGCCAATTACGCCTTCTTACAGTTATACCCCCAGAAAAAAAAACTTGTTTTAAAAAGAATGGAGCTACATTGAATGATTTAAAATACATATTCACGACATCTTTTCTATCTACAATTTCATGACACATGCACACACTTGAAACCATCCAAATATGGCTTAATTGGCATGAACATGTGGCATAATACGTCTGGTAATTTATGCAATTGAATTGCCTTACTTGTAAATGAACTTGTCCTCGATTTTTGCGTTGTTTTGAAACACCGATCTCGACGCTCCACTGTTCTAGAATTCCTCTAGAACGTCTAGCACCTGTTTTACATACACACTTTACTTGGCTTGTGGTGAACTCTCCGTCGGATATTCCTTTCGCCGGACTAGTGAATCCTTGTTCAAGGCCTCCATAAGTCTCCTCTGATCATGGATTCCCACATGGTCGACGAGCCGGTTGTACCCTAACACCTATGATACACTCTAGGGATCAGTAAGATTCAAACGGCCTTAGATTGTTCTACCGTTCTTATCTTGAATCACGCCGAACCTCTGGACCTGTGCATAACGAGCCAGCGGAAAGATCGTGAGTTCCACCTGACTGCCAATACCTTACGCGCGTGTTGTGCAACTGTTACTATCGCTCATTACTCGACGTTTCATGTGCAATGACCATAGAATCTCATCTACTGTACTCTCTCGTCTATTCACGTTCACTCTACTATCTCGTCTCTCTCGTCTATTCATCTAGTACTCTCTTGAGACTCGTTGAGCTGTTGTGGCTCCTATCGTTTGTACTATTTCATGACTGTCTAGCGCTATAATGCATACTGTGCAGGGCACGGAGAGTGTCCGAGGGGCTCCAATCTAGTCCTGGGGGCAGAGAGCCACCCAAAAATACCTACAGGGGCTATTGACGGTGTTCTGCATTGCACCGGTTCTGACTATACTATCTTGGCTAGACATCTGACTACTATCCTTTTAGTCTGAGGAGTTCAGACGTGCTGTGATATTACTGTGCTATCACAAACTGTTATACATTAGTCTGAGGAGTTCAGACGTAATGTACTATCGTGAAACGGCTACTGTCCCAAAGTGACTATTGTCGTACTCTACCAGTGCACCGTTGTGCAACCATACACGCTATCTCGTTACACGCTATCTCGTTACACGCTCTACTTGATACTTGCTATCTTGAGTTATTACGTTCTATCGTGACTTGATCACATTCAAAGTGCCATTACTATTTCGATTGACGAAAGTTAATCAACAATGCTATACTATTTCGATTGATGAGAATCAATCAAAGTGCAATTTACTCGTTACATGACCATCTACTATCCACTCTTCTTGCTATATATGCCTCTTGCTATTCTGGACAATATCGTTACTTGATATTGTTGTTATCGTTTTCTATCATGACTTGACTTTAGTCATCGTGCTATACTTGATTCATCTGCTATTTGAACAATGTTGCTTGTGCTATTACTTTCTCGACTTTACATGACTCTCTCTATCATTAGTTACTCTGCCATTTAATGTATTAATTATTTAAAGCCTGCTTGAGCCTGAGATTTAAGTCCTATTGGGAGTTATCGCTCACCTTTCGTTATTTGTTATTGTGTCTCAGGTAAGTCGGACAATGACGTTATACGTACCAATGGGACAAGACCAGAGTGATGAGTGACCTGGAGTCAAATGACGAAGTTACCCTAGTACCATTGGAGTCTAGTAGTTATTGCTTTAGATTTCTTTTCAATGTAATGATGTCATTGAGCCTTATGTATTGGCTCCGAATTAGTGGTTGTAATAGTCTTAGTGATTTTATAATGAAATGAAGAGTTATTTCAATTATTGTTCATTAGATGCTCTGATGTTTGCGAAAGTATGCGCAATTGTCGTTACCATACTCGTTGTTCGCGTCTCCCTCCGATTTATTCCGCTGCTAAATTGGAGGGGCGTGACAGTTTCTATTTGCTAAAGATGAAGGATTATGATGCCATTTTGGGCTTAGATTGGCTCGAGGAGCATTATGATCTGATGGATTGTCGGCGGAAGCTTATTATTTTCTGAATTCCTGGTAAGGAGGAGTTTGTTCATCTTTTGCCTAAGAACATGTCGGGCAAGTTCATCATTTCTGCTTTGAAGGCAGCCCGGATGTTGAGCAAGGGTTATAGCAGTTTTTGGCTAGTGTGGTTGTGTCCGAGGATTTGAAGAGGGTTTTATCAGTATAAGATATTAAAGTAGTCAAAGAGTTCAGCGACGTTTTTCCGGAGGATTTGTCTGGTTTGCCCCTTGCAAGGGAGATAGAGTTTGGCATTGAGCTAGTTCCTGGCTCAGCACCACTATTCCATTACGCCTTATCGTATGGCACTAGCAGAGTTGGCATATTGAGGAAGCAGCTGCAAGAATTGCTTGATAAGGGCTTCATCCAGCTGAGCGTTTTGCCATAGGGAGCACCTGTTCTCTTTGTGAAGAAGAAGGATGGATCGATGAGATTGTGCATTGATTACCGCAAGCTTAACCAGGTAACTGTCAAGAATAAGTACCCTTTACCTCGTATTGATGATTTGTTTGATCAGTTGCGAGGAGCTTCGGTGTTCTCTAAGATTGATCTTCGTTCTGGCTATCATCAACTCCGAATTAAGCCAGAGGATTCTTCTAAGGCGGCTTTTAGGATGAGATATGGCCATTACGAGTTCCTTGTCTTACCCTTCGGTTTGACGAATGCTCCAGCAGTTTTTATGGATTTGATGAAATGAGTTTTTCGGCAGTATCTGGATTCCTTTGTTGTGGTCTTCATAGATGATGTGCTAACCTATTCATCTGATGAAGAGACTCATAAAGAGCATCTGAGGATTGTGCTGGATATCCTGATGGAGCACAAGTTGTATGCTAAGTTCAGCAAGTGCAACTTCTGGATGAAGGAGGTCCATTTCTTGGGTCATGTGATATCTGGTGAAGGAGTGTCGGTGTATCTAGCTAAGGTAGAAGTTGTCCTTGACTGGGAAACACCGAGATCATCATCTGACATCAGGAGTTTTCTCGGCTTGGCTGGCTATTATAGGAGGTTCATTGAAGGCTTCTCTTCTATTGCGGCTACCTTGACGAGGTTGACAAGGAAAGGAGTCATGTTTGAATGGTCAGAGGCTTGTGAGAAGGCGTTCCAGGAGCTGAAGACTCGTCTGACCTCAGCGCCATTGCTTGTTTTTCACAATGATGTAGATTCTTTATCTATCTACACGGATGCTTCGAAGATTGGGCTTGGCTGCGTTCTTATGCAAGGAGGTCGAGTTGTGGCGTATGCTTCCAAGCAACTCAAGATGCATGAGCGCAACTACCTGACTCATGACTTGGAGTTAGCGGCTGTGGTCCATGCTTTGAAGATTTGGAGGCACTATCTATATGGAGTTAGATTTGAACTCTTCTCAGACCACAAGAGTCTCAAGTATTTGTTCTCGCAGAAGGAGTTGAATTTGAGGCAGCGGAGGTGGATAGAGTTCTTGAAAGACTATGATTTTGAGCTTTCATACCATCCAGGAAAGGCCGTAGTGGCCGATGCTTTGAGCAGGAAGAGGCAGTTGATGAGGCAAGATTGGAAGATGCTAGAAGATACTTCGAGTTCTTTGGCTATTTTGGAGCCTCAATTGTGCAGCATGTTCGTGGCTCATTATCATTGAGATCATCTATTCTTGATCAGGTTATTGCTTTGCAAAAGGATGACCCATTATTGTAGGAGTTGGTTGGAAAGGCCGGTATTACCAGAGATGAGGATGATGTAATTCGCCTGAATCTTAGGGTGTGTCCCTAATAATGCTGATCTGAGGAAGGAAATTTTGGAGGAAGCGCATAGATCTCAGTTCTCTCTTCACCCAGGCAGTGGGAAGATGTACAAGGATCTGAAGCGTTCATTCTGGTGGTCTGGCATGAAGCGGGATGTGGCTGATGTTGTGGCGAAGTGTCTGATTTGTCAGCAAGTGAAGGCAGAGCGTCAGCGACCTTCAGGTTTAATGCAGAAGCTGGATATTTCTATGTGGAAATGGGAGCAAGTGACTATGAATTTTGTGTCTAGATTGCCTAGATCGGGTAGAGGAAATGATTCCATTTGGGTGATCGTTGATAGATTTCAAGAGTGCTCATTTCCTTGCCATGAAAGAAAGCAGTCCATTGAGAGCTTGGCCAGACTGTACAATGATGGCATTGTGAAGCTGCATGGGATTCCGAAGTCGATTATCTCAGATCGTGATCCGAGATTTACATCTAGATTTTGGCCGAGTTTGCAGCAGGCTTTTGGCAGTCAGTTGAAGCTGAGTTTAGCATTTCATCCACAAACGGATGGACAGTCCGAGAGGACTATTCAGACGTTGGAGGATATGCTTCGGGCTTGTGTTTTGGAGTGGAAAGGTGATTGGGAGCGTCACCTAGCTCTAGTGGAATTTGCTTACAATAACAGTTTCCGTTCGAGCATAGGTATGGCACCTTTTGAGGCTTTGTACGGGAAACCCTGTAGATCCTCGTTGTGTTGGGAGGAGTCAGGAGATTGATATCTGGTTGGACCAGAAGTGGTGCAGGAGACTTCAGCGAAGATCCAGATGATTGTGCAGGGGTTAAAGGCAGCTCAGGATCGTCAAAAGAGTTATGCGGATACAAGGAGAAAGGATTTTGCTTTTGAGGTTGGAGACCATGTTTTTCTCAAGGTATCGCCAACTAGGGGTGTAGTCAGGTTTGGAAAGAGAGGCAAGTTGTACCCGAGGTTTATTGATCCATTTGAGATTTTGAAGAAAATCGGGAATGTTGCTTACCAGTTGGCTTTGCCACCATCTTTGGCAGCAGTGCATCCAGTATTCCATGTATCCATGTTGAGGCGTTATGTTAGAGACCCGGCTCATGTAATCAATTATGAGCTAGTGCAGTTTCAGCCAGACCTGTCTTATGCGGAGCAGCCTGTAGAGATTCTGGATCGGAAGGTGCAGGAATTAAGATCGAAGTCTATTCCCTTCGTGAAAGACTTATAGAGGAACTTCTCACGTGAAGAAGCGAGGTGGGAGCTTGAAGAAAGAATGAAGAAGCTATATCCGTCCTTGTTCGGTGAGTATTCTAACTCAATCTTCGAGGATGAAGATTATTTAAGGGGGAGAGGATGTAGTGCCCTAGAAAATTTTCTTGAATCTATGTTGCAAATTGTACGTTTTTCTGCATGAATTTGAATGCTGATTTGTGTGGAACTTGGCGTCAACATCTCTTGGCGTTAAGTCCTATTAGCGGCAATATAGCCTGCCGTTTAATTCCTGTTAATGACATAATCTTGTGTCATTTATTATTTTCTTAATTTCTTAAATTTTTGGGCAAGCTTGTAAACGACACTATCGATGGACGTTTACATTGTTCCTGACAACAACCTATGTTGACGTTAAGCTGACTTGCCTGTTTTTTATATTTCCATTCCGAGAGTGAGAGATCGGCCATTTTAAGGTGAGTTTAATGCATAGATCTGAGAGATTTGCATCCTAGGGTCAGGATTTAGGATGGCCATTGCGTAGGAGATCTTTATAAGACCGAATTTTGCAACTAGATAGGGGTTTTCACGTTGTTTTTTAGAAGAGAGAAAGAGGGCCGAGGAAAGGGGTTGCAGTGCTGGTTCGTGAGTTCTTGAGGCTTCTAGACCAAGGTGGTACATCCAACTTCATGATCAGGAGCTCATCCAAGCGGAGGAGCTACGTTGGAGGCGAATTGGAGCTGTTGAAGTCGAAGGAAAGGAACTGCCTCACAGACGAGGCCGGCTTCTTCGGGCTTAAGATCGTCACTCCTGTAGGAGGGTTAGAGGCAAGTTGCATGGGGGTTCGGTTTAGGATATGTTATACTAAGTAGTTATCATTTTTACATATTTTTAAAGCATGAAAATAACTTACGGGAAAGGGTAGAAGAACTGTTATTCCATGTAGGGTTTTCTGAGTTTTCTGTGCATAAGAACTAGACGCCCAGATCGCTCACTGTCTATTTCTTATTAACGGCGGCAACGACGGCCGTCTACTTCTTGTGAGCAGCATTCGTTTTCCGACCTTTATTATATGTAAACGGCGCTATGTGCCACCGCTAGTATAAGTTAACGGTCCTATGTGCCGCTGTCTATAGAGGCTTAACGACAGTGTGTGGACGTTAACTTCAGTAAATGCCATATACCCCGCCGTTAAGTTTATCAGTACCATGTTTCGCCTGAAAATTGATTTTAAATTGCCCATCTATGAACCATGATGATGTGGGGTTTCGGCCAGGTTATGAATTGTGAGTTTTATTACTGTTATATTATGGACAAGTTGTTGTAATGATGTTTAGACCGCATGAACATGTGAATAATCATTTTGTTATGTTAATGAGATTAATGAAAAGAAAAGTAAACTGATTGTGAACGTGATTCATGTTAGAAACTTATAGTTGAGACTGCAGTATAATGATATACCAGTTTATATACAAAATCATATAGTTTTCTCACTGAATGTATCATGCTAGTTAGGTTAAATTAGTGACATTCAATTACGAAAAATAGTTACGTAGTTCAGAAAAATGTAAACTTTTGCCTGTGCATAGTATATTCTGATTCTGAATTTTTGTCAAAATTTTGGAATTTTTGGACATGTGTACCTACTTTAATAAATTTCTGAATAGTAGATATCATGTAGAAATTGAATAAATATGAGAATATGTGCATGAAAGAACGTGTTACATTTAGTACCATGTTAGGGGTCTGATAAACAGATAATGAAATTGTATAACTGAAAAGAAATATACTATAGATCATTTTATTTTCGTATGTTAGATTGCTGTAATGTAGGGATACTATATATATATATATATAATATATATATATATATGTATTAGAACATATTTGAATTGAATGCCAATAAGACATTGTTATATTAGAGATTCCTACAAGGAACCCACCGTACATGCCCCTATGGTAATGGTTCACCTACATGTAATGATCTATTGAATCCGTGGGCAACAGATTGAAATCCTAGAGGTAGACAAGTTCTACAAGTTCTACTGGTTAAGGTGGGAAGGACTTTCCCCGGTTTTGCGCCAATACCATGACTTCATCACGGTATTGCCTATGTGATAAGTGAATGTTAAATGACTACTGATCTCTATTATAGTGCGGGCTATGTCTTGGCAATTAACTGGAAATGTCTACATGTCTATATGACATACATGCTATATGCTACATGTTACATGCTACATGCCTACATGAAATTGTTTACATGATTATATGTTTCACGATCCACCTGTCATTGTTCTGCAAGAATACGTGAATTACATGTTGTAGGGTTGAGTGTGGTTTTGATGTATTTCTCCTCATAGTTTTGATGATGACATTTGTGATTTTAATGCTTAATGGGTGGAACATGTTACATACATCATTTATGTAATACAATGTTCAAAAAGCATGTTTCAAATACCTTACACCTCATACTTTGATGATAATACCTTGTACTAATGTCTTATGTGTTAAATTCTCAGGGATGTACAGGTTTTATCATGGGAGTCTCGACACTCCCATTGATGGTGTCGACACTGGGTCATAGTCTCTGAAGCATTTTCATAAAGATAGGGTCAAGTGTGTCGACACAGTCCATGGTCGTGTCGACACTAGACCCAGCTTCCAGGAGATCCATTTGTCTGAATGGGACATCCATAAGACCTTCTTTGCGCAATTGGAACAGTGTGTCGACACACTCAGTGGTAGTGTCTACACACTCCGGCTGAAATCTCACTTTATGGTTTATCTGGACACGTGGCTGCCTAGGGTTCAATGGAATCTGTCTTGGATCATGTGCCCACGCACTCCAAGGGTACCATTGGACATGTAGGGCTATAAATACCCCATCAATCAGCCCCCAAGCTGTGAGAGACCTCCAGAATATTCCAGCAAGAGCATTTGGTGGCAAGAAGAGGAATCTCCCGCTCCTGCTCCTGTTGTTGCTGTGATGATCCATCTGCATCCCTTGACAGCACAAGAGATTGAAGGAGAGCTTTGGAGAAGGAGCTGAAGCATCTCTCAAAGGAGCAGTTCCAGCAAAAGTCAGCAGTTGAGGAGAATCTGAAGGCGACTCAGAAGCAATTGAAGCAGAGCATCGCCCAGTGACTCAAAGCATCAACAAATCTCCTCAATTCAGCCTTCTACAAGGGATCTCCATTGAAGAACATACTCTGTATCTAATTCTCTTAACTCTGAAAGTGTTCTTCTGATTCATCCATGGGAATGTGCATAAGTGTTGCACAAGTCTCTGTGAATGAATCTGTCTTGAATCAATCATTGCTAGAGGATCTGATTTATGTTGATCTTGATCTAGCTTGTGGTTTGTGAGCTATTGTGCTCAGTTGTGTTGAGTTGAATACTCTGTGTGTTTTTGAGCAAGTGTGCTCAGTTTCTAGAGCGGTTGTGCTCTAGAGTTGGTGTGTGAGTTTTTGAACTCAAGTGTGTTGGAGTTGTCAAGCTCCAGTGTGAGTTGTACTCTTTTGAGTAGTGGAGCCTCACTGTGTGAGGGGTGGATGTAGCAATCACTGGTGTGATCTCTGAACCACCTAAAAATCCTTTGTGCAGTGGTTTGATCTGCTTGTCTTTGCTAGATGCTTGCATAGGATTTCGAACTCTCACTAATTGTTGAATTGCTTCACACATCTTCCACACACACTCACTCTTCAGATAAACAAAATGTCTATGTGATAGATCTCTGATTAGAAGTAATTTTGAATTACTCAAGCTTCCGCATTAATTTGGTAAGATCTATTCAACCCCCCCCCCCTTTCTAGATCTTATCCTTCCACATATTCGATCCTACAATTGGTATCAGAGCTGGTTCATATCTGTGTCTGATCTGATTTGAGTGTTTTTGTCTGATTTTTGTGTCTCACTTGCTTGAATTGTTTGGGTGTTTCAATCACTGTATTTCATCTTTCTTAATGGATTCTCGAGGATTTCTTGCTGAAGGCCATTCCATTAATAGACCACCATTTTTCAATGGGTCTGATTACTCTTACTGTAAAAATCACATGCAAGTCTTTCTTAGGGCTCAGAATTATGAAATCTGGAGGATAGTTGAAGTGGGCCCTTATGAAAATCAAGGAGATGAGGAAACCTAGACTAGAGAACATATTAGGAGAGCCACTCTTAACTATAGTGCTATGAATATGCTTCAGTGTGCAGTCCATCCTAAAGAATATTCAAGAATATCCATGTGTAAATCTGCTAAAGAGATATGGGATAAACTTGAATTAATGTATGAGGGAACATCTCAAGTTAGGGAAAATAAAGCAAACATACTTGTTTTTGAATATGAATTGTTCATGATGAAATCTGATGAATCAATTTCTGAAATATTTGCTAGGTTTATGACAATTGTCATTGGACTGAAGGAACTAGGTAAATAATACACTGATGCTGATTTGGTAAGAAAGATTTTGCGCTCTCTCTCATCTATCTGGCATACTAAGGCCACTGTGATTGAAGATTCTAAGGATTTGTCCAAAATCTCTTTAGATGAACTCATATGATCTTTAATGACATATGAAATAAATTTGAAAAGAAATGAAGAGCATATACTTAAGACCAAACCAGTAGCACTTAAAGCCTCATCAAGTAACAAAGAAAAGTCAAGAGAAATCAAGTTCTGAAGAGTCTGAGTCCAATGAGGATGAACTTGCCCTCATGACTAGGCAATTCGAAAAATTTCAAAAATAAAGAAAAGGAAGATTCACTGGAAAGAAGAAATTTTCTTCTCGCAAAAGGAACATTTCTTTTTCAAATTCTAATTCTAATAGAAATAAAAAAGCTGATGAGATTATTATTTGCTACAGGTGCAACAAGCAGGACATATGAAAGGAGAATGTCCTGAGAACAAGAAGGACAAGTACAAAAAGAGTAAAAAAATGAAGAAGCCTAAAGCTATGGTAGCAACTTGGTCAGATGATGACCAAAGTGAAGATGAAAAGAAAAGTCCTCAAGTTTAGTGAATGAGGAGCTATGCTTCATGGCTAACAGCAGTGATGGAAAGGTAAGCACTTCCTTTGAACAATACTCTATTGAAGATTGGCAAGATGCATATGCCGAATTGGTTGAAACGTTTTCTGAAATAAGAAAGGAAAATAAGTATTTGAAAAGGAAATTTGAAAATGCCATGCATGATACTTCACTGAGTATAAGAATCACTGAACTTGAGAATGAGGTATATGAACTCAATGTAGAAAAGGAAGAACTTTTGAATCAAATTGATGAACTGAAAATTGCATCTCAAAAGGCCAATAATAACTTTGAAAAACTCTC